>CM029630.1:7060401-7797901 GCA_017311315.1 Dendrocalamus latiflorus | reverse complement strand
AAGCACCTCTTGAAGATCATCTTGTAGTATTAGGCCTCTTTCATTATCGGCGTGTTGCGCGGGTAGATGAACTTTGCATTTGACATTATCTTCTCAGTCACCTGCGTTGGTGATTTCATATAGCTTGCATCAAATCCTTATATGAACAAAGGCGTTCTTTTTTTTTACCAAAATTAACATGAGAAAGAATTGTTTATTTACATTTAATTTTGCATGAGACTTTAGGCCATCAATCCAGTTGTACCCAACACCATCCCTGAACTGCTCCTTCTGCCTGTACAGAATATGCTGCAATAAATTGAGGCTGTTAACACCACCACTCCTTTAACATCTGGATGTAAGAATTTTACAGAGTTTCCATAGCAGCCACAGAACTAAAAACGTCACCTTTGGCAAGAATGGTTGCTCCTTATCGTCGAATGCTTTTCTCAACACCCACTTCTCAATTCTTCCAAGATCAGGCCGGATCTGTAACGTCAGAAGTGTTTATTGTTTGAGAGTAGGTATATAAAAACAATACATGTCACTCTTCTCCAGTGCCTATTTCTATGAAGTTTTTGATAAGTTTACCATCTTCCACTCAAGAGCGAGGAGGGGAGTGGCACGGGGGAGAGGGGATCGGTGCGGAGGGCATGGAGGGGAGGGGAGCGGCGCGGAGGGCAATGTGCAGACCAATTGTTCAAATCTAGAGAGCAAGCACCTGCACACCTCCTTCATGAACTCTAATTTGAAGAAGTGAATCCGCTATTTTCATATCTGCAATTTCCCCCCAAATCAACCAACAACAAGCACGAATCCACTGAGCGAGAGTAGTCATTGCAGCACCTCAGCAAATCCATTTCGAGGGGCAAGGCAACATGCATGACTCATGCAGATTGCTAGGGCTGAAAACGAAAACGGTAATTCTCGGTTACCGAAAATCGTTTTCGAGAAATTATCGATTTTTCCCCTAAACGGAAACGGTGACGGTAACCGATAAAACGGAAACGAGAACAGTAAAAACATCCGATAATGAAAACGAAAACGATTTAGCACTCTTCCGATCGTTTTCGAAAAATACCGTATTTAACCGATAATTACCGTCGATAATTACCGATTAGCACCCTAGGCCCAGGCGGCCAGGCCCATTAGTCTCCGGTCTCCCCAATTCCCCATTCCGTCTCGGCGACTCGGCGTCTCCGTCTCCCACACGGCCACACCCCATCTCCTCCACCCATCCGCATCTCCAGCAGCCGCCGCCGCCTCCATCCCCACGCACGCCTCCATCCCCACGCCTCCATCCGCATCTCCACGCACGCACGCCTCCATCCCCACGCCTCCATCCGCATCTCCAGCCGCCGCCGCTGGACAGGGACCGCCCGAGTCCGCAGGCACGGGGGGAGTGAAAGGCAAGCCAGAGGCGGTCGGCGGCCAAATCTGAGACGAAGATGGGGCCGGCTGGAGATGCAGATCAGCCGGCGGATGCAACACCCCGAGGCCCCCGAGCGCGAGTGATGGAGGCAGAGGCACCACTCCCTATCGACCTCTCCGCCTTTCAAACCTCGGCAGCGGCCACAGCTTCATCTGGTAAGCAGTGCGTGACTTTGTTCTAGATCTCACATTTAAACCTGTCGGTTCCTCATCTAGAGACTTGCAGATCGAGACAGAACTAAACAAATACCATGTTTGCAATGCTAGATAGGCAGCTACTTTGCGTGATACTCCCTCCTCCCGAGGGAGAAACTTTTCCCAGCTAAGTAACACAGACAATTTATCATCTTCGTTGCCAATAATGGTGATACACCATCCCGGGGCAGGCCTCATTCTTCTACAGATCAGAACCTTCTATCCATGCTTAGAAATTTTCTTGCAAGCATCTACGTATCTGATATATTAACATCACATTTGAACCTCTTATATTGGGCTGCTTAAGTGGCATCCACTTCAGACTACAGCAAGTTTCAAAACCTCTTCAGAAACAGTGGTCTCCTTTTGTGTCCTCTCAAATATATTCCTCCTCGTAGTCTCTTTCTGCCCACGATCTCACTCACCTGTGCTCTCCTCTGAGTTCTCTTCACGGTATTCAGTAGTACATCTGCAACAAAATTATTCTGCACGAAGTGGATACTTCATGCTTGTGCTATCCTATCTGCCAATTTGGAGAAATAATGGACCACTTCCATTATGTTTGTTGCTGACACTGTTGCATTCCACTCGTCAGGAAGTGGACAATTGTGCTCCCCAATCTGGAAGTGAGCACCACTTCCTGAGATGCAGTGTTTAGATACATGACGGTGCCTTGTTTATTTCTCTACCTGTGGGCTGTGGACTCATAGAACAGACATAGAGCATTTGGACTAGAATGCTGTAGTTGTAATCGCAATGTGTAATTCTAAGATATTTGCTTATGCTGATCTTGCCGAGAATAACTGATATCCAAATGCATATTGTTGTGCTCAGGTTTACTTTGAACTGATAGGATACTGATTTAGTTTTTGAAGAAATTACTGGGCACTAAGGATACTGATTCATTCACTGGCTACTAGGCTTTAATATAATCTTTATGTTTGTATCACTGATGCACTATTTCACTGTGTAGATTTATATCTTATACTAATAGGAGAACATTTGCACTTCATTTGTGATAGGATCCCATAAACGTGCAAGGCCAATTGCAAGTGAAAATGCAAGCCAGAATCTTGGCATGTCTGCTTCTTCTGCAACACCTGCATCAGCACCTTCATTTGAGAGAAGTTTAGTGCCAAGTGGTGGTACTGGTACTGGTGGCACTGAAACAGATGGTGTTGATCCAATCGATGTGGATGCAGGCAGCGATGGCGAAGGCGAAAATGAACTTCCCAGCAAGAGGGCCAAGAAGAGCACATCTGAAGTGTGGCAATACTTCACCAAGTACTGGCTAACAGTGAAGGTGAATGGCAAGGATGAAAATCAGCTTTGGGCAAAGTGCAATGTCAAAGGTTGTGTAAACAAGACCAGCAAACACAGAGCTGAGAGCAGATTTGGAACAACTGGTTTGTGGACCCATCTCGCTAATTATCACAGCATCAAGAAAGGACAGCAACAACATACAACAAAAACTGATAAAGATACTGGCATCGCAGTTGTCCAACCTTACAAGTATGATTAAGAAGCTAGATTGAGAAAGTTCTATGAGGCTATGATAGTTCATGAGTACCCTTTTAATATGGTTGAGCATGAATATTTCCAAGAGTGGGTCAAATCATTGTCCACATTATCCTCTAAAGTCTCGTGTCACAATTAGAAAGGAAATAATGGAATATTATTTGGCTGAAAAGGATAAGTTGTATGCATACTTCAAAACCGTTCAAAGTCGCTTTAGTGCAACTATGAATATGTGGACATCCAACCAAAACAAGGGTTATATGTGTGTTACTCTTCATTGGGTTGATGATGATTGGAAAATTCAGAAGAGGATTGTCAATTTCTTCCATGTTGAAGGGCGACATACTGGTGAGAGGTTGTCATATACACTTTCTTCTTGTCTTTTGAAGTGGTATGTGGAGAAAAAGATGTTCTCTCTAAGTTTGGGTAATGCAGCGGCAAATGAAGTAGCGGTTAAGGATGTCATTGTAGAACTCAAGAGGCATAGTCCTTTAGTATGTGATGGGCTGTTTTTTCATGTGAGATGTGCTAATCACATCCTTAATTTGGTTGTTAGAGATGGTATGCGTGTGATTGGCTCTACAACTGAAAAGATTAGATCATTTATAGTTGCTGTCAAGGGATCTACGGTTCAGTGGGAGGAGTTCCTGAAGTGTGCCACTGAATGTGGGCTAGATACAAAGCCTTCTCTCTCACTTGATGTTTCTACGAGATGGAATTCTACATATCTCATGTTGAGGGATGCTCTTTATTACAAGCCTGCATTTGAGATGCTCACTTCCATCGACCGCCGTAGGTATGAGTGTATTGCTCCTTCAAGTTAGGAATGGGAGAAGCCCCACATTCTAATTCCTTTCTTGAAAAGATTCTTTTACCTGACCGAGATATTTTCTGGTACTCTATATCCAACAGCAAACCTGTTTTTTAGAGGTTTTGTGAGATTAGGTTATATCTATCTGACTGGTGCAATAGTAATGATGCCACTCTTTGCCAAATGGCAAATGCTATGAGTGTCAAGTTTGACAAGTACTGGAAGAAGTCAAATGTTGCCCTTGCTATTGCAAATGTGCTTGATCCTAGGTTCAAGAGAAGAATTGTAGAATTTTACTTGAGAAAGTTATATAGAAATTCCTACCAAGCTGAACTTGATAAATTCAATGGTGTTCTAAGGAACATGTTTCATTGCTATGTTTCTTCCGCACCTTCTTCCAAGAGTACAACACTTGTTTCATCAACTTCAGTTGTAGATCAGTTTATGGATAGTGTGGATGATGAGCTTGATTCCTTCCTTTATGAAAGTGATGCATGTGGTAATGATGAAGGAATAAGTGAATTGGAGAGGTACTTAGCAGAACCACAATTGAAGGTTTCTAAAGCCAACCATAATACGTTTGATATTTTAGCATGGTGGAAAAATCAGAAGGATGAATATCTTGTCCTCTCCCTGATTGCTCGTGATGTGTTGGCAATGCAAGTGTCAACCGTGGCTTCTGAATCTGCATTTAGTGCCGGTGGACGTGTCGTCGACCCATATCGAAGCAGTCTTGATCCTGACATGGTACAAGCACTTGTTTGCACTAAGGATTGGATAACTGGAGCTAAAAGAGGTAAAAGTGTAAACTGATCTGTTGCTTTCTATTAACAATATCTTGATGTTCTTTTTACTCATGTAGCTGCCTTTTAATTTTCAGGTTCTAAGAATATTTCTTCTTTGCCTAGTGATCTTAAGGTTCTTGAAGCCACTAAGAACAGTCTGCTTATTGAGGTACAATTATATTGATATGTATTGCAGTAGCATGTAATTCATTTGAAGTACTAACACGTTATTTCCATTGCAATTTGTAGGATGAAATGGGCGGTGATTATATGCTTGGAGATGATGATGACATGCTGGAGGTTCAGCTATAGGAAGCCTGCTCCTATCCTTTGTTAAGTTCAACTAAGAACTTGATTTAGTATTTCAGTTACTAGTATACTAGTACTTTTTAGTTTGTGAGCTTGTGACTACGCCTATGTCATGTGGTTGTCAGCTTTGTATGCTTGTGAGACCTAACTAAGTATTATTGTATTAAGTCCATGATGTCACTTGTGGTTGTGGGCTTGTGGCTTTGTGTCGTGTCTTTTTATTGCTATATAATATATGTGTCTTGCCTCTTGTGCCATGGATCATTACTACAGTATTATCTTTCATGTGACCTAGGTCAATATATACAGCTATTGTCATGCTGTGCAAATTGGTGTGTAATGTGTTTATTGTATTTTAGATATCGCTTTTATGATTTTCGATCGTTATCGATGCACTTTTGATCGAATAGTTTCGTTTCCGAATTTACCGGGATATCGATGTCGTTCTCATTTCCGACAATATCGTATCGATTTCGTTTTCGAGAAAATAATGTGAAACTGAAAGTGATTTGACCTCCTACCGATCGTTTCCGACCGTTTTCAGCCCTACAGATTGCAACATCGTGAGATGCCCTTGCCTTTCGATTCTCCCCTGCTTTCTTCCCCCAATGCATCCCACCCCAATAGCACAATATATTCTTTTCAGCATGTGTCCCCCGAACAAATAAACGGGATGACTTTTCTACTGTCTTTTTGAAGCGGTTTATCAGAACAATCTTTTCGATACAACTTATCAATATTCAGATCGTTCTCACAAATACTCACATTATGGCCAAAAGCTGTCAGACGTAACCATAAATTATAAGGTGCAGTCCAAAAGAACAGCGCCATAAGGTGGAATTGACTCCTCATCTCTTGAATCCTTCTCCCACTCTGTTTCTTGTGAGATGATACAGCTGCACGCCGGCATGCTAGTACTGATGCTGCTTCCAGTGTGGTGCTTGCAGTCGTAGCTAGGTAGAACCAAGAAGGCAAGAAATGGAAATGCCAGTGTTACAAGACAGTGTTATTTGTTACCCACGTATAAGTGAGAGGTTGGCGGAATCATTTGTTGTGTCCT
Source organism: Dendrocalamus latiflorus (assembly GCA_017311315.1). Taxonomy (NCBI): domain Eukaryota; kingdom Viridiplantae; phylum Streptophyta; class Magnoliopsida; order Poales; family Poaceae; genus Dendrocalamus; species Dendrocalamus latiflorus. Next base: position 7,791,813 of record CM029630.1, on the reverse strand, counting down.
GAGTGATATTGGCACAATTTCAATTCACTGTTCTTTATGGTATTAGCAATGGCATCCTCTCCTTTGAGAAAGCAACATGTATATTTTGGGGGTTTCAATAATACCAAATAGACATTTTTATTTCAGAAATTTGCACCAGGCCCCTTGGCTTAAGCGTTTATGTCTTCAAGTTATACAGGTTTAATAATCCCAAGCCAACAAGTATTTGATGTACTCTTTCAGATCCTATCATGAGCACAAATGTGTTTTGAGAACCAAAGCTTTTGACGGGCATTTAACTACAACACAAATTATACTAATGTGGTAACCAAAATCAGTACCCTCCTCTAAGGACATGTGCAGTTGAGGCGAGCCCAACCGTAGCTCTGAGCGACGGAGTTGAGGTCAGAACCGGCCATGGCGGAAACGATGCGGGCCACGTCTTTGAGCGAGAGCTGGTGGCGTTGATCGAGGTCAGCCATGGCTAGCTTCCAAGCTAACAGGTGAGGCTATCTGGATTGTTTATTTCGTTGGACCTGAATCCTCTACTTGATCCGACTACAAGAATCTGTTAGCTCTTCCCCTTGCAATGTCTGGACTCGAGGCTAAGGACTCAAAATCGTTCTTAGCTCCGGGTTTTCACCCACATTGCACATGCCCATGCCAAAGTTGTTAGGCCGAAGTTTTCGGACAGTGTCCGCTAGAGACGACTACGACAATTTCTTCCTGAACTTCTCTTTTCTTTCCCAACGCATCCTATTCCTACCTCCACAAGCTCATCGATACCATGTATCTGCATTTCGTTAACACTGTTCCTCCAAACCTGCTCCAAACCTGCTTAAGTCTGTAAGTCATTACTGTTGCCATTGATCGCATTGTGCCACTATATAGACTAGTATAGTGTCCGTGCTAACGCTACGGTAAAATACAAAACAAGATAAAATTTGTAAAAAATAAAACGAAAGGTGAATATATTACAAAATTCATACGAAAGGTGAAAAGGCCCCCTCCAAAAAAAAAGGAGGAAAAGAAGCATGAAGCAGTATGAACTATGAAGCACGTTGCAATTATTATTGTAGTGAGGAAAGCATAGGATAGTATAAATAAAATACATGTTTCAGTGCGTAACTACTCACACTTCTTTTATCATCCATTTCGATGAAAACTTCATGCATCTTGCCATAAACTTCGGAACTGCTAGCATTGTTCATCATACCCTCCTTGGCAGTTCGGACCATCTTTTTGCGAAGCAACTATTGAAACGAAAAGCAATTGATGAGCAAAGTAAAATAGAAATAGAAAAATGACAGACATAGACATGTGAAAATCACCAACCTGCCTCTTGAGGACAGCAAGGCTTCTTGTGTGCATGGGGGACTGGGGAAGTACTCCATTAGATGGAGGAATGCCAAGAAGACCACAAATCAAGACCTACATGGCATTTCTATACTATGAAAAAAGGAGGAAATTATAGTAAAGTTCTCTCTATCCTATATACATTTTTAACAACAATTTTCCACCTAGTGTCAAATTTATTATATTCTTCTAGTTCCCATAAGCAGTAGGAATTTGCAGATATACCCTTCAAAATTCTAATAGCACTGGCATCCTTAAGCTTACAAAAGAAGTTATGTTAAAGAGGCAACTACAAATGGCACATCAGTACATCATACCGTCAAGCTCAGGACCAAAATGTCATAATGGTAGGCAGATGGGTTCTTCAAATTAAACTCCTTCTGCTGAGCCATCTGTGAAGCTACACTATGATCAAAGAAATAGAGCCCTGCAACCATCGCAGCAGGCACAACAGCCAGGAATATGTATGCTGGAGGGACAGAAAACAAATCCTGCAAGTTCATTAATGAAAAAGCATTACCATCCCTTACCATCCGGCCCATGGCAGAAATAAACGTTCTCCAAGGCTTGGCTGACTTTTGACAAAGTTGTAGAGATAAGTGTACATGATAATAGTTGGTTCTTCAAAATGGTTCGCTTCATCCATATGACATCTGCATCTGAAATGAAGTTACTGACTTGAAGCTTAGTAACCAATCAGCATCAACGCTACCATCTTGATAACAACTTCACCAACTACACCAAGAATTATTACTCCAGCACGAAGATCACACATTAAGAAGGCTCAAATCTTCAAAGTTGCTAAATGAAAGCATGGAATAGCAAATTCAAAATCATTGTATTTCCTTTCTTTTCTTCCTTTGTATGTTAATAAATGCATTTACAGTTTACATTGTCGGGGTATAAGCAAGAATACAAAAGAACATAAAAAAAAGAAACTAAACTTGTTAAGAAGTTTACACATTACAACGTAAAGCGTAGTGAGTTGCAACCGGGTTTACGCGTCTCCCTCTGTGGGGGTGGCCCGAGCGCATCGTACGGCTTCTTGGCCCAAATAACTGACCTTGAACATGGAATGGTGCTGCGGGTGGAAACCCTGGCCGCCACTGTACCCAATCCTCCCGCCGGGAGCCGCCGCAGCTTTCCCATGCTCACCGCCCTCCTTCCTCTCCCCCTCCGGCCCCGCCGTTGCCGCGTCCTCCCCCCAATCCTGCTCCTCCATACCGGGGATGTGGGGGCCATCGGCGACGATGACGAGGTCCTCGCCGTCCTCATCATCGCCCTCGTCCTCCCCGAGCCGCCGGCGGCAGTCTGTCTCGTTGAGCACGATCTGGATGTCGTCCTCGCTGTCGCTATCCCAATCCTCGTTCCCCGCCGCACCGGCTGCCGCTGACGACGAGAGCCCCGGTATAGCCGCACGGGAGTCTCCTACGCCGCCCCCCATGAGCGGATCGGGGTCCTCCGCGGCGGGGGGCGGCTTCGCAGCAACCTCGCGCTTCGCGGGGGGCGCGCCGCCATCGTCGTCCTCGTCGGCCCAGTCGGCGGTCGGGTCCACCCCAACTACAGGGTCATTCTCTCCTAGAAGCCAGTCATCGTCGTCTTCCGCCGCGGCGGCTGTGGTTGAGGTGGGGGTGGACGTAGGGTTAGGGTTTGGGTCAGGGGCTGCGTGGGTTAGGGTTTCGGCGGCCGGCGGCTTGGAGTGCACGGAGCCGGGGAGGAGGATGTCGGTGTAGAGGTCGCCGAACTCGTCGTCGTCCTCCATGGCGATGGCAAGATCGGGGCAGGCGGGTGTCGAAGGCGGCGGCGAAATGGGGAGGAGAAGAGGAAGAACGGGCCGTCGAGTTCGTTTTGGAGCCGCCTATTAGAGGAGAGCGGGACTGAGGAGGACTGCAGAGGAGAGCGGGATGCGGGTGGGTACTGCAGATCCATTGAAGGATGACCGTCGGATATGGTTGAGTAAGGAGAGAGAATGGAGGAGAGTTAATCTGGTACGCACGTTTTTATGATGGTGTATTTCTGGGTGCATATTGTGGTGTGGACGTAGTTAAAGTCATGATTGTGGAGCAGGTAATTGTTGGGTGGATGTAGAATAATTTTAACTGGTGGATTATAGGGGTAGAGATTGAGGGAAAAAAAGCAGAAAATGGACGGGAGGTGCCGAAGGGAAGCACTTCCTGTGCCTCAATTCAACAAAGGCACCAAATGCACGTCCTCATGGACCGTACGACCGGGAATGGAAGGTCCAGATCAAAGCAAGGGAGAGATTGATGCTTGGAAATTTCTCGCGAGAAAATGTGATCATCTCGTCAGCTTTAATCCGAACCGTTCGATGCCCAATCCAACGGCCACCAAGTGCCAAATGGCAGGGAAAGGCAGAGAAGGGAAATGGCAGAGGATGCGCTTCCGTGCCGAAGACAAGTGCTCGCTACATATTGGAGATGGGTGATATATGTGATTGGTAGGAGCATTTATTCTGGGAGTGCATTGAATTCATTATGATTTCATCTTGTACGGACAATCTCTGTGCTTTAGACTTTGTTCCAAAGTGTGATGGTTTTTTATGCTAAAATGATACTATTAGTTTTTTCCTAAAATATTTAATTAAACAAAAAAATAGAAAATAGAAAAAACACCATTATATCTCATGGATAATGCATAGAAAAAACCACATTAAAAAAACCAATATATTCAAAATGGCTTTTAGCTTTTGACCAGTAGTCAGAAGCCATTGCTGTCTTGAAAAGGCCTTACTTGTCCTACCATTCTATTTTTTTTTGGAGAATTGTCATACCATTCTAATTACTGAGATAGAAGGTGCGCGTCTTTTAATCTAATGGATACTATTCCTATATAATCAACAATTCGTATTATGTAGCTTACTGTAGAACTTGTCTGTTAGGGCTAAAATAATTTCTTTCCCTGCCTCCGTCTAAAACTATATATGAAACTAGCGAGCACTATCTATTTTGACGAAAGTTCCTATTTTAGTCATATCATTTCACGTACTCAAAGCTAGGTTCAAGCTTCATGGCACGAAAATTTAAGGAAGGGTCACAGACATGGCCTATATTGAAAGTTGATGGACAAAATTAAGATGCTTTAAAAGTTTAGGTCCTAAAGAAGTTTAGAAATGTTACAACATATAACAGATAAATGCTTCTATAATTTAGATGTTACATTTTCCCTGTAAACGTTGCAATGCATTGACTAAAACTTTACACGCATTTTAGGCCCTGCTCATTCGGTTTCTGGCTTATTTTTTACTATTTCTAAATTTCGTCTTTTTCTGATTTTTTGGATTTTTTTGAGCTTTTTTTGCCGATTCTTTTTTCCCGTATTCGTTTGTATTGTCTGTGATGGGCTAACGTATTTTTTCTATTTTTAAATTTTTTAATTTTAGATACGCTAAATAAGCCACCATCAGTTACAGTGTAATTACAGTCAGCTACAGTGCAATTTCAGCCATAAACCAGTTTATTTCAGCCCAACTGAGCGGCACCTAATTTTACAATAACAGTAACGGTAACTGTTGTTTTAGTGTCATAATTAATTACTTACTGTTCATGCATACGTGTGTCTATTTCCTTTAAGAAATACCATCTTTATTTTAACATTGATCATGTGACTATTCCAATATTTTTTGTTGAACCACTACAATACGATTTGCTTGATACTAGCACCCTAATTAGCACTGACAAAACCACAACAATGTATATATGGAAAAGAGAGACTGAGATACACAGTTTCATACACACAGGGGACAGTGGCGGACCTAGGATTTTATCAAAGGGTATGCCGCACCAAAATTTTCGTATGCAACAAAATAAGTCATCTTCCAAAGAACTGATCAGAATCTTGAAGTTGAATGTACACATGGTGAGCTCAAAGATGAATAAAAAACCTGTCCAGGCGTTGATCACAAAGAACTATTGGTCAAATAATACATCACAATGTCTTACTTTATTTTAGATACAATCTATAGTTAACAAATCAGAAGATCAATTCCTTTTTTAAAAAACAAAAAAAAGATGCATATGCTGTAAACCAGAGCATAGGTAGCAAATTTTTGCTGTCCAGGGCAATCCAACCATGAATAGGTAGCAAATATGACATGCATTTGGAAACAAGTCAGAGAATTTCTATTGATGTGCCAAGGCACCTTAATCTAACTTTTTGTTGACAGAAATGACATGGCTCTACTGTTCTTATACTCTGGTATGCGTGATATACAAATGACAAAGTTGCATGAGCTTGTGAAATTGATTTTTCTAGAAAGTGTAGAAATCCTTCAATTAATAGATTCTTCAGAGTTGAGACTCATGTCCCTATGAAACCAGACAACTTTATAACCAAAAACGGAGTCCCACGCCACCAAAGCAATCGTAACCATTGAACACCTCTCAAGGAACAAATAACATCCTATAAATAATGTGTGCCCTATTATTCACTATGTTAACCTTTTTGTATGCTCGAACAGTTTTCTATCCATATGTCCAGCTACCTTCCAGCCAGACAATACATGAGTAATGCAGACCGTAGTTAGGCAAAAAAAAAAATCCCTTGAAAGGTTTTCCATCAGCTAAGTTGTTCACCATACACCCGGCATAAAGTTATGCAAACTTGTAAAATTTCAATTTCAAACTCATCCCTGATGTTAAGAAATAAAAAAGACAAGCCGTACTTCAAGTGATTGATTGCTTGACTTTTTTGGTTTTTAATACTATATATGAATTTGAATTTAAATTTTTGCAGGTTTACATGACTATATATATGACTTTTTTATATTTTTCAAACATTGCATCGGGTTAAAATCACCGAGGGCGACGCAGAGTCCCCTTGACACCAAAACTGCACGCAATCCTAATCATGAACAGAAAAGGCACTTTCTTGTATTTGATTCCTTGGGATCAAACCAAAACAATGACACCTTAATTACAACCGAAATTCATGGTTGTAGCACTACTGCTGCCTAGGAATCAAAGAACGTGTACAGCTCATATCTCAAGCTGCAGCTTCCACCTAGCACTCTCCCTCCCTCCTTCCTCGCCACCAGTTGACCAATGGCGGCTTCCAGGCACATCTTGCAGTCCCCGCCGGAGCCGTCTTAGGGGGGGGGGGGGGGGGCAGGAAGTGTGACGGCCGGGGGCCCATGCCGGGGGGGGGGGGCACCGGCCCATGAGTATGTATATCAGTATATGTATGTATGTATGCCACGGGCGTCGCTTCCTATCCGATCATTTTAGCCTTTCGTCTCCCTATTGCCCCGATGCTACTTCAGTGCTTCTCCGCCCGGGCGCCATAATTCCGATCGGCGATCGGCCGGCCCTCGCAGGCAGCAGCAACGGTGATTGGCCCTTCTCAGTTCTCAGCGTCATATTAAAAAAATTAGATTGCTGGGCCCTTGCTGTCTTGCTTGCCCAAGGGCCCTTGAAATTGTTGAGACGGCCTTGCGCCGGACAGGTCCTTGGTGCACTGGGCCAGCCCGTGCAGCCTCTGCGCCCCTCCAACCACCACAGCCTCGCCGGCGGTGAACAGCAGCGGCGAGAGGTACGCCGTCCTCGTGAGGTGCTTCATCATCCCAGCGACCTCCTTGTCGAACTTGATCGACCTTGTCGCGCTGTGGACGTTGCTCGGCACGACGACGCGGTGGTCGCTGTCGACCTCGCCGAAGAACGGCTGGCCGGAGTGGCATACCCTGTAGATCCGCCCCTGACAGGGGACCATCTCGATAGGTTTACAGTACTCTAGTTGGTTAACATGCTATCTTGTAGTTCTTACACAAATTGAATACACTAATTACACTTAATTAGTACCACATTTGGTATCTCTTCATCTTGCTTCTACCCAGGATTTGCTGTCGGGCAGTCGGCAAGCGGAGGATGTACTAAACACCTGAGCGGTCATGTTGCCCACATAAGTTCTCAGCAAAGCAAGCTAGGTGCTATTCATTCACTTTAGCCTCCTAGTTTCTTCTCCAACGCATCCCATCCCTACATTGTACCACCACTAGTGATTGCCTGTATCTCTTGAACTCGATCTCCGCCATGCATTCTTGCGAGCTGCTACCAGCTAGTCTGCACTACTAATGTAGCTTGCTGTGTGTCATCTGGTGGAAAAAAAAAAGAGCAAGGGATGGAGACATGGAGCGTTGGTTTTAAACAAGAGTGGGGCTTGGTTAGCTATTAATTGCTGGATCGGTGATAGGTTGATCAGCTGGTGGGAGCCTTTGTTCCCATCACATTAAAGTTTAGGGATTATTGGGTATCTTGGTACTTTTACGAGAACATATCATTTTGTTCTTGTCAAATAACAAAAGTGCATATTATGGCTACATGCCAAACAGTAAGGGGACTAGTAAATTGTATAGGGAAAATGAGCTGTGTTCTTCCTTCCTTGTCAATCCAAGGAGATATATGTATATGGCCTCACGGCCCTATTACAATAACACCCCTATCCTGGTGTCCTATTCCAAGGTACACACGTCTTTTACATGCCTTAATGGGCCTTTTGGCCCAGCAAGCCGAATGGATGTAGGTAGGGGTCATCCCCACAACAGCAGCCTCTCATGATAAAGAGCTCCATCTTGGGCAGGCCAAAACCATGTCGACAGACCCTTTTGGCCCCTCCGTCCCTTCAGCTTGTTGAGCAGGTGGCCCATGGGCTGGGTATTGTTGACCGCGGTCGTGTGCCGTTATTGTGGTGCGGGACACACGTGCGGTTGTGACTGGTGCATCGTGCGCTGTCTTTTCCTGTTCTGTGGGTTGCGAAGGGCTGCACGAAAAAGCATGCGGCTTTAAAGCCAACCCCCAGCGAGACGTCGCTCCAACTCTTCTTCTTCTTCATGTCGTTTGCGCTGGTTGTCACCGTTGGCTGCGCCATTGCTCCATAGCCACCGCCTCCCCTGCTGCCGCAGTTTCTCCCATGTCCGCGGTTGATCCATCGTATTAGCTGATGTAGCAATGGCTCATGGTGGCGACCAACGTTCCTGGCACAGCATCCTCGGTCCTTCAGCTAGCCGCATCGACCGTCTGGCCATGGGAGCTTGTCGGCGATAGAGGTGGAGTACGAGCTGGTGGAGCGCGACTCGTCGATAGCCAACAAGCGGTGCAACACAGTAAAGAAGGTGAACGACGTCTGCACAAACGTGTTGGGGTTGACTCTGGTGACCGAAGAGCTCATCTGGTTGCTAATTCGTGATGGGAAGATCAGGCGACACGAGGTGGTCCGTCTCCCCCCACTAGTGAGACGGAGCTCCGACCGACGGAGTCGGAGACTGTCATGTTCACCGCCTACTTCGACGCCGGACTCCGTATTCCCGTGGAGATGTTCGTTGGCAAAGTCCTTAGGCAGTATGAGCTGGAGCTGGCGCAACTAACCCCTAACGCGATCATCTGGCTGGTGGTGTACAGCTGGGCTTCTCGGGTGACGACGGTGTGGCCGAGCCCAGCGTTATTCGCCTTCCTTTATGACACTCGGTGCCAGCCTAAGAAGCTCGTGGATTGTAGGATCGGATATGGCAACAGAGGGGGGGGGGGTGAATGGTGCCTCTTTAAAAATAGCCCCTCAAGTATCCACTAAAAAGATACTTTTCTCCAATAGCTATAGAGCTATGAAGAAGGCATCAAATGCTTACTGGAAATTCAAGCTAACCGAAGAAGCATGGCAAATAAACTAAAGCACTGCAGCAGAAAAACACAAAACCAGAGAAAGTCAGCAGTAGCAGCAGACAAAGGTCAGTAGGCCGGTCTGACCGCTGGTGCCAGGCCGGTCTGACCGCCGGCACAGGTCCGCTCTGACCGGGCAAACCCTAGACAGGGCAGGAAGTAGCCGCCAGAAACTCTGAAACTGAAGATTAATACAGTTCTTACTGAAGAAGCAGAGCACAAGGAAATTGAGGGTTTGCTGCCTATCTTTTCAACCCAAAACAGCAAGACCTTGACCTAAATAGCATTGGGACCTTAGGATTCCAAGGAAATCAACAAGACAGCAAGAAATCAAGATTTTGACAAACAACTGAAAACTTGAGCAGATTTCCAAAATCCTTTCCATTCTCTAGTTCTTTGCTCATGAGGCTTTACATTTCAACTGGAGATGATCTCAGAGCTTTAAAGCATAAACCTCAACCCAACTTGAGAAGGGAAATCAAGAGAGCCATGGTTCCCCTGACATGAAACCCTAGAATCAATGAAACAGAGGAAATGTAGAAATTGAAGTCCATCACAGAGAAGGAGAAACAAGACTAAAACTCTCAAATAAATTCATTCCCATGAATGATTACAAGAGGAGTCCCCATACGCAATTGGATAAAGGGAAGAACACACACTACATGCTTTACATGAGAGGAGAACACACGCAGAAGCTCTCACTGGAACACACCACTGCACTCTTCTGCTCACCTCACTCTCTACTCCCTTGCATGAGCTACCCAATGCCTGCATACACCACTCCTTTTAACTCCAAGCTTACACCCACAAGGAGAAAATCAAGAAGTGTCATACAACAACCACTCCCTCACCTCACACACCAAATGAGGCAAGAAAGTCAACACACACTTTTGGAGGGAAAAACCAGCCCCTCCTCTCATTGCTTGAGTCAAATCTCCAATTTGCCCCTCAAGCGCCTTCCCAGAAGCTTCCCGTGTTCGGTACCTTTACCGTCTGGACCTTGACTCCTCCCTGAGTCTAGTCTTGGTCTGCTCCACTGCACACGACCGCACCCGGCATCCTGACCATCTGGACCTCCGACTCCTCCCTGAGCCTAGTCTCGATCCACTCGTCGCTGCCCGTCGTGTCCACCCGACACCGACCGAGACCTCCGACCCACCTGAGTCTAGTCCTGGTTTGTTCTGCCGCGCACGACCGCAACCGACACCCAACCGTCTGGACCTCCGACTCCTCCCTGAGCCTAGTCCCGGTTCACTCGTCGTTGCCCGTCGCGTCCGTCACTGGTAGCTCCAGCTCCGGTTCCTCGTCTCCCGACTCGCAACTACCTCACCAGCCTCGATCATCTTCGGCATCACCGACCGTCTGGACCTCAACACCTTTTGTGCCTAGTCCTGGTCCTCCTCGCCTCATCATGACCTAGCTCCTAAGTCCTGTAGTCACACAGACAAGCAAACCGTTACATAACACCGCACGAAACAACATATCAACAATAGCACAAATGAAAGGTACTCAACCCTAGAATACCCAAAATAAACTCAAACTCTCTAAACCAACCGTCAATTATTCATCACAAACATGGGGATACCTCCACATGGTCTCTCATGGATAGAGAATACTCCAACCTGGGAAGTGTCAACTTCGTGCTTTAGTCTTCATGTACGAAGCTATTTTCGACGAATGCAACACGGACCGAAGTGGGAGTTGAGCTGGATGCGGTGGTGGTTCTACCACCGAGTGGAGTCCAACAACAGCCTGAAGTGGTCGGGGCGCTTGATGGACTTCAACATGTCCCCATCAGTGACCCTTGACCACGAAGATGAGCATCACGCGCGAAGGCCTGTGGGGTTCACCCTTCAATTTAACATGCAGGATCTTGTGGAGGAGTTCCTCATGTTCGGTGTATCTCCGTTGGCCCATCCATGGCATGTTCAATTTGGCCCCACATGCAATGACAGTGTCCACCCGACCGTGGCCTCATTATCGCGATCAACCGATCCAAGTAATCACTTCGTAGTAACCACCGTACCTACATTCGATATGTGATAGCTTGTTGGTGACTTCATTTGATATTCATGGCAGGACTCACCCTCGAGGATGATGAGTTCACCACGGTTGTTTTCCTTGGGCCATATAGAGCGAAGGAGCACAACCTTCGGGTGTCGGTGACGGCAAACGTGTAACATCCCAAAATTCACTTTCTATAAAAAAATTTAATTTCAAATTAATTATTTTAAAGTATTTGAACTATATTTGGATTTATCTGAATTTTACAAAATCTAAAGCAAGAAAATGTATTTTAAATATTTTATTAAAGCCAAAAAGAGTTCATTTTATTTTTCCCAACCCTCCCTGAATTTTTAAATAATTTTTGACAATTTCATGGAATTGAAAATCAATTTTAAAAGTTAAAAAGTATTTTTATAAAATTATTAAAGGCAAATTTGAAATTAAAAATATTTTTCCTAAGTCTAAAATAGCTCCAGTAATATTCTATGAATTTTTTGGAGTTTTTAGATATTAATTAATATTTTTTAAGTATTTTTAATGTTTCTAGTATTTTCTAAAAAGTAATCCAAAAATTAAAATGAATTTAATTCCAGGCTATCACATGTCGCTCTCAGATTGAATTCATCTCTTTCTTTGATTTAATCCTAGCCATCTATAGCCACTTACCCCTTCACTTAAATCCAACAGCATTGATTTATTCCCTCGCCACATGTCATCAATCCGACGGCCCGTACCCCTTCATTTCTGCTCTATCTCACCGACATGTGGGCCCCACCTGTCATCTCTTTCTTTTACCTCTCCTTCTTCTTCCTCTAGCCCTCTCTCTCTTCCTCCATTGAAGCCGCAATAATGTGTCTAGCTAGATTAGAGTGAGGTAAAAGCTTTGTGATATTTGAGAGACCATGTGGTTGTGACCCCATATTTGTGATGAGTAATTGACACGTGATCGAAAAGTTTGAGTTTGATTTGAGTGGTTCGAGTCAAGACGTTGCGTGGCGCAGTCGATTTCGGTCGGACCCTGTCGAACTAGGTCGAACGTGCTTAAGTCGTTTATTTTTCATTTCGATCGGTTTTGGCTTTGAGTATTTCATCTGATGCTAATGTATGGTTACAATATTTCGAGCGGTGCTATGTGATTTGTTTCTTGTCTGTGATGGCTGCAGGACATCAAGGCGAGGTCATGGCGAGGCACGGATGACCGGACTAGGCACAAGCGGTGCTGAGGTCGGAGCGGTCGGGATGTGCCGAAGACGGCAAGGACTCGAAGTGGTTGCGAGGCTTGGGCGGCAAAAAACGAGGAAGCTTCCCGGAAGGTGCATGAGGGGCATTTTGGTAAAAGCGCAGGGCTGCACAAAAGGAAGCGGATTTGGTTTTGAGCTAATGGATAAAGCGCGAGAGTTGTTGTGAGTTAACGGGTAAAGTGAGATTGTGAACCCAGTAGTGGAGGCTATAAATAGAGAGGTTTTCTCTAGGCCAAGATGAGGGTTTTTGGTGTTTGTGCTCTCCATGTATGAGTGTGTTATCTTTCTGAGTAGTATGAGAAGTAATAGGCAGAGGTAGTGCCCATTTTCTTTCTATTGTGTGAGTTTCTTGTTTTCTTTGGGTAAGTTCTCAAGAGGTGAGAAAGGATTGAACCACATGTAATCATTCCTCTCTCTATTTCATTTTGAGAAGTCTTGTGGTTGAGATGGATTGATCAAATGTGCGCGTTCTGTTTTGGTCTTGTCTTTCTCTCTCAAGTGCTTTGATATCATTTTATTTTCTCTGTTTGTGCCTCTGTCAATTGTCTCTCTCGGCAGCATTTTTCTTTAGTTATTTCAGCTAGTAGCTCTGTCCATCTGCTGAATTTTGTGTTTCTTACCGAGCGTCAAAAATCAGTTCAGTTCTTGCATCAAGAAATAGTTCAGCCGCAGCAGCAAGTCTGCTCTTTATTTGTTTTAGCCTTTCAGTTTCGGCTTGTTAGCTTTTGATTTCCTCTCATCTTTTGGCTGTGTATAGAATTTTCTGTCTTGGTTTGTTAGCATGTGATTTTTTCTTAGTTTTTGGCTGGGTACAGAGGCTTCTTTGCCAACAATTTCAGCAGCTACTGCAGTTGGCTGATTGCTTTCTCTTTTAGTCTTTGCTTTCCTTTCTTTTTGCTTTTCAGCTGAACCATATGCAGTATGTTGTCGGCAGCAAGGTTTGGAACTAGTTGAGGTACTGTTTTTCTAATCAGAGAAGGGCAGCTAATATTTCCCTTTTTCTCTAGCACTTAACCATGATCCCTCTTAATAGTACGGTATTTATCCTATAATCCGGTCTTCCAAACTTTCTCCTAAGACCGGTAAAAAAAGAACCCTGAACTATTTACTTGTTGTCTTGGAGTTCTTTAAATCTCATAAAATCTTTTTGTATGTCTCTTGCTTTGTGAGAGACCATGTGGTAGTGACCCCATGAGTGTGATGAGTAATTGACTTGTGTTTTAGGAAGGTTGAGTTTGTTCCGGGTGCTTTGTGCTTAAGTACTTTTTATTTAATGCAAATGTTGGTTACAGTATGTCGAGCGGTGCTATGTAATGTGTTTTCTTGTCTGTGATGGCTGCAGGACCTTGAGGCGGAATCGTGGCGATGTACGAGATGGCCGGACTAGGCACAGGCGGTGCCGAGGTCAAAGCAGTCGAGGTGTGCCGAAGACGGTGAGGACTCGAGGTGGTTGCGAGGCTTGGATGGCAAGGAATGAGGAAGCTTCCTGGAAGGTGCAAGAGGGGCGTTTTGGTGAATATGCAAGGCTGCACTAAAGGAAGTGGATTTGGTTAGAGTTAGCGGGTAAAGCGTTAAGGCTTAATGGACAAAGCAATTTGTGAACCCATTATGAAAGGCTATAAATAGGATGCATGTCTCCTGGTGGTAGTATGGCTTTGGAGAGGTTGTTAGGGTTTCTTTTGCTTTGTGTGTCTCTTTCTTTTGAGAGTTGGTGAGAGGTTGTGGGAGAAAGAGAAGAGTATGTTGTTTTCTTGAGTACCAATTGCGTATGGGAATGTAGTTCATGAGTTCTTGTGTTCTCTGGTTGTGAGAAATGGCTGTAATGATTTTCTCATGTAATCATTCCTTTCTCTGTTTCAATATGAGAAGTTCTTCGTGAGCTTGTGTTGCTTTTATTCCTGTTTGAGTTTTCTGTCTTCTCCTTGTTTCTTTTGCTAAAGAACTGCTCTGTGTCTTCTCTGCTCTTTTTAATTTAATTCGATTTTTCATGTTGGATAGCTATGAAATCGCTTTGCTTTGAACTGGGAACCATCACAAAGCCCCTTGGCTAGCATTTCCCGAAAGCAAAGATTTTCAGATCATTAATTCTCTTCAAAGCGCTGGACGCTGCACACTTCCTCTGTTCTTGTGTACTTCTAGGGTTTACTATTCGGTGAGCAGAGTATTTTTGATGTTCTCTTTTCCCTTCAGAAATCTACTTTCTGATTAGTGTTCTCTCGTCCTAAGGCTATTTCCTTTTGAGATCAAGAACCTCATAATATATGGATATGAGAATCTCAACTTATTTAAGCATTTGATCTCATTTTTTGTTAGTATGCCTTTTCGGTTTTGTGCTCAAATTGCTCTCTTTTCAGCCGAATCAATTGTTTGTTTCTTCTTCTTGTTCCTGAGATAAAGATGATATTTAGTTTAAAATTCTAATGCCTTTGGCCAGAAAAGAGAAGCAAGAATCCTCGAATTTCTCTATCTTTTCAGCCAACTGGAGTTTGTACTGTTTCTGCTATTTGCAGTTCGGTCTCGACTGATTCTCAGGGTTCAGTTTTCTTTTCGGCTGTCTGGCTGTTCTCTTCTCTTTTGCTCTTCGGCTTAGCCTTGTTTTTTTTATTTTTCAGTTGAGCTGTTTTTTGCCCGTGTTCTCCTTTTTAGGGTACTTCACTGTTTAGATGGAAGTCACGGTTGATTGATCTGAAAAGAGCAGTGATTGTTCAACCACTCTTCTGGCTTCTATTCCTTTTAGTTTTTACTGTGCCGGTTCCCTTTTGGTCTTGTCTTGTTCGGCTTCCTTCAGAGCGCCTGCTGCCTTTTCGGCCAGAATGATTTGTGTTCAGTTTCGGTAGCTAGCAGTGATCACTGTTTTCGGTTAGCAAATATAATATTTTCAGTTTTAAGCCTGCAGTAGCCCCTGCTTTCAGTTGGGTTTGTTTCTTTTCGGTTGAATCTCTATGCTCTTTTGTTCTCTGCCGAAAATAGGATTCTTGATCCTCCTGTTAAATTGCCGTGAGAAGAACAATGGGAAATTGATCAACTCTTAGTTTTTGGTTCTGCTCTCCTGTGCACTTTCAGTTTTTGTTCGGCTGCTACTATCTTCAATCTGTGCCTTTCTCGGTGTAGCTCTGATGCAGCGTCAGCTTTCATTTTGTGCATCTTCCGGCCGCTGTTTTCACTGAGTTTTGCTGCTACCTGTTTTCTGTAGCAAAGATCCTTCTCGGCCAGCAGTGAAAATCGGTCTGCTTTGTAAGACTTCAGCTGAACCATGTGCAGTATATTGTCGGCTTTCTCTGTTAAATCCGTTTCTCTTTTGGTTAATATAGTATTTGTTGTGAGGGTTATTTCTTGCTGTAGACTGCTCTCGGCAGTGGGTTGTCAATTCATTTGAAGACTGTTTGCAGCAATCAAACTTTTCAATTTTAGACCAAGTTTGCTTTATGCTCTCTCAGCCAAGATTGGTACTTCCTCTCTCTGTTTTCAGCAGAGATTTTATTTTTCACTTATCCTTCATTTTTCGATTTGCTGTGCAACTTCTTGTCTTAGTCTTTGGGCAGGTCTTCGCCCAAGTGTTTCTCAGTCCTTTTGCAGTCTTCAGCCAAGTCTATTTTTAGCTCTTTTGCCGGCCTGTTTTTCTGTTAGCTCTACTATGGTGTCGCCTACTGTCTGTTCCTTAATCGGACTATTGCTTGGCTTCCTGTGAGAAAACCATTTCTGTCTTCATAGCTTCTGTAGCTATAGGAGAAGAAAATTTTGTGAATACTTGGGGGCGTTTCAAAGGCACCATTCACCCCCCTCTATTGCCATTTCGATCCTACACTTTGCCTTCAGGACTAATCCTTCCAAGCACTTAACGCACATGTTAGTCCTATGTTCACATAGTGTCATTAATTACCAAAACCAATCTTTTTAGGGGCCTAGATGCTTTCATCCGCAGGTGCTGTCGGCTCCCGTCCGACATCTCCGAACAACTCCTCTCACAACTTTGTGAGGCTTTCTCTGATTTTCTCCCTAACACTGTCCTTGGTGTCAGTGGGCCCTCGATCTCCAGAGCGCGCATAGGGCTCTAGCGATGGAGCTGCTCATGGCCCGGCTAGCTCTGCCGTCATGGACATGTCCTTGGATCCCACCATTCCCAAGGCCGCTGGCTCAGAGTCTTGGCAACTTGTTTTGGTGGACTTCGTGCCTCGCCCAGAGGCTCTGAAGGTTTTTCGAGGGGCTGTGGACTATCAAACACAGCCTTGGACCACTGCGCACATTCTTTTGTGCAGCTTGGAGCTCCTGGAGAGCGTGCTAGAGGCCATGGAAATGAAGGTATGTGTAAGTCATTACACTGATGACTTTACCAGTTTGGTTGTTGAGACTGGATTGGCATGCAACCCCTTGCTCTTGCTCCTGCTATCCAATCAGCGAGGTACCGGGAGCAAAACGGTCTACAGGAGCGATTTGCCACCGCAGAGGCAGAGGTTGTGTTTGCCCGTTGCTCCATCGAGGATGCGGTTGCTACCACAGCAGTGAAGGATGAGCGCATCCACTTCTTGGAGATGGAAGGCACGAAGGCCATTGCTGATGCATGCACCTTGGTGGAGCAAGCCCAGCGGGCGGCTGCCGAGGAGCAAATGGGGCTGCTGTGGAAAATCTCCAAGATAGAAGAGGACAAGAGCCGGGTAGCATCGGAGGTAGCGGTGAGGGACCACGTGCTGGGCGATGCCTTCTTGTCCGTGTGGAGGTCACTAGAGTTGTTGGAGAATACTCTAAGTGACCTCACGGTGGAAGTTCCTCCCCAGTCGCAGGGACCAGAGGACCTCTTGTGTAGCCTTCGGAGGATTGGAGAGGCTTTGTCACTAGCTCTGAACACCGCTCATGCCTATGGCAATCACTGATCTCTTTTGACCAACCAGATGCTTCTCAGTCTGCTTCACCTCTGGGGCTGCTTGCACGTGGGCAAGCTGGCCACTCCCCACTTGGACTTGCCAAAGGGGAGTAGGACAATGTCTGAGGTGTTTCATGCGGAACAGTGAGGCTTCCGTGAAGATTGCTATGAAGCATACCCTGGGCGCAAGGTAGACCTAGAGACCTAGTTGGGCAACATGCCCTAATGGACAGAAGATGGAAAGCCTACGTCGAATGTCCTGATCGATAGACAGGTGTGATGTCGAGGCCCTCCGTCCTCATGTGTAGTAGTTTGCGTGTGGCAATCAGAGTCTTTATGTATAGGGCACAGGCTATCCGCGTCATGTAATCATCATTTTAAAATGAAAAGGACAGGATACTTGTAGCATGGTCTCATGTTAACGTTTGCATGGCAACCAGGTAGTTGTGGAAGACCGTCTCTTCATCCCAGACCGCCTTGTTTGGCGTCGGTTGCGACACTAGGGATTGGTAGAGGAGTTGCTATGGTTCTGGCCGGAGCGGCCCACCAGGAGTGACACCTCCTTCTGGAGTATATAAAGGTAGAACCTTGGGATGAAGAGTAATGTAAGATAAGCCCTTCTTCTCTGTTAGTGGGTGTGGACCGCTGTACGATTGTAACAATTTATCAAGGCGATTGTCTGAAGTGTCGTGTGCTATGTCGACCCCCTTGAGTTAGGGAGAGTAGGGCATAATGGCAAAAGCAGCCGTGTCAACGCACACACTGAAGTATCGAAACCCCGAGCCATGTGAGGTTGTTTCACAGCGGTTGAGGACAATATTGAAATGAGTAGTGAGGCTGGCCTGTAGCTATAAGGACGCACATAGGTTGTTGTCCCCGACCCTTTGGACAGGCATCGGTGAAGCTGGCGGCGGGATGAAGCCTAAAAAGCATGCTCTGTCCCCCACCATTCAGACATGCGTCGATGAAGTTGGCGATGGGACGAAGCTTGAAAAGCGCGCTCTGTCCCCTACTCTTTAGACGGGCGTCGCCAAAGCTAGTGGTGGGATGAAGCTTAAAAAGTGTGCTCTGTCCCCCACTCTTCGAACGGCATCGATGAAGTCAACAACGGGATGAAGCCTGAAAAGCACGCTCTGTCCCCATCCTTTGGACGGGCATCGATGAACCCGGTGGTGGGATGAAGCCTGAAAAGCACACTCCATCCCCCACCCTTCAGATGGGCATCGATGAACCCAACGATGAGACAAAGCCTGAAAAGGACACTTCATCCGCCACCCTTCAGACGAGCGTCAACGAAGCCGGTGGTGGGACGAAACCTAAAAAGCAAACTCCGTCACCCACCCTTCGAATGGTCATCGACAAAGCCTAAAAAGTGCACTCCGTTCCCCACCCTTTGGATGAACATCGACGAAGCCAGTGGCGAGGCGAAGCCAAAAAAGCATGCTCCATCCCCTAGCCTTCGGACTAATGTCGACAAAGTCAGCAGCGGGACGAAGTTTGAAAAGTGCGCTCCATCCCACACTCTTTAGACGAGCGTCGACGAAGCCAGCAGCGGGACGAAGCCTGAAAAGTGTGCTCTGTCCCCCACCTTTTGGGTAGGCATTGATGAAGTTGATAGCGGGACGAAACCTAAAAAGGCGCTCCGTCCCCCACCCTTTAGACGAGCGTTGCCGAAGCTAGCGGTGGGATGAAGCATGAAAAAAGCGCTCCGTCCCCCACCCTTCAGGTGAGCGTCAATGAAGCCAGTAGTAGGACGAAGCCTAAAAAGTGCACTCCGTCCCCCACTCTTTGGGGCTGTCCTTCATGTTTGTATTCTGTAAAGGTGCCCGATGCTTTATACTCCACAGAGTACGTGCGGAGGCCGTGGACTCCGCGTGTCTTATTTATACTCCATAGATTTACCTGGGACGCCTAAGTTCCCGATACTTTATACTCCACAGAGTGTGCACAGAGGCCGTGGACTCCATGCATCTTATTTATACTCTATAGAGTTGCCTGGGACACCTAAGTTCTCGATGCTTTGTGCTCTACAGAGTGCGCACAGAGGGCGTAGACTCTGCACGTCTTATTTATATTTCGTAGAGTGTGCACTGAGGCCATGGACTCTGTGCATCTTATTTATACTCCGTAGAGTTGGTACGGGGATTAGGAACAATGGTTCGAATCTACCCCGGGGATGCCCATCTGATCGAAGGTGCTAGCAAACAAAATGTCCGTAGAGCTGCCTCCATCAATGAGGACACGCTTGACGTCACACCCCATAATAGCGGCCCAAACCACCAAGTGGTCCTGGTGGGGGAAGTCGACCCCCGTCGCATCAGTCATCGTAAACATGATGTTGGCATGTGCCCAGTTTGAAGGCGTCTGGGTGGGGTACGCATGACGCCTGTCGCATCAGTCATCGTAAACATGGATGGGGATGGCACAAAGAGGGCTTTGGCTAATCATGCACACACGCATGCACGCACGCATGTATTCTCGTATTTTTGCATGAAAATCATGTGACTTGTGGCTTGCGACGCGCAACCACACCGTGACACGTGAAAATCTTTGTATGGCCTAAAACAAGCACCCAAACAACGGCGTGAAAAGTTTGATAAAACTTTGACATCCGTAGGCTTTGTTGTGAATGAACCTGATAAATGTGTATATTACTGTTATGGTGGGGGTCAATGAGTGATCTTATGTCTGTATGTAAATGACATACTTATATTTGGAACAAACACTGTCATAATTAACGAGGTCAAATCTTTCTTATCTCGGTGTTTTGATATGAAAGACTTAGGAGAGGCAGATGTCATTCTGAATATTAAATTGATCAAAAGTAAGGATGGGATCACTTTGAATCAATCTCATTATACTAAGAAAATATTGAGCTGGTTCGGCTTTCAAAACTGTAAAGTTTCTCAAACACACTATGACGCGAGCATTAAGTTTCAAAAGAACCAAGGGCTAGAAAAGATCAATTGAGATATTCACAAATTATTTAGTCACTCATATATTTAGCTGGTGCCACAAGACCTAACATTTCATTTTCTTTGTGTAAATTAAGTCGGTTTACTTCTAACCCAGTATATGATCACTGGGAGGCAATTGAAAGAGTATTGCGCTACTTGAGGGGTACAACATCTTTTGGAATTTATTATACTGAATACCCTTCTGTATTAGAAGGATATAGTGACTCCAATTGGATCTCTGATGTGGATGAAATCAAAGTTACAAGTGTTATGTGTTTACTTTAACTGGTACTACAGTTTCATGGAGGTCTTCTAAACAGACTATATTGACGAGGTCAACCATGGAAGTAGAACATGTAGCACTTGACATAGCCACTATTGAGGCTGAATCGCTGAGAGAGCTTCTATTGGACTTGCCATTAGTTGAGAAGCCAATACCTGCAATCCTGATGTATTATGATAATCAAACAGTGTTAGCCAAAATTACAAGTACAAAGGATAATATAAAGTCCTCTAAACATGTGAAGCGTAGGCTTAAATCTGTCACAAAATTGATAAACTCTGGAGTGATTGCTATGAACTATATCCACACTGAAAAAATATAGTAGACTCTTTTACAAAGGGGTTAGCGTGGAAAGTGATTTCTGTTGCTTCTATGGATATGGGAATGAGGCCCATCTAAGATACATCACAATGGTAACCCATACGTTCCTGATCGGAGATCCTGTGACTTAGGTAATGGGAAAAATAAATTGATGTTGTAACAAGAGAGTGCATATTCATTGTACCCATATCTTAATAAACAATGTACTTTCGACTATATGGAAGGTTGGCATAAAGCCTTAATGTATTCTGTTGTCCAAATGAGGAAAAATGTATTAGCCTGCTAGATACCTAGAAAGAATACACCTACTTGACCCTAACTGTGTGGTCACAGTTCACGAGAACAGAGCATTCTCTAGAAAGCTCAAGAGCATATAAGGGAGCATGACCATATAACGCTCCATTTAGGCATGGTTCATTGGCAGCATGACCATATATATCTCACTGCCTCCATTTCTTCCTCCTGCAATCTTGTGCTGTTGTGCTGCGCCGTCCGAACCTCATACTCTTCTTTCCGGCGTGCATCGTAAAGAAGAGGAGTGGTATCTCCAAGCCGATACTGCTGTGAAGATCTGCACATGGGCGGCAATAAGGTTTCTGGTTAGCACACATCTGCGCAACTGCTCACCTCGCTATGACATCTACATTCTATGTTGCTTAATATTCTTCCTCACACCCAATTATAAGTCGTTCGTATGATTGATCGACTTGTTTAAATTATATTTCTATATAGTTTTGAAGTATAATAATTTACCTATTGTTAGCAATGTTTTTTGCGTCATTAATTATTTGTGATATGTGCCTTCTAGTTAAATCTAGAATTAAAATATTGCCCACATTTTTAACACCGCCTCCCACCCCGCGCCACCCCCTCCTCATCGTCGGTGCATGTCCACACGCCTCCCCCCCTCCTCCGCCACCCTCAGCCCTCTACCCCTCCCCACTGTGCCGTCCCCGCCCAACCAAAAAGCTACTACCTTCCGCCACCGCCGCCATTCGGCACCGCTCACCACTCTCCTACTCTGCCCGTCGCCCCTTCGCCGCCGACCACCGTGCCACCGCCCCCTAGCCTCCCTCTATGCCAGGGGAACGATGAACCCTAGGTGAGGGGGGCGGGGTTTCCCCCTCGAGCTCACCAGCAAGGAGAAAGAAGGTGGAGGTGGTGGTGCACGAATCTTCGCATACATCTAAAAGTGAGAAATCCGATTGATTTTTCCTCAAAAATCCTGCGAATGTTGTGTAGCACTTTCGAAGAAAGTAAGGGACTTGAATCCTCGAAATGGACAAAAGAAGACCAAGGAACATCATCACGAGCATGTTAGCATACCAGGAATATTGTCACGAACAAGTAAGGAACTCAAACATGAAAAGGTTTAGTGTGACTGCGGCGATGACAAGAGAAGCAGCTCCACACCTGCTATTCCCTTCGAGCTAAGAAGAGAGGGAAGGGGGAGGGAGAGGGAGTGGGGGGGATGGATTTCTCAAGCGCTGTGCAATGGTGGGATGAGTGGCAGCTGCGCATTCTCGTGCTCGGCAGCCTCTTCGTCCAGTACTTCCTCTTCTTCTCCCAGGGGGTGCGCAGGTTTGCTTCTCCGTCCTGGTTCAGGGTGTCCATCTGGCTTGCCTACCTAGGTGGCGACGCTCTGGCGATATACGCCCTGGCCACCCTCTTCAACCGCCACAAGCAGCCTTCTGTGTATGGCGGTGGCGGCATCCTGGAGGTCCTATGGGCTCCTGTCCTCCTCATCCACCTCAGTGGCCTGCATCCAATGACTGCCTACAGTATCGAAGATAACGAGCTGTGGAGGCGGCATGCGATAACCATGGTGTCCCAGGTCACGGTCGCCCTGTACGTGTTCTGCAAGTCGTGGTCCGGGGAGAAGAAGTTGCTGCAGGCCGCAATCTTGCTGTTTATCGTTGGTATTATCAGATGCAGCCAGAAGCCATGGGCTCTGAAGAGCGCCAGCATCAACAGCATGGTTACCTCTTCCTCTCTCACACGAAGAAAACAAAGTAACTTTGCTATTTTCTGCAGCTTCTTGACTTCCTTTGTTGTATATTTTTATTCCCCAAGAGAGGGAATACAAGAAGAAAAGGAAGAAGAACATGACCTTTCGCTTCAAGAATTTGTACAAAAAGCAAGAAATTTCGTGCAGGAGACGAAGTTAGCCAGTGATCAAGAGCAAATGTACGAAAAGGAAAGGAGAACCCACAAAGCTGAATACTTCCGCAGGGTATTTGTAGACATATCTCCTCCATACTCCCGTAGGCTTATAAGCCTACAGCTTTTTTTGGTATTTGATGGCCGACGTGTATATAGGTTATTGCTGGAGGTGCTCGACAATACATTCGAGTACCTCTACACCAAACATCCGGTGACATTCAGTCTTATCGGCTTCTGTTTGAATTTCTTGCTTCCATTCCTGACCTTAGCCTCCTTAATTGTCTTCTCCACAAGCCGCAAAGATGGTTACAACGGAAACGATGTCAAGGTAACTTACATCTTGTTCTGTTGTACCACTGTGCTGGATCTCCTATACATGTTGTTCGGCCCTAGCATCACATTTGCAGGACTTCCATTACAAAAGGTTTCCCAGTATAGCCTCCTGTCGATCTGTGCTCGCAACAAGAAGCCCACCGTATTGATGAAGCTTGCCGCAGTCGTCGGCTGCAAGGACTATGTTAACATGCATTGGTATACAGAGCAGCTGGCACCAGCATCCACCCCCGAAATTATTGAGTTGGTTCTTGGATACGTGAAGGATGGGTGGAGGGGATACATCCGCGACGCTGCCAGTTACAGGAGATTCAACAGCCGCAGGGGCCAGTGGACTCTGAGGAGGCACCGTCTGGGACGCGACCAACGGCTGGGCTGGAGCTTGAAGATGGCGTTTGACAAGAGCGTCCTTCTGTGGCACATTGCCACGGACCTCTGCTTTCACCACCAAAACACATCCCCTCCCGGCCGAGCTCGCGCCGCTCGAAGCAGAGAGATATCCAACTACATTGTCGTGGAACACCGGTAATTTCTCGCCGCCGGCGAACTCACAAACGCGCACTCAAGAACACAATGAACACAAGTGTTTGGTGCTGCAAAAACCGGGCAGCGTTTTCTGATATATTGCATGTCTATTTAAAGGAAAAACAAACTAAATATTACAAATAGCATTCCACAATGCGCCGCATGAATGCATGGCGATCGTGCTGCAATTAAGCAATCAGTGCTCCACTACTAACGTGTAACGGAAAAATTAAAAAATGGCAGTTCATGCATGGCAATTGAGATGCCTTCACGAACGCACAGTTTAATGCATGGCGTAATGAAAAACGAAACGGAAGATAAATGAAGAAACGGAAAGACACCGCAGTAACTGAAGAAATGGTGAGACGCTGGAGTAATCTTCAATATTTCTCCCCCTTAGTTCTTGCTGTGCTCACCGATCTTGTTGACGCCGATCAACGCACGCAGTTGCTGGAACCGCACGCGTCCAAGCGCCTTGGTCAGAACGTCCGCTAGCTGGTTCTCCGTCGAAATGTGCCGAAGGACGATCTTGTTCTCGTCGATGCACTCCCGAATGTAGTGGTAACGAGTGTCGATATGTTTGCTTCAGTCGTGGAAAACGGGGTTCTTGCTGAGGGCGATGGCAGACTGGTTGTCCACCTTGAGCTCTGGCGCTTCAGACTCAGTGCCGACCATGTCGGACACGAGCCGAGCTAGCCAGACGCCTTGACAGGCTGCTGTAGCTGCCGCAATGTACTCTGCCTCGCATGAGGACAGAGCCACCACCTTCTGCTTGGAGGACTGCCAGGTGATGGGGTTGCCGCCGAGGAAGTAGATGACACCGCTGGTACTCTTGCGCGTGTCGACGTCGCCCGCCATGTCGGCGTCACTGTAGCCGACCAGTCGAGCTTGTTCATCCTTCCTCCTGGCGTAGTGAAGACCATAGTCACGCGTTCCCGCTACGTACCGTAACACGCGCTTCACCGCGTTGAGATGGTCCTCGTGTGGTTTCTCCATGAAACGGCTCAGATAGCCCACTGCATAGGCAAGATCTGGTCGGGTGTGCACCAAGTAGCGCAGTCCGCCAATGACGCGCCTGTACTCGGTGGCGTCCACCAGTGGAGCAATGCTCTCCTTGCTCAACTTGAGCCTTGGTTCCATCGGCGCCAGACTGGGGTTGCAAGTGCTCATGCCGCTCCGCTCAAGCAGCTTCCCTGCATAGGCAGATTGGCAGAGCGAGATGCCGCCTGGCCCTTGGTTTACCTCGATGCCGAGGTAGTATTGATGTGACGATGACCCGATCTTCCGAGAGGTACTGATAAGTCGATTGTGGAGATCTCGACGTTGATGATCCAAAGGCTCCGACCAAAACAGATCGAACCCCTCGCAATCACTACACCACTGCTCCGTTGGTTATCAACCGTGCCGAACACGATTGACCTCGCCAAGAAGGCTATCTCCTGCAAGCGAATCGAGAACACAAGCAAGAGAGTAAAAGATGCAATCTGAAATTGCGAATAATGTTTAAGTTCACAAGTTGGGGTTCCTCAAACCGAACATGCGACGAAACTGCTAAGCAGAATAAACTCTTAAGAAAAACCCGTGGAAAACTAAAGGGGTGTGGCCTCCTTAAATAGGGGAGGGGGAAGCCACACTTATCTAATGAAAAGGGATGTGGTACTATTCCTAGTTACTGTTCACGCGCGTGTACTGTTCATGTGAACAGTACCGGCCCAAATAGCCCAAGTTACAAGGCCCTCGGCCCACTTTGAGTCGGACTGGAAAAGTGACGTGACTTGTTTCGTAGTTTCTGATCTGCTCGAGTGGAGTTTGGAGGTGAGACCAGATCCATCTGAAAGTAGACTCCAAGATCTTTCCAACGAGTACTCACGGGCCCCGAGAAGCCTTCTGGATCAAAAGTCATGGCCGTTTGAAGTTGGCTTGTCAAGCTGAATCCGAATTGATCTGGAGGCCGAATTGGATTCCAAAACCTGTCCAAGTTGAACCCTTGCTTCAATTGGTTCCAAAGTGATGTGGTGCTACAAATATATATATTTTCATCATTAGGTAGCATCATATTCTCATTTAAAATATGTTGAAGTTGAAGAAACGAATTCACCTTTAGTTCATTCTTGATATTGGCCGCTATGATCGTACGTGTTGGTGGCGTGGTCACATCATCCTCCCCTTCTTGATGGAAAACCGTCCTCGGTTTTAACATATGTGTAGTGTCACGTATTGCATGATCTTGATCATAAATCTTGGTGTATGATAACAAACGCAACAAACTCTCATTATGTAATATCATAAGTTCTTTATCAAATAAAGTAAAATCTCTTTGAAACGAGCTCACCTCATAATTTAAGGGATGCGTAGGAGCTCTTGTAATTGTAACAACAAGTAGAGCAAATATGGTTGTATCCATAGGGTTCATGTTCTTATCATCCTCCCCTTCTTGCAAACAAAGCCGTCCTCGGCTCTTGATAAGCTGAAAATATGATAACAAAGAAGCCAAGGTGTATGCATGGTATATGTATATGTCATCCATTTTAACAGTTTTTCGTTGTTGCACAATTAAGGTTATAAAACAGCAGCAATCATAAAAGCTAATTGTATTATTAACCCAAGAGTAATCATATAAGTTAATGAGCAATTCAAAATTTGTCACACAGTAATTGTTGCAACTTGTTTTGCAAATGTAAGTGAGGAACAATCCAGCTATATAATCATATCTCAATCGAACAATAGCAAATTCATCTAGCCAGGGTGAAAAGATTTGTATGTTCTGCCATAATTCATCATCTTTATTCAGATTGTCTATACTAGATGGTGTAAAAAGAGTTGAATACATAGGCATTGGATGAGTACTAAATTTTACTTCCCTCTCACTTTGAACATGATTCAGCATACAAGAATTGTTGTTCCAAATAGCAAGTTTCAATTCATCCATGTGATCGCAAGTTATGCATATTCGATATACAAGAAATTGAGTTCCCACATCATAATCTCCAATCAAATTAAACTTATATCCAGGGGTGTAGGTACTAAATAAGAATTTCGAACATGCAAGTTCAGAAACTTTCTCCATAGCATGTGACAATTTCATAGGTAGATCCAACATGATGTAACACAATGAATTAGCAGGAGAAATTCTAGTCAAAACTTCTTTATGTGTTATTAATTTAACATGTGCAAAATTATGAGAATTTAGATCAGCACATGGTTTATTTAAGTCAACACAAGGAATATCAAAAGATTGCACTACAACAGGTATATACTCACAAGGTTGCTCTATGTCTTGTTGTAGCACCAAATCAATACCGTGAGCGATGATAGTACCATGTTCTTTACCTTTTTGGGTCTCCTCAGATGATGTAAGTGCATCCATCTCCTTATCTTCATTCTCAACCAATGGGGTCAGTGATTCAATCAGCTCATGCTCTTCTTTGGCATGGTTCTCAACTACCTGCAAGTTGTTAGTCACAGAAAATGGCACAAACACATGTTTGTTCTCATGTTCATCACCACTACCTGCAAGGTTAGCTGCAAGAGCATATTCATCCTCAACATCACTAGCACTTACATAACCACCATCTTCTGTCGCAATGTACGCCCGCTGACTTGGGCAATCTCTCATGACGTGGCCCATCCCTTTACAACGGTGGCACACAATGCCCGTCGTACGGCCCGTGGAAGCAACCGATGAAGAGCTCTTTGCTGGTGCTTGCACACTAGTAGATTTGCTCGCCTCGGGTGCTCGTGATGGTGGTGGCAGTGCTGCTGAACGCGCCCTACTCACAGAGGGGGCAGCAGCTCGAAAAACAGGAGGTGGGGCTGTCTTGGGTTGCTCCTGTGTTGGTCTCGATGTAGACGTACCTCCAAAATTGCTCCTTGTCCTTTGTTGTCTACCCTGCAATTCTTTCTCTGCCAAACAAGCAAGCTGGAACAATCTATTGATATCATTATACTCTTTGTAATCAATTATGTCCTGAATTTCACGCCTTAATCCCCCATAAAAACGAGCCATCTTATCTTCCTCATCCTCTTCAACATTACAACGCAGCATGCCTATTTGCAGTTCTTGATAATATTCCTCAACAGATCTATTACCTTGGTCTAAGCGCTGCAATTTCTTACGCATTTCACGTTTAAAAGCAGGAGGAACAAATCTAGCATGCATAGCTACCTTCAATCTATCCCATGTATCAGGGGCTAAGCCAGAATTAACTACTTGAGTCCACCAAATGATAGCAAAATCTTTAAATTCACTAGTAGCTTGTCTGACTCTATGCACTTCAGGAACTAGATGGGCATTAAATTTTTGTTCAACTGTCATCTCCCAATCTAGATAAGTTTCAGCATCATAGGTACCCGCAAAAGATGGTATGGAAAATTTAACTTTAGCAAACGGGTCATCATGAACATGAGCATTGTGATACTGAAAATTATTGTTACCTCCCATACCATGACGGTTCTGATGAGGATGGTGTCGTGGCCGTGCAGCACCGGCGTCACGGTTTTGTCTCTCATTATCATCTCCCTCCTCATGATCTTGGCCTCCAATGTTTGGTGGCCGATTCACCATTCTTTCAAGGCATGTAGTGAGTGTTGCAATGCTCTCATTGATGGAAAGTTGCATTGTATCCATCTTCCTATCGATGTCATCAGTAATGGCAGCGCGTTGTTCATCCAAAAGCGTCATGAGCTCTCCCTTTAAAACACACTCTTGCGCATCAGACGTCTCACCTGCCATGGTTAGTAGCAAACAAAAGACAACACAAAGGTATTATCCCTATCAACTACTAGGTGGCGAGAAGTAGAATCACACACTCTCAAGCGTCTTATCACACTCTTACAAGTGTTCTTACCAATGTAGCAGGTGGTACAACCGGTGGCTGGTTCGTGACACCGTGTCGAGCGTGGGTACGATTGCAAGAGGGAACCTGTTCTGATCAAGAGTAGGTGTAGCTTGGAAGGCACAATATGGTAGCAATGGAGAACAATCAGTTCATTTCAGAATTGCATAGAATTGAATTATAGTTCGTATCTAGCACTTAGCCTATGTTGCTGATCAACCAAGGATGGAAAAAGGCTAAGAATAAGTGTATGGCAAAGTGTAGGAGTGGTAAATACAAGATAATTCAATCCAATTCAATCTGGAATTGAAGAACACAAGGATTGACCCAAAACTGAAAACTTCAGATTTCTGTCCACTGGACAGCACATTGGTAATTCGGCCGTAACTTTTTGTCAGATGCCTCTTTTTCACTGATTCTTTTTTTTACTGTTTTCTGACGGCTTTTTCTACAGATTTTGTTTTGGGTCCAACTTCTGAATCCCAACACAGAAATTCGCACAAAAATCACAACTGCTGACTGTTGCAGATTCAGAACAGATAATTGGGTCAACTTTCACCGCACATATCTCTTAACTGCCTGGCTGGAATGACGTGAAATTTTTGCAGATAGATGGATAAGGAATTTTTGAATCTAATGGCGGTGGTCCCACTCAAAAATAATCTCGGAATCAAAAGATATGATGTTTTTGGTGGCGGCTGCAGAGGAAGGAAAAATCAGCCGAAATTGGAAATTAGGGTTTGGGGTGAGGAATTTTTTTTTTGTTTGGATTTTCAATGGAACAAAGATATGACCAGCAACTAGACAATACTATGACGGACACAAATTCAATTTAGCAAACCAAAACTAACAGATTGAAAGGCACAACGGGGTTTGGACAGCGGAAATTAACTCTTTTTGTGGGGCAATTTTTTTTCTGGACTATAGGAAATAAAAAACCAATCTACTAACAAGGGATACAAGAATTACCTCACGGGCAACCGTTGCTCTGATACCAACTGATGTGACGATGGCCCGATCTTCCGAGAGGTACTGATAAGTCGATTGTGGAGATTTCGACGTTGATGATCCAAAGGCTCCGACCAAAACAGATCGAACCCCTCGCAATCACTACACCACTGCTCCGTTGGTTATCAACCGTGCCGAACACGATTGACCTCGCCAAGAAGGCTATCTCCTGCAAGCGAATCGAGAACACAAGCAAGAGAGTAAAAGATGCAATCTGAAATTGCGAATAATGTTTAAGTTCACAAGTTGGGGTTCCTCAAACCGAACATGCGGCGAAACTGCTAAGCAGAATAAACTCTTAAGAAAAACCCGAGGAAAACTAAAGGGGTGTGGCCTCCTTAAATAGGGGAGGGGGAAGCCACACTTATCTAATGAAAAGGGATGTGGTACTATTCCTAGTTACTGTTCACGCGCGTGTACTGTTCATGTGAACAGTACCGGCCCAAATAGCCCAAGTTACAAGGCCCTCGGCCCACTTTGAGTCGGACTGGAAAAGTGACGTGACTTGTTTCGTAGTTTCTGATCTGCTCGAGTGGAGTTTGGAGGTGAGACCAGATCCATCTGAAAGTAGACTCCAAGATCTTTCCAACGAGTACTCACGGGCCCCGAGAAGCCTTCTGGATCAAAAGTTATGGCCGTTTGAAGTTGGCTTGTCAAGCTGAATCCGAATTGATCTGGAGGCCGAATTGGATTCCAAAACCTGTCCAAGTTGAACCCTTGCTTCAATTGGTTCCAAAGTGATGTGGTGCTACAAATATATATATTTTCATCATTAGGTAGCATCATATTCTCATTTAAAATATGTTGAAGTTGAAGAAACGAATTCACCTTTAGTTCATTCTTGATATTGGCCGCTATGGTCGTACGTGTTGGTGGCGTGGTCACATCAAGTATGACAGCAGCCCGAGGTCGCTCATGAGGAAGACGCGCTTCATCTCGAGCTTGAACGCCATGATCTCATCGCTGCTGGTGCCGGTGATGATCAAGTCGTCGACGTAGACCCCAACGACCAGCCGCGATGGCCCTCGGCTCCGCATGTACACGCCGTGCTCAGAGCTGCTCCTCTGGAAACCAAGTGATGCCATGGACGCATCAAGCTTGGCATTCCAGGCCCTCGGTGCTTGTCGGAGACCGTACAGCGCCTTGCGAAGACGCAGTACTTTGTGCTCGCTGCCGTTGACGACAAAACCTGGTGGCTGGCTCACGTACACTTCCTCTTTGAGGTCGCCGTTGAGGAAGGCGCTCTTCACGTCCATGTGGTGGACTTCCCAGCGCTCGTGGGCTGCTAGAGCCAGCAGCGCCCTCACGGACTCCATTCGTGCGACCGGAGCGAAGACCTCGTCGAAGTCGATTCCTGCACGCTGAACATAGCCTTTGGCGACCAAACGCGCCTTGTGTCGGATGACGTTTCCGTGTTCATCACGCTTCACTTTGAAGACCCACTTGAGCCCGATCGCACGGTACCCAGTGGGGAGCGCGACAAGCTCCCACGTGTTGTTGTCCTTGATCGACTTTATCTCCTCATGCATCGCCTGACGCCAGCATGCCTCGTGCTCTGCTTCACTGAAAGAGACAGGTTCGTCCGCCGTGGTGAACTGCAACTCCTCGTCGAGCACCCGGGGCACAAGCCCAGGCGGCGAGGCTGGTCCAATGACAGCGTCGATGGCGCGGAACCGAAGTGGAGCATCGTCGTGGTCCACGTCCAAGTTCTCCTCAAAATCAGCTGGTGGCGAGACGAACTCGATCGGCGCACTCATGGGTGACGTCGTAGGCATCATGGGTGCAGGAGCCGGCGTTGGCGTGGGCGATGGAGACATGTGAGCTGGTGATGCCGCATCGGCTCGAGGCGTGCCGGAGATGTACTCCATGGTGTACTCAACGTTGAAGGGCTCGCCGTCGCTTGGATCATCGCTGCTTTCGTCGCCCCAGCTCCATTGTCTCGCCTCGTCAAACACGATGTCGCGCGACACAATGATACGCTTGGTGGAGGGGTCGTAGCAGCGGTAGGCCTTGGAGCCATGCTCGTAGCCGACGAAGATGGTCGGCGTGCTGCGATCATCCAACTTCTTGAGTCCCGGGCGTGTGGTCTTGACGTGGGCGACGCAGCCAAAGGTCCTGAAGTAGTGGACGGTGGGGCGCTCGCCGTGCCAAGCCTCAAATGGGGTCTTGCCGTTGAGCGCACGTGTCGGCGCGCGATTGAGGACGTGGACTGCGGTGTTCACAGCCTCACCCCAGAAGTAGCCGGGAAGCCGCTTCGCCTTGAGCATACACCGCGCCATGCCGACGATGCTCTGGTTGCGGCGCTCTACCACCCCGTTCTGCTGCGGTGAGTAGAGGGCGGTGAGCTGCCGCTGGACACCGCGCTCGGCGCAGTACTCGCCGAACTCCATGGAGGTGAACTCCCCCCCACGATCGGTGCGGAGGACCTTCAGCCGCCTCCCTGACTCAACCTCCACGGCCGCTTGGAAGTTCTTGATCGCTGCCGGTGCCTGGTCTTTGCTTGACAGCAAATGGAGCCACATGTACCGGCTCAAATCATCAACAAGCAGTAGGAAATATTTGTTACCGCTTGGAGTTGTGGGCACGATGGGCCCGCACAAATCGCCATGGACGAGGTCGAGGACGTGCTCCGCTCGTCGTAGCGCCTTATCAGGGAACGGCGCGCGCTTTTGCGCGGCGAGGCAGCTGTCGCACACCTGATCGACTTGATCAAGCGGCGGCAACCCACGCACCATCTCCCGTTGGGCGAGCGTGCGCAATGACTTGAAACTCAGATGCCCGTACCTCGCATGCCAGCGCTAGGCCACCTCCGAGCTACGCGCCGACAGGCACACCGGTCGCCCGATGCGGAGCTCCAGGATGTAGAGGCGCGATGCAGTACGGCGCACCCGAGCAAGAAGGTCGCGTTGCTGATCGTAGATGCGCAGGGTGCCGGAGTAAATCTCGATCCGACATCCGGCCTCCTCCAGCTGACCAAGACTTATGATGTTCGCCGTTAGACGGGGAATGTAGTACACCCCCATCAGTGCGCGGTGCTCGCCGTTCTTGCAAGTGAAGATGATCGTGCCGCGTCCTTCAATCTCCACCACGGATCCGTCGCCGAAACGGACGGTGCCGCAGACTCCCCCGTCGAGGTCGGAGAAGGCAGTCCGCGCGCCCGTCATGTGATTGGTGGCGCCAGTGTCGAGCACCCATCGTCGATCGTCCTGGTCCTCCCGCGATGTGGCGCGACGATGTGGGCGGAGCTGGAGTTCGAATCTCCTCGGCGGGCGGCGCTGCAACTTGAGTGAGTGGTGAAGAGATGGTCGCATGTGCCATCAACAGAGTTGGCTCATCCTCTTCACCCTCCGCAACGTGTGCTTGCGCCTGCTTATTTGGCTTGCTACGGCAGTCCTTGGCCCAATGGCCAATTTTGCCGCAGTTACGGCATCGGTCCGCCGTGTTCTCCTGGGCTGTACCATTTGATGACGAGCTGCCCTTGCCTTTACTCACACCGCGCCCACCGCCGTGGCCACGACGAGTTTTGCCGCGCCTCTTGCCGTTGCCGCTGCTGGAGCCACCGGCTTCGCCGTTGTCGCGCAGCTTCATCCGCGCTAGCCAGTCCTCCTCGGCAAGAAGAAGACGTCCCTTGCTGTCGTAGAT
The DNA here is from genome assembly GCA_017311315.1 of Dendrocalamus latiflorus. Classification (NCBI taxonomy): domain Eukaryota; kingdom Viridiplantae; phylum Streptophyta; class Magnoliopsida; order Poales; family Poaceae; genus Dendrocalamus; species Dendrocalamus latiflorus. Next base: position 7,758,641 of record CM029630.1, on the reverse strand, counting down.
GGACGCAGACGGTGTTGGCTTTTTCTTTCGCTGCTCGATGGCGCGCAGACGGCCGGTGACCTCCTCAACGGAGAGCTCGTTCACGTCGAGGAGAGTCTCGATAGAGTACGCGATCTGCTCGAGGTGCTCGGGGACGACCTGGAGCATTTTCTTCACGATTTCTCCATCGGTGACGTTGCCGCCCGAGGATGCGGATGTTGTTGGCGAGGCTCATAATCCGAAGTGAGAAATCGTCGACCGACTCCCCCTCCTTGAATGCGATCTCCCCGAATTGCTTAAGCAACTGTTGCGCGTTGGCGTCACGGACGCGCTGCACGCCGACGCGCATGGTTTTGATCGCCTCCCAGGCAGAACGCGCCGTGCGCTTGCGCGCCAACGACCCGAGCATCTCAGGCGGCACGGCACGCAAAATGGCCGCCAGCGCGAGGCGGTCCTCGCGGTACTCGACGACCTCGCCCTCCTCTGGTTCGACAGCCTGCCACAGCCCTTGGGCCTGCAGGTTCACGCGCATCAACAAAGACCATTCCTGGTAATTGGTGCGCGTGAGCATGGGGTACTGGACCGAGCCGCCCGCCTCCTTGACAACGCGCTCGATGACGACTTCGCCACCGCGATGGCGCCCTCGGCGCGGCGCAGGCGAGTGCGATACCCGTCGTCGGGGAGGGGGCGATGGAGAACGATCACCACCACCAACGGGATCCAACTGGACGGACATGACGGCCCCGGGAGCGTCCACGCTCTGATACCAATTGTCGTGGAACACCGGCAATTTCTCGCCGCCGGCGAACTCACAAACGCGCACTCAAGAACACAATGAACACAAGTGTTTGGTGCTGCAAAAACCGGGCAGCGTTTTCTGATATATTGCATGTCTATTTAAAGGAAAAACAAACTAAATATTACAAATAGCATTCCACAATGCGCCGCATGAATGCATGGCGATCGTGCTGCAATTAAGCAATCAGTGCTCCACTACTAACGTGTAACGGAAAAATTAAAAAATGGCAGTTCATGCATGGCAATTGAGATGCCTTCACGAATGCACAGTTTAATGCATGGCGTAATGAAAAACGAAACGGAAGATAAATGAAGAAACGGAAAGACACCGCAGTAACTGAAGAAATGGTGAGACGCTGGAGTAATCTTCAATATACATGGCCTACCTGCTCTTCATCCGTCCGGAGATGCTGATGCCCGGGACCAGGAAGGGTATCTTCACCGTCGCCTGCGACGATGTCGAGATCATGTTGTTCGGCGAGCCAACGCTCGACGAAAGAGAGCTTGCGCGCCGGGTCCTTCACGGAGCACATCTTCCCTGGCTATACGACCGCAGGATTGGGGCTCTGGTTCCCAACGCATGCAAACATGCCGAAGCGTTGATGGTGCTGAGCGATGAGGAAAAAAGGTGGAAGGTGATTGAGGGTGTGTGGGTGGAGATGCTCTGCTATTCTGCAGGCAGGGGCAGTGGTTACCTGCACGCCAAGTGCTTGGGTCAAGGTGCGGAGCTGCTCTCTTATGTCTGGCTTCTCTTGTTATTCATGGGGATGGAAACCTTCGGCGACAGGTTTCAGAAGCCGGAGCCTCCCGAAACCAATGAGAAAGAAGAAGAAGATGATGATAATGAAGAAAGCGTCCATGAGACTGCTTCCGAAGGCAGAGCCATCGAGGCCGAGATTGCTGTCTCTGGGTAACTTATTTTCTGAAACCGAACTCCTTTTGCTCTTATGATGTTCCTGTCTTCCTGGTGTTTTATATGTTATGCAACTCCGTAAAGATTGTTCCTAGTCGAAATAAAATTCCATATGTATGGTCGCTAGACCACTCTGTTTTCTGTCAGTTTGTAAATTATCTTCTTTGGTTTCCATGGAAGGATTGTATGATTTCATTGTCCCATCCTGAAAGCGTTTAATGATTGATTTAAACAATAGTGGGCATACTTTAATAAGGTGTATCACAAAAAGCGCCAACTGTTGGGTAACTATACAATACAGTTATAACACTCGCCTCCGCTAAGACGTAATACAAGTTCATGTCACTGAAATAAATCGACAAATAACCCATCTAACACATAACTAGTAATATTTGAATGTGGCGCTTAAAATATGCACGAAATATTTTATCACCCAAAAAAAATCAAATTTGAAAGCAAAACTGAACCACCTCATCGGCTCAATCCGTGTGTCGCTGCAGATCCTCAACGTCTCAAGCCATCCCGGAGTCATTGTCGTCAGTAGGGAACAGTTGAACAGGAAGTGTCGTGATCGCTCCACGGCCGCCTCGTCACCGCCCGCGACGAAGGCGGCTCCATCCTCTTCCGTGGCCTGCACCATCTGGACAAGAGGGAGTAGCCTGGCATCCCGCAGCCTGCAAACAAAATGAAGGTCAGCACGGAACGTTCTTACGGTAACACTAAAACGCTGGCGTAGTGCAAACCTGGCAGTCCAACGGGGGTCGAGTCCCCAGGCCACGCGAGGTGTGCGTGTCCGGACCACTCCCAGCTCAGCCAACTCGTCCGTACTCCCCGGTGGCGGCACACGACGGGAAGCGCGGTGCACGCGGTCCACGTGCTTATCCAACAACGGGTACCGCTAGTCGGAGTCACGACCATCACGAATCATATCTGCAAAAAGAGTTCAATTAGCGCTTATAAGGAACCAAAATAAACACGTCATAACCCACTACAACAAACGTGCACGATTAATTTGTACGCTCAATATTTACTAATTTTTCTAATACGTATAAATTTCATCGCATGATTAATTTATACATTACGGTCTGTACTAAATTTTCTACAATAATACATTAAAAATACTATACAAAATTTCTACATTAAATTTTCTACATCTATAGTTTTTCTACAAAATTTCTACATTAAATTTTCTACAATAATACATCAAAAATACTATACAAAATTTCTACACTAAATTTTCTATATCTATACTTTTTGTACAAAATTTCTACAATAATACATCAAAAATATTATACAAAATTTCTACACTAAATTTTCTACATCTATAGTTTTTATTCTAAATTTTTACACTAAATGTTCTACAATAATACATCAAAAATATTATACAAAAATTCTACACTAAATTTTCTACATCTATAGTTTTTGTACAAAATTTCTACACTAAATTTTCTACAATAATACATCAAAAATACTATATAAAATTTCTACACTAAATTTTCTACATCTATAGTTTTTCTTCTAAATTTCTACACTAAATTTTCTACAATAATACATCAAAAATACTACACTAAATTTTTTACATCTAAATTTCTACACTAAATTTTCTACAATAGTACATCAAAAATACTATACAAAATTTCGACACTAAATTTTCTACATCTAAATTTCTACACTAAATTTTCTACAATAATGCATCAAAAATACTATACAAAATTTCTAAACTAAATTTCTACATCTATAGTTTTAACTAACACTAACAAAAATAATATACCAATAAATTACCTGGATCCCTCTCCTCTTCTCCTCCTCTTCCTCTCCTCTCCTCCTCCTCTCCCTCTCCTCTTCTCCCTCTCCTCTTCTTCCCCTTCTTCCTCTCTTTTTCTCCTCTCCTTCCTCTCTCGCGCTCGCTGGATCGATCGGCTGCGAAGGAATGCAAACAGTGCTCGGCGGCGGCCGAGCGCGGCGTGGTTATAACCCACCCTCAGTCGCCACACGGTTGGGCAACTGGAGTCTAGTTGCCCAACGGTGGGGCGACTGCAATTAATTGCTCAACGGTTGCCAGATTTGCCAAGTGTCGCCGCTGGGTTGCGCGATAGCCTCCAGTCGCCCAACCATTAGGCGACTGGAGCCTATTTTTGTAAAAAAAAATTCCGCTGGCATATTTCTGTAATTTCGATTAAAAAATGGATTATTCATACAAAAATATTCTACAATAGAGTTATAACACTCGTCTCCGCTAAGTCCCAATACAAGTTCATGTCACTGAAATAAAATGACAAATAACCCATCTAACACATAACTAGTAATATTTGACTGTGGCGCTTCAAATATGCACGAAATATTTTATCACCCCAAAAAATCAAATTTGAAAGCAAAAGTGAACCACCTCATCGGCTCAATCAGATCCTCAAGGTCTCAAGCCATCCCGGAGTCATTGTCGTCGGTCCATCCTGGACGCCGTGCTCGGCAATTTGACGTCGGCGGAGAGCATGATGCTCAGTGCTCAGCAAAATTGAACTGTTTTTTTTACTGGTTGCAAAATTATCCGGGACCTACTGGTATGTCCGGCCGGTAGACATTTCCTCGGGGTACAGCCCCATGCATTCTCACGGTATGGACACACAGAAAAAAAAATTACAAGCATGGCGCAAGTAGTTTAATTTTGACAAATGTTAGAGTGATAATTAAGTGCCCTGAAAAAGGCCAATAGCAATTGGCAGAGCCACCCGGCCTGTTATCATATTGGCCGCATCGGTGCCGGACGACGTGCAATCGTACATCCAGCGTCCACAGCCTCTTTTCTTTCCCAATGCATCCCATTCATACACCACACACCGCAGCATCATCGTTTCTGTATATCTGAGTTTCGTTAACCCTTCTCCTATCTCTACCCCTCTATAATACACCAAAATTTTCTTTACTAAATCCACCCCCTCAACCACCCCCCACAGTCATGCCTAATCTAAGTCCACCCAGATTTGTATACCAAAGTAATCCAACTTCATACAAATGAATGGCCTGGATCTCTCCTCAAGCCTTCTTCTCTTACTCATTGAAGATCCTAAGGCCAAAATCATCTGGATCATACACATCATTGAACCATGCCTCACAAAACCGTACGCTGCCCACCCCCCGCCCCCCGCGCGAATCCCGCGCCTCCCCACGTTTTCTCCCGTTCTCCCTCGTCTCCCCCTCCGCGTCTGCCCTCGGTTCTCCACGCCGCCTCCTCCCCTCCATCCTCCGCCCTTGCCTCCTCCCCTCCCTCATCCGCCGCTCCGCCCTCGCCTACTCCTCCCCACCCGAGCACGCCCTCCGCGCCCAATCCCGCGCCTCCCCTCCCCCACGAAACCTAGCCCGCCATGGCCCTCGCGCTCCGCCTCCGACGAGCACTAGCGGCCGCCTCCACCTCCGGCCAAGCTCCTCCGCCGCCTCCCGGTCCCTCCCCCTCGGCCCCCTCGTCCCGCCGCTCCCGCGGCCGCATCTCCCGGGGGCCGCCGCCGGGTTCCGGTCGACGGCGGCAACGGCTACGTGGGGAGGGGACTACGGGGGTGGAGTGGACGATGGCAAGATCTCCCCTGACGAGATCCTCTTCGAGGGATGCGACTACAACCACTGGCTCATCACCATGGAGTTCCCCGACCCAAGCCCTCCCGCGAGGATATGATCGAGACCTACCTCCAGACCCTCGCCAAGGTCGTCGGAAGGTATAATCGAATCTCTCACATTTCATTTCGCTTCGGAAATGTGTGGATTTGTTAGGAATTGGGCTCTGTGTCGTGTGGAATTGGTTTCCGGAGGGTGACATGTGATGTGATCGGGCATGAATCGGGTTTTCGGTGTGAGTTTGTTGTATGCGTGGCACCAGAATTGTTGCAGTTCTGATATGATGCAACTGCCTGGAGTGACTGTGGAGCCTGGATGCGTTTTCGTGTGACAGCTTTGATGGTGAGGGTCATGCATATTTGGTGGCTCTGGATGTAAATTATGTCATCAGTGTTTGATTTATGTGATAACGTTAGGAACTGCTTCTACTTCTGTTGTCAAATGATGGTTGGTTGAAAATTTTGTTGTGCTTGAGCTCCATGATATAGTTGTGAATGATGTCAAAATGTGTCTTTTTTTGTTATGAATTTCCTGAACTTAATTACTAAAGAAAGGTACTGATATGTTACAATTCTGTCATTTACTTCTGATGTGATTGTGACATGGAGTTTGCTCTTGCATTTAGCAGTGGGTGATTTTGAGGGAGGGTATGTAAGTTTTTGCTGTTATTGTAGTGGAAAATTGGACGTCAGAGGTGGTTTGATGTATTACATACTATATTGTAGTGGAAAATTGGACGTCAGAGGTGGTTTGATGTATTACATACTATTTGGTTAGCTTGATGAGAGCTTAGAAAGCTGCCCTATAGTGTCAAAATATTTTAACTCCACTCTACTTTGTAATTAATTGAATTGACTAGCATAAAGCTTTCCAATTGAATCATCCTACCTTTTTAGTCAGGGCCCTCCAAACATAAACTAGACATGGTCAACCTAAGAAAAAATCTTGGAAGTAACACCTCAAAATCCATCTTAAACTATGATGTGTGTGCTCAGAGTTGTTAGCGTCGCTCCCATTTTGTTGTTTTCTATGATAAATTAGGATAGTTATAGAATGGGAAGAAAAGAGTTTTCTTTGGAGGACAGGTAATTATATAATGTTTTTTAAGTAATATTAAACTTCAGTTATTAGGAGACATACAATCAGTTGTTGTTTAATCAAGTTTCCAGTTCAATGACCGCATCATCCCTTACGGTTTATACAGTAATTGTGCTGTTAATAACATACAATCAGTCAGAGTTGTTAGCATCGCTCCCATTTTGTTGTTTTCTGTGTTAAATTAGGATAGTTATAGAATGGGAAGAAAGGAGTTTTCTTTGGAGGACAGGTAATTATATAATGTTTTTTAAGTAATATTAAACTTCAGTTATTAGGAGACATACAATCAGTTGTTGTTTAATCAAGTTTCCAGTTCAATAACCGCATCATCCCTTACGGTTTATACAGTAATTGTGCTGTTAATAACATACAATCAGTTGTTGCTTAATCAAGTTTCCAGTTCAATGACCGCATCATCTCTTATGGTTTATACAGTAATTGTGATGTTAATAAAGCTTTTGTTCTGAACATTTGAAGTATTCAGAAAGAGTTTGTGTTCTAGCTCGAATGATTACACCAATGATTTCTGTTTGGCGAATGGTGCCCCGGGCCATTAATGTATATATTTGCACCGGGATCATGAATTTTTGCCCACGCCTACAATGACAGCTTTGATTATTTTTAGGAAATAATAAAAAGGTTATAAACAATTTTGCATTGAAAACCCTAAACTATTTTTCAAAAATACATTCATGCCTTCACGCTACTTATCATTTTTCAGTCCGAGACTGCCTTTCTGGAGTGCGACAATTTGGGAGCTACTTATCTCTCGACCAATCTGGTTTTTCACGCTAGAACAAAGCATATTGAGGTCGATTATCATTTTGTTCATGAAAGAGTAGCTCGGAAAGTTCTTGACATCCGATTTATCTCTTCACATGATCAGTTGGCAGATGGATTTACTAAATCACAGCCGACTGCATTGCTTGAGAGGTTCAAGGCCAATCTCAACCTTGGCAGGTTGTGATTGAGGAGGCATGTTAAATATAGAATGTTAAGACTGATTGGTATATGTATAGCAAGCCAATTGCTTGTCTGATCTTGCAAGATCCTTTCCATTCTGTAGCTAATTCTGTTAAATATAGAATGTTAAGACTGATTGGTATATGTATTAGCTTAATGTTTATGCTTTCTGTAAAAGGGAATCATGCCACTATATACAGGAGAAATCGATGCATTCTGCAGGCACACATGTTCCTTTCCATTAATATATATTTTTCCACTTAACTAATTAACGACATCACTTAGTACCTGTTGGGGATTTTTGTCATATCATATTACTTTGCATAAACAATACAACTTATATTATATCTCTTCATGTAAATAATCCCCTCTTTTTTATATTATATTAATATATATACAGTAGGATACTCTCCTACTGTTTTTCTTCAAAATAATACAACTTATGAGGTAAAATGATATTCTGCAGATCTCGAGATCTATCGGAGATGTATATCTTAAAAGACCAGAGTATAACAGAGAACCTCTTCATAGCAAGTTTCGGCTTCGGGAAACCTTGAAAAAGCCTATTCTTAGTTCTGAACCTGCAATTGCTGTACACCAAATACAACCAAATGATCAGTTTGTTATATTTGCTTCTGATGGGTTATGGGAGCACCTCGGCAATCAGGAAGCAGTTGACCTTGTCCGAAGTAATCCTCGAAATGTATGTGTTCTTCTCCTACACTCCAGTTTCCATGGATTGAAATCCTTATTTCTTTCAAGGCTAAATACTCATCCATTTCATTGATATATGATCGACGTGTAGGAGGTACATGCATATCTAATGTTGAATTACGTTAGGCCTTCGTTTGTTTGCACGGGAGTGAATGGATGTGCATTTTTCACTTAAGAGGATAAAAAAGGGTAATATCACTTTGATCATCTTTGAAACTTAAAGTTCCAGAGCTATTCCCAATGTTTTTATTTTTTACAAATTTTATCTTGTTTTGTATTTTACCGTAGCGTTAGCACGGGCACACTACTAGTACTTGTAAGTTGGCATTCCTAAGTCTCCTACGTACTACCCTTCGTTGGTTGTATTGTGCTGTTGCATAGAGGAGGGGAGAAAGCAGGAAATGGATGCGGAAACATGCTAGGACAAGCGCTTGTTATTGTCGGATGGTAGAAAGGTTGGTGAGAGCATTTGTTTTCGTAAATAAATTTGTAGGAATGCTTTGAGTTTAAGAATTATTCCATTTGATCCCTCAACTATTGAGTCTAAAAATAAAACCTGAACTACAAAACTAGGTAACCGACCCCAACTATAGAAACCAATCAATTTTCACCTCTAAGGCTGGCTTCATTAGTGGTTTTTGCCACGTACACGCCACATCACTAGTCTTTGCCATAGTAGTACATAACAAGTCATCCATGCCATAGTGAAATAGGCCTAGCACGTTGATGAAGATGTCTATATGTTGCAAAACGTTGGCTAAAATATTTGGAAATTTTTTCAAGGAAAAAAATGTAACAAACATGGATGTAAAATCTTGGTAACGCATTTCCATTCATACCATCGGTTTTGCCCGGTGCTGACCGGATGGCCCTTGGCCTTTATCCTTAATACGTTCATATATCTACATTTATGGCCATTCTTAGAGCTATACAAAATTGTAGCCTTGCTCAGTAAAATTAAGAAAAAGTTTAGTGTTGGATAACTTCGAGGGTCATCCTTAATACGTTCATATATCTACATTTGCCACACGAAGAAAGCGAAAAGAAACGCATGCTGCTTCAAAATCGTTTGGCTAAATCTAATATTCATTTGACTAGTTAATTAACTTTTCTCCAAACTGATCTCTAACTTTAAAACACCTAATATATACTACTTATTCATTTGCATGTATGGCAGTGACTTTCTACTCTTCCAGATTTATGTGGATGACATTATCTTTGGTGACCCTTCTCATGCTCTTGTTTACTAGTTTTTTGATGTTATGAGCATAGAGTTTGAGATGAGCACGATAAACGAGTTGAGCTTCTTCCTCAGTTTCCATATCAAGCAGACTCGGGTGGGTACCTTCTTGCATCAAGGCAAGTATACTCGAGACCTCCTGAGACGCTTCAGCATGAGTGATGGCAAGCCGGTGTCAACTCCAATGGTGACCTCTACACATGATCCTAACGAGGATGGCGAGCTAGTAGATTAGAAGGAGTACCGCAGCATGATTGGCTCCCTCTTGTACCTCACTGCTTCGAGGCCAGATATATATTTCGCTGTGTGTCTGTACGCTCAATTCCAGGCCTCTCCTCTTGCTTCTCACCGTCAGGCGGTGAAGTGCATCTTCAGGTACCTTCGAGCTACTTTATACTATGGTATCTGATACACTTCCTCCTCCCATCGTTCCATGAGAGACTACTCTAATGCAGACTTTGCTGGTTGTAGGATAGATTGGAAGAGCACTTCTGACACTTGCTAATTCATTGACACTTCTCTTGTTTCTTGATCCTCTAGGAAGCAATCCAGTGTTACACAATCCACCGCAGTGACCGAGTATGTTGCAGCCGCTAGTTGCTGTAGTCAGGTGTTTTGGATGGTTTCAACCTTGCGGGACTATGGGTTAGCTATAGATAATGCTCTTTTTTTATGTGATAACACTTCTGCTATTAACATTGCCAAGAACTATGTGCAGCACTCCAGGACCAAGTACATAGATATCCGATATCATTTTCTTAGAGACCATGTAGAGAAGGGTGATATAGTATTTTAGTTGGTGGAGAGTGACCAGCAGTTGGCTGATATTTTCACAAGCCCCTAGATAGCTTGAGGTTCACGACCTTGCCGGGAGTGCTTGGGGTGGTTTATCCTTATGGCTTAATTTGAGGGAGTACCGCTTTGAGGCGCGGTAGTACTACAGTTTGGATGTACCAGCATGGTAATCGTGGTACTTTTGATCTTCGCAGAAAAATAGGGCTTAGGGAATCTGAGTCATGGATTGAGTTGGCATGACCTAGGTCATTGGTTTAAGATTGCAGGATGCATGTTTTAGCTAATGTAGATCAACTTGTAAAGAACTTGTACCTGGAAACGATTTCTTTGTCTTTGAATGTACAAGGATGCTTGGACTCAACTGTGGCAAAACCTAAGAACAAAAGGATGATTCAATCGAGGATTGGATCAAGAGCTGATTTGCATTGCTAGATGATGATGTTATGTGGATACAAAGTATTCTCATGGAAATCCTAGCACGAAAATCCAAAAGTTTTCTCCCAAAAAATTGTAGTTAACTCTAACCTCTCCCTTCTATTTAAGTGCTAGAGTCCTAAAACGTGTCATTATCCACAAGGCCACGAATTTCTCTTATATTCAAACAACTAAGGACCTGAAACCCTTCATAACATGGATTTTCAAAAATTCCAACATTTCTAACTCATCATGTGTTGAAACCTCCAGTACCGCACCTCCCGTAGTTTCTGCATGCATCATCCACCTTTAATCTCCACGTTCCCAAGCATGAGCCCGACTATCTCGTGACATCTTCGATAGCGTGAACCTCAGATCTTCCCATCCAAGTCCCGGTCCACCTCGTTGTCGATCATGATGGCCTCCATGCTCAACCTGCATATGCAAAGTCCAAAGAACATTTTTCTAGCATAAGTTCTATTCAACTTAACCAACATCAGTCTACACACGCATAATACACCATAATTCACCCATAAACTGTAGGGACCCAGATATTAACATCCGGATTCCTCTGTGTTTAATTGCACTATTCCCTGGATCAGTAGATAGTGCACACAGTTACAGATCTGAATATCAAAGTACATATCATGCGGAAACGTAATTAAAATAATAAACTTACTCATGGGCCGATTAGGCCGAAATCAATAAATTGCAGCAGCGGAAGAACGAAGCACACAGGTGGGACCTTCAGGACATGCCCACAGGCAGCCAACTGGAGGTTCGCGACCTAGCCCTTGACATCTTCATCTTATCTGCCAGCTTGTCCACTCTTGTTGCTGAGGCGAGGTGACTTGTCTCTTGATTCTGAATTTTGCCGCAAAAGCGAGCGTGAGCACTCCGACCCCGTGCTCAGCGAGTCAACACACAGAATGCAGTATATATAACATGTATGGCTAATCAAGGATGGCTTAAGTTTATTTTCTTTTGCGAAGAGTGCTTTTGAATACAATTATATAAAAATTCCTTAAGACCTAGCATTTTGAACACACGTATATGTTGAATGCAGTAATAATAGTGATTCAGATTCCATCCACCATTACATGGCATCTGCACCATATAGCAATTCTTCAGCGTTATAGCCGCTTAACTTACCACTGGAACGACACCCAGGACAATTCCAAACTAGGGCCTTACACTGCCCTTCCACTTTTCCAACCCATCATAAAGCATTTTGAAATAGAACTATATCTGGTTAAGTTCCCATGTCCGCCCTTGACTGTGGGCACGGCTATTCGAATAGTTTTGACTCTGCAGAGTTTGTACACTTTCACCACAAGAGACAATCAACTCGTTGCCCCACACGATTCCTTAGACGTGTGGTTGAGCAGACCATCACAGTGACTTTTCAAAGTACCTCGCCCCTTCCATCATTTCACCCTATGGGTCGCTCCCACTTGCGGTGGGTCCCATACGTTGTGCGGGATGTCCTCCTTCTGAACGTCTAGCAGCTGGCTCCCCACCCCTGCTAGCCCGCCACAGCAGAACTTCACCCTACCCGGGTGTCCCATTCAAGCCGTCACACAGACTGCCGCTTGCACTATCCCACACCTCCTCCTGGAAGGATGACTTTCAGGGTACGGTAAATCTACTAAGCCAAGTTGTAATTTACAGACTTGTGGTTGTACTGTTTTACACGGGTTGACATGACAAGATTCAGTCCTTAGTGGTATCTGGACGGTTCTACCACAAACCACACTCTCGTGCACACCTGCACCACACCCCCGAACCATCCGCCCAGATATTTAAGCATGTTGGGGGTTTTTGGAGACATAAAATAATCATATCCAACATTTATCAGTCATTACCACCATGACTGACCCAACCAAAATTTTCTCATGATTAAAGTGATGTTTGAGCGTTCTCGCGCCCATGATTACCTAAACAATGCTAAGCACGGCATATATAAATTATGGACTTACTTTTGGAAAGTTACTATTATAGTTTTGCTAAGGCGACAAGGTTCACATATTCAGGTATTCCAAAGGAGGTGTAATATTAGTCAAGCAAGCAATGGACATGTAACTAAAATCTTAAATTAACATGTATTTGTATATAACATAACGGCATGCAATTTGATAATTTAAACTAAAATAATTTGCATAAAATGTAGGTTCAACATGATCAAAGTATTGACTCGCCTGGCGCGGTTTACCGCGGTCTTGAGCTCACAATAATTTCTCTTGAGCTTCTGGTCTTTATCTCCACTTCGAGCTTATCCTCGCTGATTCCATTAAATCTTCACGACTTCCAATTTCTAATTATGCGACAACGACTGAATCCAAATGAAAGCAAATAACTCAAAAGATTCAAATAAATCCGAATAAATTCAACTTTTGTTTAATTATGAGTTAATGGGTGATTTGGATGATTTGAGGCAAGGCTGGTGGTAGTATACGATGACTTGTTCTTTTTGTTTATAATCTCTTTTATTATTATTATTATTATTATTATTTCTATTTATCAAGGAAGTTCTATGAGTTAGGTTAGACCTATGAATCAGCGTATGAGTCTAGCGGAGCATTACTTTGTTAAGTGTTGATATCCAGGGCATATGATGTCCACATTTTTTTAAGTTCTATATTATTATCCATTAAACCTTATGTTAAAGTTTAATTTATGGCACGTTATTATTTTGTCTATACTTCAACTATTGTTAGGCTTAGCTTTACTTTAATTTAAATTTATCCATCTAGTAAGGCTTGTTATACGGTTTCATGTTTCAACATAGCTACTAATTAAATCTACCAAGAGAATTTGTTTTAATGATGGCATGCTAGGGCATATATGCTAATTATAATTTGAACATTTAACCAAATTGTTTTTCTTTATCCATGCCCTTAATTAATATTTAGTCTTTTTAGATTATTGCTCAAACCATATTATTTAATCATATACGAGCTAACCCAAATTTAAGTATTAAATAATCTCATTTACATCCTTATTTAATTTTCATTACATTCTCTGAATTATTCTCAAATTTTCCTTGATTTTTTTATTAATTAAAATGGGTTACAAAAATGGACTACTAATGTGAGGAAAAACTGTGCAGTGAACGGATTTGAACTCAAGACCTGCTGTATGAATAGCTCAGCACGCCGCAGCCAACCAACTGAGCATCCAATCTCCTGTGTTGGGAGGGGAAAACAAATTAGAAGAATCAGGCGAGGAGCTGAGCTCAAAACAGAGCACCCAGGCGGCGCTCGGTGCTGGCCTTGCCGCCGGCAGGAGGTGGCCGGGGAGGCTAAGCTAACCAATGAAATGGATTCCCGGGAAAGTGAGGAAGCTAATGGGGTAGTGCCTCGACTTGGAATGGTGGTGAGGCGGCTCGGGCAGGGATGGGGGCGGTCGGCGGTGGGGGTGGAAATGGGGACGGCAGCGCCGGCGTGGAGGGAAGGAATCCGGCGAGTGCTCAAGCAATAGAGGAGGCCAGGGAAGCTTACCCAATGGTCGGCAGGGGTGGAGAGACTCCGAGGTGGCTCAGCGGCGTGAGCCCGGGGCGGCGGCGAGGAGGCGCACGGTGCCGGCGAAGCACGGTCAACGGGGAGTTCAGGAAAGACCGGGAGTGGATTCACGGTGCTCTGGAGGTGGTGTGGGAGGAAGGAATTGAAATTTGGCGGTGGGATTCGGCGAATTGCCCGGCGGCCGTTCTTGGGGAAGATGAGGGCGCCGGTGAGCTTCGGGCGGTGAGGGCTCAATTGCTTGGAGTGGGAAGCAGAGACGGACGTGGCGTAGCGAATGGAGAGGCCTCCGGGTTTTATAGGCGGCGGGCCGTGGCTAGCCACGCGCGGCGACGTGCGCGCACGTCGGGGACAAGCAGCGCGGTCGGGTGGCGGTGGCAGGCGGCGTGTCAGCGGCGACAGCGGGCGGCGGGGTATGGCCGCGCGGATCGAGGGAGCTCGCACGTCGGCCGTGTCCCACGCGCGAGTCTTGCGGCTTTTGACCGGGACGAACGGCGGAGAGAGCTCGAGCGCACGCGTGAGGGAGAGGAGGAAGGAGACAAGGAAGGCGCTGTGCACCGGGGCCCTCCGGCCAGCGGGAGGAGGCGGAGGAGGTCGCGGGCCCGCCTAGCAGAGGGAGCAGCGCGGGGGCGAGCTGGGCCACGGGCGCACGCACGGGGGAGCGGGCTGGCGAGTGCGCGAGCCGGATGGCTGGGCCGTTCGGCCACAGCGAAGGAGCGGGAGAGAGGGGGCTGGGCCGGTGTAATGGCCGGCCTGGTTTTCCTTTTTTTTCTCTTTTCTTTTCTTTTATTTCCCTTTTTCTCACCAAATTTTGTATTTATAATTTTAGGCACTATATTTGTAGGTGCAAAATTCTAATATGGCTATTCCTATGCATATATATTTATATATCCATATATGTTGGTATTTTTAAATTTTTGCTCCTTTATTACTCTTGCCACTATTTTTTTAAAAATGGGTCTTAAGGTTTTTAAATCATATTTTCTCCGTGTCCTTTCTGGATCATCTTTTCAGATTCTCATTTAAATTTTTTTTAATTCTCTAGTATTTAAATATGTTTGTTTTCTTCTTGATCCTTTCAACTTTTTGAAACATTAACCAAACTTTCAGAAAAATATCATAAACTCCAATTTTAAATAAAACATTTGGCAAAATAATTCAAAAACTTCACACTCTTCAAATTTAAATTTTCAGGATGTTACATAAACACGAAATCAATTTCCACATTTTCCACAAATGTACCCGAGACAACCCTGAAGAACTGGTCTAACGGCCATGCACAAGCCGAAGATTTCAGCAAATTTCAGTTTCACAATAGTGTATTGTCCGAAACTTTCATAAAAGCAAATTTCAATGCAACCTAAATATCAATTATTCATCATCACCATAATCACGACATATCCACATGGTCTAACACCATGCTCAACGCTGTCGTTGATTGTTAATGTGCGTTACTGCAATGGCAGCATCTGGACCACCAGTAGTAGCCTCAGCTATGGAGAGAGCAGACTACAGGGAAGCCTCATATGCAATTGGAGTGCAGTGCCGGCAAGCGGACGTTGATGGGAGGCAAAAGCTTATCAACGGGAGTGGGAGCGGAAGTGCCTGTCGCAATGGCCACTTCATCGAGATAATGGCAGCAAGTAGCCTCACCAATGGAAAGAAAGAATGGTGGCTGAAATTACATTGTAACTGATGGTGGCTTATTTGGCATAACTAAAATTAAAAAAATTTAAAATGGAAAAAGCTGATTAGCCCATCACGGACAATGAAAATGAATATGGGAAAAAAGAACCTGCAAAAAAGCTCAAAAAAAACCAAAAAGGCGGAAAAAGACGAAATTTAGGAATAGGAAAAAATAAATCAGAAGCCAGAAACTCAAATCGAAATGAGCAGAGCCTAACTCATCCTTCTCCCGTGCCCTGTGCTCGTGAGAAAGGAAAGAAACAATTTTTTTTACTTTCGAAACATGTGTAATTGTGTTGTGTAAAGATACAATTTTTTACTTTAGAAACATGTGCAATTGTGTTGTGTGCTTTGGTTTCTTTTTGCAACCTAGCCGTAGATAAAGCTTGAGACGCTACGGCAATTGAATTCCCATACAGACTATTAGATTGATTTCTGTTTTTTAGACCCACAGATATTTTGGACCTGCATATAGATTAAAATAAGCCATTATTATTTAGGTCCAATGGATATAGATTAGACCCGTCAGATAGATGGCTAATTCTCAGAGTTATTTGGAGTCGATCTAAGCCATTATAACTTAGACTCACCAGCTAAATAGATGGTTAGATTTTTTTGTTAACATGAGAGCTTCCTCAATGTGCCTAGTTATTATAAATATAGATTTCTGTTTTTTTATACCCACAGATATTTTGGACCCGCATGTAGATTAAAACTAAGCCATTATTATTTGGGTCCAATGGATATAGATTTGACCCGTTAGATAGATGGCTAGTCCTTAGAGTTATTTAGAGTCGATTTGAGCCATTATAGCTTAGACCTACCAGATATATAGATGGCTATATCTTTTTAGTTAACGTGTGAACTTGTTCAGAGTGCCTAATTATTATAGATATAGAGATTTGACCCGTTAGATAGATGGATAGTCCTCGGAGTTATTTGGAGTCGATCTGAGCCGTTATAAATTAGATCCACCAGATATATAGATGGTTAGATCTTTCTGCTTACACCAGATATATAGATGACTAGATCTTTCTGGTTAACGTGAGAGCTTTCTTAGAGTGCTTAATTATTATAGATATGCATAGATAGATATAGATATATAGATAGGTAGATATAGATATAGATAGATAGATGTTCTATCACAAGAGGTATAATAACTTAGACCCTAGCAAACACGGTTTTGAGATTTGGGGATCCAAAAGTAGCTTAGTGAGCCATCGCTATGGGCTTATTTGGAATACAGAAATTTATAAGAATTCAGACTTGGTTTGGAGCACAGTAAATATTCCCGATTCTTGGGAAAACTGAAACGCTTCCGGATTCAACGTTTGGTTTTCGTTGTATCGGTATGCATTGGGCTGGCCCTTCTCTGTCCCGCTTTGCCTATGTACATTGCTTTGTCGAACTAATATCTGGGCGAACAACAGCCAAATAAATTTGGCGCAAGTTTTCCTTAATTTTTCCCTTCGGAATATCAATTGGGCGTGCAAGTAGATTCACCAAGGTCTTGCTTTGAAAATGAAATTTTTTTCCAATATTTCCTTAGTAAATGTTTTTTCTACTACAATAAAATTTTATTTATGCATCACAAACAGATCGTACAAAAACAAAAGAGGCAGGAGATGAATATAGTGATCACCACAAAAAGCAAAGGACGGAAACAAAAGTAAGGGACAGGAATCTTTAAAAGAACGAGGGAGGAAGGGGAACATCATCACGAGCACGTGACAATACCACGAATATTATTGCGAAACGAATACGCAAGGAACAAAAATATTAAAAAGGGGTAGTTTAACTAATCTATCAATCTAAAGTTAATCCAAAAGCTAGACTGCTTGCAGCATTTGAATCCTTTGTTGCAACTGTTACTATAGCCATATAAATATTGTAGTCGAAAATTGAATACAAAACTGTTATTGTTGAAAGTTGAATCTGACGGCCAATCACGTTGGTTCGCCGGATAGGAATCCAGCATGCGTACGCAGAATAGACAAACTGTTATTATTTTAACTTCACGTGCTTTATTAGTAGAACTCATATGATGATAAAAACTACACTGTTAAGACAGCCACGTTGGACATATTTTATTAGAAACATAAAGAAATTGTTGAAGTACTACGAGTGCCCTAAATGCCCACCAGGATCCTACTTCACAAGTTTGTGGCGTGCCATTACGAACAAGTAACAACGATGACTCAATTGGGCACAAGTTTTTCTTTCTTCTTTCATTTGGGAAATTATATCAATTAGGAGCAAATAGAATCATCAAGGTCATGCTCTGAACATAAAAAAATCGATTATGGTGTGATCATTTGGGCTTTTTTTAGGTGCCTTATAGCTGAAAAGCACTGTACCTGACTGAAAAAACACTGTAGCTAACAGAGGCTTATTTAGCATAATTAAATTTTAAAAAATTAAAAAATATAAAAAATATGTTAGCCCATTACATATAATACAAACAAATACAGGAAAAAAACCGGCAAAAAAGCTCAATAAAAAGTCAAAAGTTCAAAAAAAGACGAAATTTATGAATAGTGAAAAATAAGCCAAAAGTTGAAGCCCAAATGATCACAACCAGGTCTCAGTGAATGTTACAAAAAAAAATATGTGTTACAAACAGGGCCTATAAAGGATAAAAGAATATAAGACTTGGCGGCACTTAGCGGTAATTTTGTTGAGTGTGCTTGAATTAGCTGAAATATGCACTCTCAAGTCATGAGCGATGAGTTGATGTAGTAATCACCACGGGATTGCGAAAAGAAAGTAAGGACAGAGTCCTTGAAAAGACAAAGGAAGATGAAGGAACATCATCACGAGCAGATGAGTATGCCAGGAATAATTAATGAACACGTAACGAACATATAAGTTAAAATGCCATTGCTAGTGTCCGGATGTTTGATCTGAACGCTAGCATCAGATGGTGCGCTGCAATATTTATTATCTATATATGTAACATTTGTCAGCAATCTATACATCAAAAAAATTATTGTTTTGTTGCATGCATGCAGCAACAGCAGTGTAACATCGAGATTTTTATCAAATTCTTTTGTTACATATATAGTCAAGAAATATTATATACATAGCCGAGAAATGTTGCATCAGAGCATACGATGGAAGTACTCTCATCGTTCTTTGTTTTTTGTTGCATATATATCCAAGAAATGTTACATACATAGACGAGAAATGTTGCATTGGAACGTAATGTTACATATATATATACACACACACAAAATGTTACATATATGGACGAGAACAACCATCCGATTTTACCTATTCCTCCGTATGTATGAACAGTAGCATTTTCCAATTTAAACGGTTTAATGTAACTAAAAATCTAATGTTGGAAGTTGGTGGGCACGTAACTAGGCCTGTGGATTAATACTCCATCCATCAGGATTTATGGCTTGATGAAATCCAAGCATGTGTAGAAGCGTCCATGGGTGGTATGATTATGGTGTGTGTGAATCCATCTTAGAGCAAGTTTAATAGTACAGATAGCTGCTACCTCCAATACATTTCCATGTCATCAAAAGATAATGATGCAGTCAACTCATACAATAAGCTGGCTATAAGTTGTCTCCACAAGAGCTCTCAATCATTTAATACATACATAGATATTGATAATACTCTTGCATGGGAGTCGGCTTGGCTCTCTCTCTCCTTTTCTCTCCCCTCCACATAGGACTATGCTGACATGGATTCCCTTATAGCTAGCACAGTCAGCCTTATTAAACTTGCTCTTATACTTTGAAAAAAATCTATCATTAATCTAATGTTAATCCCTATGAAATATTTGAATCTACCAATCTAATAGAGGAATAAAATGATGCTATCATATAGTGAAATCATATCGACCCATCTACAATTGTAAGTGCTACTTATGTATTGTATACATAAACTCCCTCTAAAATATATGGTTCTTTGATTCACAAGGTTGTAAAAACGCAGGAATATAATTGAAAAAACATAGGATTGAAGTGTCATGGCTTGTTGAAGAGAACAAAACCATAGGAATTGTTCAAAAGATATGTTTGGTTGCCTCACAGATAAAATGCAGGAAATTTGAGATTAAACAAATTAATTGATTACAGAGAGAGAATGGAGAGGATGCATTGGAACTCTTAAAACCATTGGTAACATGAGGTTAGACCTCATGCTAGAATTTTCTTCCAAAATTTGTAGGAATTTTTCCTATCCTATGAAATTCCTTCGAAGCAATCCTACAAATCAAACACCTCTCATAGAAAATTTTCCAGTGAATTGAATTCCTCCATTTTTCCCTTTGAAATTTTTTTGAATCCAAGAGGAGGCCTCAGGTGAGAACACTGATCGGCTGCAGCTTGAAGTAACTGAAATATGCACAAGTACTCATGGCGATGAATTTTAATGTAGTGATCAGCACGAACAAGGGATAGTGAGAAAAGAGCGAGGGACAGGAATCCTTTAAAAAAGACAAAAGGAAGATCGAGGAACATCATCAGGAGCACGTGACATATATATCACGAACACGCAAGGGACACAAACATTAATGGTTTAGTGTAACTAACAATCTTCAATCTAATGTTAATCCCTCCGAAATGTTTGAATATATCAATCTAATAGGATGAGTAACCTGGCAAAACAATCTAATAAGAGGAAGAGGAATAAAAAGGTGTTTGGTAAAATTATATCGAGCCCCTCACCAATTTTATTTTACGAAAGTGCTAGAATATTTTAGGATAAAATCAGCAGAATTTCATACAATTGGATCAGTTTAAAGATTGATGCTCCGGTCGGTGGGATTCGTCATCTTCTTCGGCTCCAGCGATGGCCAATCATGACTACTGACGTATTTCCCTGTGAAATATATCACATTGATCTGCTGCAGTTGACTGCACGGTACCTTAAATGAGGAATATATCACACCAATGATTCTGATCGACACGAGGAAAAGAAAAAAAAAAAGGAAAAGTGCACAGAATTTCTCTTTTTTTTTTCTTTTTGTTCAATCTTTCGCCGTTCACGCGCCAATCCCACGATCCACATTTGTTGCAGTCGGCTTCCTATAGCCGGCCGCCGGTGCGTACTGTGACCGCAGGTGATCCTGACCTGGAATGTGAAAGTTCCTCAGAAAGATTTAGATCACGCTCATTTCGATTTAAATTTCTGACTTCTAATTTAATTTTTTACTATTTTTAAATTTTATTATTTTCTGTCTTTTTACCTTTTTTGAGTTTTTTTTCAATTTTTTCCCGTATTCGTTTGCATTTTTCTTGATGGGTTAACTTATTTTTCTATTTTTAATTTTTTTAATTTTACCTATATATCACTTTTTCCAGCCTAACTAAGCAGGCTACAAGGTTCTTCCTCTTCTTCTCTGTCCTGGTTCAGAGTAAGGCTAATAATACAGCCTTCAGCTGGCTGTATGGACACTTACAGCTCACTTATCAGCCCATTCATATAGTAGTTTACAGCCAGCTGAAGGCTGTATGACCCACCCCTTTCTCTCACAAAGTTTCTTGGTTCTTGTGCTTCAGCTGGCTGTAAACTTACAGCCCACCTCTCTTCTCTCTCCTCC
Source organism: Dendrocalamus latiflorus (assembly GCA_017311315.1). Classification (NCBI taxonomy): domain Eukaryota; kingdom Viridiplantae; phylum Streptophyta; class Magnoliopsida; order Poales; family Poaceae; genus Dendrocalamus; species Dendrocalamus latiflorus. The sequence goes on along the minus strand of CM029630.1, from coordinate 7,737,360 downwards.
TCTCTTTCCTCCACCTCAGCATACAGCCTACTAACAGCCTCTTATTATACTTGCTCTCAGGTGTCCATCTGGCTTGCCCACCTATGTGACTACGCTCTGGCGATATACACGCCCTGGCCACCCTCTTCAACTGCCACAAGCTAGCAGCCTGCTTGTGCAAGTGCCAAAACGACGACTACTAAATGCCAATCAGAATCCTACTTGAACTAAAATAGCTAGATGAAAACTGCAACAATGTCAAGAATCAAAACCTAACTCAATTGAACCATCACCAAAGGGATTATGGAACGCAAGAAAATCACTGCTTACCAGTAAGAATCAGGGAAAACATTTTCGGTTAAGAAAAAATTCGGACCCTCCGAGAAATCCGGAATTCAGAAATTTAAAAAAATTTAAAAATTTCAAAAATTCGGTTTGAATATAGAAAAATCTAATAAATTTCAAACATCGGCGCGTTGCTTACCCTTGCTGGCGCCGCCTCCCACCTGTCGGAGGCTGTATCCGCTCCACGGCCGCCTCCCTCGCCCCTTGCCACCACGCACCTCCCCCTTCCCTTGCCGGCTCTGCTTAACCCCTATTCCCGGTGCTGTCACCCCCCTCACTTGGCGCCACCATTGGTGCCGGTCGATTTTCAGTTGCGAAGGATGGGGAATGACAAGGGCCTCCCCTCCCTTACCGTGCCACCAGCGGCTGGTCGATTTTCGGTTGTGAAGGATAAGGAATGAAAAACCTAGTCTTGGTCACTTTCAGTCGATGGGGAAGGAGCCAGGGACTCGGGCCAAACGCCGTCTCACACTCACCGTCTTGTGCCGGCCAGGAAGGCCATCAGGCGGTCAGGCCCATCTCTCGGTCCCTAATTGAGCTAGAAAATTTCAAATCGGCTGAATATTTTCGGCCAATTTGGGCTTTTTTGGGATGGCCGAGAAATTCAAAATCCGCCAAAATTCATGAATTGCGGTCCAAAAATGTATTCCCTGGTAAGAATGATTAGTGAAAAACGTGGTAGTAAGAGAAATAAAATTATACCATTACTAGTCATACATTGTACTTGTGCAAGTGCAGTCCGGAGGCAGGAGGAGAGAGGGTATGGGTCTCGCAAGCGCTGTGCAATGTTTGGATTTTTTTAGATAATGGAACGGGGTTCCAGCCTCTACATCGTTTGACGACATACACAGCTGAATTCCACAGGACTGTTGGATGAGTGGGCAACTGTGCATTCTCGTGCTGTTGGAACTTTCGCAGTGCAGGAATTCCACAGGAATTTAGTCCCCGTGAACGCTGGGAGCCGTTTCCCATTTCAACGTTTCATTTTCGCTGTACCAGTCTGCAGTGGGCATGTCCTTCTTTGTCCAAACTAAAATCTGCATGAACCTAGGGCCATTTCGGAACGGCAACAGCCGAATCATTGGGAACAAGTTATTCTGTCTATTTTTCTTTCGGAAGCTAATTAAATGGGTGCGAATAGAATCATCGAGGTCCTACTTTCAGCATGAAAAAGTTTACAAACATATGTACAATAGTCAGTGTCAGTTATTTTTACTGAAAATATATGTGCTTCAATAAGGGCTAGCTTGTAAGGATAAAAGAATATAGTCTTGTTGGCACTTGGCGATTCTTTTGTTTAGTGTGCTTGAAGTAGGTGAAATACGCACACTCATGGGCGATGAATTAATGCAGTGATCACCACGGACAAGCAAGGGATCGGGAAAAGAGGGACATGAATCCTTGAAATGGACAAAAGAAGATCAAGGAATATTGTCACGAACAAGCAAACAACATAAACATGAAAAGGTTTAGTGTAACTACAGGCGATGATGAGAGAAGCAGCTCCACACCTGCTATTCCCTCGAGCTGCCTAAGACGAGAGGATGATGAGAGGGGGGATGGATTTCTCAAGCGCTGTGCAATGGTGGGATGAGTGGCAGCTGCGCATTCTCGTGCTCGGCAGCCTCTTCGTCCAGTTCTTCCTCTTCTTCTCCGCCTTGGTGCGCGTGTTTGCTTCTCCACCCTGGTTCAGGGTGTCCATCTGGCTTGCCTACCTAGGTGGGGGGGATTGGATCATATACCCTCCTCTTTTGGGAAATTCAGGATTGGCGACGCTCTGGCGATATACGCCCTGGCCACCCTCTTCAACTGCCACAAGCAGACTGCTGTGTGTAGCGGTGGCGGCACCCTGGAAGTCCTATGGGTGCCTGTCCTCCTCATCCACCTCGGTGGCCTGCATCCCATGACTGCCTACAGTATCGAAGATAACGAGCTGTGGAGGCGGCATGCCATAACCATGGTGTCCCAGGTCACGGTCGCCCTGTACGTGTTCTGCATGTCGTGGTCCGGGGAGAAGAGGTTGCTGCAGGCCGCAATCTTGCTGTTTATCGTTGGGATTATCAGATGCAGCCAGAAGCCATGGGCTCTGAAGAGCGCCAGCATCAACAGCATGGTTACCTCTTCCTCTCTCACACGAAGAAAACAAAGTAACTTTGCTATTTGCTGCAGCTTCTTGACTTCCTTTGTTGTATATTTTTGTTCCCCAATAGAGGGAATACAAGAAGAAAAGGAAGATCATGACCTTTCGCTCAAAGAATTTGTACAAAAAGCAAGGAATTGCGTACAGGAGAAGGAGTTAGCCTGTGATCAAGAGCAAATGTACGATATTTGTAGGAGAACCCACAAAGCTGAATACTTCAGCAGGATATTTGTAGACGTATCACCTCCCTACTCCCGTAGGCTTATAAACCTACAGTTTTTATTGGTGTTTGATGGCCGACGTGTATATAGGTTCTTGCAGTATGTGTTCAAGTTTACATTTGGGCACTTCTACACCAAACGAAAGGTGACATTCAGTCGTATCGGCTTCTGTTTGCATTTCTTGCTTCCATTCCTGACCTTAGCCTCCTTAGTTGTCTTCTTCACAAGCCGCAAAGATGGTTACAACGGAAACGATGTCAAAGTAACTTACATCTTGTTCTGTTGTACCACTGTGCTGGATCTCCTATACATGTTCCTCGCCCCTGCCATCACATTAGAAGGGCTTCCATTACAAAAGGTTTCCCAGTATAGCCTCCTGTCGATCTGTGCTCGCAACAAGAAGCCCACCATATTGATGAAGCTTGCCGCAGTCGTCGGCAGGGCCGTCTCAACAATTTCAAGGGCCCTTAGGCAAGCAAGACAGCAAGGGCCCAGCAATCTAATTTTTTTAATATGACGCTGAGAACTGAGAAGGGCCAATCACCGTTGCTGCTGCCTGCGAGGGCCGGCCGATCGCCGATAGGAATTATGGCGCCCGGGCGGAGAAGCACTGAAGTAGCAGCGGGGCAATATAGGGAGACGAAACGCTAAAACGATCGGATAGGAAGCGAATACTGATATACATATTCATGGGCCGGTGCCCCCCCCCCCGTTGGCATGGGCCCCGGCCGTCGCAACCCCCCCCCCCCCCCCCCCCAAAGACGGCCCTGGTCGTCGGCTGCAAGGACTATGTTAACATGCATTGGTATACAGAGCAGCTGGCACCAGCATCCACCCCCGAAATTATTGAGTTGGTTCTTGGATACGTGAAGGATGGGTGGAGGGGATACATCCGCGACGCTGCCAGTTACAGGAGATTCAACAGCCGCAGGGGCCAGTGGACTCTGAGGAGGCACCGTCTGGGACGCGACCAACGGCTGGGCTGGAGCTTGAAGATGGCGTTTGACAAGAGCGTCCTTCTGTGGCACATTGCCACGGACCTCTGCTTTCACCACCAAAACACATCCCCTCCCGGCCGAGCTCGCGCCGCTCGAAGCAGAGAGATATCCAACTACATGGCCTACCTGCTCTTCATCCGTCCGGAGATGCTGATGCCCGGGACCAGGAAGGGTATCTTCACCGTCGCCTGCGACGATGTCGAGATCATGTTGTTCGGCGAGCCAACGCTCGACGAAAGAGGGCTTGCGCGCCGGGTCCTTCACGGAGCACATTTTCCCTGGCTATACGCCGACAGGATTGGGGCTCTGGTTCCCAACGCATGCAATCTTGCCGAAGCGTTGATGATGCTGAGCGATGAGGAAAAGAGGTGGAAGGTGATCGAGGGTGTGTGGGTGGAGATGCTCTGCTATTCTGCAGGCAGGGGCAGTGGGTACCAGCACGCCAAGAGCTTGGGTGAAGGCGCTGAGCTGCTCTCGTATGTCTGGCTTCTCTTGTCATTCATGGGGCTGGTAACCTTAGGCGACAGGTTTCAGAGGCCGGGGCATCCAAGTACATTGCTACCTCTTCCGAAGAAAGAAGAAGAAGATTATGAAACCTTCGGCGACAAAGAAGAAGAAGATTATGAAACCTTCGGCGACAGGTTTCAGAAGCCGGGGCCTCCCGAAACCAATGAGAAAGAAGAAGATGATGATGATGAAGAAAGCGTCCATGAGACTTCTTCCGAAGGCAGCGCCATCGAGGCCGAGATTGCTACCTGTGTAACTTATTTTCTGAAACTGAACTCCGTTTGCTCTTATGATGTTCCTGTCTTCCTGATGTTTGATATGTTTTGCAACTCCGTAAAGATTATTCCTAGTCGAAATAAAATTCCATCTGTATGGTCGCTAGACCACTCTGTTTTCTGTCAGTTTGTAAATTATCTTCTTTGGTTTCCATGGAAGGATTGTATGATTTTATTGTCCCATCCTGAAAGCGTTTAATGATTGATTTAAACAATTGTGGGCATACTTTAATAAGGTGTATCACAAAAAGCGCTAACTGTTGGGTAGCTATACAATAGAGTTATAACACTTGTCTCCGCTAAGACGTAACACAAGTTCATGTCACTGAAATAAATCGACAAATAACCCATCTAACACATAATTAGTAATATTTGACTGTGGCGCTTAAAATATGCACGAAATATTTTATCACCCAAAAAAGTCAAATTTGAAAGCAAAAGTGAACCACCTCATCGGCTCAATCAGATCCTCAAGGTCTCAAGCCATCACGGAGTCATTGTCGTCGGTCCATCCCGGCCGCCGTGCTCGGCAATTTGACGTCGGCGGAGAGCATGATGCTCAGTGCTCAGCAAAATTGAACTGTTTTTTTTCACTGGTTGCAAAATTATCCGGGACCTACTGGTATGTCCGGCCGGTAGACATTTTGACAAATGTTAGACTGATAATTAAGTGCCCTGAAAAAGGCCAATAGCAATTGGCATAGCCACCCGGCCTATTATCATTGTTAAACACCAGTTTATTCACAACTGCAATGTACAGTTATAACCAATGTACAGATGCCTTTTGATAAAGGCACCTTTTCTCCCACCCTCTCATCATGTATAAATACTGTACAAATTCAGAATAAAGATGTCGGTTCTTTTCCAAACATTTGTCTCAATCTTTCAAAACACGTTATCAGCACACGCTCAACCCATCCACACAACAGACACGCAGACAAGATTGTACGGGAGTCGATATGATGGATGAGGAAATGTGCCTAGTGGATAGCGGTACTACTAACTCTATACTCAGGGAGATAAAATATTTCCAAACTCTCACAAAGAACAAAGGAAATGTTTTAACAATCGCTGGACGCGATGCTGTAATAGTTGGCACCGGTCGGGCCATTATTATGCTCCCTATGGGTACATCGATAACGATTGAGGATACACTCTTGTATCCCGATTCAACTCGTACCCTATTGAGTTATAGAGATATCCGTAAGAATGGGTTTCATGTTGAAACTCATGAGGACAACAATGAGGAGTTTCTTCTCATAACAAAAGATCACGGATATGGCAAAGAGACACTTGAAAAGTTTCCCTCACTCCCGTCTGGATTGTACTACACATACATCAACCCCGTACCACATGTTGCTTACAAAATAATTTTCCAGAATGTTAACGCATTCCAAACTTGGCATGATCGTCTTGGCCATCCTGGAATAGGGATGATGAGGAAAATTATAAGCAATTCTGTTGGTCACACTTTAAGTGATGCAAAATTTTCCCAATCCTTAGATTTTATGTGCACCGCATGTGCCACTGGGAAATTAATTTTGAGGCCCTCTTACCTCAAAATTCATGCCGAACCTCTAAAGTTCCTTGAACGCATTCAAGGTGACATATGTGGTCCCATTCAACCATTATCTGGCCCGTTCAGGTATTTCATGGTTCTAATAGACGCATCTACACGATGGTCTCATGTGTGCCTTCTTTCCACACGGAACCATGCATTTGCTAAAATTGTTGCACAAGTTATCAAACTTAAAGCACAATATCCTGAACATCAAATCCGATCAATCCGAATGGATAATGCTGCTGAATTTTCCTCACGTGCCTTCAATGATTATTGCATGGCTTTAGGAATTCAAGTTCAGCATTCGGTCCCATATGTTCATACTCAAAATGGGTTGGCAGAATCTCTCATCAAGAGAGTGAAACTTATTGCAAGACCTTTACTACAGAATTGCAATCTACCAACATCATGTTGGGGTCACGCGGTCTTACACGCTGCTGACTTGATTCAATTGCGTCCAACTGCATACCATGCAACCTCCCCGTTGCAACTAGTACGTGGAAATACACCAAATATTTCCCATCTGCGGAAGTTCGGTTGCGCTACATACGTACCGATCTACCCACCGCAGCGTACATCTATGGGCCCACACAGGAAATTGGGGATCTATGTGGGATATCAATCTCCGTCGATCATTAAATACCTGGAACCCCTTACAGGGGATCTATTCACTGCCCGGTACGCTGATTGTATCTTCAATGAAGATCATTTCCCGGCATTAGGGGGAGGAATTGAAAACCATAAAAAATGCCAAGAAATTAATTGGGATGCCATAGACATCTCCAACTCTGATCCACGTACTTCTGAAACTGAACTCCAAGTTCAGAAGATCATTAATTTGCAACACATTGCAAATAGCATGCCAGAAGCATTTACTGATTATAAGGGTGTTACAAAATCCTATAATCCTGCGAGAAATGTGCCGGAAAGAGTAGAGGTACCAAATAAAACTACTCAACTCCAAAGTAAGAGGGGGAGAAGTACGGCTATTTCCACAGATGCAGCTTCTAGCAAGCAAAGGAAAAGGAAGAACAATTCTTCTAACCCAGTAAATGCAACTCAACCTCACGTTGAGAAACACCCTGTGGAGGTTCAACCTTCACATCCCACATCAACAGTGCACTCAATTACTGATGTTGGGACATCGGAACGCCCTGATGCAATCATTTTGGGAAATAATGATACATCACAAGGGGTGCTTGAAATTTCCATCAACTATATTGAATCTGGAGAATCATATGACAAAAAGTCTACAATTGTCGACATCTATTTCTCTGAAGCAATTGCAGAAATCATCCAAAATGATCCAGATCCTAAGACCATGGCAGAGTGCAGAAAGCGCTCGGACTGGAATCAATGGAAAGATGCAATTCAAGCAGAGATAACCTCGCTCACTAAAAGAGAGGTATTCACTCATGCAATACCTACACCTCGAGGAATCTTTCCTGTGGGATTCAAATGGATTTTCGTCCGGAAACGGAATGAGAACAATGAGGTGGTGAGACATAAAGCGAGGCTTGTAGCACAAGGGTTCACGCAGAGACCCGGCATTGATTTCAATGAAACATATTCTCCAGTTATGAGTGGAATAACATTCCGATATCTTATATCTCTGGCTGTTCAAAATCGTCTATCTATGCAGTTGATGGACGTAGTGACCGCATATCTATATGGGTCACTTGATTCGGACATATACATGAAGGTCCCTGATGGAATCTCTATACCGAATCCAAACGCAAATTGCAACATATATTGTGTAAAACTTCAAAAGTCACTCTATGGCTTAAAGCGGTCGGAAAGAATGTGGTATAACCGACTTAGTGAGTTCCTTTTGCAGAAGGGATACACTAACAATGATGATTGTCCATGTGTTTTCATAAAAAAGTCCCAAACGGGATTTTGCATCATATCAGTATATGTTGATGATTTAAATATCATCGGCAACCCACAAGATATTGATGAAGCACGCAATCATCTAAAGACGGAGTTTGAAATGAAGGATTTGGGTAAAACCAAATTTTGCTTAGGTATACAACTTGAGCACCTTCATACAGGCATTCTAGTGCATCAATCAGCCTATGTCCAGAAAAATATTGGAGAAATTCAATATGGACAAAGCATATCCATCGAAAACCCCCATGGTTGTTCGATCTCTAGACAGGGACAAAGATCCATTTAGACCCCGAGATGACAATGAAGAGTTATTGGGACCCGAGGTTCCATATCTCAGTGCCATCGGAGCGCTTATGTACCTTGCAAATTGCACCCGGCCGGATATCGCATTTGCAGTAAATCTACTTGCTAGATATAGCGCTGCTCCAACCAAAAGACATTGGGTAGGAGTGAAGAATATCCTTAGATATCTTCAAGGCACTAAAGATCTTGGTCTATTCTTTCAGAAGAATAACAATGTGGATTTAATAGGATATACAGATGCTGGCTATTTATCAGATCCCCATAATGCCAGATCTCAAACAGGCTTTGTATTTTTACACGGTGGAACAGCCATCTCTTGGAAGTCTTCAAAACAGACTCTAGTGGCTACATCCACTAATCATTCTGAAATAATTGCATTATATGAAGCATCACGTGAATGTGTATGGCTTCGCAGAATAATTAACCACATACAACAATCTTGTGGTATAGGTGCTATTGCATCACCTACCATTATCTACGAAGATAATGTTGCTTGCGTTGTTCAAATGCAAACGGGTTACATAAAGAGCAATATCACAAAACATATTGCTCCTAAACTATTTTACCCACATGAATTGCAAGAGAGTGGGGAAATAAATATTTTGCAAACTAAGTCATGTGATAATCTCGCAGACTTATTCACCAAGTCATTACCAACCTCCACATTCCAAAAATGTGTTCATGGAATTGGTATGCGAAGACTACGAGATTTGCAGACGTCAGGGGGAGAAATCTCCTAAGACTTAACCCGTTCAATACAAATATTGTACTCTTTTTCCCTTTATGAGTTTTTCCTCTAAGATTTCTCATCAAGGCTTTTAATGAGGCAATATGACAACGTAATCATAAATATATGTCTCTATTTTTCCCCTCAGGGGTTTTTAGGAGATATAATCAAATATATGTCATATCATCCTCTCCTTAAATTTTCCCAATGGGTTTAAAGGAGTTTTTATGGCATATCTATTCTATCGGTTCTCCTCATATTTTTCCCTACAGGGTTTTGGAGGAGTTTTTCCAAGATGATGAATCAAGATGATCATGTGAAGATACATTGGTTAAGGGGGAGTGTTAAACACCAGTTTATTCAATCATATTGGCCGCATCGGTGCCGGACGACATGCATCCAGCATTCCAGCGTCCACAGCCTCCCTGCACGCAGGAAACCAAAGTTGATGTCCTTCAGGGTGCGTGCACAATGTGGCCGCTCGAGACGCTACAATGCCGTAATGAGTAGACTAAAGTTAGTGTTTTAAAAAGTGATGGATTTGATAGTCGTAATGAGCGCTCTACCAGCTTCTGCCACTACGTTTTAAGGAGATCATTCCTTACCTTCTAGCCCTTTTGGAGCAGGTGTCTTTGCTCCTACCTCTCCAGCTCATGAGATAGCGGTCACTTCTTCTTCTTCTTCTCATTTAGGACCTCCCAGACACATTTAGCGTCAACATCCTCCTAAGCAGATCATTGGTGATCTCCTTGTGCGTGTCATGCGGTTAAAATATGGCTTATCTTACTTCTATCTACATTCTATCTTTGTTACCTCTTTCGAGCCCAAGGATATCTGCCATGCATTATCTGATAAGTCTTGGGTCAATGCCATGTAAGAGGAGTTAAAGAATTTCAAGAGGAACAAGATCTGGTCGCTTGTTGAGCCCCTAATGATCATAATGTCATAAGAACCAAGTGGGTCTTCAAGAATAAGCAAAGTGAGGATAGGGTAGTAATTTGAAACAAGGCTAGATTGGTAGATCAGGGTTTCTCCCAGATTAAGGGTTTAGATTTTCAGGAGACCTTTACCACCGTAGCTAGGCTAGAGGCCATTAGGATGGCGAGCTAGTAGATTAGAAGGAGTACCACGGCATGATTGGCTCCCTCCTATACCTCACTGCTTCGAGGCCGAATATATATGTCGCTATATATTTATACGCTCAATTTCAGGCCTCTCGTGCTTCTCACCGTGTAGGGAGCCCAGATTTTAACATCCAGCATCCTCTGTGATTCCACCGCACTATTCACTGGATCAGTAGATAGTGCTCACATATTACAGTTTTGAATATCAAAACACATATCATGCGGAAGCATAAATATGATAGTAAACTTACTCATGGACCGATTAGGCCGAAATCAATAAAATGCAGCAGCGAAAACGAAGCACACAGGTGGGACCCTCAGAACATGCCCACAGGCAGCCAACTGGAGGTTCGCGATCTAGCCCTTGACATCTTCGTCTTCTTTGCCATCATGACCAAGAGTGTTGCTGAAGTATAGTGATCTGATTCCTGATTCTGAATTTGTTGTGAAAGCGAGTGTGAGCACAAACCACCGTGCTCCGCGAGCCAATACATAGAATGCAAATAAATAGCATGTATGGCTTATCAAAGGAGAGGCTCGGGTTATTTTATTTGCCATAAATCGCTTTTAGTAGCATTATTATTATTTAATCATAGTGTTATAGTGTTATTGTTGCTGCCTAACACTCCACACCGCGATTGTCATAATTGACTTGATCCACCGAAAATACACTTTCTTTACTGATTGCTGTCTAGACTCCAAACAGCGAGTATCATCATTTACTTAATCCACCAAACACACACTTTCTATATTGAGTGCTGTCTAAAACTCCAAACAGTGGGTGACATCATTTAAGTAATCCACCGATCGTACTCTTGCTATATTGATTGCTGTCTAAGACTACAACAGCGAGTGACATCATTTAAGTAATTCCACCGATCATACACTTCCTATATTGATTGCTGTCTAAAACTCCAAATAGTGAGTGACATCATTTAAGTAATCCACCAGTATCATTTATATCAGGGCTTTCTAACAATTCAATCCTTTTTGTTATTGATCCAAATACGTTATTTGTTCTTCCAATAATCAACCTTATTTTCCATTATCTATCTCTAACTAATTCACTAGTATACCTCAACCGAGAATATCATTCATCAAGTTCATACTCCAATAATTGTTACCATGCCTCCAAATTTCCAAAAATTCAATTGACTCATCTAGTGACCGATTCTATTAATCCCAATATTGTCAACATCTCCCAAGAATTATATTATTTATCAGTGTCGTAATCCAGCAATTACTTTTGCACTCCCTAACTCTACAAAATCATTTAATCCATCCATCTAGCCCATCTATTCACTCTACAATCCAATGACAATCCAATACATTTTATTTGGATCCCCCAAGCTATTTTCTCAGAATTCATACCATCCTTTTTTATGATCGACATGAATCCACCAACATCTTTATATATTTACCATAAACATCCATCTTCTTTTCTTACGACTCTATTTATTCTTTCTACCATTTTATTTTGTGAGAAGTATTATCATTATTTAAAAATATAATACATAAAAATTTCCTGAGACCTAGCAGTTTTGAACAAAACATAATGTGTAAGAGAATGCAATGATAATAGCGATCCAGATTCCATCCACCGTTACATGGTCTCTACACCATATGCTAGACCTTCAGCGTTATAGCCGCTTACATTATCACTGGGACGACACCTAGGGCAACACAAATCAGGGCCTTTCTCTGCCCTCTACTTTACCATTCCCATCCACAAAGTTTTTGAAATAGAACTATATCTGGTAAGGTTCCCATGTCCGCCCTTGACCGTGGGCATGGCCATTCGAATAGTTTTAACTCTGCAGAGTCTGTACACTTTACCCACAAGAGATAAATCTGCTCATTGCCCCACATGATTCCTTAGTCATGCGGTTGAGTAGACTATCACAGGGCCTTTACGATGTATAGTCCTACTGTGGTTACGCCCGCTAAGGTCTATCTTCTGTAGGATGCACATCCCTCGGGAAGGGTCCCTCGTGAGCCATCACGGGCAAAGACGGGGATGAGACCATCCATCCCTTTGCTCGTGTTCACACCTTCACGTAACCACCTTAGAGCTATACAAAGTTAACACTGCCTACACTTTGCTAGCTTGTGGTTGTACTGTTGTACCTTGGGAGGTCATCACAAGATTCGGTCCTTATAGTTATCTGGGTGGTGCTACCACTAACCGCACTCTCGTGCACCGCTGCACCACACCCCCCCATCCGCCCAGATAATTAAACAAGTTGGGGTTTTTGGAAACATAAAATATCCTTGTCCAAATACACCAACCATTTTCACTATGGCTTCCCAAATCAGTTTCTCATGATGTAAAAGTGATGCTTGAGCATTTTGGTGTCCTTGAATATCTAAGCAATACTAAGCTCAGCATATAATTACGGACTTATTTTCGAAAGGTTACTATCATAATTTTGCTAGGGTGACAAGGTTCACATATTCAAATATTCCAAAGGAGATGTAATATTAATCAAGGTAAACAATGGGCATATAACTATAATCTTAAATTAAGCATGTATTTGCATATAAAATAACAGCATGCAATTTGATAATTTAAACAAAAGTAATTTGCAGAAAATGTAGGTTCAACATGATCAAAGTATTGACTCGCCTTGCGCGGTTTACCGCGGTCTTGAGCTCACTCCAATCTTTCTCATTTGATTGTCTTGAGCTTTTGGTCTTTTTTTTCACCTCGATCTTGATCTTGCTTGATCCTTGATTCTTCCGGACTCCAATTTCTAATTACGTGCTAAGCAACTGAATTCAAATAAAAGCAAATAACTCAAAAGATCAAAATAACTCCAAGTAAACTCAATTTATCTTTATTATGAGTTAATGGGTGATTTGAATGACTTGAGGCAAGATCGATGGGGTGCGGAGTATTGACGAAGTCAAATGGGGTTGGAGCGAAGTGATTGAATGGCCAAGGAAAATTTATCGATATGAATGCCAAGGAAAGTTCATGATACCAGAATATTCACTGGAATACTCTGCTTCGGATTGTGAATGGCTAGGCATAGCTGACTTTAGAGTATCATGGATCAATCTTTTTACTCCATAACTCCTTTTATAATTTATATATTTATTTAGAAAGTTCCATGCATTAGGTTAGTCCTATAGACTGGTGTAGGAGTTTAGTGCATTAAATCAACTTTAGGGTATGTATTCCTCATAACTTAAGTTATGGTATTTATGGGGTTTTATTTACCAATTATTCAAGGTGTACATCTAATGGTAAATTTTAACGATTCAGTGCCGCACATGCATATTTACTTATCTCATTGATGTTTAATAGAAACCTGAAGTATATTCTTATTTGCTATTCATCTGCAGCTATTGGTCATAATATTATAGGTTTCTTCACATGGTTTGTTAGTGAGATTATCTCAATGCCCGATGACCTAGGGCTACTATACCTTAGCATCTATACACTAACATGACTTTTCATTTGGTTATACTTTGAGGACCAACTGTCATTGTTACTTTATCCTTTGCAATAGCATCTTGCCTGTTTTAGTTAAACTTCTATTTACATAGGACCGAGCTCGCTATACCCAAATTATATTCCACTAAATTCATCGTTAAGATTTATTTAATGACATCATTTTAAATATTAGGGCATACCTTTTTAATTACTATTAGGGGTATTCTTTTTATTTTAAAGCTTGGTTGTTATAGTTTTAATATAACATCCAATTTATTTTTCTCAACTCTAACTTGAATGTGTTTTTATTTGAGATTCTTATTAACCTTGGACATTAAGCATAACCACCCTTTACTAATGCCCTAACTAATGATTAGTCTTTTAGACATTTATTCAAACATATTAATTACCCATATATGAACTAATCTAGATTTAAATCTTCATTTTCTCTCATTTATATCCTCATTAAACTTGTGCGGCTGGCGGATTCGAACTCAAGACCAAGGGCAAAGGGGGCTAACGCATTCGCTCGGCTAACCAAGTGGGCGGGAGCGCTTGGTTGACACAGGAGGTCGTGTTTGGCTAGAAGAGGTAAGGGACCGGAGCGTCTCAAAACAGAGCAAGGCGGCGGCGCTCGGGGTTGGCCTTGCCGGCGGCAGGCGATGGCCGGGGAGGCTGGGGCGACCGGAAAAAACGGGTTCTTTGGGGGGCGAGGAAGCCGATGAGGGTGGTGGCGCGGCCCGAGATGGCGTCGGCTGGCTAGGGCGGCGGTTTGGGCGACCGGCGGCGAGGTGGGAAAGGGGGCGGTGGCGCCGGCGTGGAGGAGGGGGATCTGAGGTGCGCGAGAGGAGGAGGGGCTCACGGGGGGTGCTCACCGATGATTTGGCAGGGCCAGAGGGAGACAGAGGGTGGCTGGCGGCATGAACCTACGGTGGCGCGGAGGAGCCCATGTCGCCTGCGGGGTACAGGCGATGGGAGCCCCGGGCGACGGTGGGGGCGAGTTCGCAATCCCTCAGTGACGCTGGGTGCAACACGATTGGCCGGGGACGGCTTCAATCAACCGGTTACTCGATGGCCGGTGGCAAGGAAGAAATGGGCGGCCGGCGAGCTTCAAGGCCCCAGGGGTCGATTCCTTGCGGTGGGAAGGAGAGGAGGATGAGGCGAGGCGGACGAGAGCTTCGAACGGGGTTTTGTAGTGGGAGAAACGAGCGGCGGCAAGGGTGGGGGGTGGCCGGCCATCTCAGGGCATGGCGACGGCATGGGGTATGGGACGCAGCGGCGTGTCGCAGGTCAATCGGGCGTGCACTTGATGTGGGTGCCATGTGATGATGGCGACCGGGGCAGGGCGGTTGACGCGAGGTGACGCAGAGCTGGTCCAGGTGACGCAAGGAGGACGAAGGGGAGAAGAAGCAGTTGAGCCAGTGACGAGGACACAGGGAAAAAGGAACACGGGGAAAGAGAGGGGAGTGCTCGGGCCCGCGAGCAGAGACCGATCGGGTGAAGCCAGCAGTAGAGAAAAAAAAGAAAAAGGGGAGGAAGAAAAGGGCCCCACAAGGGAGGGAAAGGAAAATAAGAGAAAAAGGGAAGAAAAAGAGAAAAGAATTGCTCAAGCCAAATTTTGTAATTTGGATTTTGGTTTACTAATTGAATTAAAGGAAGATATTTTTGGTTTAGATTTTTATGGGTATATTCTAATATTCTTTTTGGGACTAATTTTATTGTCCTGAATTTGAATTCAAAACGTTGGTATTTTGAATTCATGATATGTGGTGAC
Organism: Dendrocalamus latiflorus; assembly: GCA_017311315.1. Taxonomy (NCBI): domain Eukaryota; kingdom Viridiplantae; phylum Streptophyta; class Magnoliopsida; order Poales; family Poaceae; genus Dendrocalamus; species Dendrocalamus latiflorus. The sequence goes on along the minus strand of CM029630.1, from coordinate 7,722,074 downwards.
ATTTTTCCATTCTTATAATTTACAAGATTATTAATTTGTATGGCACAAAACTCAAGGGATCTTCAATTAAATATTCAGAACAAATCGGAATGCCAGCAAAATGCAAGAAAAGTTTTAAAAAGTTCATATTCTTGAACCTCAAAAATTTGGCATGTTACACACCGTCAGGCGGTGAAGCACATCTTCAAATACCTTCGAGCTACTCTATACTATGGTATATGGTACTCTTCCTCCTCCCGTCTTTCCATGAGAGACTACTCTGATGCATACTTTGCTGGCTGTACGATAGATAGGAAGAGCATTTCTGGCACTTGCTAATTTATTGACACTTCTCTTGTTTCTTGGTCCTTTAGGAAGCAGTCCAATGTTACATAGTCCACCACAAAGGCTGAGTATGTTGCAGCTGCTAGTTTCTGTAATCAGGTGCTTTGGATGGTTTCGACCTTGCGGGACTATGGGTTAGCTATAGATAGTGTTCCTTTTTTCTGTGATAACTGTTGTGGTTACAGACCAAACAGAGAGAGAGATGGTAGTGGAGAGGTGGGAGTGTTCTGTCTCACCCTCCCCCTCATCTTCATATATATATATTCACATGGGGTATACTTTTACAGTTATGCCCTTACATCCATGCATCCCCATTAGGGGCATTTATGTCATTACACATGTTATTCTGGTTCTTATAACCTCCTAACAGGCCCGCTGGGCTTAGGTGGGGGCCACCCCTACGACAGGAGCCTCTCATGGTGAAGGGCTTCACAGGGCCGAAGCCATGTTGCCGAGTCCTTTGGCCCCCTCCGTCCCCTGCGGCCTGTGAATTTCTCCAAGCTTGTGGCTGGGGAGCTTGAGGTCTGGGATGGAAGGTGCCTTGTTGCAGCAGACGCGCGCGCTCCGTCGTAGACGCACGCGCTCCGTCCCCTACCCTCCGAACGGGTGGCAGCGAAGGCTGGCGCCTAAGTCGAAGTAGACGCGCACGCTCCGTCCCCTACCCTTCGAATGGGTGGCAGCGGATGCTGGCGCCTAAGTCGAAGTAGACGCGCGCACTCCGTCCCCTACCCTTCGAACGGGTGGCAGCAGAGGCTGGCGCCTAACTCGAAGTAGACGCGCGCGCGCTCCGTCCCCTACCCTTCGAATGGGTGGCAGCGGAGGCTGGCGCCTAAGTCGAAGTAGACGCGCGCGCGCTCCGTCCCCTACCCTTCGAACCTTCGAACGGGTGGCAGCGGAGGCTGGCGCCTAAGTCGAAGTAGACGCGCGCGCTCCGTCCCCTACCCTTCGAACGGGTGGCAGCGGAGGCTGGCGCCTAACTCGAAGTAGACGCGCGCGCGCTCCGTCCCCTACCCTTCGAACGGGTGGCAGCGGAGGCTGGCGCCTAGCTCGAAGTAGACGCGCGCGCTCCGTCCCCTACCCTTCAAACGGGTGGCAGCGGAGGCTGGCGCCTAAGTCGAAGTAGACGCGCGCGCTCCGTCCCCTACCCTTTGAACCTTCGAACGGGTGGCAGCGGAGGCTGGCGCCTAAGTCGAAGTAGACGCGCGCGCTCCGTTCCCTACCCTTCGAACGGGTGGCAGCGGAGGCTGGCGCCTAACTCGAAGTAGACGCGCGCGCGCTCCGTCCCCTACCCTTCGAACGGGTGGCAGCGGAGGCTGGCGCCTAGCTCGAAGTAGACGCGCGCGCTCCGTCCCCTACCCTTCGAACGGGTGGCAGCGGAGGCTGGCGCCTAACTCGAAGTAGACGCGCGCGCACTCTGTCCCCTACCCTTCGAACGGGTGGCAGCGGAGGCGGACCTCGACGCTACGACTTCCTTTATAGTCCGGAGACTCGCGCGTGCGGAAGCTGAGCTCGACGCTACGTCTTATTTAAAGTCCGTAGACTGGTGTGTGCGGAGGCGGACCTCGACGCTACGACTTCCTTTATAGTCCGGAGACTCGCACGTGCGGAAGCTGAGCTCGACGCTACGTCTTATTTAAAGTCCGTGGACTGGTGCGTGCGGAAGCTAAGCTCAACGCTACGTCTTATTTATACTCCGTAGAGTGCGCGCGGAGGCGTCCCCCCGCTGCGTCTTATTTATACTCCGTAGAGTGCGTGCGGAGGCGGACCTCGACGCTACGTCTTATTTAAAGTCCGTGGACTAGTGCGTGCGGAGCTAGGCTCGACGCTACGTCTTATTTATAGTCCGTAGACTGTCGCGTGCGGAGCTAGGCTCGACGCTACGTCTTATTTAAAGTCCGTAGACTAGTGCGTGCGGAGCTAGGCTCGACGCTATGTCTTATTTATAGTCCGTAGACTGTCGCGTGCGGAGCTAGGCTCGACGCTACGTCTTATTTAAAGTCCGTAGACTGGTGCGTGCGGAGCTAGGCTCGACGCTACGTCTTATTTTATAGTCCGGAGACTCGTGCGTGCGGAGGCAAACCTCGACGCTACGTCTTATTTAAAGTCTGTGGACTTTGTTCTGCTCAGCGCGGACAGGGGATGCTCTGGGAACAGCAACCTTTATTGAACTCCCGTTTCCGCGGGCGAGCATCGCATAACAAAGGGCTAGTGGCTCTACGCTTGCTGTCCTGCTTCTAGGCGTAGTACCGCCGCAACCTGTCCGCGTTCCATGTGTGCCGGAGGGCTTGTCCTTCGAGCGTGGCGAGGCGGTACGCCCCCTTCGGCAATGCCTCCATTACGATGTACAGGCCTTCCCACTTGGACTCTAGCTTGCCAACGGTCTCCGCCTGGAGCGCTACTCTGAGAACTAGATCCCCAGGCTTGAACCCCCGCGGGCATATAGAGCGGTCCCGAGCACGTATTGTCTGTCGCGCGTACTTCTCAACATGGTGGGCTGCATCTGCCCGTATCCCGTCGAGGAGGTCCAAGGACACACGGCGCTCCTCTTCGGGTGCTTGGACGAGGACCCTCCGCGAGCCGGCCTTGATTTCCTCGGGCGTCACCGCCTCATCGCCGAAAAGGAGCCTGAACGGCGTAAATCCCGTCGGGCGCGTTACCGTTGTGCGAAGCGACCACAGAACGCTGTGAAGCTCGCTTGGCCACTTGCCCTTCGGCAATCCGACCAGGCGCTTTTTGATGGCGACGGAGATGGCGCCATTCGCCCGTTCGACCGCCCCGTTGGACCGGAGATGCCCTACCGAGGCGAATCGGAGGGTGATGCCCATGCTGTCACAATAGTCTTTGAAAAGGGTGGCGTCGAACTGCAGGCCATTGTCAACCGTGAGCTCCCGGGGCACGCCGAAGCGACATATGATGTTTTGCCATAGGAAGCGCTGTATGGCCGCAGAAGTTACTTTGGCCAGGGCAACCGCTTCCGGCCATCTGGAGAAATACTCCAACGCGACTACCACGAACCGGAGGTCCCCTGGAGCTCGGGCAAGTGGTCCTACTATGTCGAGGCCCCAGCGTGCCAGTGGCCACACCGGGGGAATGGGGTTGAGGCTCGTCGGGGGCCTGCGGACGATGCGCGCCATCCACTGGCACCCTTGGCACCGACGGACGAGGTCCTGGGCGTCGGTGGTGGCGGTTGGCCAATAAAAGCCTTGCCAGAACGCCTTGCCGACCAACGACCTCGGCGCCAGGTGGGATCCGCACACGCCCGCGTGGATCTCCGCCAGGAGCTCCTTTCCCCCTTCCGTCGAGAGGCAGCGTAGGAGCGGTGCGCAAACCCCCCTCTTGTAGAGTATCCCTTCGAACACCTGGAAGGACCTTGCGCGGTGCTGCAAGCGCCGAAGCTCGGCGGGGTCGTCGGGCTCGGCGATGCCTTGCAAGAAATTGAAGATGGGCTCTCGCCAATCACCTGGCCGGTCGATGCGGTGGACGAGTGCCGCGTCCCGGTTGTCTTGCGCGATGGCCGCCTGCGCTAGTATCTCGTAAAACGCCCCCTCAGGGGGGCAGTTGCTGGCTGGCCGCCTTAGCGAGGGCGTCGGCCTGCTCGTTCTCCGCGCGGGGGATGGCCTTGACGGTGACGCCCAAAAAGTGCCTTTCCCTCGCCCTCACGGCCGCGAGGTACTTGGCCAACTCAGGGTCCTTGGCTTGATATGACTTGTCCACATGACCAGCCACCAAGCGCGAGTCGGTGCGGACTAGCACCCGTCTCGCGCCAACTGCCTTGAGCTTCGCCAAGCCGAAGAGCAGTGCCTCGTATTCAGTCGTGTTGTTGGTGGCGGGAAAGGCAAGGCGCGCCGAGTATAGCAAACGCAGCCCCTCGGGCGTGACGACCACCGCCCCTACGCCTGCGCCGGTGACGCCGTAAGCGCCATCGATCGTAAGCGTCCAGACGGGGTCATCGTGCGTCTGGACGGGTTGGGCCGGCGGGGTCCATTCAGCGAGAAAATCCGCAAGGACTTGGGATTTGATTGCCGTTCGCGAAGCATACGTCAAGGAGAAGGGAGCGAGCTCGGCAGCCCATTTGCCGATGCGCCCTGTGGACTCCTTATTGTGTAGCATCTCTGCCAGGGGGAACGAGGAAGGCACTGTGATCGGGTGGGCCAGGAAATAATGCCGAAGCTTCCTGGAGGCCATGACCAGCGCGTAGGAGAGCTTCTCAAGTTCCATGTATCTTGTCTTGGCACCTTGGAGGGCTTCGGAGGCAAAGTAGACGGGCCGCTGCATGGCGCCTTCCTCTAAGACGAGGACGGCGCTGACCGCGGTGGCTGACGCGGCCAGATAGAGCAGGAGGGGAGCCTCTGGTGCTGGGGCGACCAGCGTGGGGAGGCTGGCCAGGTGCTCCTTGAGCTCGTTGAAGGCCTTCGCGCAATCTCCATCCCAACGAAATCCGTCGCACCCGCGGAGCATCTTGAAAAATGGCAAGCCCCGTTCCGCCGCCCTGGATAGGAAGCGGCTTAGTGCTGCCATGCGGCCCGCCAGCCTCTGGACCTCCCGCGCAGTCTTGGGCGGCTCCATACCCAGGATGGCGTCTACTTTGTTGGGGTTCGCCTGGATGCCCCGTCCGGAGACGAGGAAACCCAGGAGCTTGCCCGCCTGCACCCCGAAGACACATTTGTTAGGGTTGAGCTTGATGCCCGCCTTCCGGAGGTTGTCAAAGGTCTCCTGGAGGTCCCGGCCATGCAGAGCAAGTTGCCGAGTTTTGACCACCACGTCATCGACATAAGCTTCGACGTTCCTCCCGAGCTGGGCAGCCAGGGCAATAGTGACGAGGCGGGTGAAGGTAGCGCCGGCATTCTTTAAGCCAAAGGGCATTCTGACGAAGCAGAACGTCCCAAGTGGTGTGATGAAACTGGTCTTCTCTTCGTCGTCTTCGGCCATGTATACCTGGTGATAGCCAGAATAGGCGTCCAGGAAACTCATGAGTTCGCACCCCGCAGTGGCGTCGACCAGCTGATCGATGCGCGGCAAGGGGTAATTGTCCTTCGGGCACGCCTTGTTGAGTGCTGTAAAGTCGATGCACATGCGCTAGGCCCCACTGGCCTTTTTGACTAGCACCGGGTTAGCGAGCCACTCTGGGTGGTGGACCTCGCGGATGACCCCAGCACGAAGAAGCTTCGCGACCTCTGTTTTGGCCGCCTGCTGCCGATCCATTGACATACACCGAAGCCTTTGCTTGACCGGCTTGGCGTCGGGGCGGACCGCCAAGCGATGCTCGATTACTGCTCGATCTACGCCCTTGATGTCCTCCGGGGACCATGCGAAAATGTCAACGTTGTTCTGAAGCACTCGGAGCAGATCCCGTTCGACCCCCGGTGGGAGCCCCTCGCCGATGGACACAAACTGCCCCTCCGCTTGGAGTGGCACCTTCTTGACTCCGCCCTCGGGCCGAGGCTTGGGCGTCCATCCGGGGGCGGAGAGCCCGTCGCCGCGCGCACCGGAGAGGGCATGCACCGGGCGATGCGGAACGCGGCTGCCGACCCCGGCCCGTCTGGCCAGGTCCTGATCGCCGAAGACGGTGATAACACCCTCCGGGCCCGGGAGCTTCACACACAAAAACGCGTAGTGTGGGATCGCCTCGAAAGAGTTGATGGCGGGCCGACCCAGTATGGCGTTGTAGGGATGCGAGATATCGACGACGTCGAAGATGACATGCTCAGTCCGGATGTTACCCTTGTTGCCCTCCTAACGGAAAGTGACTGGAAGGGACACGTGCCCCAAGGCCTGCAGCGGTTGACCCCCGAAACCTTGAAGTGGAGCTCCTGGCTGCTCTAGCCGGCTTCGTGGGATCCCCATATGGTCGAGGGCCTCTGCGAACAAGATATTCGCGGAGCTTCCCCCGTCAACAAGGACGCGCCTGACGTCACAACGTGCTATGTGGGCCTGGATGACTAGGGGGTCTTGGTGAGGGTACTCCACACCCCTGGCGTCGTTCAAGTCGAACGTGATGTTGCGGGGCAGCATCCACAGTTGCGGCTGCTCCCCGGGAGCTTTTAAGGAGGAGCCTCCGGTGATGACGTTGACGGTGCGATGCTGCTCGCCCTCCATTGGGGGCGGAGCCCGAGACCCGGCCGTCACCCCCCGCAGCTCCATGACTGCAGCGCATGCCCTTGTGTAATGATCGCCGTAGTCGTGCACCTCGCACCACTTGCCATAGTGCAGGAGCTCTTGTTCTGCTTGGGGTTGGCCGCCGTAATCGAGTCCGCCTTCCGACCCCCGGTCTCCCCTCCGTGAGGCGGGGTCGGGTCCTCGGCGGGTGCCCTCGGTGTCGCGGACATGATGGGCCGCCTGTGTCCTACGCTGGCGGCGCCGAGGCTTACGCCCGCTCCTTGAAGAGCCTTCCTGTACCTCGGTGTCGCCGCCTCGGGGAGGGCCTCCGCGAGGTTCTCGGCCGCGACCCTGCTTCGAGGGGGGCCCACCCGCCCCCGCCTCGCGCGGGGGGCGCTCCCCCTGGACGAGGTCGAGGGCGGTGATGCTGCGTCTTCGCGCATCCTCCTCCGCCCGCGCATACTCGTCCATTTTGTCGAAGAGTTTGACGACTGTCTTGATTGGCCTCCGCGCGTTGTACTCGGCCATCGGGCCCGGACGAAGGCCCTGTATGGCTGCATTAACGACGGTGGTTTCATTAATGTCTTTCACCTGGCATCGAATCTTGGCGAAGCGCTGGAAGTAGTCCCGGAGCTTCTCCGAGGGTCCTTGCTTCACAGCGAAGAGCTGGTCCGCATCGACTCGCTCGACATAGTTTCCTTGGAAGTTGCTTTGAAGGCGGTCGCGAAGCTGCTCCCACGCATAGATGGAGCCCGGCTCTATGGTAAAAAACCAAGAGAGTGCCACTCCTTGCAGCGCGAGGGGGAGTCCCTTCGCCTTCGTGGTGTCATCTCCGCCCGCGGCCTCGATCGCGGTTTCGTACACGCGCACGAACTCGCGAGGATCCGTGTCGCCTTTGTATGGGTTGGTGACGCTAGGGAACTTGAAGTCTTCGGGCCACGCCGCCTGCTGCAGCCCCGCCGAAAACGGGGACTCCGGATCTACGCGCCTCAACGGCACGCGGCTGGACGTGGGGGCTTCGCGGCTATCCGCCTTCTCCGGCGCGGGCTCGGGCACGATTACTGGCGCGACCTGCTGGCTCCGAGCCTCTTGTATATCGCGGATGGCTCCGCGAAGGTCTCCTAGTTCCCGCTGGAACGCGTTGAGGGCTGCTAGTAGGGCGCTTTCCACCACAGGTGCTGTCGGGTCCGCCGGAACGCCCAGCGGACGGGTCGGTGCAGGGACCATCGCCTCGCGAACTCCATATCTGCCGGATGGTTCGTTGCGGTTACCCCCGGTCGTCTGATCCGCGTTACCGACGAGGGTGGCGGGGGCTGTCGCCGCAGTACCCGCGACGGGGTTGGATGTCGTTGTAGCGGCACTGGCGGGGTCGGTCGTTGTAGCGCGAGCGTCGATGCCCGCGACCACTGCGCTTACGCCGCCGCCGACTCCTTCGGCGGCCGATGCCGAAGCCCTGGTATTCACGCGCCGCTCCGGCCCAGCCGTCTTCTTTCCCTTCGCCGTCGCTGGTGAAGCTTTTTTCGGTGCCATCCTTCTTCTTCGGTCTTCAGGCTTGTCCTCGTCCTCCCCACGGACGGCGCCAACTGTTGTGGTTACAGACCAAACAGAGAGAGATGGTAGTGGAGAGGTGGGAGTGTTCTGTCTCACCCTTCCCCTCATCTTCATATATATATTCACATGGGGTATACTTTTACAGTTATGCCCTTACATCCATGCATCCCCATTAGGGGCATTTATGTCATTACACATGTTATTCTGGTTCTTATAACCTCCTAACAGGCCCGCTGGGCTTAGGTGGGGGCCACCCCTACGACAGGTGATAACACTTCTGCTATTAACATTGCCAAGAACTAAGTGCAGAACTCTAGGACCAAGTATATAGATATTCGATATCATTTTCTTGGAGATCATGTAGAGAAGGGTGATATAATGTTTCAGTTTGTGGAGAGTGACCACTAGTTGGCTGATATTTTCACCAAGTCTTTAGATAGCTCGAGGTTCACGACCCTGCGGGGAGAGATTGGGGTTGTTTGTCCTTATGGCTTAATCTGAGGGGAGTATCATGTACTTTCTATATTATATATACATTTTCATTCTGTTGCACCTTGTTTATTAGATGTATTTGGGTTAGTCTTTCTATTATAGACTAGAATAGTCATCATTCTCAGCTGGTTAGACTTATTTCTCATCTTGTGATCCTAGGATGTTGCTTATTAGTTGCTTCTCTTCTCACTAGTTTGAGTTCACTCGCTTCTTTTAAGTCTAGTAGGGAGTGGGCCCTCTTGGGTAGACAAGGAATGTATTTACTCCCTTGTGTTTTAGATGACCAGCTAATAGTTCTAGTGTCATTTGAAGTAGATGAGAGTGAGTTTGAGCCATAGTAATCCTTCTATCTTGTCTATGCTTTAAGGACTACCATTTTTTCTTTCTGTTTAAACTTCTTCCCTCTTGCTTACTGCTTTGGTTTAGAAGAAGTTCATTTGAGATTTTTCTGGAGCTTAATGATGACATAACTCAACTTGAACCAAATTGTTTCTAAAATTGACTCAATTGTTCAGGGGGAGCTGAGATTTTTATTGCATCATATTTAAATTCAGCGATACACATTGTAATATAAATACATGGAGCCTTGATTGTTATCCTTGTGTGACATGATAAAAATATTTTACATCTTACCATGACTTGTACTAGATTGTTAGATTTATCATGACTTTCTATATGTAGCTTAGCTCTTGCCATGCTAACTTCTCTAAATGTGAAAAACTTGAACTAAATCATGTCTTGCTTCCTATTATGATTCATGCCATGCCATATCAGCTAAGTTGAGTCTTTAACTTAGAATGAGCTATACTAGTTCTTTATTGAAACATGAGATAGTATTAGCTTTTTGTTCTTGAACTAAGTTAAGAAAACGCAAAATGATCTCTTTTGTACGAAAAAACTAATCTCACCAATTCTTTCTCATGAGATGGCTTGCCATGGCACCAGACATGACCAATATCACTTTCTTAAGCTTTTTGCTTGAATTGGTCGCATAAGGCTTAAAATATAACACATGGCTAAAGGAACTAAATTTTGTGAAAAAAATGGTTGAAGCTCAGAAAAAACCAAAAATGAATTCAAAAGTTGCCAAATGTGCTAAATTTGCTCAATCACAAGTGATATCAAGTGCTTGAACAAAGTGTTTCAATTTTGAACTTGTAGCACTCTACAATGACTCGATTGTAGCTTCCTGACTTCATTTAGTCTATTGACATGGCTTGGCTTATTTGGTTTTGCAAAAATTGCATTTGGTTTGGACTATTTTCTGGAAGTGTTAGGAAAATCAGAAGTACCGCATGTATTTATGCGGTAGTGCCGTTCGTACTACCGACGTTGTGAGTGTGGTAGATCTGCTCAAATGGTAGTTCTACTCTGCGTCGTGGTATGTTTTCTCATAGAGGTCTAGTTCGGATTTGCAAGGTGCAGGAGTACCGCTTTGGGGCGCGATAGTACTGCAGTACGGAAGTACCAGCGTGGTAATCGTGGCACTTCTGATCCTCGCAGAAAAATAGGGCTTAGGGAATTTGAATCATGGATTGAGTTAGGATGACCTAGGTCATTGGTTTAAGATTGCATGATACATGTTTTGACTGATGTAGGTCAACTTGTAAAGAATTTGTGTCTAGAAACGATTTCTTTGTCTTTGAATGTACAAGGACGCTTAGACTTAACTGTGGTCAACGGCTAATGTAGGTCAAGTTCCATAGATTCTTGTTTTTGAACTCACGCTGAAATTACTATCCTTCAAGAATTGGTAGTATCGCAGTGCAAATAGTGGTACTTCCAAAAATTGGTAATACTGTAGAATAAACAGCGGTTCTTTCGATTTTGCTAATTCTTTTCAAAATTTCAGCAGCTTCGCTTGCTTGTCCCTTGGTATTTTCTTATCCTAATCTTAATAGTTTTGTAGCTATTGAAGTGAAGGGGTGTTGAATACTTGGAGGAAAATTAGATGGCACCATTAAGTCACCTCTGTTGTCACCTTCGATCTTTCAGTCTTAAACCAGAAGAAAAACAACCTTAATAATGGATTATGTCTACTGGAACCCAAGAAACAAGCCCTAAACAAAATAGCGACAAAAATTGAAAATGAAACCTATTGGCCGGTCAGACCACAATGGTGAGGGCAGTCTGACCTCTATGTAGTTAGCGGTTTGACTCCTGACACTATTCACCGTCTGAAATCAGCACGACTAACGTGAATGAAAATCGATCTAACTTCTACAAATCAACTCCAATTGACCACAAATTAGCACACATGATGCCAAGGATTTCAAGAATCTATTCCAAAAAGAAAGTTCAAGAATCATCAACTAGATATGGAGAAATTCATATCACAACACGAGATGATAAAAAACTAGTTCAAACCCTAAAATTGTAATAACTTTCAAACAACTTGGAGATTTCCAACAAAACTTTGTAGATCTGTTTCTAGGCCTATTTGCAACCTATTCCTCAAAAATAATTGAATCAAAATCTCACAGATCATGAAATCTCCCGATTCCACAAAAACTAGGCAAAACCTAAGAACAAAAGGATGATCCGATCGAGGATTGGATCAAGTGCTGATTTGCATTGCTAGATGATGATGTTATGTGGATACAAAGTGTTCTCATGGAACCCCTAAAATCCTAGCACGAAAATCCAAAAGTTTTCTCCCAAAAAATTGTAGTTAACTCTAACCTCTCCTTTCTATTTAAGTGCTAGAGCCCTAAAACGTGTCCTTATCCACAAGGCCACAAATATCTTTTATATTCCAACAACTAAGAGACCCGAAACCCTTCATAACATGGATTTTCAAAAAGTCCAACACTTCCAACTCGTCATGTGTCGAAGCCTCCAAGACCACACCTCCCGTAGCTTCTGCACGCATCATCAACCTCTGATCTCTATGTTCCCAAGCATGAGCCTGACTATCTCGTGACATCCTCGACAGCCAGAACCTTAGATCTTCCCATCCTGGTCCCAGTTCACGTCGTTGTCGACCATGATGGCCTCCATGCTCAACTTGCATATGCAAAGACCAAAGAACGTTTTTCCGGCATAAGTTATATTCAACTTGACCAACATTAGTCTACACACGCGTAATACACCATTATTCACCCATAAACACAAAATCAATTTACACATTTTCCACAAATGTACCCGAGATAACCTTGAAGAACTGGTCTAACGGCCATGCACAAGTCAAAGATTTCAGCAAATTTTAGTTTCACAATAGAGCATTGTCCGAAACTTTCACAAACGCAAATTTCAATGCAACCTAAATATCAATTATTCATCATCACCATGATCACGACCTATCCACATGGTCTAACACCATGCTCAATGCTGTCGTTGATTGTTAATGTGTGCTACTGCAATGGCAGTATCTGGACCACCAGCAGCAGCCTCAGCTATGGAGAGAGCAGACTACAGGGAAGCCTCATATGCAATTGGAGTGCAGCGCCGGCAAGCGGACGTTGGTGGGAGACAAAAGCTTATCAGCGGGAGCGGGAGTGCCTGCCGCAATGGCCGCTTCATCGAGATAGTGGCAGCAAGTAGCCTCACCAATGGAAAGAGCAAATGGTGGTGAATTCTTATCAACGACTGCAGTGCAGCGCCGGTGAGTGGACATCTTAAGGTACCACTCGGTTAGGCTGAAATAAGCTGTCTTATGGCTGAAATTGTACTGTAGCTGGCTGAAATTACACTGTAACTGAAGGTGGTTTATTTGGCATAACTAAATTTAAAAAATTTTAAAATGGAAAAAATTGATTAGCCCATCACGGACAATTCAAATGAATATGGGACAAAAAAAGCTAAAAAAAGCAAAAAAGCCAGAAAAAGGTGAAATTTAGGAATAGTAGAAAAATAAACTAGAAGTCAGAAATTCAAACCAAAATAAGTAGGGCCTAACTTATCCTTCTCCCGTGCTCTGTGCTCGTGAGAAAAGAAAGAGGCCAGCAAAAAAAAAAAGAAGAAAAGATACAATTTTTTACTTTAGAAACATGTGCAATTGTGCTGCGTAAAGATACAATTTTTTACTTTAGAAACATGTGCAATTGTGTTGCGTGCTTTGGTTTCTTTTTGCAACCTAGCCATAGATAAAGCTTGAGATGCTACGGCAATTGAGTTCCCATACATACTATTAGATTGATTTCTGTTTTTTAAACCCACAGATATTTTGGACCTGCATATGGATTAAAATAAGCCATTATTATTTGGGTCCAATGGATATAGATTAGACCTATCAGATAGATGGCTAATTCTCAGAGTTATTTGGAGTCGATCTAAGCCATTATAACTTAGACTCACCAGCTAAATAGATGGTTAAATTTTTCTAGTTAACATGAGAGATTCCTCAGTGTGCCTAGTTATTAAAAATATATATTTCTATTTTTTTTAGACCCACAGATATTTTGGATACGCATGTAGATTAAAACTAAGCCATTATTATTTGGGTCCAATGGATATAGATTTGACCGTTAGATATATGGCTAGTCCTTAGAATTATTTAGAGTCAATCTGAGCCGTTATAGCTTAGAACTACCAGCTATATAGATGGCTATATTATTTTAAGTTAACGTGTGAACTTCTTCAGAGTGCCTAATTATTATAGATATAGAGATTTAATCCGTTAGATAGATGGCCAGTCCTCAGAGTTATTTAGAGTTGATCTGAGCTGTTATAACTTATATCCACCAGATATATAGATGGTTAGATCTTTTTGATTACACCAGATATATAGATGACTAGATCTTTCTGGTTAACGTGAGCGCTTCTTTATAGTGCTTAATTATTATAGATAGATAGATAGATAGATAGATAGATAGATAGATAGATAGATAGATAGATAGATAGATAGATGTTCTATCACAAGAGGTATAATAACTTAGACCCAAGCAAACACGGTTTTGAGATTTGGGGATCCAAAACTAGCTTAGTGAGCCATCGCTATGGGCTTATTTGGAATACATAAATTTATAAGAATTCAGACTTGGTTTGGAACACAGGAAATATTCCCGATTCTTGTGAAAACTGAAACGCTTCCGGATTCAACGTTTGGTTTTCGCTGGATCGGTATGCATTGGGCTTGGCCTTCTCTGTCCTGCTTTGCCTTCGTACATTGCTTTGTCGAACTAATATCTGGGCGAACAACAGCCAAATAAATTTGGCGCAAGTTTTCCTTAATTTTTCCTTTCGGAAGATCAATTGGGCGTGCAAGTAGATTCACCAAGGTCTTGCTTTGAGAACGAAATTTTTTTTCCAATATTTCCTTAGTAAATGTTTTTTCTACTACAATAAAATTTTATTTATGTATCACAAACAGATCGTACAAGAACAAAAGAGGCAGGGGATGAATATAATGATCACCACAAATAAGCAAGGGACGGAAACAAAAGTAAGGGACAGGAATCCTTAAAAAAAAAGAGGGAGGAAGAAGAACATCATCACGAGCACGTGACTATACCACGAATATTATTGCGAATACGCAAGGAACAAAAACATTAAAAAGGGGTAGTTTAACTAATCTATCAATCTAAAGTTAATCCAAAAGCTAGACTGCTTGCAGCATTTGAATCCTTTGTTGCAACCAGTGGCGGACCCAGGAAAAAATTGTAGATAGAGCGAAGTCACAGTGGCGGACTCAGAAAAAAAAACTAGGTAAACTAAAGTCGGAAGCGTGAAATAAACAGTAGTACCTTAAAGTAAAACAATCCATGATCAAACTATGTTGCAAACATACTAATAAAAAGTATTTAATACGAAATAGAAACAATAACTACAATTCGCATATTAACATATGTCCACCTAGCCAGCTTGGTGGGAGGCAATCAGAGTGATATATGCATGCATGGATGGATGATGTAATTTACACTTGAGAGAAAAAAATTACTCACTCGCCTATCTAGAAACAGAGGAAGTAGCATATGATCCACCACAGCGGCCAAGCGAGCTTCAACGGAGAAGCGTATTCAGATCTCCATTCTCAATGCAAATTAAGGTAATCATCAGGTTAGCAGACCAGAATGCCCCCACAACAAAGACAAACTACTTGTCAACCTTTGTCCATGTAAGTTGAAAAGTTGGATTATGCTACTTTCTATCTGTAGAAGTTATTTATACTATGAGCATCCGTGGTTTGACAAGAGACCTCATCTACACCATACTTAGCCTATAACACACCTCTTTATACTCAAGAAAAATCAAAGGAAATAAAGTACCACAGATTAGGTACTTTCATTGTGAATGCTTGACATATGTTTTACAGGCACCTAACCAAAACAAGAAAAAGAAAGAATTGAGACACATAATGCAAGAAAATAAACAAAAGAAGACGAGATTAGCATCAGAGATTCCCCTAGACACAGTCATCATGCTATTGCATCCCCGATTTAATTCAGGGGCACTGCAGATGTCCTTGTCTTGCTTCTCGTCATCTGCCGATTTTGCTATGTGGTGAAATATTGCAACACACATATCAGTCATGTTTCCTACAGGAAAAGAAGCATCAACAAAGACCGGTCAGATTCCAGCGAACATCCATCCAAGCGCATCAATAAACCACCGGAAAACGGCACTGGCAGTGGCAAGCTGGGAGCATATTTGCCTTCAAACTGAAAACACGCAGTGAACAACGAGCAGTGTGTGTCATCCACAGTAAACTAACATCAACCAAAATAGTTTGCAGCTTTCAAGAACTCGCTAACCAAGTCACATGAAGTTTGGAGTGGGGCATTCTTTCAATTTGCCAAAGCCTTCATAACTTTTGCATCTACACATTCGTTCCCCCGGAGCCTGCTTAGCCTGCTAGGTGGAAGAAGATTCACAGGGGGCATGTGAAAATGGATGTTAAAGTGTAATATTGTTTTTTGACGTATTTGAGTCGTATACGTGTACGTATACTTGCCGTATACATAGAAGTCTAGTCCGTTTGCGAGTCGTATTCGAGTCCGTCGGTTTGCCGTATACGTATACGAGTTGTATACGGCGTCCGTTTCCGAGTTGATGAGTAGAACGTGTCGTAGCATGCATGCTGTATGGGATTCGGAGTCGGGAGTATGCACAGGCTTTAAAAGCCATGCATGCTGTGCAATGTAAGCAAGAAAAAAGCAAGGTGTGCTGGAGACGTGAAGTTGTGAGAAGAAATAAAGAGAGAGAGGGAGGTGTTCCCAGGAAAGGAAAATCACGTGTGCTTGCATGCTGTCCGTTTGTTGTGTCTCGGCGAGATCGTTGCATCTGTGACGCAAGAGAAATAGAGAGCAGCAGGCAACGTCCAGCAGCCAGGCGGGTTGTTCTAGCGGGCAACACAAGGAGGCACGAGCGCTCGCGTACAGGCAGCCAGGTGATCGACGCGAGTCTCGTAGAGGGCAGAAGCAGTCTACGCGACGTGATCGGAGAGCAAAGAATTGAGTAAATTGTAACAAGTGGTATCAGAGCATGGGTGACAAGACGAAGGCTCAAGGTGGGTTAATCTCCCTCCAGTACCCTCTCCTGACGGTCGACAACTACCCGGTGTGGGCGATGAAGATGAAGGCGAATATGCGCGCCCAGGGAGTCTGGTGCGCAGTTGATCCAAAGGGGAAGGACAAGGAGGTGGACGACAAGGTAGATCAAGCGGCTTTGGCCCTCATCTACCAGGCGGTGCCAGACACGATGATGCATCAACTCATCGGCAAGGAGACGGCACGGGAAGCGTGGGAGGCGCTTCTGACGATGCACGAAGGAGTTGATCGTGTCAAGGAGGTGCGGCTCCAGAATTTGCGGAGCGAGTTCGAGAATCTGAAAATGGAAGAAAACCAGTCGGTGGACGAGTTTGCCGGTAAGTTGAGTTCGTTGTTTAATCAGATTAACTCTCTTGGCGACAAGATGGAGGAATCTGTGGCGGTGAAGAAGTACTTGCGCGTGCTTCCGGAGAAGTACATACCTGTTGTTACAACACTTATGTACTCCCCTGATCTGGACAAGAAGAAGATAGAGGAGATCACCGGATCTCTCAAGGCGCATGAGGAGCTACTGAAGGGGTTTCAATCGCGCAAGGAGCAAGCATCTCACAACGAGCAGGCGTTGCTAGTAAGGGGAGATCAGAGAGACGGTCGTGGCTCTTCATACAACCGCGGGAGGTGGCATGGTCATGGTGGCCAGAGTGGTCAAGGCGGCAGGGGTGGCCGTGGAGACAATGCTGGGCAAGGAGGTGGTGAGAGATCCTATGATTTGTCACATGTCAAGTGCTTTGAATGTGGCGAATATGGGCACTACGCGATAAGATGCCGTAGCAACAAAAAGTGCTTCAACTGTAACGAGCTTGGGCACTTTGCTTTGGATTGCAAGAACAAGAAGAAGGACGGAAAAGTGAACCTTACCAAAGACGAAGAAGAAGATGACGGCGAGCTAGTACTTCTCTCCTCATATGTTGAAAAGGAGTCGGTCATGGTGGAACTGAATGAGGAGAACGTAGTTCCAAAACTACGCACGAAGGAAGGAAGCCATGATCACACGGATCAATGGTACTTGGATAATGGAGCAAGCAACCACATGACGGGAGATCGTTCCATGTTTCACAAGCTCGACGAGAAGGTTTGGGGCAAGGTCAAGTTCGGCGACGGCTCCACGGTGGAGATAAAGGGTAAAGGGACGATGATGCTGCAATGCAGGAACGGAGATAAGAAGTTGTTGACAGGAATATATTATATACCAAGTCTATGCAACAACATACTAAGTCTCGGGCAGATGACGGAGAGAGGATGCAAGGTGGTGTTGGAGGATGAGTTCTTGCGAGTGTATGACAAGAACAGAGATTTGTTGATGAAGGCGAAGAGATCTCCAAATCGGTTGTACAAGATTCCTTTGAATACTTGTAAACAGGTTTGGGTGGAGAAAGGCACAGATGGACGAGGTGTAGAGGCAGCAGGAGGCAAGCCTAGTGCACAAGAAGACATAACAAGGAAGGAGACCGAGTCGGCAAAGAAGCAAGACGAGGCAGAAGGCGCAGTGGTCAAAGCGAGCGGCTCAGGAGGTGCGCACAGGCATGCAGCCAACTCCAAACGAATGCATGCAGGTGGAGAGAAGCGAAACGACAGTTCGAGTGGTCGGCACCGACCACATGCAGCAGGTATAGTCGTGGCGAGCAAGGGCTTGGGAGGAGCTCTCACGCGGACAGCAGAAAGAAGCCATAGATGGATCCCGAGGTGGCGGAAGGAAGCATGGCATGGAGGACAGTGGTCGAAAGCAATGGCACAAGACATTGAGAGGAGGTGCTCGTGGAGGAAGCAGGAGCAGGTGCTCCAGTCCAGGCAGGCATGCAAGGAAGAAGCGGAAGCAAGAGAGAAGGTCAACATGATCAAGATGGAAAACAACATTAAGGAGGTGATTGTTAAAGTGTAATATTGTTTTTTGACGTATTTGAGTCGTATACGTGTACGTATACTTGCCGTATACATAGAAGTCTAGTCCGTTTGCGAGTCGTATTCGAGTCCGTCGGTTTGCCGTATACGTATACGAGTTGTATACGGCGTCCGTTTCCGAGTTGATGAGTAGAACGTGTCGTAGCATGCATGCTGTATGGGATTCGGAGTCGGGAGTATGCACAGGCTTTAAAAGCCATGCATGCTGTGCAATGTAAGCAAGAAAAAAGCAAGGTGTGCTGGAGACGTGAAGTTGTGAGAAGAAATAAAGAGAGAGGGAGGTGTTCCCAGGAAAGGAAAATCACGTGTGCTTGCATGCTGTCCGTTTGTTGTGTCTCAGCGAGATCGTTGCATCTGTGACGCAAGAGAAATAGAGAGCAGCAGGCAACGTCCAGCAGCCAGGCGGGTTGTTCTAGCGGGCAACACAAGGAGGCACGAGCGCTCGCGTACAGGCAGCCAGGTGATCGACGCGAGTCTCGTAGAGGGCAGAAGCAGTCTACGCGACGTGATCGGAGAGCAAAGAATTGAGTAAATTGTAACAATGGACAAATATTGCGAAACAGGGGAAGTAATAGCGGAACGGAGGGAGTACTACTACTACATGATCCACCAAAGCGGCCAAGCGGGCTTCGACGGAGAAGCGCATTCAGATCTCCGTTCTTGGTGCAAATAGTGCTAATCATCAGGCCGGCTGCCTTGTCCACCATACACCCGAGGTGGTGGGGGTTGCAGTGTGCTTCCACGGGTCCGGGGGCGCCGCCCGGGGGGCCGGGGGGTGTTCCGGCCAGAGGGGAGCTCGGGCGGTCGCCCGGGCTCGCCCGAAGGGCAGGTCCGCCCCTGGTTGCAACTGTTACTATAGCCATATAAATATTGTAGTTGAAAATTGAATACAAAACTGCTATTGTTGAAAGTTGAATCGGACGGCAATCACGTTGGTTCGCCGGATAGGAATCCAGCGTGCGTACGCAGAATATTTTAGCTTCGCGTGCTTTATTAGTAGAACTCATATGATGATAAAAACTACACTGGTAAGATAGCCACGTTGGACATATTTTATTGGAAACATAACGAAATTGTTGACTAGCCACTCTCAAGGCAGATACAACAAAACTGTATAATGCTCTCCAGATCATCTAGCAACAATATTAGATACAACATATACAATGCATAGTATCTAGAACGCCTTCCACAGTAATAGCTGGCATGTCTCCCTTCTCTCCGTCATTATTATTGCAAGAGAGATTTGAGACAAGTGTTGAGAGAAAAGATTGCTTCTTATTCTCGATTCAGAAATCTGTACAATGATATATATAGACAATGAAGGAGTGGAACATAAGGTGTCTTTTGCTGTAAAGACATCTCTGTATGAAGAGGCATCTGTACATTGGGCACCTGTTGCTTTTTGTTTATAACACTCCCCCTTGACCTATGTATCTTCATATAATCATCTTGATTCATCATCTTGGAAAAACTCCTCCAAAACCCTGTAGGGAAAAATATGAGGAGAACCGATAGAGTAGATATGCCATGAAAAACTCCTTTAAAACCCAATGGGAAAATTTTAAGGAAAAAAAATGATATGGCATATATTTGATTATATCTCCTAAAAAACCCCTGTGGGGAAAAGAGAGATATATTTATGATTACGTTGTCATATTGCCTCATTAAAAACCTTGATGAGAAACCTTAGAAGGAAAACTCATAAAGGGAAAAAGAGTACAATATTTGTATTGAACGGGTTAAGTCTTAGGAGATTTCTCCCCCTGACATCTGCAAATCACGAAGTCTTCGCATACCAATTCCATGAACACATTTTTGGAATGTGGAGGTTGGTAATGATTTGGTGAATAAGTCTGCGAGATTATCACAAGACCTAGTTTGCAGAATATTTATTGCCCCACTCTCTTGCAATTCATGTGGGTAAAATAGTTTAGGTGCAATATGTTTTGTGATATTGCTCTTTATGTAACCCGTTTGCATTTGAACAACGCAAGCAGCATTATCTTCGTAGATAATGGTAGGTGATGCAAAAGCACCTATACCACACGATTGTTGTATGTGGTTAATCATTCTGTGAAGCCATACACACTCACGTGATGCTTCATATAATGCAATTATTTCAGAATGATTAGTGGATTTAGCCACTAGAGTCTGTTTCGAAGACTTCCAAGAGATGGTTGTTCCACCATGTAAAAATACAAAGCCTGTTTGAGATCTGGCATTATGGGGATCTGATAGCCAGCATCTATATATCCTATTAAATCCATATTTTTATTCTTCTGGAAAAATACACCAAGATCTTTAGTGCCTTGAAGATATCTAATGATATGCTTCACTCCTACCCAATGTCTTTTGGTTGGAGCGGCGCTATGTCTAGCAAGTAGATTTACCGCAAATGCAATATCCGGCCGGGTGCAGTTTGCAAGGTACATAAGCGCTCCGATGGCACTGAGATATGGAACCTCGGGTCCCAATAACTCTTCATTATCATCTCGGGGTCTAAATGGATCTTTGTCCCTGTCGAGAGATCAAACAACCATGGGGGTTTTCGATGGATATGCTTTGTCCATATTGAATTTCTCCAATATTTTTGGACATAGGCTGATTGATGCACTATGATGCATGTATGAAGGTGCTCAAGTTGTATACCTAAGCTAAATTTGGTTTTACCCAAATCCTTCATTTTAAATTCCGTCATAAGATGATTACGTGCTTCATCTATATCTTGTGTGTTACCAATGATATTAAGATCATCAATATACACAGATATAATGCAAAATCCTGTTGAGGATCTTTTAACGAACACGCATGGGCAATCATCATTGTTGGAGTATCCCTTTTTGGTTAGGAACTCACTTAGTCGGTTGTACCAAATTCTTCCCGACTGTTTCAAGCCGTATAAAGACTTGTTTAATTTTACACAATACATATTGCGATTTGCGTTTGGATTCGAAATTGAAATTCCATCGGGTACTTTCATGTATATGTCCGAATCAAGTGACCCATAAAGATATGCAGTCACTACATCCATCAACTGAAAAGATAGATGATTTTTAACTGCCAATGAGATTAAGTATCAGAATGTTATTCCACTCATTACTGGAGAATAAGTTTCATTGAAATCAATGCCGGGTCTCTGCGTGAACCCTTGTGCTACAAGCCTTGCTTTGTATCTCACCACCTCATTGTTTTCATTCCGTTTGCGGACGAAAACCTATTTGAAACCGACAGGGAATACTTTGGGAGGTGTATGTATCACATTGGTGAATACATTTCTTTTCTTGAGCGAGGCTAACTCCTCTTGAATTGCATCCTTCCATTGAGTCCAGTCCGAGCGCTGTTTGCACTCTGCCATGGTCTTGGGATCTGGATCAATTTGAAGGTTGTTTGCAATTGTTGTGGAGAAATAAATATCGACAATTGTAGTCTTACGATCGTATGATTCTCCAGAATCAGTATAGTTAGTTGAAATTTCTTGGACCCCTGATGACTCAATGTTATTTCCCAAAACATTTGAGTCAGGGTATTCCGATGTCCCAGGATCAGTAATTGAGTGCACTGTTGATCTGGGTTTAAGGATCCTTTGGTGTCTATCAACTTGAGGTTGATCTGCATTTACATTCTTTTGTTTCCTTTGTCGCTTGTTAGAAGCTGTATCCGCCATTTGTACCGTACTTCTCCCCCTCTTATTTTGAACTGGGAGTTGAGTGGTATTTTGCGGTACCTCCACTCTTTCAGGTACATATTTGGCAGAATTATAGGATTTTGTGACACCCTTATAATCAGTAAATGCATCTGGCAGGTTATTTGCAATGTTTTGCAAATGAATGAGTTTCTGAACTTGAAGTTCAGTCTCTCTGGTACGTGGGTCTGAGGCAGGAATGCCTTGTACATTCCAATTAATTTCCTGGCATTCTGTTTGGTACTTATTGTCTCCCCCTAATGCCGGAAAATGTTCCTCATTGAATATGCAATCAGCGTACCGGGCCGTAAACAGGTCCCCTGTTAGGGGCTCGAGGTACTTTATGATTGACGGAAATTTATACCCAACATAGATCCCAAGTTTCCTGTGCGGTCCCATTGAGGTACACTGCGGTGGTGAGATCGGTACGTATGTAGCGCAACCGAACTTTCGCAGATGGGAAATATCTGATGGATTTCCACGTACTAATTGTAGCGGGGAAGTGCTATGATATACAGTTGGACGCAATTGGATTAAGTCAGCAGCGTATAAAACTGCATAACCCCAACATGATGTTGGTAAGTTGCAATTTTGTAGTAATGGTCTTGCAATGAGCTTGATTCTCTTGATAAGAGATTCTGCTAAACCATTTTGTGTATGGACATATGGAACAGAGTGTTGAACTTGTATACCAAGAGCCATACAATCGTCATTGAAGGCATGGTATGAAAATTCAGCAGCATTATCCATTCGAATTGATTGAATTCGATATTCAGGGTAATGTGCTCGTAATTGGATAATTTGACCAATTAACTTAGCAAATACATGGTTTCGTGTGGATAAAAGACACACATGTGACCATCCAGTAGATGCGTCAATGAGAACCATGAAATATCTGAACGGTCCACACAATGGTTGTATAGGACCACATATATGTCCTTGATGGCGTTCAAGGAATTTAAGTGGTTCAGCTCTGATTTTAAGATAAGAGGGTCTTAAAATCAATTTTTCGGTGGCATAAGAAGTGCACACAAAATCTGAGGATTCCGGAAATTTTGTTTTGAGATATGTATGACCAATTGAATTGCGAATAATTTTCCTCATCATTCCAATGCCTGGGTGGCCAAAGCGATCATGCCATGTGTGGAATGTGTTAGTGTTTTGGAAAATTACTTTGTACGCAATATGTTGAATGGGTTTGATGTATGTATAGTACAATCCGGAGTTTAAAGATGGAATTTTTTTCTAGTACGTGTTTGCCATATCCGTTGTGTTTGGTTAAGAGGAGATATTCCTCTTTGTTGTCATTTCGGGTTTCAACATGGAAACCATTCTGACGGATATCTCTATAACTAAGTAGGGTACGTGTTGAATCGGGATACAAGAATGCATCCTCAATTTCCAATTGTGTACCCATAGGGAGAGTGATAGAGGCGCGACCAAAGCCTACTATCGTTGCATCGCGTGCAGCGATGGTTAAAACATTTCCTTTTCTCCTAGTAAGAGTGAGGAAATATTTTGTGTCCCTAAGTATAGAGTTTGTGGTACCACTATCGACAAGGCATAATTCCTCCTTTATTGGATTGACTCCAAAAATCTATATACACAAAAGAAGAATTTAATGAAATTCTTATAGTGGTATATATAGAATACATACAAACTTTATTGACAATATCGAATGTGTTCGATATATAATTGTAGCATACAAGCTTACAATATAAATGACAACATTATTTATATTACAACACTATAATACTTATTAGCTATGGAACGAGGAGTCTAACTGAGATCTCCAAACATGTCTTGAGAATGAAATTCTTCAAGTGTGTCCTCGGTGCACATGAGATCATCCTTCTTTGGAGAAGCACATGTGTCTTTGAGTTCTTGAAGGAACTTTGGAGAACATCCGGCTGCATCATTGTTGGATGTGAGATTGAAGTGTGCTTCAAATCGCTTCTCTTGAGCATTCTTGCCGTGAGCCAAAGACTGGAGGTAGAGGTTCACAAGATGCTTCGGGGTGCGGCATTTCTTGGTAGGATGGTTGTAGCAACCACACTTTTGACAAATTTCAGTTTTGTCAACTCTCTTACCAAAATTGCCTTTACCTTTCTTGAATCCACTTGGTTTTTGCTTCATGTTGCGCTTGTGTTTACCTTTAAAGTTCTTTGAGTGGTCTTTTGAACCACGGAACTTATTGTTATTTTGATTAGCATGAACTTCAAGAAGTGGAGCAGCCCCAATGGGACGTTGCTGATTATTCTTTAAAAGAAGTTCAGCATGTTTTTCTGCCTGAAGCATAGTATGCATAAGATCAAAATAAGTTTGGTAATTTACAGCACGCCATTGCTGCTGTAGGACCCTGTCAGATGGGAGCATAGTTGAGAGAGTCTTCTCTATTTTGTCCGCATCCGTTGGTTCCTTGTCATAAAACCGCAATTTGGAGCAAATAGTATGAAGGGCATGGTTATATTCTCCAATAGATTTGAAATCTTGGAGTCTAAGATGTGCCCATTCATGATTAGCCTCAGGTAATATAACAGCTTTCTGCTGTTCATATCTATTTTTGAGGGCTAGCCATAATGTGAGTGGATTCTCCTCATATAGATATTCAGCCTTCAAATCCGGATGTATGTGATTCCGTATTATGTTCAAAACGGAATATTTCACAATATCCGGCGGAATTTGATCAGCTGGAGGATCAAATATTACCCGTTGCAACCCACGTGTGGTTAGGTTGATTTTGAGGTCCATAGCCCATGTAGGGTAATTGGTACCATCGAGAGCGAGGGGCTCAAAATCTTTGGTAGCCATTTAAAAACCTACATGAAAAGTACACCATAAATGATTAATTTACATGAGGTAAATTAATGTGTATGGTAATGTTGTAATAAAATGCAAAATATGTGGAAAACAATATGAGTATTGTAATCCGAATGAATATATACCCAAATTACATATAACATGTGGTTATATTTATAATACCGTATAATCACAATATTGGTGGTGAACACCAATTTGTATGGCATAGCGTACAAGCAAAGTGCCATAAATTATGATTTTATGGTATTTATGGTAGGTATAATATTTTGCAAAAAATTCCAAATTATTAAGTACAATGGTACTCACTAAATGGGAATTTTAAATTTTAAATTTGCGAAAGATAGCAAATTTAAATATGGTCGCAATTTATATTGTAAATAAATTGCAATAAAAAAATCCTAAATATGTAAAAATTATATAAACGTGATTGCACATTTATTAAATATTTACATAATTTTCAGGTCCTGTAGGGACTGAAATGCTAATTTATAATTGTAAAAATTAACAGATACAATTATAAACAAGCAAAAGGACTATACTGCAAACATTACAATAGTAATTGATTTAAAAGAAAATTTCTGCATTTTCCATGAAATCTAAGGGGGGAAATGCAAATTTTCGGCAACTTGGGCTAAAGCCCATTTGGCCTTTGAGCCCATGTGGGATGGTGGGGTGTTATTGGGCTAAAAACCCATTTGGGCAGCACAATATAAAATGGAGGGGGGATTTTTAGGGTTTCCCCCAAACCCAAGCCACCAGCCGCAACCTCCATTTGAAGCCGCCGCCGCCGGCCCTAGGTGCCGCCGCCGCCGTCTGCGCCACCGGCCGCCGCCGCCACGGGCGCCTCCTCCGCCGGCCTCGGGCCGCCTCCTCCCTGCCACCGGGCACGGGCCGCCTCCTCCCTGCCAACGGGCGCCGCTCTGGGCCGCCTCGCCATGCCGCGGATGCCACCGGGAGCGCCGGCCCCTTGGCGCCGCCGTCGTCGGCCGCCTGCACCGCCCGGCCACCTCGGGCGCCGCGCCTAGCCGGGCACGCCGCCGCCTCTCCACGGGCGCCTCCGGCCGCCACGGGCGCAGCCGGCCGCGAGGGTCGCCGGCCGCGGGTGGGCCGTGCTGCGCCGCGCCTCCTCGGGCCTCGTCGGCCGTGCCACCACCCGGCCGCCTCCACCGACCGGGCGCCGCCACCGAAAGGACGACACCATTCGCCGCGCGTGCGTCACCGAGCCGCCGCTGGCCGTCGGGCCTGGGGCGCCGAGCGCCGGCCTCGGGCTTGGACACCTCACGCCGTCGCCTCGGGCCACGCCGCGCCAGGCCACGCCGGTCGCACGCCGTGTCACGCCGGCCGCGCCGGGCCGTGCGGGCGCGGAAGCCATGGCGTCGGCACCCCATGGGGTAGCAATCGGCGACGGCAGTGCCTCCTGCGGGAGGGGAAGGCAATCGGCCGGCGGTTTTTGTTTTCACAATGGCCGAACAGAGATTCAAATTTGTGTGTGCCGTACCGTTCTGTTCTTCTTCTCTGAGTCACTTGCGTGCATGTGCCGATAACGTATTGCAAGAGAGATTTGAGACAAGTGTTGAGAGAAAAGATTGCTTCTTATTCTCGATTCAGAAATCTGTACAATGATATATATAGACAATGAAGGAGTGGAACATAAGGTGTCTTTTGCTGTAAAGACATCTCTGTATGAAGAGGCATCTGTACATTGGGCACCTGTTGCTTTTTGTTTATAACAATTATCCTCCCATTCTCAGCCTCCTCCTGTCGCTCTACGAGCCAGCATAGCGCAGTGATTCCGGCTAAGCGCACAACTTCCCCGATGCGGCGGGACAACTGTTCCGACACGGAGGCCTGGCAGCCTCGTTGAGGTGGCGTGGCAGGGAGAGCGCTGGTAACGCAGGGGCGCAGTGAGAGCATGGGCGACGTGGCAGCGAGGCGAGAGCGTGGCAGGGGACCAACACGGTGGCACGGTGGGAGAGCCTGGTGTGGCCCTACAAAAATCAAGGCTTAGATACACCTCTCTCTCCCAATGCTGTTTTATGCCATATCTTAGTGCCTTGGTCCTCGTGTGAGAGTTGTGTATCTTGTATGCTTTTATCTCGCTTCCTTAGGCCCCGTTTGGCACAGCTCAGCTTCACTAGTGAAGCTGTTTTTTTGTTTCAGCTTCACGAGCAGCTTCACCGATGAAGCTAAATCTGTTTTGGAAAACTGTTTGGCAAAACAGCTTCACCAATAGCTTCATACATGGCTGAGAGAGGGCAATTGTCCAAGATGTCCCTGTCTACCTGACTTGTTCTAACATTTGGAGTTGTATGTTTGTATATGGTCATATGAATTAAAAAAATAATATATTTGAATGAGTATGAATTAAAACATTAAAATAATAAATAATAAAAAATTAAAATCATTAGGAAGCAATATTAGTGTCTTATTTATGTTTCGTGAACGGGAGAGGTGAACAGGATGGACTAGTGGTAAATGCGTGTAATTTTGGTGAACCAAAGGGGCAGTGGGTTCCTAGGACTACAGGCCTGAGGGAGAGAGTTGTGAAAAGCTACTTTTTTCAGCTTCACTTCTCCTCATTCCTTTGTGAGAGCAGAAAAAAAGGAGCTTCACCCATGAAGCTGTTTGCAAAAAGGGTGTTTGGCAAAAAACAGTTCACAATAGCTCATGAAGCTGTTGATGAAACTGTGCCAAACAGGACCTTAATTCCCCTCCACATCACCTCCCTCCACATCACCTCCTATTTTAGGCGGATGCCCTTAGAAACGGTTCAGGGTGAAGTACTACGAGTGCCCCAAGTGCCCACCAGGATCCTACTTGACAAGTTTGTGCCGTGCCATTACGAACTACGACGACTCAATTGGGCACAAGTTTTTCTTTCTTCTTTCATTTGGGAAATTATATCAATTGGGCGCAAATAGAATCATCAAGGTCATGCTCTGAACATAAAAAAATCGATTAGGTCTCAATGAATGTTACAAAAAAAATATGTGTCACAAACAGGGCCTATAAAGGATAAAAGAATATAGACTTGGCGGCACTTAGCGGTAATTTTGTTGAGTGTGCTTGAATTAACTGCACTTAGCGGTAATTTTGTTGAGTGTGCTTGAATTAGCTGAAATATGCACTCTCAAGTCATGAGCGATGAGTTGATGTAGTAATCACCACGGGATTGCGAAAAGAAAGTAAGGACAGAGTCCTTGAAAAGACAAAGGAAGATGAAGGAACATCATCACGAGCAGATGAGTATGCCACAGGGGCGGATCTACAGTGGGTCAAGGGTGTTCAGCTGAACACCCAAAATTTTTGACAAAAAACCTAATATATATGGGGTATATTACATATGTATATGTATAATTGTGTCATTTTAACTGTTTTGGTGCAGTAAATGGGTACTCTGCCGGCCCGCCCGCCCGAGCGAAAGAGCTGCAACTACGCGACGTGCACGCGGCCCATCTGCGCGTGCGCTCCCTCGGCCTCCATTTCCGCCGACACCCGATCCCCATTTCCTGCCCTACGCGACGCGGGTGACGTTCGCAATCCACTCCTAACCCTAGTCGGCGACTCGGCGGCGCTGACCGCGTCCGCTCCGGCGCCCCGCCCCTCCGCTCGGCCGCCCCTCGCCCCCTCCGCTCCGCCGGGTGCCGGCACCGCGAGGTCCGCCGTCCGCGACACCGCCAGAACCCAGATCTGGCCGTCCGGCACTCCGGCCCTCTGCTCCGCCGGCACCTCGACGGCGGGCCCGACCGCGACACCGCGTCATCACCTCCGGCCTCTCCGCTCCGCCGCTCCGGCCCTCGGCCCTCCGCAGCTCCGCTCCGCGCGACCGCGCCTCCGCGGCTCTGCCAGTCGCCCAGCGAAGCCTCGGCCAGTGAGTACTTAACTTGAGCACTACTGCTTAACTGCTGTATGTGACTATGTGTAAAGTGTAAAGACAACTGGAATCCGCCCCTGATGTTGAGTTGAAATGTTGAAATGTTGATGAATGATGACTGAATCGATTGATGTAGTTCTCGGTGAATGAATGGCAGACTGTTGAGACTTTAGACTTTAGATGAAATGTTGAATTGTTGTTGAATCTCAGAGAAAATGACAGTTTAGACTTTAGATGTCTCAAGATTGCATCTTTAGATAAATGTTGAATTATTGTTGAATTTCAGAGGAAATGTTGAATTATTGTTGTTGAATTATTGCTCCAACATGTTTGACAAGATTGCATCTTTAGACTTTTGATGAATGATGTCAGATTGAGATTGTTGTTATGTGTTGAAAAATGAAAATGAGAATGAGCAATGCTTGTATATGAATGTGACTATGTGCATCATATTATTCATCAAGACATCAATGATCTTATGATCATACATTGTTCGTCGTCCAATTGATAATTTTAATGAATCTTGTAACACTTGTTGACTTGTATTTTATGATTTTGTAGATCTTTTAGTTTAAAAAAATGAAGAAGTCTACAAATCTGAGATCTTTGTGGCGAGAGAGCTAAAAAGACACAGAAGATAGCGTCCACCTTGATGGCAAAACCGATTTCTAATGAAGGTAACTATTACTACTGTAGATCTTTATGTTTTGTACTGCAAAATATTTTTACAATTTCGAACACCCATTCTAAAATTCCTGCGTCCGCCACTGGTATGCCAGGAACAATGAACACGCAAGGAACATATAAATTAAAGGGACAGACTATTGCACAGGTGACTGAAATTTTTTTATCTTTCAATCATCTAAAGTTGCACTTTGAATCACCTGAAGTTGCACATGTTTTTTTGGAGGGGGCTGCAATTTTAGTTGATTGAGAGTGTAATTTCAGGTCACCTGAAGTTGCACTCTGAATCACCTAAAGTTGCAGCTGTTTTTTTAGGGGGCTGCAATTTTAGTTCATTGAGAGTGCAATTTCAGGTGACTGAAACATAAAAAAATTTCAGTCATCTGTGCAATAGCAAAACTATAAATTAAAAGGCTATTTGCAGCGTCCGGACATCCGATCCGGACGCTAGCATTAGATGGTGTGCCGTAAAATTTATTGTTTATATATGTAACATTTGTTGGCCATCTATACAGCAAAAAAATTGTTGTTTTGTTGCAATATTTTTTGTTGAGTGCATGCAGCAACAGCAGTGTAATATCGAGATTTTTATCAAATATTTTTATTGCATATGTAGCCAAGAAATATTGTATACATAGCCGAGAAATATTGCATCAGAGCGTATGATGGGAGTACTCTCATCGTTATTTGTTTTTTGTTGCATATATATCCAAGAAATGTTGTATACATGGGCGAGAAATGTTTCATCGGAGCGTACAATGGAAGTACTTTCATTGTTCTTCATTTTTTGTTACATACATATCCAAAAAATGTTGCATACATGGATGGCCCTTTAATTCACAATATTCTAAAAACGCAGGAATATAATTGGAAAAACGTAGGATTGAAATGTCATGACTTGTCGAAGAGAACAAAACCATAGGAATTGTTCAAAAGATATGTTTAGTTGCCTCACAGGTAAAATGCATGAAATTTGAGATTAAACAAATTAATTGATTACAGAGAGAGAATGGAGGATATGAGAGAGGGTGCATTAACCATTGCTAACATGAGGTTGGATCTCATGCTAGAATTCCTCCAAAATTTGTAGGAATTTTTTTCTATCCTATGAAATTCCTTTGAAGCAATCCTCCAAATCAAACACCTCTCATAGAAAATTTTCCTGTGAATTGAATTCCTTCCTATCCTATGAAATTCCTTTGAAGCAATCCTACAAATCAAACACCTCTCATAGAAATTTTTCCTGTGAATTGAATTCCTCCATATTTCCCTTTGAAATTTGTTTGAATCAAAGAGGGCCTACATGTGAGAACTCTGATCGGCTGCAGCTTGAAGTAACTGAAATATGCACCAGTACTCATGGGCGATGAATTAATGTAGTGATCAGCACGAACAAGGGATAGTGAGAAAAGAGCGAGGGACAGGAATCCTTTAAAAAAGACAAAAGGAAGATCGAGGAACATCATCAGGAGCACGTGAGAATACCAGGAAATTATCACGAACACGCAAGGGACACAAACATTAATGGCTTAGTGTAACTAACAATCTTCAATCCAAAGTTAATCCCTCCGAAGTGTTTGAATATATCAACCTAATAGGATGGGTAACCTGGCAAAAAAAATCTAATAGGATAGGAGGAAGAGGAATAAAAAGGTGTTTAGTAAAATTATATCGAGCCCCCTCACTAATTTTATTTTACGAAAGTGCTAGAAATCTGTCGACTATATTTTACGATAAAATCACTACAATTTCATACAATTGGATCAGTTTAAAGATTGATGCTCCGGTCGGCGGGCTTCCTCATCTTCTCCGGCTCCAGCGGTGGCCAATCGTGACTACTAACGTATCTTCTATAGAAAGTCCCTGTGAAATATATATATATGAGGACACTGATCTGCTGCAGTTACCAAAATTCGTAAATTGCAGTCCAAAAATGTATTCCGTGGTAAGAATGATTATATAGTGAAAAAACGTGGTAGTAAGAGGAATAAAATTACACCATTGCTAGTGCTGTGCAATGTTGGGATGAGTGGGCAACTGTGCATTCTCGTGCTGTTGCAACTTTCGCAATGTAGGAATTCCACAGGAATTTAGTCCCCGTGAACGCTGGGAGCCGTTTCCCATTTCAACGTTTCATTTTCGCTATACCAGTCTGCAGTGGGTATGCCCTTCTTTGTCCAAACTAAAATCTGCATGAACCTAGGGCCATTTCGGTAAGGCAACGGCCGAATCATTGGGCACAAGTTATTTTGTCTGTTTTTCTTTCGGAAGTAAATTAAATGGGTGCGAATAGAATCATCGAGGTCCTACTTTCAGCATGAAAAAGTTTACATACGTATGTACAATAGTCAGTGTCAGTTATTTTTACTGAAAATATATGTGTTTCGATAAGGGCTAGCTTGTAAGAATAAAAGAATATAGTCTTGTTGGCACTTGGCGACTCTTTTGTTTAGTGTGCTTGAAGTAGCTGAAATACGCACACTCATGGGCGATGAATTAATGGAGTGATCACCACGGACAAGAAAGGGATCGGGAAAAGAAAGTAAGGGACGTGAATCCTTGAAATGGACAAAGGAAGATCAAGGAACATCATCACGAGCATGTTAGCATACCGGGAATGTAGTAACCGAACCTTGATCTCGGCTTGGAACGACGCCCTGCGACCTGTGATGAACACACACAAACTTACGCGAGAGAGGAAGATGGAGTCTTTCTTGCTGTTCTGAATCGATGATCCTTTTCTATTTTCCTTTGAACTATTTATACATGGTTTTTACACATCGGTTACGCTATGCCCGTCTTACGCGGAAGCGACGCCATGCCCGCCTTACGCCGAAGCGTTGCGGTGTTTCGGTGACGTGCGCATACAGTTACGTATATGTGAACAGTACTGTATGCGTGAACAGTGCCATGCACGACTTTTTAACTACGTAACAAAGAAAAACAAGCATGTGCACGGGATTTATTCTATCAGGGAATATTGTCACGAACAAGCAAGCAACACAAACATGAAAAGGTTTAGTGTGACTGCAGGCGACGACGAGAGAAGCAATTCCACACCTGCTATTCCCTCGAGTTGCCTAAGACGAGAGAGAAGGGGGAGGGAGAGGGGGGGTGGATTTCTCAAGCGTTGTGCAATGGTGGGATGAGTGGCAGCTGCGCATTCTCGTGCTCGGCAGCCTCTTCGTCCAGTTCTTCCTCTTATTCTCCTTCGCGGCGCGCAGGTGTGCTTCTCCACCCTGGTTCAGGGTGTCCATCTGGCTTGCCTACATAGGTGGCGACGCTCTGGCGATATACGCCCTGGCCACCCTCTTCAACCGCCACAAGCAGCCTGCAGCGAATGGCGGTGGCGGCACCCTGGAGGTCCTATGGGCGCCTGTCCTCCTCATCCACCTCGGTGGCCTGCATCCCATGACTGCCTACAGTATGGAAGATAACGAGCTGTGGAGGCGGCATGCCATAACCATGGTGTCCCAGGTCACGGTCGCCCTGTACGTGTTCTGCAAGTCGTGGTCAGGGGAGAAGAGGTTGCTGCAGGCCGCAATCTTGCTGTTTATCGTTGGGATTATCAGATGCAGCCAGAAGCCATGGGCTCTGAAGAGCGCCAGCATCAACAGCATGGTTACCTCTTCCTCTCTGACACGAAGAAAACAAAGCACCTTTAGCCTCTTGACTTCCCTTTTTTATTTCCTAAGAGAGAGAATACAAGAAGAAAAGGAAGAAGAACATGACCATTCGCTTCAAGAATTTGTACAAAAAGCAAGGGATTGCGTACAGGAGACGGAGTTAGCCAGTGATCAAGAGCAAATGTTTCTAAAGGAAGCCAAAGCCTACGAAGCTATGTACTTCCGCAGGGTATTTGTAGACATATCTCCTCCCTACTCCCGTAGGCTTATAAACCTACAGTTTTTATTGGTGTTTGATGACCAACGTGTATATAGGTTATTGCGGGTGGTGTTCGATTTTACATTTGGGCAACTCTACACCAAACTTACGGTGACATTCAGTGGTATCGGCAGCTGTGTGTATTTCTGTATTCCAATCCTGACCTTAGCCTCCTTAGTTGTCTTCTCCAGAAGCCGCAAAGATGGTTACAACGGAAACGATGTCAAGGTAACTTACATCTTGTTGTGTTGTACCACTGTGCTGGATCTCCTATACTGGTTCCTCGGCCCTTGCATCGCAGTTCTAGGACTTCCATCACAAAAGGTTTCCCAGTATAGCCTCCTGTCGATCTGTGCTCGCAACAAGAAGCCCACCAAATTGATGAAGCTTGCCGCAGTCGTCGGCTGCAAGGACTATGTTAACATGCATTGGTATACAGAGCAGCTGGCACCAGCATCCACCCCCGAAATTATTGAGGTGGTTCTTGGATACGTGAAGGATGGGTGGAGGGGATACATCCGCGACGCTGCCAGTTACAGGAGATTCAACAGCCGCAGGGGCCAGTGGACTCTGAGGAGGCACCAACGGCTGGGCTGGAGCTTGAAGATGGCGTTTGACAAGAGCGTCCTTCTCTGGCACATTGCCACGGACCTCTGCTTTCACCACCAAGGCACATCCCCTCGCGGCCAAGCTCGCGCCGCTCGAAGCAGAGAGATATCCAACTACATGGCCTACCTGCTCTTCATCCGTCCAGAGATGCTGATGCCCGGGACCAGGAAGGGTATCTTCACCGTCGCCTGCGACGATGTCGAGATCATGTTGTTCGGCGAGCCAACGCTCGACGAAAGAGAGCTTGCGCGCCGGGTCCTTCACGGAGCACATCTTCCCTGGCTATACGACCGCAGGATTGGGGCTCTGGTTCCCAACGCATGCAAACTTGCCGAAGCGTTGATGGTGCTGAGCGATGAGGAAAAGAGGTGGAAGGTGATCGAGGGTGTGTGGGTAGAGATGCTCTGCTATTCTGCAGGCAGGGGCAGTGGTTACCTGCACGCCAAGTGCTTGGGTGAAGGCGCTGAGCTGCTCTCTTATGTCTGGCTTCTCTTGTCATTCATGGGGATGGAAACCTTCGGCGACAGGTTTCAGAAGCCGGAGCCTCCCGATACCAATCAGAAAGAAGAAGAAGAAGAAGATGATGAAGAAAGCGTCCATGAGACTGCTTCCGAAGGCAGAGCCATCGAGGGCGAGATTGCTACCTCTGGGTAACTTATTTTCTGAAACTGAACTCCGTTTGCTCTTATGATGTTCCTGTCTTCCTGATGTTTTATATGTTATGCAACTCCGTAAAGATTGTTCCTAGTCGAAATAAAATTCCATCTGTATGGTCGCTAGACCACTCTGTTTTCTGTCAGTTTGTAAATTATCTTCTTTGGTTTCCATGGAAGGATTGTATGATTTTATTGTCCCATCCTGAAAGCGTTTAATGATTGATTTAAACAATAGTGGGCATACTTTAATAAGGTGTATCACAAAAAGCGCTAACTGTTGGGTAGCTATACAATAGAGTTATAACACTCGTCTCCGCTAAGACGTAATACAAGTTCATGTCACTGAAATAAATCGACAAATAACCCATCTAACACATAACTAGTAATATTTGACTGTGGCGCTTAAAATATGCACGAAATATTTTATCACCCAAAAAAAATCAAATTTGAAAGCAAAAGTGAACCACCTCATCGGCTCAATCCGTGTGTCGCTGCAGATCCTCAAGGTCTCAACTCTCAAGCCATCCCGGAGTCATTGTCGTCGGTCCATCCCCGCCGGCGGAGAGCATGATGCTCAGTGCTCAGCAAAATTGAACTGTTTTTTTTTACTGGTTGCAAAATTATCCGGGACCTACTGGTATGTCCGGCCGGTAGACATTTCCTCGGGGTACAGCCCCATGCATTCTCATGGTATGGACACAGAAAAAAAAATATATTACAAGCATGGCGCAAGTAGTTTGATTTTGACAAATGTTAGAGTGATAATTAAGTGCCCTGAAAAAGGCCCATAGCAATTGGCAGAGCCACCCGTCATGTTATCATATTGGGCGCATCTTTGCCGGACGACGTGCATCCGGCGTCCACAGCCTCCCTGCACGGAGGAAACCAAAGTTGATGTCCTTCAGGGTGCTCAATGTAGTTGACAGCTACCGTGGTCATAAGCCAGATGTAGGACCTATTTGTTTCGGATTCTAGGCAAACTAGCTACTTCTAGTAGCCAAAAGCTCTCCCAAACAGTCCAACTTTTGGGCCAGCTACTGAGAATCTAAAAATCTGAGGAAGGCACAATTGTACTTTTGGGCAAGTTATTTACCCGCAAATGCCACTGGTTAAATACACCTCCCACCGTCCCACGACCTGTCCACCCGGCCCATATGCGGCATATGCCCCAGCTCCCATCGGCTCCCACGACTAGTGCCGAGGGTTTCCTCCAGCGGCGGTGGCGCGCATCCTTCGCCCCCCACTCGGCCGCCTTCGGCCTCGTCCTCCGGTTGGCCGCATCCCTCGCCCCCCACCTAGCCGCCTCCTGCCCCTCGCAGCCTCGCCCCATAGGCCTCCCACCCGGACGCCTGCCGCCCCTCGCCCCCCCCCACCAGGCCGTCTGCTGCCCCTCGCCTCCCAGGCCCCCACCCTGCCGCCTGCTGTCCCTCGCCCCCCCCCCCCACCCGGCCGCTCCTCCTCCCACCCGTCCTCCTCCTCTACGCCGTCCTCAACGATCTATGTGCCTTTATGTAATCTTGTTGTGTTGATGTACATTTCTCATGTTATCAATTTTCGCATGAACTGTAGATGAGCACATCCAATGAGAGTGATGACTCAAATGACAGCGATGGATCATCAGTTGAGGTTAAGCGTCATAAATTAATTCTACAAGCTGCTGCAACAGTTGCTCTCATAGGTATGCACCATGCTGAAACTTATCTCCAAAAAAGGAAAATAGTTATTCCACGGCAATCTGGGAATCAGTGGGTTATGGATCAACTTAGGGTAACAAAAGATTGTTATTGTATGTTTCGGATGACTCCTGCAGTTTTTTACAAGTTGCATGACACACTAGTAGAAAGTTATGGTCTGAAATCAACTAGAGATTGTAATTCCATTGAAGCTCCTGGTATGTTTTTGTGGATGTGTGGTGGATCTCAATCATTTAGCCAAGTTGAGAACCGATTTAAACGGTTAACTGAAACAATTAGTACAAAATTCAGAGAAGTCCTTAAGTGTGTTAATGAGCTAGCCAAGCACAACATAAAACCAAAGGAGTCGCAATCTACTGTGCACCCAAAGCTTCAAGATTCTCAGTTCTCACCCTATTTCAACAATTGCATGGGAGCAATAGATGGCACATATATCCCAGTTGTAGTGCCAGCCAAGGATCAATTGCACACATTGGTCGTCATGGGTATCCTACTCAAAATGTTATGGCGATTTGCGACTTTGATATGAGGTTCATTTTTGTTGTTGCTGGATGGCCTGGATCTGCCCATGACTCTCGTATATTCAATGACACTCTATCTCGGTACTCGGAATATTTCCCACACCCTGAAGATGGTAATACAATTATCTATTTCTATCTCTCATTTTATACATTGTCATTAATCCGATTTGATTATTGTAGGGAAATTTTATCTAGTTGATGCCGGTTATCCTAATAGAAAGGGATATCTAGTTCCGTACAAAGGGCAAAAGTATCACTTGCCGGAGTTTCAACGGGGAGGGCGCCCAAGTGGCCAAAAGGAGGTCTTCAATCATGCTCACTCCTCTCTTCGTAAAGTGATTGAACGTGAATTTGGCGTGCTAAAGATGAAATGGCGAATTCTATTGCATATGCCAAGCTATAAGGTTGAGAGGCAAAAGAAGATCATCATTGCTTGTATGGAACTTCATAATTTCATTCATGACAGTGCTTTGAGTGACCATCTCTATGAGAGGTGTGATGATGATGAAGAGTACATGCCACATGTTGATTCAAGCACAGGAGGTGGTTACATTGGCACGGCACAAGATGATGGTGATATGTGTGCCTTCCGTGATTCCATAGCTAACGGCTTGATGGCTTCAAGACTATAGATAGTACCATAGAAGTTCCTTTTTATGGTGATATGTGCGCCTTATATACCTATGAACACCTTTTGTACGTTCCTTTTGTATGATGACATGGTAGTTTTCCATATTAATATTTAAAATTATGATTTGGAGTCAAATTTATTGTCATGAAATTTTAATATTAGTTTCTCAATGTTTGAACTAAGTACTACAAATTTAAAACATGGATGTCTCTTCTATCAATACATAATCAGGACATCAACTCACCTAAAGGCATTTCAGACAATACATCTATCAGGATATCAGCTGCACTGCTAGAATCCAAGATGCCAAACCGGCTAGCTACTCAGACCAGTTGCTACTCAGACCAACCGGCTACTCAGCCTAGCCAGCTAGCTAATCAGACCAGCTAGCTACTCAGAATCGCCAGCTCCCCCAAACAGGCCCATAGTCGACAACTGTTGTGGTTGAAAGCCAATCATAGTCGTGTTTATGCCGTGGTCGAAAGCTGCCGTGATCATAACCAGTGTTCAAAGTACTGTGGTCGGAGCATGCCGTGATCGTAGTCTAAAGTCTGTAGGCTGAAATCACTCGTAACTGTACAAAACCACTCAAAGGCAAAGTCTTCCACTGCAAATTACTAAGTCTTTCACAAATGCAAAATCCAAAGCAAACCAAATATCAATTATTTATCATCTCTTTATTTACGACTATCCAAATAGTCTAATAGTTGATGTGTGTACAATGTGGCCGCTCGAGATGCCTATGATGATCTTCAGTAGACCTCCTCTTTTCTTTCCAATGCATCCCATTCATACACCACACACCGCAGCATCATCGTTTTTGTATATTTGGGTTTCCTTAACCCTTCTCCTATACTTGTGTCTAAGTTGGCATTCCTAAGTCTCCTACGTACCACCCTTTGTTGGTTGTATTGTGCTGTTGTATAGAGGAGGGGAGAAAGCAGGAAATGGATGCGGAAACATGCTGAGACAAGCGCTTGTTATTGTCGGATGGTAGAAAGGTTGGTAAGAGCATTTGTTTTCGTAAATAAATTTCTAGGAATGCTTTGAATTTAAGAATGATTCCCTTTGATCCCTCAACTATTGAGTCTAAAAATAGAACCTGAACTACGAAACTAGGTAACCGACCCCAACTATAGAAACCATTCAATTTTCACCTCTAAGAGCAACTCCAAGAGAAGAGCTAAATCATTTTCTAAAGATAAATTTGGCTATTATTAGAGAAAAAACGTCTCCAATAGACTCTGTAAATGACTCTCCAAATTTAGTAGCTCTCCATCCCTCCTCCTTCGCTCTCTATTTTTGGATAGCCTACCTCGCTCACCATCCAGCCTCTTGGCGCGGTCAGCGTTTTCTTCCCGCACGCTGCGCCCCATTCCCGCGCGTACGCGACCCACCGCGCGCCCTCTAGTTTAGATAGCCTGTTGGAGTAGTCTTGTTTTTTTGGGTGAGATTCATTTTAGAGAATAGCTAAATCACTAAATTTAGATAGTTCTTTTGGCTAATCTCTTGGAGTTGCTCTTAGGCTGGCTTCATTAGTGGTCATTTACAGAGTCTATTGGAGAGCTACTAAATTTGGAGAGTCATTTACAGAGTCTATTGGAGACGTTTTTTCTTCAATAATAGCCAAATTTACCTTTAGAAAATGATTTAGCTCTTCTCTTGGAGTTGCTCTAAAGCTGATTTCAATAGTGGTTTTTGCCACGTACACGCCACATCACTAGTCTTTGCCATAGTAGTACATAACAAGTCATCCATGCCATAGTGAAATAGGCCTAACACGTTGATGAAGATGTCCACATGTTGCAAAACGTTGGCTAAAATATTTGGAAATTTTTTCAAGGAAAAAAATATAACAAACATCGATGTAAAATCTTGGCAACGCATTTAAATTCATACCATCGGTTTTGCAGGGTGCTGACCGGATGGCCCTTGGCCTTCATCCTTTTTATGTTCATATATCTACATTTATGTTGTAAAACTTTGACGGCCATTCTTAGAGCTGTACAAAATTGTAGCCTTGCTCTATAAAATTAACAAAAAGTTTAGTGTTGGATAACTTCGACGGTCATCCTTAATACGTCATATATCTACATTTGCCACAGGAAGAAAGCGAAAAGAAATGCATGCTGCTTCAAAATCGTTTGGCTAAATCTATGTTCATTTGACTAGTTAATCAACTTTTCTCCAAACTGATCTCTAACTTTAAAACACCTAATATATATTCTTTCTTCATGCTTTGATGCACATATTGCGGTGAACTCTCAGAAGTCCAAGGATAGGAATTTTTTACTCTTCTGCTGTTAGTGAGCTCTCGCAGCAACCACTTTCGTGGTCACAGCGGAAGCAGAGGATTGGCTAGCGCATGATCTCTTGCTTTAGTTTGCAGCTGATGGAATAAGGCAACATGAATCATGCAGATTGCGTCCTCAATGCATCCTATCCCTATAGAGTTGTATGTAAGCATTGACTGATGAATCCTCATCTCTTAAATCCTTCTCGTAAGCATTGACTGACGAATCCTCATCTTTTCAATCCTTCTTGTGAGACTATGTGATGGCTGTGCATGCTGTTAATGATGAATAATTGACATTTGGTTTTATTGAATTTGCGTTTGTGAATGTTGTGGTCGATGCGCTTCTATGCTTGAGTTTTTCAGATGGCAAAACGACCACGTTTGGTAGTCGGTAGTCTGAACGGCCTTGTATCGTTGGTCCAAACAGCTTGTGCTGGGTGGTTCGAACGGCTGTGTCCGATCAGTAGACTTCGACCACGTCTGTCTTCAACTATGTCCGACTTCAACCATGTTTGACTTCAACCATGTTTGAGTTTGATCATGTCTGGCCTCAACCACGGCAGTATTCAACTATGGCCTTTTCGAAGTGATCGATACTCGGTAGTCGGTACTCGATGGTTTTGTAATCGATAGCGTTACTTGCTATTCTCGAGTGTTTTGAGCGTAGCGATGGTAATTCCCGAGTATTTGGTGTGTTTGAGTAATCAATATGCTAGCAACCGGTCTTGCATAGCAGTTGTAACTGGTCATAATGAGTAGTCTAAAGTTTGTGTTTTGGAAAGTGACGGAATTGGTAGTTGTAATAAGCGCTCTGCCAGCTTCTGACAGTGCGCCTCAAGGAGATCAGTGCTTACCTTCTAGCTCTTCTGGAGCATGTGGCTCTGCTCCTACCTCTCCAGCTCATGAGATAGATGTCACTTCTTCTTCTTCTTCTCATTTAGGACCTCCCAGACACATTTAGCCTCAACATCCACCTAAGCAGATCATTAGTGATCTCCTTGTGCATGTCACGTGGTTAAAATATGGCTTATCTCACTTCTATCTACATTCTATCTTTGTTGCCTCTTTCGAGCCCAAGGATATCTATCATGCATTATCTGATGAGTCTTGGGTCAATACCGAGTTAGAGATTTTAAAGAGGAACAAGGTTTGGTCGTTTGTTGAGCCCCGTAGTGGTCATAATGTCATAGGAACCAAGTGGGTCTTCAAAAATAAGCAAAGTGAGGATATGGTAGTCATTTGAAACAAGGCTAGATTGGTAGCTCAGGTTTTCTCCGAGGTTGAAGGTTTAAATTTTGAGGAGACCTTTGCCTCCTAGGTAGGCTAGAGGACATTAGGATTTTGCTTGCTTTTGCAGCGTCTAAGGGCTTCAACATGTACCGGATGGATGTGAAGAGTGTCTTCCTCAATGGGTATATTGAGAAAGAGGTCTATGTTAGACAGCCTCCAAGTTTCGAGAACCCTAAATACCCAAACTATGTCTTTAAACTTTCCAAAGCCGTGTATGGACTTAACCAAGCCCCTAGAGTTTGGTATTAGAGGTTTAAGTCCTATTGTTGAGTCATAGATTTGATATGGGTAAGGTAGATAAAACCTTATTTATTTGCTTGCATGGCAGTGACTTTCTACTCTTCCAGATTTATGTGGATGACATTATCTTTGCTGGCCCTTCTCATGCTCTTGTTTCCTAGTTTTTTGATGTTATGAGCATAGAGTTTGAGATGAACATGATGAGCGAGTTGAGCTTCTTTCTCGGTTTCCAGATCAAGCAAACTCGGGAGGGTACCTTCTTGTATCAAGGCAAGTACATTCGAGACCTCTTGAGACGCTTCAACATGAGTAATGGCAAGCTGATGTCAACTTCAATGTTGACCTCTACTACACATGATCCTAACGAGGATGGCGAGCTAGTAGATTAGAAGGAGTACCGCAGCATGATTGGCTCCATCCTGTACCTCACTGTTTTGAGGCCGGACATATATTTCACTGTGTTTGTACGCTCAATTTCAGGCCTCTCTTCATGCTTCTCACCGTCAGGCGGTGAAGCGCATCTTCAGGTACCTTCAAGCTACTCTATACTATGGTATCTGATACTCTTCCTCCTCCTGTCTTTCCATAAGAGACTACTCCGATGCAGACTTTGCCGGCTGTAGGATAGATAGGAAGAGCACTTCTGACACTTGCTAATTCATTGACATTTCTCTTGTTTCTTGGTCCTCTAAGAAGCAGTCCAGTGTTACACAGTTGATACGGGGTCGCCCGATCTTCTCGACGTAGGATCAAGATACTCACGTGGATTTGATGAATCGTAGTAATCCCCCGTTGCCAATGCAAGAGTTAGCACTCTATAATTTTCCCAACCACATGTGCTGAACTTCACGACCACCGATAAAGTTCCATCACGCTCCCTAGTCCTAACGGAAAGGTTGAACGATCTTGATTTCAGCAAACTCCCAATTCCATCAAGTTGGGTCGCCCATCAAAAAGAACAAGAGTATTCTATTATCAAAAGTGGTCTGAACCCTAAAGGCTGCCAATACAAGGCTTATATAGCCCCTTGAGACGTCCATATGGTCCTCAAACCAAGTACAACTCAACCCTATATGGTTTTAGATACGAACTCTCACAAAAAGGAAACTATATTTTTTACCCGTCATATTGTTTCGGTCATAACTCTTTATCTGTGATGAATTTGAAGGTGGGACCAGATCCATTGCGTAGCCCTTGAAATTATCTTTCCAACGAGTACAAGAACACCTGAATCGGACTCCGTTTGTGAAAGGTATGACCTTTTTAGTAACTACTGTCAGGCTGTCCCGAACCGAATCCGAATTGAATCATCCTGAGTTGAATCCGACTTTGAATTGGGTTGAACACGTGAGAAGTCCGAATTTGGCTTGAAAATCTTATCTAAAACTTGTAGTTTAAGTCCTTGGACTCCTCCATTTTTGCTCTCCCACTGCATGGGCTTCTTTCCTCCTTGATCAGCTGCATGGACTGTTTGGCTTTCTCCTTTCCATTCTCATGGGCTTTGAGCTTTTTGTTCTTGGTAGCAAATATGATTACCCTCCTTGTGCTTCTCCATTGCTTTCGCCCCGGAATCATCATAATATTCAAACCTAATAATAAACAAGAATTTGGCATAAGATAGTACATCGTTCCCACGAGTAGAAGGAAATTCATTAAGAAACAAATTCACCTGACAATATTTAATACGGCTCAATACTTCTTTCCAGTAAAATAATGTATTTGACTTAAAAGTGCTAAGCATGTGCGTTTCCGCATTAACAGTCCACCGCAGAGGCCGAGTATGTTGCAGCCGCTAGTTGTTGTAGTCAGGTGCTTTGGATGGTTTCGACCTTAC
Organism: Dendrocalamus latiflorus; assembly: GCA_017311315.1. NCBI lineage: Eukaryota > Viridiplantae > Streptophyta > Magnoliopsida > Poales > Poaceae > Dendrocalamus > Dendrocalamus latiflorus. The sequence continues at coordinate 7,679,509 of CM029630.1, read as the reverse complement.
GGGACTATCTATGGGTTAACTAAGTGCAGTACTCCAGGACGAAGTACATAGATATCCGATATCATTTTCTTCGAGACCATGTAGAGAAGGGTGATATAGTGCTTCAGTTTGTGGAGAGTGGCCACTAGTTGGCTGATATTTTCACCAAGCCTATAGATAGCTCGAGGTTCATGACCCTGTGGGGAGGGCTTGTGGTGGTTTGTCCTTATGGCTTAAGCTGATGGGAGTATCATGTACTTTCTATATTATATATACATTTTCATTTTGTTGCACCTTGTTTATTGGATGCATTTGGGTTAGTATTTCTATTATAGACTAGAATGGTCATCATTCTCAGCTGGTTAGACTTCTTTTTCATTTTGTGATCCTAGGATGCAGCTTATTAGTTGCTTCTCTTCTCACTAGTTTGAATTCACTCACTTCATTTAGGTCTAGTAGGGGTTGGGCCCCCTTGGGTAGACGAGAAACATATTTACTCCCTTGTGTTTTAGATGACCAACTAATAGTTCTAGAGTCATTTGAAGTAGATGAGAGTGAGTCTGAGCCATAGTAATCCTTCTATCTTGTCTATGCTTTAAGGACTACCATCTTTTTCTTTCTGTCTAAACTTCTTTCCTCTTGCTTACTGCTTTGGTTCAGGAGGACTTTATTAGAGATTTTCTGGAGCTTAATGATGACATAACTCAACTTGAACCAAATTATTTCTAAAATTGATTCAGTTGTTCAGGGGGAGCTGAGATTTTTATTGCATCATATTTAAATTCAGTGATACGCATTGTAATATAAATACATGGAGCCTTGATTGTTATCCTTGTGTGACATGATAAAAGTACTTTACATCTTACCATGACTTATACTAGATTGTTAGATTTATCTTGACTTTCTATGTGTAGCTTAGCTCTTGCCATGCTAGCTTCTCTAAATGGAAAAACTTGAACTAAATCATGTCTTGCTTCCTATTATGATTCATACCATGTCAAATCAGCTAAGTTGAGTCTTGAATTGAGATTGAGCTATACTAGTTCTTTATTGCAATATGAGTTAGTATTAACTCTTTGTTCTTGAACTAAGTCAAGAAAATGCAAAATGATCTCTTTTGTACGAAAAAACTAATCTCACCAATTCTTTCTCATGAGATGGTTTGCTATTGCACCAGACATGACCAAGATCATTTCCTTAAGGTTCTTGCTTGCAATGGTCGCATAAGGCTTAAGATATAGCACATGGCTAAAGAAACTAAATTTTATGAAAAAATGGTCAAAGCTCAAATAAAACCAAAAATGAATTCAAAAGTTTGCTAAATGTACTAAATTTGCTCAATCACAAGTGATATCAAGTGCTTGAACAAAGTGTTTACTCAATTGTAACTTCTTGACTTCATTTAGTCTGTTGACATGGCTTGGCTCATTTCTGGATAATTTGACATGCTAAAAAATTCATTTAACTTCAGAATTGTTGCTTATTAGGCTTGAGCTTGGCTATATATGTTTTGGCATGAACTAGGCAGCAATTTCACTCTTTATGACTTGGTGTAATACTTGAAAAGTTACTTTGGATAATCTTCATGGCTCCTAATGCTTCAAAATGAATAAAATGCATAAATCGCATCAACTTCATTTCAATCATGCTCTATCTTCTTCTATACATCCTGATGATTCCATTGTCAAAGAGGGGAAAAGATAGGTAAAAATGCACATCTAGAACGTGATTTGGTGTTTTCATGCAAAATCTTGATTTTTGGAGCTTTATTATGCTGCTATGATTTTCTATCACCTCTAACTATAACAAAGGTCAAACCGAGCAATTACTCTTTCATATGGATCTAAAGTGAGATTTCCCAACCCTGTTGGTGGATATGAAGTTTTTGAGCAAAATTGCGCTTTTTAGTAGCTTCTATCTATCTCTGTTTCAAATTGTCATCTTTAGCTCTTTGCAATCTTCTTTTGACCATTTTGAGCTCTCTTTGCAAAATTTCTTTTTCTAAAACCACCTCAAATTTGCATTTTTGAGAATTGCCAATGGGTTCATCAAGGAGGAGATTGAATGACCACATGAGAAGGTCCAGGATACCGTTGTGATGAACCATTGCAAGTTTTGTGGAGTGGTGAATTGGTTTTGCAAAAATTGCATTTGGCTTGGACTGTATTCTGGAAGTGTCAGGAATATCGGAAGTACCGCATGTATTTATGCGGTAGTGCCGTTCGTACTACCGACGTTGTGAGTGTGGTAGATCCGCTCGAATGGTAGTTCCACTCTGAGTCGTGGTATGTTTTTTCAGAGAGGTCCAGTTCAGGTTTGCATGATTCCGGAGTACCGCTTTGGGGCGCAGTAGTACTGCAATGCAGAAGTACCAGCGTGGTAATCGTGGTACTTCTGATCTTCGCAGAAAAATAGGGCTTAGGGAATCTAAGTCATGAATTGAGTTGGGATGATCTAGGTTAGTGGTTTAAGATTGCATAATGCATGTTTTGGCTAATATAGGTCAACTTGTAAAGAACTTGTGCCTGGAAACGATTTCTTTGTCTTTGGATATATAAGGACGCTAAAACTCAACTGTGGTCAACGGCTAATGTAGGTCAAGTTCCATCGATTCTTGTTTTTGAACTCACGTTGAAATTACTGTTCTTCAAGAATCGGTAGTATGACAGTGCTAACAGTGGTACTTCCAAAAATTGGTAGTACTACAGTATAAACAGCGGTTCTTCCGATTTTGCTGATTCTTTTCAAAATTTTAGCTGCTTTGCTTGCTTGTCCCTTGGTATTTTCTTATCCTAATCTTAATAGCTTTGTAGCTATTAAAGTGAAGGAGTGTTGAACACTTGGAAAAAAATTAGAAGGCACCATTAACCCCCTCTGTTGTCATCTTCGGTCTTTCAATCTTAAACTAGAAGAAAAACAACCTTAATAACAGATTATGTCTACTGGAACCCAAGAAACAAGCCCTAAACAAAATAGCAACAAAAATTGAAAATAAAACCTATTGGTTGGTCAGACCACAATGGCGAGGGCGGTCTGATCTCTATGTAGTTGGTGGTCTGACCTCCTGGCACTATTCACCATTTGAAATCAGCACAACTGACACGAATGAAAATCGATCTAACTTCTACAAATCAACTCCAATTGACCACAAATTAGCACACATAATGCCAAGGATTTCAAGAATTTATTCCAAACAGAAAGTTCAAGAATCATCAACTATATGTGGAGAAATTCATATCACAACGTGAGATGATAAAAAAAACTAGTTCAAACCTTAAAGTTGTAATAACTTTCAATTGATTTGGAGATTTCCAACAAAACTCTGTAGATCTGTTTCTAAGCCTATATGAACCTATTCCTCAAAAATAATTGAATCACTCACGGATCATGAAATCACCCGATTCCACAAAAACCAGACAAAACCTAAGAACAAAAGGATGCTTTGATCGAGGATTGGATCAAGAGCTGATTTGCATTGCTAGATGATGATGATGTTATGTGGATACAAAGTGTTCTCATGGAACCCCTAAAATCCTAGCACGAAAATCCAAAAGTTTTCTCCCAAAAATTTGTAGTTAACTCTAACCTCTCCCTTCTATTTAAGTGCTAAAGCCCTAAAACATGTCCTTTTCCACATGGCCACGAATTTCCCTTATATTCCAACAACTAAGGGACCTGAAACCCTTCATAACATGGCTTTTTAAAAATTCCAACATTTCCAACTCGTCATATGTCGAAGCCTCTAAGACCGCACCTCCCGTAGCTTCTGCACGCATCATCAACCTTTGATCTCCACGTTCCCAAGCATGAGCCCGACTATCTCATGACATCTTCGATAGCCTAAACTGCAGATCTTCCCCTCCTAGTCTCGATCCATCTCGTCGTCGACCATGATGTCCTCCATGCTCAACCTGCATATGCAAGGAGCAAAGAACATTTTTCCGGCATAAGTTCTATTCAACTTGACCAACATCAGTCTACACACGCATAATACACCATAATTCACCCATAAACATGAAATCAATTTCCACATTTTCCAGAAATGTACCCGAGACAACCCTGAAGAGCTAGTCTAACAGCCACGCACAAGCCGAAGATTTCAGCAAATTTCAGTTTCACAATAGTGCATTGTCCGAAACTTTCATAAACGCAAATTTCAATGCAACCTAAATATCAATTTTTCATCCTCACCATAATCACGACCTATCCACATGGTCTAACACCATGCTCAACGTTGTCGTCGATTGTTAATGTGCGCTACTGCAATGGCAGCATCTGGACCACCACCAGCAGCCTCAGCTATGGAGAGAGAACACTACAGGGAAGTCTCATATGCAACTGGAGTGTAGCGCCGGCAAGCGGACGTTGGTGGGAGGCAAAAGCTTATCAGCGAGAGCGGGAGTGCTTGCCGCAATGGCCGCTTCATCGAGATAATGGCAGCAAGTAGCCTCACCAATGGAAAGAGCGAATGGTGGTGAATCCTTATCAACGACTGGAGTGCGGTGCTGGTGAGTGGACATCTTGAGGTGCCACTCGGTTAGGCTGAAATAAGCTGGTTTATGGCTGAAATTGTACCATAGCTGGCTAAAATTACACTGTAACTGATGGTGGCTTATTTGGCGTAACTAAATTTAAAAAATTTTAAAATGGAAAAACTGATTAGCCCATCACGGACAATGCAAATGAATACGGGAAAAAGAACAAAAAAAAAGCTCAAAAAAAGCCAAAAAGCCAGAAAAAGGCGAAATTTAGGAATAGTTAAAAAATAAGCCAGAAGCCAGAAATTCAAGCTAAAATGAGTAGGGCCTAATTCATCCTTCTCCCGTGCTCTGTGCTCGTGAGAAAAGAAAGAGGCCACACAAAAAAAGGAAAGATGCAATTTTTTACTTTACAAACATGTGCAATTGTGTTGCGTGAAGATACAATTTTTTACTTTAGAAACATGTGCAATTGTGTTACGTGCTTTTGTTTCTTTTTGCAACCTTGCCATAGATAAAGCTTGAGACACTACGGCAATTGAATTCCCATACAGACTATTAGATTGATTTCTGCTTTTTAGACCCACAGATATTTTGGACTGCATATAGATTAAAATAAGCCATTATTATTTGGGTCCAATGGATATAGATTAGACCCGACAGATAGATGGCTAATTCTCAGAGTTATTTAGAGTCTATCTAAGCCATTATAACTTAGACTCATCAGCTAAATAGGTGGTTAGATTTTTCTGGTTAACATGAGAGCTTCCTCAGTGTGCCTAGTTATTATAAATATAGATTTCTGTTGTTTTAGACCCACAGATATTTTGGACCCGCATGTAGATTAAAACTAGCAATTATTATTTGGGTCCAATGGATATAGATTTGACCCGTTAGATAGATGGCAAGTCCTTAGAGTTATTTAGAGTTGATCTGAGCCATTATAGCTTAGACCTACCAGATATATAGATGGCTATATCTTTTTAGTTGACATGTGCACTTCTTCAGAGTGCCTAATTATTATAGATATAGAGATTTGACCCGTTAGATAGATGGCTAGTCCTCAGAGTTATTTGGAGTCGATCTGAGCCGTTATAACTTAGATCCATCAGATATATAGATGGTTAGATCTTTCTGGTTACACCAGATATATAGATGACTAGATCTTTCTGGTTAACGTGAGAGCTTCCTTAGAGTGCTTAATTATTATAGATATGCATATATATATATATACCACAAATGTACCCGAGACAACGTTGAAGAACTGGTCTAACAGCCGAGCACAAGTCGAAGATTTTAGCAAATTTCAGTTTCACAATAGTGCATTGTCCGAAACTTTCACAAACGCAAATTTCAATGCAACCTAACTATCAATTATTCATCATTACCATAATCACGATCTATCCACATGGTCTAACACCATGCTCAACACTATCATCGATTGTTAATGTGCGCTATTGCAATGGCAGCATTTGGACCACCAGCAGCAACCTCAGCTATGGAGAGAGCAGACTATAGGGAAGCCTTGTATGCAATTGGAGTGCAGCGCTGGCAAGCAGACGTTGGTGGGAGGCAAAAGCTTATCAGCGGGAGCAGGAGTGCCTGCAGCAATGGCCGCTTCATCGAGATAATGGCAGCAAATAGCCTCACCAATGGAAAGAGTGAATGGTGGTGAATCCTTATCAACGACTGGAGTGTGGTGCCGGTGAGCGGACAACTTAAGGTGCCGCTCGGTTAAGTTGAAACAAGCTGGCTTATGGCTGAAATTATACTGTAACTAGCTGAAATTACACTGTATCTGATGGTGGCTTATTTGGGGTAACTAAATTTAAAAAATTTTAAAATGCAAATGCAAATGAGCCCATCACGGACAATGCAAATGAATACGGGAAAAAACCAGCAAAAAAGCTAAAAAAAACAAAAAGCCAGAAAAAAGACAAAATTTAGAAATAGTAAAAAAAATAAACCAGAAGCTAGAAACTCAAACCGAAATGAATAGGATCTAATTCATCCTTCTGTCGTGCTCTCTGCTCGTGAGAAAAGAAAGAGGCCACCAAAAAAAGGAAAGATACAATTTTTCACTTTAGAAACATGTGCAATTGTGTTGCGTAAAGATACAATTTTTTTACTTTAGAAACATGTGCAATTGTGTTGCGTGCTTTGGTTTCTTTTTGCAACCTAGCCATAGATAAAGCTTGAGACGCTACGGCAATTGAATTCCCATATAGACTATTATATTGATTTCTGTTTTCTAAGACCCACAGATATTTTGGACCTGCATATAGATTAAAATAAGCCATTATTATTTAGGTCCAATGGATATAGATTAGACCCGTTGGATAGATGGCTAATTCTCAGAGTTATTTGGAGTCGATCTAAGCCATTATAACTTAGACTCACCAGCTAAATAGATGGTTAGATTTTTCTAGTTAACATGAGAGTTTCCTCAGTGTGCCTTGTTACTATAAATATAGATTTCTGTATTTTTAGACCCACAAATATTTTGGACCCACATGTAGATTAAAACTAAGCCATTATTATTCGGGTCCAATGGATATAGATTTGACTCGTTAGATAGATGGCTAGCCCTCAGAGTTATTTAGAGTTTATCTGAGCAGTTATAGCTTAGACCTACAAGATATATAGATGGCTATATCTTTTTAGTTGACATGTGCACTTCTTCAGAGTGCCTAATTATTATAGATATAGAGATTTGACCCGTTAGATAGATGGCTGGTCCTCAGAGTTATTTGGAGTCGATCTGAGCCATTATAACTTAGAATCACCAGATATATAGATGGTTAGATCTTTCTAGTTACACTAGATATATAGATGACTAGATCTTTTTGGTTAACGTGGAAGCTTTTCTCAGAGTGCTTAATTGTTATAGATATGCATAGATAGATATAAATATAGATAGATAGATGTTCTATCACAAGAGGTATAATAACTTAGACCCTAGCAAACACGGTTTTGAGATTTGGGGATCCAAAACTAGCTTAGTGAGCCATCGCTATGGGCTTGTTTGGAATACAGAAATTTATAAGAATTCAGACTTGGTTTGGAACACAGGAAACATTCCCGATTCTTGTGAAAACTGAAACGCTTCCGGATTCAACGTTTGGTTTTCGCTGGATCGGAATGCATCGGGCTGGCCCTTCTCTGTGCCGCTTTTCCTACGTACATTGCTTTGTCGAACTAATATCTGGGCGAACAGCCAAAAAATTTGGCGCAAGTTTTCCTCAATTTTTCCTTTCGGAAGATCAATTGGGCGTGCAAGTAGAATCACCAAGGTCTTGCTTTGAGAATGAAATTTTTTTGCAATATTTCCTTAGTAAATGTTTTTTCTACTACAATAAAATTTTATTTATGCATCACAAACAGATCGTACAAGAACAAAAGAGGCAGGGGATGAATATAGTGATCACCACAAACAAGCAAGGGACGGAAACAAAAGTAAGGGACAGGAATCCTTAAAAAAAAAGAGGGAGGAAGAGGAACATCATCACGAGCACGTGACTATACCACGAATATTATTGCGAATACACAAGGAACAAAAACATTAAAAGGGGTAGTTTAACTAATCTATCAATCTAAAGTTAATCCAAAAGCTAGACTGCTTGCAGCATTAGAATCCTTTGTTGCAACTGTTACTATAGCCATATAAATATTGTAGTCGAAATTGAATACAAAACGGTTATTGTTGAAAGTTGAATCTGACGGCCAATCACGTTGGTTCGCCGGATAGGAATCCAGCGTGCATACGCAGAATAGACAAACTGTTATTATTTTAGCTTCACGAGTTTTATTAGTAGAACTCATATGATGATAAAAACTACACTGTTAAGATAGCCACGTTGGACATATTTTATTAGAAACATAAAGAAATTGTTGAAGTACTACGAGTGCCCTAAATGCCCAACAGGATTCTACTTGACAGGTTTGTGGCGTGCCATTACGAACAACGACGACTCAATTGGGCACAAGTTTTTCTTTCTTCTTTCATTTGGGAAATTATATCAATTGGGAGCAAATAGAATCATCAAGGTCATGCTCTGAACATTAAAAAAAATCGATTATTTCTCAGTGAATGTTACAAAAAAAATGTGTTACAAACAGGGCCTATAAAGGATAAAAGAATATAGACTTGGCGGCACTTAGCGGTAATTTTGTTGAGTGTGGTTGAATTAGCTGAAATATGCACACTCAAGTCATGAGCGATGAGTTAATGTAGTAATCACCACGGGATTGCGAAAAGAAAGTATGGACAGGAATAAAGGAAGATGAAGGAACATCATCACGAGCAGATGAGTATGCCATGAATAATGAACACGCAAGGAACATATAAATTAAAAGGCTATTGCTACATCCGATCCGAACACTAGCATTGGATGGTGCACTGTAATATTTATTGTCTATATATATGCAACATTTGTTGGCCATCTATATAGCAAAAAAAATTATTATTTTGTTGCAATATTTTTTGTTGCGGGCATACAACAACAGCAGTGTAACATCGAGATTTTTATCAAATATTTTTTTGTTGCATATATAGCTAAGAAATATTTTATATATATAGCCGAGAAATATTACATCAGAGCGTATGATAGGAGTACTCTCATCATTCTTTGTTTTTTGTTGCATACATATCCAAGAAATGTTGCATACATGGGCTAGAAATGTTGCATCGGAGCATACAATAGGAGTACTTTTATTGTTCTTTATTTTTTTGTTGCATATATATCCAAAAAAATATTGTATACATGAACGAGAAATGTTACAACCGTCCGATTTTATCTATTCCTCCATATGTATGAACAGTAGTATTTCCCAAATTAAAAGGTTTAATGTAAATAAAAATCTACCAATCTAATGTTGGAAGTTGGTTCGTGGCCACGTGACTAGGCCTGTGGATTAATACTCCATCCATCAGGATTTATGTCTTGATGAAATCCAAGTATGTGTAGAAGCGTCCACATGGGTGGTATGATTATGGTGTGTGTGAAGTGTGTGCATCCACCTTTTACTTTGAAAAAAATCTATCATTAATCTAATGTTAATCCCTATGAAATATTTGAATCTACCAATCTAATAGAGGAATAAAATGATGCTATCATATACTGAAATCATATCGGCCCATCTACAATTGTACGTGCTACGTATGCATTGTATACATAAACTCCCTCTAAAATATATGGTTCTTTGATTCACAAGGTTGTAAAAACGCAGGAATATAATTGAAAAAAAACATAGGATTGAAATGTCATGGCTTGTTGAAGAGAACAAAACCATAGGAATTGTTCAAAAGATATGTTTGGTTGCCTCACAAATGCAGGAAATTTGGGATTAAACAAATTAATTGATTACACAGAGAGAGAGAATGGAGAGGATGCAATGGAACTCTTAAAACCATTGCTAACATGAGGTTAGACCTCATGCTAGAATTCTTCCAAATTTTATAGGAATTTTTCCTATCCTATGAAATTTTTTTGAAGCAATCCTACAAATCAAACACCTCTCATAGAAAATTTTCCAATGAATTGAATTCCAGTCTGCAGTGGGCATGCCCTTCTTTGTCCAAACTAAAATCTGCATGAACCTAGGGCCATTTCGGTACGGCAACGTCCGAATCATTGGGCACAAGTTATTTTGTCTATTTTTCTTTCGGAAGTAAATTAAATGGGTGCGAATAGAATCATCGAGGTCCTACTTTCAGCATGAAAAAGTTTACATACATATGTACAATAGTCAGTGTCAGTTATTTTTACTGAAAATATATGTGTTTCAATAAGGGCTAGCTTATAAGGTTAAAAGAATATAGTCTTGTTGGCACTTCGCGATTCTTTTGTTTAGTGTGCTTGAAGTAGCTGAAATACGGACACTCATGGGCGACGAATTAATGGAGTGATCACCACGGTCCACGGACAAGCAAGGGATCGGGAAAAGAAAGTAAGGGACATGAATCCTTGAAATGGGCAAAAGAAGATCAAGGAACATCATCACGAGCATGTTAGCATACCGGGAATATTGTCACGAACAAGCAAGGAACATAAACATGAAAAGGTTTAGTGTGACTGCAGGCGATGACGAGAGAAGCAGCTCCACACCTGCTATTCCCTCGAGCTGCCTAAGACGAGAGAGAAGGGGGAGGGAGAGGGGGGATGGATTTCTCAAGCGCTGTGCAATGGTGGGATGAGCGGCAGCTGCGCATTCTCGTGCTCGGCAGCCTCTTCGTCCAGTACTTCCTCTTCTTCTCCTTCGCGGCGCGCAGGTTTGCTTCTCCACGCTGGTTCAGGGTGTCCATCTGGCTTGCCTACCTAGGTGGCGACGCTCTGGCGATATACGCCCTGGCCACCCTCTTCAACCGCCACAAGCAGCCTGCTGTGTGTGGCGGTGGCGGCACCCTGGAGGTCCTATGGGCGCCTATCCTCCTCATCCACCTCGGTGGCCTGCATCCCATGACTGCCTACAGTATCGAAGATAACGAGCTGTGGAGGCGGCATGCCATAAACATGGTGTCCCAGGTCACGGTCGCCCTGTACGTGTTCTGCAAGTCGTGGTCCGGGGAGAAGAGGTTGCTGCAGGCCGCAATCTTGCTGTTCATCGTTGGGGTTATCAGATGCAGCCAAAAGCCATGGGCTCTGAAGAGCGCCAGCATCGACAGTTTGGTTACCTCTTCCTCTCCGCCACGAAGAGAACAAAGTATCTTTGCATTATGCTGCAGCTATTTCACTTTCTTTTTTTTATGGGTGTATCTAGATATCACTCGGATATTTTCTTTCTAACAATCATCTAAATTTGGGATCATTGGATTAGAGATCCAACGGCCCCTTTTTTAGAGGAGGGAGATTTTTTTTGAAGGGGGAGGGGAATTCATGGCCATTGGATCTCTAATCCAACGATCACAAATCTAGATAATAGTTAAAAAAACATCTAGATGATATTTATCAACATCTTTTTTTATATCTTAACTAGCGGATTTGACCATGTAATTATGCTGATGGATATTATGATACAATTGTGTTTAGTATACAACTTTACCGTCTATGATTGAAATACAATTGTATTTGTTATGCATATACGATTAATCTGCACCGCTATAATCTAGCCCCACTAAAATAAGTGGTGAAGATGTTTTTCTTTTTCTTGATTAATATGAGAATTTATAGGATTTTTTCTTTTTAGAATTATTATGGGATTTTCAGCCCTTAAAACAAAGAATGTGTTTTAAATCTCACCGGTTATTTTTTATTTATATAGATTCCACAAGTGAAGGAATACAAGAAGAGAAGGAAGAAGAACATGACCTTTCGCTTCAAGAATTTGTACAAAAAGCAAGGGGTTGCGTACAGGAGACGAAGCTAGCCAAAGATCAAGTGCAAATGTTTGAAAAGAAAGACAAAATCGACAAAGCTAACTACTTCGGCAGGGTATTTGTAGACATATCACCTCCATACTCCCGTAGGCTTATAAACCTACAGTTTTTATTGGTGTTTGATGGCCGACGTGTGTATAGCATATTGTGGGTCGTGCTTGACTATACATTTGGGCTCCTCTACAGCAAACGGACGGTGACATGGAATTTTCTCGGCTGCTGTTTGAATTTCTTGGTTCCATTCCTGACCTTAGCCTCCGTCCTTCTCTTCTCCACAAGTCGCAAAGATAGTTACAACGGAAACGATGTCAAGGTAACTTACATCTTGTTCTGTTGTACCACTGTGCTGGACCTCCTATACATGTTCCTCGGCCCTTGCATCCCAATTGGAGGGCTTCCATCACGAAAGGTTTCCCAGTATAGCCTCCTGTCGATCTGTGCTCGCAACAAAAAGCCCACCATATTGATGAAGCTTGCCGCAGTCGTCGGCTGCAAGGACTATGTTAAAATGCATTGGTATACAGAGCAGCTCGCACCAGCATCCGCCCGTGAAATTGTTGATTTTGTTCTTGGATACGTGAAGGATGGGTGGAAGGGATACATCCGCGACGCTACCAGTTACATGAGATTCAACAGCCACAGGGGCCAGTGGACTCTGAGGAGGCACCGTCTGGGAGGCGACCAACGGCTGGGCTGGAGCTTGAAGATGGCGTTCGACAGGAGCGTCCTTCTCTGGCACATTGCCACGGACCTCTGCTTTCACCACCAAAGCACATCCCCTCACGGCCAAGTGTGCGCCGCTCGAAGCAGAAGGATATCCAACTACATGGCCTACCTGCTCTTCATCCGTCCGGAGATGCTGATGCCCGGGACCAGGAAGGGTATCTTCACCGTCGCCTGCGATGATGTTGAGCGCATGTTGTTCGGCGAGCCAGCGTTCGACGAAAGCGGCCTTGCGCAGGGGGTTCTAAGCAAGACACAGCCACAACAACCTCCCGTCCATGACAACATCGTTATAGGACCTTTGGTTCCCAATGCATGCAGGCTGGCCGTAGCGCTGATGGAGCTGCACGACGAGGAGAAGAGGTGGAAGGTGATCGAGGGGGTGTGGGTGGAGATGCTATGCTATTCTGCCGGCAGATGCAGGGGGTACCTGCACGCCAAGTGCTTGGGTGAAGGCGCTGAGCTGCTCTCTTATGTCTGGCTTCTCTTGTCATTCATGGGGATGGAAACCTTCGCCGACAGATACCAGAAGCCGGAGCCTCCCGAAACCAAGGAGAAAGAAGAAGATGATCATGAAGAAAGCGTCTATGAGACTGTATCTGAAGGCAGAGCCATCGAGGGCGAGATTGCTACCTCTGTGTAACTTATTTTCTGAAACTGAACTCCGTTTGCTCTTATGATGTTCCTGTCTTCCTGGTGCTTGACATGTTATGCAACTCTGTAAAGATTGGTCCTAGTCGTAATAAAATTCCATCTATATTATGGTCCCTAGACCATTCTGTTTCTGTCAGTTTGTAAATTATCTTCTTTGGTTTCTATGGAAGGATTGTATGATTTTATTGTCCCATCCTGAAAGTGTTTATGATTGATTTAAACAATAGTGGGCATACTTAAATAAGGTGTCTCCGCTAGGACGTAATACAAATTCATGTCATTGAAGTAAATCGACAAATAACCCATCTAACACATAACTAAGTAAGAGTTGACTATGGCGCTTAAAATATTCACGAAATATAGAGGAAATGAACGAAATAACTTTTGCACAAAAAAATCAAATTTGAAAGCAATAGTGAACCACCTCACCAGCTCAATCCGTGTGTCGCTGCAGATCCTCATGGTCTCAAGCCATTGACGTCGGCGGAGAGCATGCTGCTCGGTGCTCAGCAAAATTGAACTGTTTTTTTACTGGTTGCAAAATTATCCGGGACCTACTGGTATGTCCGGCCGGTAGACATTTCCTCGGGGTACAGCCCCATGCATTATCATGGTATGGACACACAGAAAAAATATATTACAAGCATGGCGCAAGTAGTTTGATTTTGACAAATGTTACAGTAAGTGATAATTAAGTGCCCTGAAAAAGGCCAATAGCAATTGGCAGGGCCACCCGGCCTGTTATCACATTGGGCGCATCGGTGCGCCGGCGACGTGCATCCATCGTTAACAGTGTTACACGTGACGGCAGAGGAACGACGAAGTAAACAAGATCAATCGTAGAGAGACACAAGATTTAACGTGCAAAAACCCTCTCAATGCGAGAGGGAAAAAACCACGGGCGCCAGCCAGCAACAATCTTCACTATATCGGGGTGAGGTTACAACGCCGGGGATTTACAACTCTAATTCAATATCCCAAACAGCGGCTTACAGGATATATATATATCAGGGAAACCCTAATACGATTGTAATCGACTAGAAGTATCAGAGACACTTGATCGAGACCATCAGATATGGTCGTGAACGACTAGTGAAATAGAAGAGGTGCACAACCACCAGATCTAAAAACATCAAATCTTTTGATTCAGAGATCAAATGGGCACGGAAATTTGTACGCAAGAAACTTATAGTCTCAGAAAGCTAATCCCATCTTGGATTGAAAACTTAATAAGCCATTTGAGACCTTTTTGAGATTTGATTAACAGCGCACAAGAACATAGACTTGAGATCGAACCGATGAACCGACCATACTCGTGGGAAGATAATAGCCAAGATGGCTTTGTGTCCAATCCCACATGTCACAGCAAGCAGTTACATCAGAGAAAGAACTTCTCGAAAGAACAGAGGAAGGCCTGTGAGGCGCACGACCACAAGATCCGGATTCCAAATAACTTTTGATCCAAAGATCAACTGGCCCAGAAACCTTGTGCACAGCATGATTAAAGTCTCAAGAGGTAGCTTTAATCTTTAATTGAAAACTTATTAACCAGGTTGAGACCTTTTTGCGATTTGATCAAGAGCGCACATGAACTGAGTTCAAGAACCGAAGTCATTGATCAGAACCGCTCGTGGGTCAAGGATAACCAAGATGTCTTTGGTTATATTCCCACTTGTCACTGCCATTCAGAGCATCAACGAGATCAAACCAAGAACACCTCCAAATCAAGAAGAGAAAGGATCAGAACAAAGAACACAGGAAGAACGGAATCAAAAATTCAGAATAGAGCAAACTCAGATAGAAAGATACACAAAAGAGTAGATCAAAGATTGCTGGATTTATCACTTGAGATACTAGTTTTACATCCACTCCCCTCGGGAGGACCAAGCTCTAAGCCTATAGCCACACTCACTCTCTAACCTAACTCCCATGGGAGGAAGAGGTGCCAGCCACCAAGGCTCAGCCGACCTACTCAACCCTAACTCTTGCCTCCCCTCCCCCTTTTATAGTCTCATAAGCAAACCCTAGATCTAATGGATCCAACCATTAGTCCAAAACATGAATAACCCGTTAACCCCACCTAACACCGGCTTTTACTCATGTACGTTTCTCAAAGCAGATAACATGTGGCCCCAATGACTTGTCATCAAGCCTCTCACGCATCTGGATCTCATCGAACCATCCTCACTTGCAAACGACCCAAGTCACTTGACGCACCATGTGCTTCTCCTCGAGCATGACGGCACCCGTCATCCTTGACCGTCTGGATTTCGACTCCTCCCTGAGCCTAGTCCTAGTCCACCTCATCATTGCCCGTCATGTCCATCTCTGGTAGCTCCAGCTCTGGTTCCTCGTTGTCTTGGCTTGCAACCACCTCACCAGGCTCGATCATCTTCGGCATCTCCCTGATCGTTCTGGACCTCAACATCTCCCTGTGCCTAGTCCCAGTCCTCCTACGCCTCACCATGACCTAGCTCCGAAGTCCTGCAACCAACAACAATAAGCAAACCATCACGTAGCACCGCACGATACATAAAGATCATCAATTTGCACAGACAAAATGTATGCATGCAAATTACTGATTCTAATTCTAGAACCAAGCAATATACTCATGTGCACAAAGCAACAAACACCCTGGTCAACCCTAACTAAAACACCAAAAATTCTAGTGAACAACCTAAGCACAAAGACTGGTCTAAAACAACTTACGAGTACTCTGAAGCACAAGACATGAGGTACTAATAGCCCATGGGGTCCTTCTAGCAGCTTACGACCACACTGCAATCTGCTACGGCCATGTAGCAGACACTACAACCACCAAATGCACAGGCATACAGAAGGCTATGACTATCGCTCACATTTAGCAGAAGCTACGACTTCCAACAACACAGCTTACGACTACCGATCATGACCAGACAGTAAGCTATGACCATCGATCACCAGGCTACGACCATGTAGCAATCGCTACGACCATCGCTCACAGCGGCTACGACTATCGATCACATAGGCAGAGCACTATGACCACTGCACACATCGACTACGATTATCGATCACAACCAGGCAGAGCTATGACCATCGACCGTAGGCTATGACTACCAAGTCGTAGGGGCACCTGTCGACCACAAAATCGTAAAAGCCTTTTTCGACCACCAAATTGTAAAAGCCTCTATTGACCACCAATTTGTGCAAGCCTCTATGACCACCAAGTGATAAACATTTCTGCAACTACCAAGTCGTAAAGATTTCTACGACCACCAAGTCGTAAACGCTGAAGTCGCAGAGCCTGTCGACCACCAAGTCGAAAGATAGACTACCGACCACACAGTTGAAAGAGCACTTACGACCACAAAGTCGTAAGAGCACCTACAACCACCAAGTCATAGACTATGAGAACAATAGCCATAAAGCAAACCTCTGCAAAAGCCCCAAAAACCAAACTCAATCTCTACACAAATTCTAATCCAAAGGTCAATTACTCATCATAACTATGGGGTGACCTCCACATAGTCCCACAAAGTCATATGATGATAAAAACTACACTAGTTAAGACAGCCACATTGGACATATTTTATTAGAAACATAAACAAATTGTTGACTACACTCCCAGATACAACAAAGCTGTATGTAATGCTCTATATGTCATCTAGCAACAATATTAGATACAACATGTATAATGCATAGTATCTCCAAATAGGCCCAAGAAATATATATTCTTCTCTCTCATCTTCCCACACAATCTCTCTCTCATAAACCTCTCCCTACTAGCCCATCTACCATCGCCGCCACTCTATATGCCGACACCCCGTCAGCTGCCGCCCTACCTCCCCTCTTTAGGTTGGCCGCACTAGTATAGAGAAGGCTATATTGGACATCTCATCACAGACGGTTCCCCAGAATCCGTTGGTGTTGTAATTATCACAGACGATTTTACATACGTGACTATCTATGTTACTAGCCATGGCTATAACCAGGGGCGTAGCCACCGGGGGAGCTTAATAAGGCTTAAGCCTCACCTGCCCCGGTGGCGACTTTGTACATAGGGAGGCAGAGGGGGGAGAGAGAGGAAAGACAAACAGTTACTCAGCATGCATTGCTTCGTTTCTCTTCCAACATTGCCGAAGCTCACCTCAGTCGCGAACCTCCTCCACATGTGCTGCCTTACCTCCAGCATGCGTGGATATCACCTCCCATGGAGTGGATGCTCCATGAGCATTGCTTCTCTAAGACTCTGAGGAAAGAAGAGAGAGAGATGGAAGCTATGGGGCAAAGATTGAAGAGGATGGGAAACGAGTGAACCAGAGCCATGGAGAGGGGACGATAATGTTAATTCCTCACCCTCAACTGACATGTGGGACATTCAGTTTAGTGGGGCCCATTTTCTGTGGCTTAAAAATGAAAATTCAATAACCAGTTTAAATAAGCAAATGAAATTACTATTTACTACTAGCATTCCATACGCATCTTTCTATATTTTTTAATGCATTTTTCAATCCCTTATTTTGCCACTGCAATCCTTTGGCTTCATTCCTGTGTTTTTCATTCGTACGTTAAAAACGCCTCTTACTATATTTTTTTCTATGTTTTCCAATTCGCTGTTTTGCCATTGTATTCATATGACTTTCTTGTATTTTTTCCATTTCTCTGTTTCTTGTGTTCCAAACAGGAGTGGAAAAGTTACATCCACCTCTGTTGGTTGGTTTGGTGGAAGGAACTGGGAAAAAATAGGGTAAATTGCAAGAGAGAAGGAAGAGGGAGATGAATAGAAGAGAAGGGGCGTGAAGAGATGGGGATGGCTAATGTTTGATGAGTGTGTTGCTCGGTTGAGATAAAACAATTGAATTCTAGTAACTTGTACTTGCTTGGGTAAAAAAGCAACCTAACTTTTCTAGGTATACATATAGATATACTACACAATAGCTACATAAATGTGTAAACTCTTTTCTCAAATGTTATTTCTTTGACTTTATGCATCAAATATTTTTCATATATATGTAAATTGCGCAAATTGTTAAAAGCTCGGGACAGCACACCAAAATGCTCTAGTACCGGAGCGTTCCACACCAAACATAAAACCGGAATAGGCACCATAATGGAATTAACAAGTATGTCTTTGAGCCCTACCTCTATTTTTATTCTAGCTTCGCCACTGGCTATAACGATCTGTGATACATAACTATCACAGACAGTTTCTTGTTAAGAACCTTTATGAATTATCATAGACGGATTTAAAATCCGAACCGTCTGTGATAATGCACAGACACTTCTAATCTTAAACCATCTGTGATAATTGCATTCATCACAAATAATTTTTAATCCAAACCATCTATGGTAATTCACATATGGTTCTTAACAAGAACCGTATGTGATAATTATGTATCACATATGGTTTGTAGTTAGAAGTGTGTGTGTTGTGACATATCATAGACGGTTATTTTTAAAAATCATTTGTGATAATAATCTTCTATATATACTGGGGCAAAAATCTAACTCAGTGCTCCTGTGCACACTTAGATTTTTCAACACACCCACACTTTCTCATCTTCCTCTGCCACCTCTCTCTGGCCTCCGCCTCCTCTGATTTTTGTGCTGCCACCGATCCCCATCACCGTCGCTTCCTCCTTGGCTCCCCATCACTTTTGCCAATTGGCCAAGCTCAAGGTGTGCATGTACGTCCACGTTGATTTCTAATGCATTTCCATATTTATGTGAGTGCCATGACATGTATGAATATTTGATATGTGCATGAGTGTGATGCTACATTTTCATAGGTGATCCAATTTAATAAACTGCCACGTGGTAATTCATTTGTGGTTCCTTTGCTACTAAAAGGCAAGTAAAAATGAAATATTTGATATGCATAGAGAATACAACTTGAAAAATAAAATGCTACATGAATGTTACTACTATTCATAAAGTGGAATCATAGGATTGGCCCAAACATTAGTATGAATAGGGTTTTCTTTATGTCAAGTATGTCCTTGAAGTTGTGACATTTCTAATATCCACTTAAATATAATCCTAGATGATTTTCACTCTATGATTAAGGTTCTATAAACATGATTGACTAATCACTTCTAAGTATAGAAGTATACTAGTGTGATTCAATTTGCTATGCTCATATTGTAGTATTAGTGTCGTGTTTCAGATCACGCAAATGTATGTGCATAAATGCATGTAGGCATTATAGTTTCTTTAAAAAATGATCGATGTTCATTGAAAATAGAGTACAACCGACACCTGAGATGGCATTCACATAGTCTTTGCCAAATGCATCCGATGACCAGACAAAAGGAGCAACTAAGTGAGAGGGCCAAGGCATATAAAGAATGTCTAAGAGCCGAATGATCATCATAGAGATCCTTCGTGATCGAAGAACAGCTTCTCTTTTGACACTAAGGTACTAAACTATACAACATAAAGTCACAAATCATAACTTACTTATTCTTGATTTAGATGAATGATGCCCACATATTTCATGGTAACACTAATATAGTCTTGCACACCCCACGATTTAAATGAGCTAGAGATAAAATTAGATCCCATATCCACTGCTACAAAACACGTTATACTGGACATCTCATCATAGATAGTTCATGTGGAGCTGTCTGTGCTTTGATTATTATAGATAGTTCGTGGCTAAAACCATCTCTGAAACTATCATAGACGTTTGATTTAAAAGTTGTCTGTGATATATGCATTATCACAGACGGTTTTTAATTAGAACTGTCTATGAAACTATCACAGACGGTTTTCATTTACAACCGTCTGTGTTCCTTTGTCATATGGACTACGGAAGCTACTGAGACGAGAGATAAATTCAAGGAAAATTTATTACAAAAGTCCCAAAAAAAGAGATTCCAGATCTTAGTCTTCTGGGCTTCATATTGTAGGATCGTCGATGGCAATCAGAGGGGGGGTGAATGATTACAGCGTCTAGCGGAAACCTTTTTTTTTAAAACTACTATCTTCTGCTCTTTCAACCTGTCAAACATAGCAAAAACAAAAAGAACAAAGATAGCAAAAGAAATATATATTATATATGGTTACTGTAGCTAACTAAAGAAAACAAAAAACTAAGATGTGTTTTCTTTTACCAATAGCCAAGCCATGCAAATATTTAAACAAAATCAACTTTGATGACTCACGGATGGATGGTTGCTAAAAGCAACTAAGTGTATATATGCATGCATGCTCAGACGTGACTGATGGATGGTTACTAAAATCAACTAGTATAAATACATATGCATGTCGTGGCTTTGATGAGTCACGGATGGATATGGATGGTAACCAAAATTCAATTAGCATATATATGTATGTCTGCTGTGACGTGGCTCTGATGGTTCAGAATGCGTGCATTTGCTTATTGCTTTTCGCCAGAACATGCATGCACAGCAGAACCACGCAGACCAACAAATAAAAGATGCAGCTTCTTGACTGGACGCAAGTCCTGTTGGATTGCCGAAGTGCCGAGCGGCCAATGTGCCGTGTGCTACTTTTGTTAATCCTGCACGCGAAAAACCAAGCCACCAGAGCAACGTGGACTGACAAGCAAAGAAACGACGTGCGAACCAGAAGACTCCGCGCGTGGTGACGTGCTGGTGCCCTGACGACCAAACAGGAAGCTCATCGACCGACGACGATGCTGGACGTGACCAAGAAAACCGAGATTCGTCGCCGCCGCCGCAATATTTTTCTCGAAACCGATCTGTAATTTTATTTCTAAATTATGGTGGCTACAAAGTACCCTTCTGATACCCCTCAAACCCTAGAACGAAAATTGCATCTAAAAACCACGGGGTTAGTCTCCAACCCCACCTCTCTATTTATAGTCTAGGGCCCAAAACCTGGGCTTACCCTAAGCCCACGAGTTCTAATCCAATTCCAACACCAAAGGGACCCGAAACCCTTTCTAACACGGGTTTTTCCAAAATTCCAACTTTTCTAACTCGTCTCGTGTCGAAGCCTCCAGGACCGCACCTCCCGTAGCTTCTCCACGCATCATCCACCTTTAATCTCCATGCACCCCAAGCATGAGCCCGACCATCTCGTGATCTCCTTGACCGTCTGAACCTCGGATCTCCCCATCCTAGTCCCGGTCCACCTCGTCACCGACCATGATCGCCTCCATGCTCAACCTGCACATGCAAAGACCAAAGAACATTCTTTTCGGCACAAGTTCGTCTCAACTTGACCAACATCAGTCCATACGCACACACGCTAATACACCTCGCATAACATCGATAAATAAAATCATCAATTATTTATCATACCAAATTAACCATTGTCAATTATTCATCATCAAAATAACGTAGACCTAACCACATGGTCTAACAGTCTCCCCCTTGATGAATACATTGACAACACCACAAGATTGTATGATATGATGAATTAGCTTCAAATAAATATAAGTGAAGAACTGAAGCCGAAAAAGCATTTTAAGCCACAAATCTCAAATCTCTTAAAAAAACTCTCCCCCTCAACACAAGAGAGGTAAAGTTAGCAAATGTGTCCATTCTTTTTAATTTCTCACAAAACACATCAAATCTCTCCCCCTTTGGCAATGTAATCATCAAGCAAATTTAAAGAAGGAATAATTCTAAGAAGGAGCAATGAGAGTAAAAATCAAGAAGCTTTGTAGATTATACAAGTCCTTGTGCATTGATTAAATAAAAGAACCAAGCCATATTTTTTAGTAGAGCTATCTAGATCATATAAAGTCATATATCATATAGCAATATCAAAACCAGTCTTGAGCATGATTAAACAATTTATATTAATAACAGGCATCTCAACAATGACCAAATCAATTATAAAGAGCACAATGAGATATCACAACAAAAAGTCAAAGCCTAAAAATGAAGCAAATTTTAAAACCAGGCGAGCTAGCAGTTTCATATAACAACCCATTGCTCCACACTCAATTCATAGGCATGTGGCATGCTTGTAGCATACTTCTTTTCATAATAAAATGCTTGTAGCATTCTTGTTTGAGATGGTGGCATGCTTGAAGCATACTTCTTTTCATTTGTGTACTTTTTTTTGTGCCTCCTTTTTTTATATACCATGGCATGCTTGAAGCATACATCTTTTCAATTTTTTATTGCTCATTTTTTATAACATGCCAAATTGAGTGATCATAAAAGATCGTCATATGAAACATGCAAGCCTCATAGCCAAGATTTAAAATAAGACTCACAATCAAGCTAATCCTTTTCGATGAACATCGTAGAGTACTATTTATAATCAATCTAGTCAAAATATTCCGCCATGTCATAATTTAGTTCAAGTATAGCAAATTAATTATAACCAGTCATTATTAAAGCTACACAGTATATGAGTAAATATGATAAAGAGAGCTCTACAACTCAAATAACTTCAATGGCTTGGATTTGTGATTTATTTGACAAGTATAATAAACAAAGCTTCCTAAATTTTTAAACAACAAGCTCCCCCTCAGAATAATTCCATTGGATAACATACCCTCAACTCACTCCGCAAACGAACAAAACGGGAAGAATCAAGCGGCTTAGTGAGAATATTAGCAATCTGAAAATCAGACTCAACAAAGTGTAAGATTACATCACCTTTTCCACATGGTCGTTTAAAAAGTGGAATATCTTGTAAGCTATCAACGGAGTGGAGAACCATCAAGTGTTCCAATCAAGTAATGATGTAAAAGACCGGAACCCAATCTAGCTCACGTTCTACATCCTTGTCAGCTGTTCTTACATCACAGAAAACATCGATCTCACAGTACTGGGGTTAGTGAAATAAGATCTAGGAATCCAGTACTAAGACACACGACGAATAGGAGCAACAAAGGTAGAACCAAAATCACGTGCACGTGAGTGATTAGAATGCCGAAAAGAACGTGACTTATTTGAATTATATCCAAAATCAGCACGTGAAGCAGATTTAAAACCATCATGAAAATTCTCAAAAAACTTACCTTTCACATTACTTCTAAGAACAAAAAACATTGCACGTTTTTGTTTCAAAGCATTCAATCTTTTCTTCTTCTCTTTCTTAGCACGTCTAAAGCAAAATTCATGCAAATGACCATCTCTTCCACAATAGGTGCATTGAAATTTTACATTACCAGAAATCTTTTGAGATGATGAGCTAGCACCTACATTGTTATTCGATGAACTTTGCACAAAGCCAGCAGATTTAAACACAGTTTGTTTTGGTTCAAGTTTCACTTCAATTTTTCCAGGTTCAAGAGGCTTAATAACCTTAGGAGGATTATTCTTGGCATGCTCAACAAAATTAAATCCTAGACCACGATTTTTCACACTTGTTTTTGACTTGTCTAGAATCATGTTCAAATTTTTCTTGCCAAAAGAAAATCTCTCTAAAGTGTCTTTCAAGTACTCATTCTCTTTAGCTAGCGTGGGACAAGTTGTGCATTTAACAGGTTCATTCACAAGATTTTTAGAAGCACTAGACTGAGCCAATATTTCTTTTTCAGCAAAATCATTAAGTTGTCTAGTCAAAGCTTCTATTTCAGTATTAAGCTTAGGACAATTAGAGCAAGAAGATATCTCATGATAAAGCATCTGTTGAATTGTTTCTTGTGATGAATTAAGTCTAGCTTCTAGCAAATCACATTTAAAGCAAGTTTTAGATTGAGTATTTGCAATACCTGACTCTAAACATGTAGGAGAGCTAAACTTGAGTTTTTCAATTTCATCATGTGCAAGTTTTAACTTTTCACCACAAGAGTCATGTGCCAATCTCAACTCATCAAGTTTAACAGTTACATCATTAAGTTGAACCAAGTTTGATGCATTAATTGTTCTAGCAGATTCCAACTCAGTATGTAAAACTTGACAAGACTCACAAGATTCATCATCAGGAATAGAAGCTCTAAGTCTATTGATTTCAGAATTTAAGCTCTCAACAATGAAATCATGATTTTTAATTTTCTTTTTATACTTCTTAAGCTCATCTGTCAATCTAAGTACAGCACGAGATAAATCAGTGTAAGAAGGTTTTACCTCATCAGGATCACTGTAAAGATCATCATCATTGAGCTCCTCACTGTTGGCCATAAAACACATCCCTGTGAAGTCCATCTCCTTTGCCTTCTTCTCATTGCCATCATCATCACTTTCAGAATCATCATCACTCAAAATAATCTCATCAAGTGCTGAAATTATCTTATTGACTGCCCTACGATAATTGCGCTTCTTGTTTGGATCAATCTTGATTTGAGAACGACGAGTTGGTGTCTTGTCATCTTTAACCTCCTTGCTTCTCAGTTTGGGGCAATTCATCTTGATGTGGTTAAGCTCACCACATTCATAGCATTTGATTGGACCTCCTCTCCGTCTTAATCTGATATTATTAATTGCCTTGGTTACCCTGTTAGAGAGAAGTACAAGCTGCTCTTCTGGAATATCCTCTAATTGTTCATCTGAAATAGAGCACAATGCAGACAAAGAAACAATAGAAGAACTAGAAGAACTGTCAGCTTGGTTAGTCACTAAGCCCAAAGAATTAGTCTTATTTATCCTGGCCAAAACATCAATCTCATGTGTTTTCATCTTAGAATAAAGATCATTCAAAGTGAGTGTTTCCATATTAACAGAATGATTGATTGTAGTGACTAACACATTCCAAACAGACATATCCAAAGCATTTAAAATTTGACGAGCATTGTCAGAATCAGAATATGTGACATCTACAGATTGCAAATCACTAACAATTTTATTGAAGCGATCAAAAAGAGCATCTACAGTTTCTCCAGGTTTCATCTCAAATTTAGAATACTCCTTTTTAAATTGATTCTGACGCACACCTTTAACAGATTTAGATCCTTCATGATAATCAGCTAGAGTGGTCCAAATTTTATTTGCAGATTTAAGGTGAGCAATTCTGACAAACTCGTTTCTATTTAAGCCTTGCAACAAAATATTTCTAGCCTTAGCATTAGCTTCAACATCAGATGAATTTTCAGTTGTAACAACAGGAGGCACATCATATGTATGTTCAACTTTTTGCCAAATAGAATTACCTTGTGCTTGAAGAAAAACCTCCATGCGCGTCTTCCAATAAAGATAATCTGATCCATCAAAAAACGGTGGCTTACCTGAAAACCGATCCCGATCTGATGCCATTGTAACTTGGCTCTGATACCACTTGTAGGATCGTCGATGACAATCAGAGGGGGGGTGAATGATTACAGCGTCTAGCGGAAACCTTTTTTTTTTGAAACTACTATCTTCTGCTCTTTCAACCTGTCAAACATAGCAAAAACAAAAAGAACAAAGATAGCAAAAGAAATATATATTATATATGGTTACTGTAGCTAACTAAAGAAAACAAAAAACTAAGATGTGTTTTCTTTTACCAATAGCCAAGCCATGCAAATATTTAAACAAAATCAACTTTGATGACTCACGGATGGATGGTTGCTAAAAGCAACTAAGTGTATATATGCATGCATGCTCAGACGTGACTGATGGATGGTTACTAAAATCAACTAGTATAAATACATATGCATGTCGTGGCTTTGATGAGTCACGGATGGATATGGATGGTAACCAAAATTCAATTAGCATATATATGTATGTCTGCTGTGACGTGGCTCTGATGGTTCAGAATGCGTGCATTTGCTTATTGCTTTTCGCCAGAACATGCATGCACAGCAGAACCACGCAGACCAACAAATAAAAGATGCAGCTTCTTGACTGGACGCAAGTCCTGTTGGATTGCCGAAGTGCCGAGCGGCCAATGTGCCGTGTGCTACTTTTGTTAATCCTGCACGCGAAAAACCAAGCCACCAGAGCAACGTGGACTGACAAGCAAAGAAACGACGTGCGAACCAGAAGACTCCGCGCGTGGTGACGTGCTGGTGCCCTGACGACCAAACAGGAAGCTCATCGACCGACGACGATGCTGGACGTGACCAAGAAAACCGAGATTCGTCGCCGCCGCCGCAATATTTTTCTCGAAACCGATCTGTAATTTTATTTCTAAATTATGGTGGCTACAAAGTACCCTTCTGATACCCCTCAAACCCTAGAACGAAAATTGCATCTAAAAACCACGGGGTTAGTCTCCAACCCCACCTCTCTATTTATAGTCTAGGGCCCAAAACCTGGGCTTACCCTAAGCCCACGAGTTCTAATCCAATTCCAACACCAAAGGGACCCGAAACCCTTTCTAACACGGGTTTTTCCAAAATTCCAACTTTTCTAACTCGTCTCGTGTCGAAGCCTCCAGGACCGCACCTCCCGTAGCTTCTCCACGCATCATCCACCTTTAATCTCCATGCACCCCAAGCATGAGCCCGACCATCTCGTGATCTCCTTGACCGTCTGAACCTCGGATCTCCCCATCCTAGTCCCGGTCCACCTCGTCACCGACCATGATCGCCTCCATGCTCAACCTGCACATGCAAAGACCAAAGAACATTCTTTTCGGCACAAGTTCGTCTCAACTTGACCAACATCAGTCCATACGCACACACGCTAACACACCTCGCATAACATCGATAAATAAAATCATCAATTATTTATCATACCAAATTAACCATTGTCAATTATTCATCATCAAAATAACGTAGACCTAACCACATGGTCTAACACATATGCTTCTTCTTCGACTTTTGGAGTTAGAGGATCAGCAGCTGAGTTCTCGAATGCCGTGAAGATTGTTCTTG
Organism: Dendrocalamus latiflorus; assembly: GCA_017311315.1. Taxonomy (NCBI): domain Eukaryota; kingdom Viridiplantae; phylum Streptophyta; class Magnoliopsida; order Poales; family Poaceae; genus Dendrocalamus; species Dendrocalamus latiflorus. Next base: position 7,652,631 of record CM029630.1, on the reverse strand, counting down.
CCCTCTACACTTCCTCCTCTAGCTTGGGCAACTCATTAGCATGGCCCATAATCTCATTGAGGATGCCATGATATGCTTCCTCAGAATCGGCCGTTTCTGCTTGATTGGTAATGTTATCCATGTGTCTCTCCACTGCCGCAAGAGCTTCTTCCGCTTTGTGCACATTGTAGAGAAGAACGAGGCTGAGGGCAGTTTCCTTTTCCTGAGCGGCAATGAGACATCTCCGTTAACGGCGAATGATGAGGCTCAGCTGATGGATAGAAGTGAGTTGAGAAAGAAGAGCAGGGCATGAGTGGAGGAGCTGCTCCAGACGCAAATTGTTGGCCGCCTGTCTAAGGTTGCGGCCGAACAACTCATGATGGATAGATGAGAGAAAGGAGATCAAAAGAATATTAGATGCCATTATTGAGAAATCTGATGAAGAAGATGAGGAAGAGGACAGTTTAGAAGAGCTGGATTAGACGGTTCGTATACCAAACCGTCTTTGGTATTAATATCATAGACGGTTCGTATACCAAATTATCTCTGATATTAATATCATAGACGGTTCGTATAACAAACCGTCTCTGATATTGACTTATCACAGACGGTTCATATAACAAACCGTCTTTGATATATGCATTATCACAGACAGTCGAATAACAAACCATCTCTGATATTGACTTATCACAGATGGTTTGTATAACAAACCATCTCTGATAATGACACGTCACCAATCCGCTACGTATCCTCCAGTATTTCGAACTCACCCGTCCATTCTCTCCACATTGAATGGCAGACACCGATTCCTCCCACCACTCGGCCCTTATTAATTACTCCCCATCTACCTTCCCACCGCTTAGCCCTTATTAATTACTCCCCATTTACCTTTCCATCGGCAGTCACGCATGAGTTCATCCACTATATAGCTTCCTGCATCCTCCCCTCGATGACGTCGACTACCACCGTGAGCTAGCGCCTCCGTTGTGACACCACGGTTGACTGCATAGCACACTATTGTCGTAAGTGGTGCAAGAGTGTCTTATCCAGTCTCACCGTTGTGGCACAAAGGTGGCGCTACCGCCGCCTCTCCACTACCGGTGATATCCGGCCACCATCCAATGCATACAGCTTGTTCCTTGACGACGCCGAATACCGCCGTGAGCTAGCACCTCCGTTGTGACACCTCGGTCAACTGCAAAACACACCCTTGTCGTAAGTGTCGTAAGAGTGTCTTGTGTAGTCTCACCGTCATACCACAAAGGTGGCGCTACCGCTGCCTCTCCACTGCCAGTGATATTCGGTAGCCATTCGATGCATCTAGCTTGCCGTGTTAAAGAGTTGGGTTCGCTATCATGTTATGCTGTAATGGTGGATTCTAATCTTAATAGAAATGGAATGTGCTATTGTGTTTGCCACTGTATTTGCTTGTTTTCAAAGGGAATAAGTAACATCATTTTTTGAGGCTAGCCAAAAAATAGAAGAAAAAACTTCATGTGTACAATGAACTATCATAGACGATTTTGTGGTATGAATTGTCTATGAAGGACTATCACAGACGGTTCTATATACCTACCATCTGTGATACTCGCCAATCACACACGGTTGGTAACTAGAACTGTCTGTGATGTGTGAGTATCACAAACGATTTTTGATTCGAGCCGTCTATAATAGTTTTCTTCACAAACGGTTCTAGTTACAAACTGTCTGTGTTTTCTTTATCACAGATGGCTCAGAAACCATTTGTGATAACCTCCGATTATCACTGACACATTAATACAAGAGGTTCAGAAAACCGTCTGTGATGATAGTTCCGAACCGTCTGTAATCACCCATTTTGTAGTAGTGATCACACTTGATAGTGAAAACTATGTCAATTGGAGGAGTAGTTGTTTTAAAATACCATTTTAATGAGATGTTGTAGTAATAATATATGCCAAGAGGAGAAAAACAAAACCAACTATCTACAAATTCTTTTGAAAAGTAATCAGGCTGCTATTGTTGGTATTTCTCAACAACTACAAAAGGAACATTAAAGCACTGTACACTTGAGCTTCAAACGATATGCAACAAATCACACACTCCAGTGTGTCAAGTTCTATAAAGTAGGTTATGGCTATTATCTCTTCCTCCTTATCATGCTGCGTATTAGGCTTAGTGAAGAAAAGGAGTGCGACGAACGCAGCGAGTATGCCTAAGACAGCATCCAACATGCAGCATGATGAGGAAGAGGAAGAGACAGCAGCCATAATCTACTTCATAAAACCTAACACACTAGAGTGTATAATTTGCTTTATGCCATTTGAAGTCCAAGTATATAGCGCTTTAATGTTCCTTTCGTAGTTGTTGAGAAATAGCAACATGAAAAGCCTAACTACTTTCCAGAAGAATTTATGGATAATTGGTTCTCTTTTTCTCATCTTGACATATATTATTGCTACAAGATCTCATTAAAAGGGTGTTTCAAAACAACAACTACTCTAACCAGCATAGCTTTAGCTATCAAGTGTGATATGAGATCTGACTTTGTCTCTATCTTATTTAAATTGTGGGATGTACAAAATTATGTTAGTGTTACTAGAAAAATATGTGGGCATCATTTATCTAAATCAAGAACAAGTTGTAAATTGTTACTTTATGTTGTCTAGTGTACGACTTTACTCCTCCTAGCAATAGGGCATGACAATCAACTCAAGTACATTCGATCTTGATGAACTCTCACATTCGACGATGACTCTTCACCTTCTTGATGATGAAGGTCATTGACCCGAAAGGAGAGTTCAACTTTGATGACAATAATTAATAGATGTTCAAACATTTATTCAATTGTAATTCATTTAATTATTATTCATTTAGTTGTAATTCATTTGTGAGATTTGTGTAATGATTGTCTTGTGCTATAAGATTTACAATTATTTGTGATCTGCTTACTTGTTTTCAAAGGACATGGCTAGCATTTCTTGAGGCTAACGAAAAAACAAAATTTTTTTAGCTATACAAAGTACCATCACAAACAGTTTTTGTATTGACCGTCTATAATAAGTAACAACACAGACAGTTATTTTTCAAAATCGTCTGTGATATCTGACATATCATAGATGGTTCTTTTCAAAAACTGTTTGTGTTGTGATTTTTCATAGACAATTCTTTTAAAAAATTATATGTGTTGTGACTTATCGTAGATGATTTAGGAGCCGTTTATGATAACCACCTATTATCACTGACACAATAAATCAAGCAGTTTAGAAACCATCTCTAATAAAGGTTACGAACCATCTGTAATAACCACATGTGTAGTAGTGATGTCACTCCATCTCCCCTCCGGCCCACAGGTGGCACGGCGAGTGAAGACTCGCGTGTAGTAAGGCGGCACCAAGAACTAGCAGCAAATAGCTCTTTGACCGATATAGGTAAATAGATTTCCAATTTACATACAGGCCGTATCTACTTAGTTGTAGGCATTGCACCCTGAAATATCACTTTTCGGGTCAGATACCCCCAGCTTTTTGTAAACCGGATCTAAGTCTAAGCAAAAACATTAATCATTAACCCTAGGCCAAAACTTGAACACCTAATTCAAACTTAAGCGGAAGCGTACCCGAACTCGAAGAAGCCATCTTGAGGTGTGGAAGTAGAGGTGCGGTGAAGCTGAGGTGGCCGATGCCGTGAAGGAGGTCGGCCAGCGTCGCTAAAACTGTGGGCGGGTTGGAGGTGGTCCGGCCTTCGTTCACCGCAGCGCACGTGAGTAGATCGGGTCTGTTAGGGTTTTTGGGAGCCTTGGATGACACACGAACCAAAGCCCTGCCGAAGCCCTTCTGTTTTTATAGCACTGGGTGACCGGGACCAAAACCAAAACGGGTCGGTTGCCGCCTCCGATCAAGGCGCGAAGTGGAGACGGAGTCTCCCTAAAATCTCGGGGTTGTTAGCCAAGATCAGCCCAACATTCTCCCCTTTGATCGTAAGGCTAACATCATAAGCCCATTCTCAATAAAACAACATGCCAAGGTAATGTGTTGCATGGCCAATGAAGTGCCATACAACCTCAGTACCTATAGTGTACTATTCCATCTTGAAATGGATATTCATTATACTTAATGGGAGTTGGTTTGCTTTAAGGTCCTTTTATCCAGAATCAGAGGCTTCCCAATAAACCCATGCCGGCAACATGATCACGAAAAATATTGGGTGGTAAGCCTTTAGTAAGCGGATCCGTAAGCATTAACTTAGTACTAATATGCTTGATACTTATGGTTTGATCCTGGATTCTATCTTTCACAACATGATACTTAATGTCAATGTGTTTGGCAGCACCACTTGACTTGTTATTATTTGCATAAAAGACTGCGGGTTCAGTATCGCAGTATAAGGTGAGTGGTTTAGAGATGTTGTCTACCACTTTAAGTCCTGCGATAAAGTTCTTAAGCCATACAGCCTGCCCAGTAGCCTCATAACATGCCACAAACTCAGCTTGCATCGTTGAAGATGCCGTAAGGGTTTTTTTTGGAGCTTTTCCATGAGATATCTCCTCCAGCGAGTGTGAAGATATAACCTGCCGTGGATTTCTTAGTATCAACACATCCCGCAAAATCTGAATTTGAATAGCCAACAACTTCAAGGCTATCAGAATTCTTACATGTGAGCATGAAATGCTTAGTAGCTTGCATATAGAGCAAAGCTTTCTTAACGGCCTTCCAGTGGTCTGGTCCTGGATTTGACTGATATCTAGCAAGCATCCCGGTTACAAAAGCTAAATCAGGGCGTGTGCATACTTGAGCATACATAATGCTTCCGACAGCTGAAGCATAGGGAACTGACTTCATCTGATTAGTTTCATATTGGTTCCTCGGACATTGAAATGTCCCAAACTTATCGCCCTTAACAATAGGAGCAGGCGAGCCAGAGCACTTATGCATATTGTATTTCTTCAGTACTCTGTAAATATATGCCTTCTGAGATAAACATAATATTCCTTTGGACCTATCTCGGTGAATTTCAATGCCAAGAACATAAGAGGCATCACCAAGATCCTTCATATCAAAAATAGATGAAAGAAATCTCTTGGTCTCAAACAGCATATCCTTATCGCTGCTGGCCAATAAGATATCATCCACATAAAGTACTAAGATGGTGAATTTACTCCCATTGAACCTAACATATATGCAGTTATCAACTTCATTTTCCTTAAAATCAAAACTCCTTATGATCTTATTGAATTTGAGGTACCACTGCCTCGACGCTTGTTTTAAACCATAAATGGATTTCTTAAGTTGACATCCCATATGCTCCTTGCCTTCCACGACAAAACCTTCCGGTTGAGCCATGTAAACATTCTCTTGCAAGTCGCCATTAAGAAATGTCGTCTTAACATCTATCTGATGCAGCTCTAAATCATAATGAGCTACAAGTGCCATAACAATTCTGAATGAATCTTTAGTTGAGATAGGAGAAAACGTGTCATTATAATCAATCCCCTCTCTTTGTGAGAAGCCTTTTGCTACGAGCCTTGTTTTGAACCTTTCGATATTTCCCTTAGAGTATGCTTGGTTTTGTAGACCCATTTACAACCTACTGTTTTGACTCCGTCAGGAATTTCTACTAAGTCCCATACATCATTAGTGCTCATAGACTTTATTTCATCCTCTGTGGCTTCAAGCCATTTAGAAGAATATTTACTCATCATGGCCTCCTTATAAGAGGTGGGATCATGTATCTTCCCTATATCATTAATATCCTCATTCATATAGACAACATAATCATTTGGGATGGCAGATCTTCTCTCCCGCTGTGATCTTCTAATAGGTTCATTAGTTATTATAGGAGACTGCTGAGGCTCATCATTAGGTGTAACGTTAGGAATTTCAGAGACCTCAACAGTAGGTGCAACAACAATATTCTCTACTGGAGGTGCAACCTCCTAAGGCATAGGAATAAAGGTCTCTGGGATGAGCGGTGAAGGAACATAAACCCACTTCTCCTCAAGATCTATTTTCCTGGGCTCCAGGTCCTCGTTATTTTCTAAGAACACAGCGTGTCTTGTTTCTACAAACTTAGTTATCCTATCAGGACAATAAAAGCGATACCCCTTGGATCTCTCAGGGTACCCAATAAAATGGCAACTTACTGTCTTAGGATCTAATTTCTCAATGTGTGGATTAAATAACTTAGCTTCAGCATGACAACCCCACACTCGTAAATATTTCATACTCGGTTTCCTCCCAGTCCATAATTCATAAGGTGTTTTAGGCACTGATTTACTGGGAACCCGATTAAGAATATGTGCGGCTGTCTTTAGTGCTTCCATCCACAGACTAATTGGTAAACTGGAATGGCTGAGCATGCTCCGTACCATATCCATAAGTGTACGGGTACGTCTCTCAGCTACTCCATTCTGCTGAGGTTCATCCGGTATAGAATACTGGGCAATAATGCCATTTTCATAAAGGAACTTAGCGAAAGGGCCAAGAATTTGCCGATAAGGGGCATGTATTCCATAATATTCTCCCCCACGATCCGATCTTACCACTTTAATTCTTAGGTTGTGCTGATTTTCAACTTCAGTCTTAAATATCTTAAATTTGTCAAGTGATTCAGATCGGTCTTTAATGGGAAAGATATAACCATAACGGGAGAAATCATCAATGAATGTGATGAATGTATCAAAACCATCCACTGATGTCACAGGAAAAGGACCACAAATATCAGTATGAATTAATTCTAAGAGTCATGTACTGCGAATAGCTCCCTTCTTGATTTGCTTAACATATTTTCCTTTAATGCAATCAATGCAGTGGTCTGAGTCAGAGAAATCTAATGGGTGGAGAATTTCTTCTTTAATGAGACGCTCCATTCTCCCCCTCGAAATGTGGCCTAAACGACAGTGCCACAGTTTCGAAGAAGTCTCATCATTCTTTTTACGCTTAGCATCACACACATTCAAAGATACAGGAGATTAAGGGAAAGCATATAGAGCTTGTCTTGTCTAAAGGCAAGACCAACATCATTTGAATTAAACTTAATAATGCATTTATTATCACCAAAAATACATTTAAAACCTTCATCGTTCAATAAAGAAACTAAAATCAAATTCCTCCTGATGGAAGGAACATAGACTACATTATTAAGATGAAGTATGAAGCCGTTATCTAAAACTAATGAAATAGATCCAACTGATTCTACTTTGGTTTCCTTTCCATCCGCGACTCTAAGACTTCGCTCTCCCTTTCTTAGTGTTTTCGCGGTAAGGAATCCCTGTAAAGAGTTGGTAACGTGCACAGTTGCACCTGAGTCAATCCACCATGAATTAAGAGAGAAATCAGCATAAAGAGTCTCATCAATGAACGTTATTGTATCATTACCCCTTTTGGTGAGCCACTTTAGAAAACCTACACAATACTTCTGGAAATCCCCTAGCTGCTTGCAGAAGTGACATTCCCACCCCCCTTTAGGTGCTCCAGCGGGAGCAACATGAGGCTTATGTGCATTGTGCACTTTAGGCTCCGACTTGTCTAAATTAGGGGAGAACTGCAGCTTTTTCTTAGATTTGAAGTCCCTTGGAACTTCCTTTTGTTAGAGCCACCAACTTGAAGAGCAAAATCCTTCTTTTCTGTCCTTATTCTCTCTTCCTCCTGGACACACATGGCGATTAAATCGCTCATGCTCTATTTTTCTTTGTGAGTATTGTAATTAATCTTAAATGCTGTGTACTCAGAAGGAAGAGAAGTCATAATAAAAAGGACTAGGAAACCATCAGATATCTCCATATCCATGCCCTTAAGCTTTTATGCCATATTAGTCATCATCATGATATGTTCTCTTATGCTGCTGGACCCGTCATACTTAGTGGTTAAGAGGCTCTGAATCAAAGTATTGGCATAAATTTTAGTGGAGCCTTTGAATTTCTCCTCTATTGAAGCCAAATACTCCTTAGTATTTTCGGAATCGGGGATCGCTCCCAAAATCCCGACTGAAATAGAGGTCTTCATAATCATTAGTGATAAGCGGTTAGACCGCTCCCATTTTTCAGCATTAGCTTCATAAATTTTCTTTTTCTCATCATAATTCTCCTCACCTTCGTTGGGGGAACGGGAACGGCTACCCTTAAGGCATAATCAAGGTCCAAAACTCCAAGGATAACATGAATTCTTTCTTTCCATGTGGGAAAATTGCTCCCCGTGAGTTACTCAATGTTATCAATTGTGACAGCAACGTTTGAAACATTAATTGCTGAATATCAAAATACAGGACAAAAATTAGAAATATCATAAAGATATATATATTGCATTCAATTAACCCTACGTTGGTCCAATTAATAATAAGCAAAAATTACAGCTCTAATTCATATCACCGTTGGGCAGAAAATGAAAATGAGCTTAATAATTTTATATGGCGACACATGATTACAAACAACGTTGGTCAGAATGTAATCATATGCATACATAATGCCAAAATAAAACATAAAATCTCTAATTAAAATATCTCGTTGGTTCAATTTTAATCAGAGATAAAACATAATAATATGGCAATGATACATAATAATTTGGGCCACTAAAAATAATTAAAAACAGTGAATAAAAGAAAAAAGGACTTATGCATAAGAAAATGCACTGGACAAGAAAAAACATTATTTCAGTCGGCCCCAAAAGAAAACAAGCCCAAAACCATCTGGACGGCCCAAAAAATATATGGCCGAAAAACTCCAGCACAGGCAAAAAATCCTGCACGAGGCCTAAAACCAATCGCGCAGCCCACCAGGAAAAAATGCGCACGCGCGTGCGGCCTAAAAGAGCTCGTACGGCCCAATACTCCGGTGCAACTCGAAAACCGCGCGGCTCAACATAATAAGCGCGAGGCCAGAAATTTTCCGCGCGGCTCAACAAAGCACGTGCGCGGCCCACAACACCGCCGCGGCCCACCTCAAGCGCGCTCGGTCCAATTCACACCCGCGACACGCACGCGCCGTCCGATCTCATCAGATGGTTGAACCTGCGCCCCAGCTGAAACAAAAGGCCCCGAACCCTAACCCTAATTTCATTCCCACTACTCCTCATGCAAAAAAACCGGAGCGGCGCGCTCGTGCAGAGCGACGGTGGCTCCCGAGACCGAAGATCTAATTTCCGCCGCCCTCCAGAAAACCGTAAGTTCCGCCGCCGATCTAAAAATTTGATTTGGATTCTAGGGTTCGGGTGGATGGATTTTGGGGGTTTTTTCATTAGGGTTTTTCAAAATTTCTTGAATCACCTCCTTCTAATTTTTAAAACCGAGACATTAATCTAAGATTCAGAGCAACTCCAAGAGATTAGCCAAAAGGATTAGCCAAATTTACCGATTTAGCTACTTTGTAAAATAGATCTCACAAAAAAAGACTAGACTACTCCAACAGACTCTGTAAAATTTGGACTCTCCATATTCAAAAGTGCCACGTCAACAGGATTTTTCGGATCGGGGAGGCTTTCAGCGCCGTGTACGACTTCATCATCACACACCACATGTACATTCGTTGCCATTAGTCCCTTGTTGCGCCTTTGGACTGTGGGACGTCATTATTCGCTACAAACACTGACATACAAAAATTCAGGAAAGATTTTTAAGCAGGTTTTGTGCAAACTGCTAGCTAATACAGGATGTTGGTATGAGTAATTGCAATAGCCAATAGCATATCTTATTCAGTATGTGTAGAGTGCAATACAGAAGACCCACTCGGCCATGTATAGATGGCAGCATGGGGTCGCGTTCGCGGGCGGGAAGGGGGCGTCAGCGCCGGCGCAGCGCGCAGGAACGGGGCCGCGCGCGCGGGAACGGGGCCAACCCGCGGGAAGAGGATGGATGGCGAGCGGCGGAGGCTATCCAAAAATAGAGAGCGAACGTCGTGGGATACAGGGTTACTAAATTTAGAGAGTCATTTACCTAGTCTTTTGGAGATAGTTTTTTCTAATACTAGCTATATTTACCTTTACAAAATGATTTGGCTAATCTCTTGGAGATGCTCTCAAGCCTCTAGATCCGAGTTCGGGAGGTGCGGTGAACTCGAAGAAGCCATCTTGAGGTGTGGAAGTAGAGGTGCGGTGAAGCTGAGGTGGCCGACGGCGTGAAGGAAGTCGGCCGGCGTCGCTGAAGCCGTGGGCGGGTTGGAGGTGGTCTAGCCTTCGTTCACCGCAGCACACGTGAGTAGATCGGGTCTGTTAGGGTTTTTGGGAGCCTTGAACGACATGCGAACCGAAGCCCTTCTATTTTTATAGCGCTGGGTGACTGGGACCGAAACCAAAACGGGTCGGTTGTCGCCTCTGATCAAGGTGCGAAGTGGAGACGGAGTCTCCCTGAAATCTCGGGGTTGTTAGCCGAGATCAACCCAACACTTTTGTGTGTCAAGAGCTGACACGAGCGGCGACGCAGTGTCGAGAGCTTGTACCACTCAGACCCAGCTAGATTTGAGCATTGTGATTACTGGCGATGTGACGGTGAGGAGTGCGGGCGGCTTGGCCAACTCACGGTGTGCTCGATGTCTACGCCTTCATAATGACAATAGGCATGTCTCCCTTCTCTCTGGCATCCTCCTCACCATTCAGCCTCCTCCTGTTGCCCTACGAGCCAATGTAGCGCAGTGATTTCGGCGAGGCGCATTCCCCGATGCGGCCGCACGGCTGTTCCAACGCGGAGGCCTAGCAGCTTCAGTGAGGTGGTGATGAGGACATCACTTCTTCGGATACACACAACACTCCTCCACTTGACATTCAAGGACCAATCACTAGAGCTCGCGCCCGACAATTGAATTTACAGGTGAGCTCGTTCCTAAGTACTTCTTTTTGTTCATTTGAGAATCGATTGCTACCTAATGATTTAATTATGATTAGGAACCATGGAGAGGACCTAGAAGTACTTGGAGATGGGCTACGAGGCGCACAAGTCCAGCAAGGGTGGTCGAATCATGTTGGAGGTCCAACTCAAGCCGACTTCGAATCCAATTCGGAGTCCAGGACCAGGCCGCACTAAAACGGATGCCCAGATCGTATCCGGACTCCGTTTTGGACGTTCCACATATGTATAGAAAGCTGAGAAGACTACCTTTCTAATGGCTTTGTTCCCATATCAAAATTCCTTCTGAGTCAACGGGAATCTTCGAAACAAGTGGACTCAAGCCGACTTCGAATCCAATTCGGAGTCCAGGAGCAGGCCGCACTAAAACGGACGCCCAGATCGCATCCGGACTCCGTTTTGAACGTTCCATATATGTATGGAAAGCTGAGAAGACTACCTTTCCAATGGCTCTGGTCCCATGTCAAAATTCCTTCTGAGTCAACGGGAATCGTCGAAACAATTGGCATTCAGAATCTGTCAGGGTGCTGCGCCACCGTCTTTTGGGCCGTTCGGCTTTGTATCGTGTTGGAGCCCATTAGGGGCGCATCCAGGGGTTTTGCTTAGATTAATCTGTCTTTGAACAGTTTCGCCGTTCATCGGTTTGCGAGACCCCAACTTGTGAACTTAATATTTATTCGCAATTTCAGATTGCATCTTGTACTCTCTTGCTTGTGTTCTCGATTCGCTTGCAGGAGATAGCCTTCTTGGCGAGGTCAATCGTGTTCGGCACGGTTGATAACCAACGGAGCAGTGGTGTAGTGATTGCGAGGGGTTCGATCTGTTTTGGTCGGAGCCTTTGGATCATCAACGTCGAGATCTCCACAATCGACTTATCAGTACCTCTCGGAAGATCGGACCATCGTCACATCAGTTGGTATCAGAGCAACGGTTGCCCGTGAGGTAATTCTTGTATCCCTAGTTAGTAGATTGGTTTTTATTTCCTATAGTCCAGAAAAAAATATTGCCCCACAAAAAGAATTAATTCCGCTGTCCAAACCCCGTTGTGCCTTTCAATCTGTTAGTTTTGGTTTGCTAAATTGAATTTGTGTCCATATTAGCATTGTCTAGTTGCTGGCCATATCTTTGTTCCATTAAAAATCCAAACAAAAGAAAAATTCCCCACCCCAATCCCTAATTTCCAAATTCGGCTGATTTTTCCTTTCTCTGCAGCCGCCACCAAAAACGCCATATCTTTTGATTCCGAGATTATTTTTGAGTGAGACCACCTCCATTAGATTCAAAAATTCCTTATCCATCTATCTGTAAAATTTCACGTCATTCCAGCAAGGCAGTTAAGATATATATGCGGTGAAAGTTGACCCAGTTATCTGTTTTGAATCTGCAACAGTCAGCAGTTGTGATTTTTGTGCGAATTTCTGCGTCGGGTTTTGGAAGTTGGCCCCAAAATAAAATCTGTATAAAAAGCCATCAGAAAACAGAGAAAAAAAGAATCAGTGGAAAAAAGGCATCTGACAAAAAGTTACGGCCAAATACCGACGTACTGTCCAGTGGACAGAAATCTTCAGTTTTCAGTTTTGGGTCAATCCTTGTGTTCTTCAATTCCAGATTGCATTGGATTGAATTATCTTGTATTTACCACTCATACACATTGACATACACTTGTTTTTAGCCTTCTTCCATTCTTGGTTGATCAGCAACATAGGCTAAGTGTTAGATACGGACTATAATTCAATTCTATGCAATTCTGAAATTAACTGATTGTTCTCCATTGCTACCATATTGTGCCTTCCAAGCTACACCTACTCTTGATCAGAACAGGTTCCCTCTTGCAATCGTACCCACGCTCGACACGGTATCACGAACCAGCCACCGGTTGTACCACCTGCTGCATCGGTAAGAACACTTGTAAGAGTGTAGTAAGACGCTTGAGAATATGTGATTCCACCTTCCACCACCTAGTAGTGCATAGGGATAATACCTTTGTGTTGTCTTTTGTTTTCTACTAACCATGACAGGTGGGTTGTCTGATGATAATGAGAGACAAAACCGCGACGCAAGTGCTTCATTTGCTGCCCAAGATGCACGCCCACGACACCGCCTACATCAAAACCGTCACGGTATGGGAGGTAATAATTTTCAGCACCATAATGATCGTTCTAATCATGACCCTTTTGCTAAAGTCAAATTTATCATTCCATCTTTTTCTGGTCTTTATGATGCTGAAATATATCTTGATTGGGAAATGATGGTAGAGCAGAAGTTTAATTCTCACTTGGTTCCTGAACAACATAGAGTTAGACAAGCTACTAGTGAGTTTAAGGACTTTGCTATTATATGGTGGAATGATATGGGTACCATGCGCTTACAACCTGATACATGGAAGCGGTTAAAAGAAGCTATGCGTGCTAGATTTGTTCCTCCTGCTTTTAAACATGAAATGCATAAGAAATTGCAGTGCTTAGACCAAGGTAATAAATCTGTCGAGGAATATTATCAAGAACTACAAATAGGCATGTTGTGTTGTAATGTTGTAGAAGATGAGGAGGATAAGATTTGTCGTTTTTACGGGGGTTACGGCGTGAAATTCAGGACATTGTTTATTATGAAGATTTTACTACTGTCAACCAGTTGTTCCAGCTTGCTATGCTTGCAGAAAAAGAATTGCAGGGTAGGCAACAAAGGACAAGGAGTAACTTTGGAGGTACGTCTACATCGAGATCAACGCCTGGGCAAGCCAAGATAGCCCCACCTCCTATTTGTCGAGCTGCTGCCCCCTCTGTGAGTAGGGCGCGTTCAGCAGCACTGCCGCCACCATCACGCGCACCCGAGACGAGCAAATCTACTAGTGTGCAAGCACCAGCACAGAGCTCTTCATCGGTTGCTTCCACGGGCCGTACAACGGGCATTGTGTGCCACCGTTGTAAAGGGATGAGCCACGTCATGAGAGATTGCACAAGTCAGCGGGCGTACATTGCGACAGAAGATGGTGGTTATGTAAGTGCTAGTGATGTTGAGGATGAATATGCTCTTGCAGCTAACCTTGCAGGTAATGGTGATGATCATGAGAACAAACCTGTGTTTGTGCCATTTTCTGTGACTAACAACTTGCAGGTAGTTGAGAACCATGCCAAAGAAGAGCATGAGCTGATTGAATCACTGACCCCATTGGTTGAGAATGAAGATAAGGAGATGGATGCACTTACATCATCTGAGGAGAGCCAAAAAGGTAAAGAACATGGTACTATCATCGCTCACGGTATTGATTTGGTGCCACAACAAGACATAGAGCAACCTTGTGAGTATATACCTGCTGTAGTGCAATCTTTTGATATTCCTTGTGTTGACTTAAATAAACCATGTGCTGATCTAAATTCTCATAATTTTGCACATATTAAATTAATAACACATAAAGAAGTTTTGACTAGAATTTCTCCTGCTAATTCATTGTGTTACATCATGTTGGATCTACCTATGAAATTGTCACATGCTATGGAGAAAGTTTCTGAACTTGCATGTTCGAAATTCTTATTTAGTACCTACACCCCTGGATATAAGTTTAATTTGATTGGAGATTATGGTGTGGAAAATCAATTTCTTGTATATCGAATATGCATAACTTGCGATCACATGGATGAATTGAAACTTGTTGTTTGGGACAACAATTCTTGTATGTTGAATCATGTTGAATGTGAGAGGGAAGTAAAACTTAGTACTCATTCAATGCCTATGTGTTCATCTCTTTTTGCACCATCTAGTATAGACAATCTGAATAAAGATGATGAATTATGTCAGAACATACAAAGCTCTTCACTCTTACTAGATGAATTTGCTATTGTTCGATTGAGATATGATTATATAGATGAACTTTGCTTGATTCCAAAAGTTGTAGTTTTGCCCATGTGTGCCACCACTACAAGTTTACAAATTCAAAGATTTGAATTGCATAAATGCTTCACTTACATTTGCAAAACAAGCAACAACGAAGAACGGTTAAAACGGATGACATATACATATACCATGCATACACCTTTAACATTTCAGATTTGAAGCCATACTTGAGAGAGGAAGATGAGACCGAGTTGAGGACAACTCCGCTTCAAGAGGGGGAGGATGATGAGGACATCACTTCTTCGAATACACACAACACTCCTCCACTTGACATTCAAGGACCAATCACTAGAGCTCGCGCCCGACAATTGAATTTACAGGTGAGCTCGTTCCTAAGTACTTCTTTTTGTTCATTTGAGAATCGATTGCTACCTAATGATTTAATTATGATTAGGAACCATGGAGAGGACCTAGAAGTACTTGGAGATGGGCTACGAGGCGCACAAGTCCAGCAAGGGTGGTCGAATCATGTTAGAGGTCCAACTCAAGCCGACTTCGAATCCAATTCGGAGTCCAGGACCAGGCCGCACTAAAACGGATGCCCAGATCGTATCCGGACTCCGTTTTGGACGTTCCACATATGTATAGAAAGCTGAGAAGACTACCTTTCTAATGGCTTTGTTCCCATATCAAAATTCCTTCTGAGTCAACGGGAATCTTCGAAACAAGTGGACTCAAGCCGACTTCGAATCCAATTCAGAGTCCAGGAGCAGGCCGCACTAAAACGGACGCCCAGATCGCATCCGGACTCCGTTTTGGACGTTCCACATATGTATGGAAAGCTGAGAAGACTACCTTTCCAATGGCTCTGGTCCCATGTCAAAATTCATTCTGAGTCAACGGGAATCGTCGAAACAATTGGCATTCAGAATCTGTCAGGGTGCTGCGCCACCGTCTTTTGGGCCGTTCGGCTTTGTATCGTGTTGGAGCCCATTAGGGGCGCATCCAGGGGTTTTGCTTAGATTAATCTGTCTTTGAACAGTTTCGCCGTTCATCGGTTTGCGAGACCCCAACTTGTGAACTTAATATTTATTCGCAATTTCAGATTGCATCTTGTACTCTCTTGCTTGTGTTCTCGATTCGCTTGCAGGAGATAGCCTTCTTGGCGAGGTCAATCGTGTTCGGCACGGTTGATAACCAACGGAGCAGTGGTGTAGTGATTGCGAGGGGTTCGATCTGTTTTGGTCGGAGCCTTTGGATCATCAACGTCGAGATCTCCACAATCGACTTATCAGTACCTCTCGAAAGATCGGGCCATCGTAACATCAGGTGGCATGGCAACGAGAGCGTTGGCGACGCGACGGCATAGGGAGAGCATAGGCAACATGAGGCAAGACAGCGAGGCAAGAGCGCGATGGCAGCCCAACACGGTGGCACGGTGGCACGGTAACGGCCTGACACAGGGTGCAGCCGTCCCGGTGCGGCCATCTCAGCTCCCAAGGTGTGGCCCTACAAAAATCAAGTCTTAGATACACATCGCTCTCCCAATGCAGTTTTATGCCATATCTTAATGCCTTGGTCCCTGTGAGAGATGTTGATGGGTTTAATCCCCTCCAAGGATCAACACTCGGTCAGAACACGCGCCTGAGTGCTCTTATACCAAGTGCTTGGGAAGAACCGCCTCAGGATCTGTATGCCCAAACTCAATACGACCGCTCCGATTGTTCCTACGACTACAGTGAAAATAGAAGACAGGAAGAACAGCCTGCTCTCGACCACTCTATTGTCAGACGGCGAACAGTGCGGACTCGAGTTACCCGTGAATGGACACTACATGGGGAAGTCGAACGGACAGGCACGAATGAAATTTTTCCGATGCGAACACAACTTGCGTTGCTTTTCCTTTTTCTCTGCTTATTCGACTTACTCCGCTCTTACAAATTACATGGTATATATATACAGTCAGGCCTCCCTGCAGAGCACTCAACTGCTCTGCCGCTCGCCCATGCTCCGCCGTCTGCCCATGCTCTGCTGACGACTGCTATAGTGTGTACCAACCATAACTACTGCCCACACCGAGCAAAGTGCTGATGACTGCTACAGTGACCGGCCGCTCTGACTTTCAGCCAAACACGTCTGCTACAGTGACCGATGCTTTGACCACGGCTTGTCTTCAACCGCACCTCCGACTACACAGGTCGTCTGAACACCGACCACTGTTCTTTCAACCATGGTGCTACGACCACGGTTGCCACGACTACGACCTCATACAAGCGGCACAACCATGGTGCTGGTCGTTATGACCACACACAACGTGGTCATAACCGACCACTCACACAAACGCTACGGTGCTTGTCGTTACGACCACACACAATGTGGTCGTAACCAACCACTCACACAAGCACCACGACACTAGTCGTTACGACCACGCATAACGTGGTAGTAACCGACCACTCACACCCGCGCCACAACTGGTCACTATGACTATGGTCACTTCGACCATAGCCACTCCGACCACGGCCACTCCGACCACGGTGCATCATCTCGATGCTTCGACCATGGCTTCTGGGACTGTTTCGACCCTGCCTGAGCACTGACCATGGACTACTGGCCAGTTCTTCGACCGTGGCTTCGACCACGACACCAACCAGGCCTTCAACCACGGCACCAACCAGGCCTTCGACCATGGCACCGACGACCACGTACAAATCATCAAGATTAATTCTAACAGATGTATCTTGCATGCTTCTCTCTCTTCTTTTAACTCCCGTCCACATTACCTCCTATGTTAGGCGGATGCCCTTAGAAGCAGTCCAGGGTGGAGCACTGGGAGTGTCCTAAATGCCAACCAGGATCCTACTGGACAGTTTGTGCCGTGCTGTTACGAACAACGACCACCCAATTGGGCACAAGTTTTTCTTTCTTCTTTCATTTGTTAATCATATCAACTGGGAGCAAATAGAATCATCAAGGTCATGCTCTGAACATAAAAAAATGATTAGCTCTCAGTGAATGTTACAAAAAATATATATGTGTGTGTTACAAACAGGGCTTATAAGGTAGAAGAATATAGACTTGGTGGCACTTAGCGGTAATTTTGTCGAGTGTGCTTGAATTAGCTGAAATATGTACACTCATGAGCGATGAGTTGATGTAGTAATCACCACGGGATTGCGAAAAGAAAGTAAGGACAGAGTCCTTGAAAAGACAAAGGAAGATGAAGGAACATCATCACGAGCAGATAAGTATGCCAGGAATAATGAACACGCAAGGAACAGATAAAATTAAAACGTTTAATGTAACTAAAAATCTATCAATCTAATGTTGGAAGTTGGTCTGTGGCCACATAACTAGGCGTGTGGGTGTGTACCTCACCTATCAGGGTTCATGTTCTAGACTTGATGTTGGTGTCTACTGTCTACCGAATTTAGAAATACACACATGTGTGTTTGGTAGGAAAGCGTCTGTCCGGGCTCCATGAGGCGCTAGGTGCCTTGATAAAATCCAAGCATGTATAGAAGATGCGCATGTGTATGTTTGCATGGATAATATGACTGGTGTGTATTAAGTGTATGCATCCGTCTTATACTCTGAAAAATTCTATCATTAATCTAATGTTATCCCTATGAAATATTTGAATCTACCAATCTAATAGAAGAATAAAACGATTCTATCATATAGTGAAATCATATCGACCCATCTACAATTGCATCTGCTACTTATGTATTTTATACATAAACTCCCTCTGAAATATAGGGATCTTTGATTCGCAATATTCTGAAAATATAGGAATAGAAAAAACGCAAGATTGACATGTCATAGCTTGTTGATACCGTAGTGAACAAAACCACATGAATTGTTCAAAAGATATGTTTGGTTGCCTCACAGGTAAAATGCAGAAAATTTGAGATTAAATATTAATTGCCTAGAGAGAGAATGGAGAGAGGAAGAAAGAAGGTGCATTGGAACTCAAAACCATTGCTAACATGAGGATAAACCTCATGCTAGAATTTCTCCAAAATTTGTAGGAATTTTTTCTATCCTATGAAATTCCTTTGAAGCAATCCTACAAATTAAACACCTCATAGAAACTGAAATCAAAGAGGCCCTACACGTGAGGACACTGATCGGCTGCGGCTTGAAGAAACTGAAATATGCACAAGTACTCATGGGCAATGAATTAATGTAGTGATCACCACGAACAAGGGATAGTGAGAAACGAGTGAGGTACAGGAATCCTTTAAAAAAGACAAAGGAAGATCGAGGAACATCAATAGAGCACGTAAGAACACCAGGAATATATTATCACAAACACGCAAGGGCACAAACATTAAAGGTTTAGTGTAACTAACAATCTTCAATCTAATGTTAATCCCTCTGAAATATTTGAATATATCAATCTAATAGGATGAGTAACCTGGCAAAAAATCTAATAGGAGGAAGAGGAGTAAAAAAAAATGTTTTGTAATATTATATCAAGCTCCCTCACAAAAAAAATTACTGAAGTGCTAGAAATCTGTCGACAATTGGATCAGCTTGAAGATTGGCGCTCCGGCCGACGGGATCGTCATCTTCCCCGGCTCCAGCCGTGGCCGAGCGTGGCTACTAACTTATTTTCTATTGAAAGTCCCTGTGAAATATAGATGTGAGGAAACTGATCTGCTGCAGTTGATTGCACGGTACCTTAAATGAGGAATATATCACACCAATTGTTCCAATCGACACGAGAAAAAGAAAAAGTGCAGCAGAATTATTCTCTTCTTTTTCTTTTTGTTCATTATTAATATATTATCGGACGCTCAAACTTTCGCCGTTCACACGCCAAGCCCACGATCCACATTTGTTACACTTGGCTTCCTAAAGCCGGTACTTACTGTGACCACAGGTGATCCTGATCTGGAATGCGAAAGTGTTGGAATTTACCCACCTAGAACAGCGGCTCGCCAGCTCCTGTGCTAAGGACAAGCACGAAGCAGCACTCGCTGTTGTCCTTCACGTACTGCGTCTCCCTGGCTCTTCCAGTACGTGTAGCACATCACGAATTGGAGCAGCTCCGCTGCTCCTATTTACACGAACGTCAGTAGCGCCCTTGCTTTGCTTTTGGTTCCTGTATTCGACAACAACTTGCAGCACCTGTGCTCTACTGTGCATGAACACGAATCACCGAGACACACGTAAAGAAACGCCAGAAACACGTGATGGTTTTTCCTAGAGCACCTGCTCTCTCTTCTCTTTATTTCTGAACTCTCGACAACATTACTCTTCTGTTATACTACTCACCCCACCTCAATCACGTTACATCCTCTCAACTTAGACACAGAGACTAGATGCCGGACACGACATCGACTAGAAACCGAAACGGCTTCCAGACACACAAACGGGCAACACAAAACTGACTCGGACACCGACTTGTACGTGAAACAAACTCAAACAATACTTGTATACATATACGTCAAAAAATAGAAACACAACTATTCTAACAATCACCTCCTTAATCTTATTTCTTTATCTTGATCACACTGATCTTCTCTCGTGCTTCCACTTCTTGTTTTTACATGCACTCCTGCGCGTCGTTCCTTCTTGAGCCATCACTGTAGCACCCCACATAAAGCTAAGGTGGAATACTACTAAGGAACGTCATCGCCAAGAAGTAAGAGTAATAATAAAAGACAATAATAGAAATTCATACACAAATTAAAACCTTCAAAGTACTTTATTAAATAATCAACGGAAGCTGTAATAATGTTTGAAATATGGGACCAGTCCACTTCTAATCAAATGACAAATAAAGTAAATGGCAAAACTTGTGGCAAGCCACAGTGCTGAAATTCGAGTGCTCCCACCCATGCATGCTGCTATCAATCCACTGGCCTTTTACCTGAGAGGGAAAGAGCAAGCGTGAGATTTGAAAATCTCAGCAAGTACCCAACTACGGTCGCAACTCAAGAGTAAAACAGGTAATGCAACCATATGAAATAAAGAGTAAGCATGATAAGTAAGCAATGCACAAAGGCAAGCAATGGACAAGTGATATTGGGAATACTGTCGTAATTGGAAAAGGAATAATTGGAGAACTGTGTATTAAGGATAATTGTTATTTGACAAGTTATGGTACATTATTACACGGGTGCCGGCGACCTCATCCCACATACCCCGTTATACGAGAATAGCCAGGCACAACCTTGTCCTCGACTGTATAACCGCAGACAGGGTGTAATATCCTGTGTAACGAGAATGTACAGCCCCCCGTACGTTACCAGGTGGGTGGAAATGACCCCTATATGTGGGTGGCCCCGGCGTGATAACCCTTAGCTGTTATTTAGCAACTTATCCATGATATAATTAGAGAGTTATGATTGAATTAAGATGTAGTTATAAGAGTGAAGGTTTGATACGACGAGACTAGAGACAAGGTCAATGATTCATGATGTTGGGAATAAGATCTGCCGATAAGGAGGTTCCTAACCAGAGTCATACAAGGGTTGTCAAACATATCTTTTTTATTAGGTGATAAATGGGTCATTAGTCAAGTTAATGTGCGGTAGCTGAATCAACAACAGTCCACGAATAATAAACAACAATTAAGGTTCACAGGTACAAAACATATAAATAACCGACCAATGTTAAAGATTACTAGTGATTAACCTTATATTTGAGCATGATTCGGCGCAACCCTAATTACCATTTAAACATTGGTTACAATCCTAACCACATAAGAACTCTACGGTTAACAGCAGACTAATTACAAGCATTTATTACTATCTATCTCGTCATATGAACATCTACTAAACTACAACGACTCACGTTAGGCAACAATATAATGTAATGATCAGTAATTGTGCTAAGGCAACAGTAATTATGAGATATAGCGTGCGGAAGAAACAGGTTACAGCCGCGAGGTACTTGCCTTGAGCACACTCGACAGACACGCTACGCGATGGATCCGAGAAACGCAACTGCCCCGCTGCTCCCTCGGTAGCCACGTGCACCGCCTGCGCTTGCTTCATCTCGAGCCTCGCACAATCCGACGCTTGCCGCGTCTCGCACCTGGACTGAACTCATCCTTCCTTGCATGCCCACCTGGGCCGGAGCACCTGCTCTCATGGCTGCCTTGGTTTCGCCATTACCTGAGCTTCCCGCTCCTCTCTCTTGGACCAAGTCTGTCTGCTTTCCCATGTACATCTTAGCTAAGGCTACAATGCCCCTAACTCCTATCTCCAATGCTTCCCGTATTCCCTCTGCAAAATCACAAAAGACTGCACCAACTTATACTCAAGTCTTCCTCTTGGACCTTATGCCCTTTTTCCACCTGGAGGCCCACTACCTTGACTTCATATGTTAGCCGCACCTGCATGTGCGTTGCATGCGCCTCTGGAGGTGTCGCTCGCAGCTACATGCATGCCAGCATCATGAGGCACATCGCCTCGACCCGAGCCATCACGTTCAGCGCCGTCGCCCAGCTCCTCCTGCTACTCTTCAGACAAACCGATTTACAAGTCTTCAAAGAAATCTTGTACAACCAGTTTGGAGATCTTTTCACCTTCATTAACTAATCTTTGTTCTTGTCATACACACGCAAGAACTCATCGTGCAGCACCACCCTGCACCCTCTTTCTGTCATCTGCCCGAGACTATATGTTGTTGCACAGACTTGGTATATAGTAAATCCCTGCCAACAACTTCTTATCTCTGTTCTTCTTGCATTGCAACATCATCATCCCTTTGCCTCTTATCTCCACCGTGGAGCCGTCATCAAACTTGACCTTACCCCAAATCTTCTCGTTGAGCTCATGAAACTTGGAGCGATCTCCCGTCATGTGGTTGCTTGCTCTATTATCCAAGTACCACTGATCTGTGTGATCGTGACTACCTTCATTTGTGTGTAGTTTTGGAACTACGTTCTCCTCGTTCAGCATCACCATGACTAGTGCCTTTTCAATATATGAGGAGAGAAGTACTAGCGATTCGTTATCTTCTTCTTTGTCTTGGGCGACGTTTACCTCCCTGTTCTTCTTTTTTGCTTATGCAATCCAAAACTTAGTGCCTGTACTCATTACAGTTGAAACACTTTATGTGGATGTGGCATTCTGACGCGTAGTACATGTATTCGCCACATTCAAAGCACTTGACATGTGATTTATCACGGGATCTGTCACCACCGCCTTGCCCAGCCTTGTCTCCACAGCCACCTCTGTCGCCTCGGCCACTTTGGCCGCCTTGACTGTGCCATCTCCTGCGGTTGTTTGATGAGCCACGACCATCTCTCGGATCTCCTTTTACTAGCAATGCCTGCTCGTTATAGTTCTGGGATCCCTGCTCGTTACGTGACTAAAACCCTTTCGGTAACTCCTTATGCGCCTAGAGGGAGCCGGTGATCTCCTCTATCTTCTTCTTGTCCAGATTAGAGGAGTACATAAGTGTGGTGATAACAGCTATATACTTCTCCGAAAACACGCGCAGATATTTCTTCACCGCCACAGATTCCTCCATCTTGTTGCCAAGAGAGTTAATCTGATTATACAACGAAGTCAGCTTGCTGGTGAACTCGTCCACCGACTTGGTCCCTCCCATATTGAGATTCTCAAACTCGCTCTGCAAATTCTAGAGCTGCACCTTCTTCACATGATCAACTCCCACATGCATCGTCTGAAGCGTCTCCCACACCTCTAGTGCTATCTCCTTACCGATGAGCTGATGCATCATCGAATCTGGCACCACTTGGTAGATGATAGCCAAAGCCATCTGATTCACCTTGTCATCCACCTCCTTGTCCTTCCCCTTCGGATTGACTGCACCCTAGACTCCCTAGGCGCGCATGTTCGCTTTCATCTTCATTTCCCATACCGAGTAATTATCAATCGTCAGGAGAAGATACTGGAAAGAGATCAGCCCACTCCAGGCACTCGAAATCGATGCTTCTCCCATGTTTTTCAGGTACCACTAAGATCAGCAGGCTCTGATACCACTTATTGGAATTTACCCGCCTAGACCAACGGCTCCCCTGCTCCTATACGAAGGATTAGCACAAAGCAGCGCTCACTGTTGTCCTTCACGTACTGCGCCTCCCTAGCTCTTCCCGTATATGTAGCACGTGATGAGTTGGAGCAGCTCCTTTGCTCTTGCACACGAACATCAGTAGCGCCCTTGCTTTGCTTTTGGTTCCTGTACATGACAACGACTCGCAGCACATGTGCTCTCCTGTGCATGAACACGAATCGCCGAGACACACGTAAAGAAATGCAAGAAGCATGCGATGGTTTTTTCTAGAGCACCTGCTCTCTCTTCTCTTTATTTCTTAAATCTCGATCACACCGATCACCTTCACATTGCTCTTCTGTTATGCTGCTCACCCCACCTCAATCATGTTACATTCTATCTACTTATACTCAGACACAGAGACTATATGCCGGACACGACATCGACTAGAAACCGAAACGGCTTCCAGACACACAAACAGACATCACAAAACTGACTCGGCACCGACTCGTACACGAAATAAACTCGTACAATACTTATATATATATGTATACATCAAAAAATAGATACACGTACGATTATTCTAACAGAAGGTTCCCCTGGAAGCCTTGTCGTCGTGAGAAACAAAAGTTGTTCCCCAGCTGAACAAACGTATGCCAGCAAGGGGAGAAGCAGCTCCACACCTGCTATTCCCTCGAGCCAAGAAGAGAGAGAGAGAGAAGAAGAAGAAGAAGAAGAAGAAGAAGAAGAAGAAGAAGAAGAAGAAGAAGAAGAAGAAGAAGAAGAAGAAGAAGAAGAAGAGAGAGGGGATGGATTTCTCAAGCTCTGTGCAATGGTGGGATGAGTGGCAGCTGCGCATTCTCGTGCTCGGCAGCCTCTTCGTCCAGTTCTTCCTCTTATTCTCCGCCGTGGTGCCCGGGCGTGGTCCACCCTGGTTCAGGGTGTCCATCTGGCTTGCCTACCTAGGTGGCGATGCCCTGGCAATATACGCCCTGGTCACTCTCTTCAATCGCCACAAGCAACCTGCGGCCGCGGCGGGTGGGAGCGGCGCCCTGGAGGTCATATGGGCGCCTATCCTCCTCGTCCACCTCGGCGGCCAGCACCCGATGACTGCCTACAGCATAGAAGACAATGAGCTGTGGAGGCGGCATACCATAACCCTCGCGTCCCAGGTCACGGTCGCCCTGTACGTGTTCTGCAAGTCGTGGTTCGGGGAGAAGAGGTTGCTGCAGGCGGCAATCTTGCTGTTCATCGTTGGGATTATCAAATGCAGCCAGAGGCCATGGGTTCTCAAGAGCGCCAGCATCAACAACATGGTTACCTCTTCCTCTCCGTCACGAAGAGAAAGCATCTTTGCTTATTGCTGCTGCCTCTTCACTTCCTTTATTTTATATATTAATTCCCCAATTGAAGGAATACAAGAAGAAAAGGACGAAGAACGTGACATTTCTTTTCAAGAATATGTACAAAAAGCAAGGGATTGCGTACAGGACACGAGGTTAACCACAGATCAAGAGCAAATGTACCAAGAGGACAATGTATTCATCAGAAATGACTTCCGCTGGCTATTTGGAGACATATCACCTCCATACTCCAAAAGGCTTATAGACCTACAGCGTTTAATGGCGCATGATTACCAATATGCATATAGCTTATTGCGGGACGTGTTCAGCTTTACATTCGGCCACCTCTACACCAAACAGACGGTGACATTCACTCCTCTCGGCTGCTGTACCGCTGTGCTGGATCTCATATCCTTATACCTCGGCCCTCACATGGTTACCGGAGGATTTGCATACGCTCCATCACAAAGGGTTTCCCAATATAGTCTCCTGTCGACCTGCGCCCGTAAAAAGAAGCCCACCGTGTTGATGAAGTTTGCCACGGTTGTCTGTTGCAAGGACTTTGTTAACATGCATTGCTATATAGAGTAGGCACCGGGAGGCCACAAGATTGTAGAATTGGTTCTGACATATGTGAAGAATGGGTGGAAGGAATACATCGGCGACACTGCCAAATACAGGAGATTCAACAGCCATAGGGGCCAGTGGACTCTGAGGAAGCACAGTTTGGGATGGCTGCGGTGGAGCTTGAAGATGGCGTTCGACAAGAGCGTCCTTCTCTGGCACATCGCCACGGACCTTTGCTTTCACCACGAACGCACAACCCCTCAAGGCCAAGCGTGCGACGCTCAAAGCAGACAGATATCCAACTACATGGCCTACCTGCTCTTCACCGTCGCCTGCGACGATGTCGAGATCATGTTGTTCGATGAAAGAGAGCTTGTGCGCCGGGTCCTTCGTCATAAATATTTTCCCGGGCTATACGCCGACAGAATTGGGGCTCTGGTTCCCAACGCATGCAATCTTGCCAAAGCGTTGATGATGCTGAGCGATGAGGAAAAGAGGTGGAAGGTGATCGAGGGTGTATGGGTGGAGATGCTCTGCTATTCTGCAGGCAGGGGCAGTGATTACCTGCACGCCAAGTGCTTGGGTGAAGGTGCGGAGCTTCTCTCTTATGTCTGGCTCCTATGGGCAATCATGGGGATGGAGACCTTCGGCGACAGGTCTCAGAAGCCGGAGCCTCCAGAAGAAGAAGAGAAAGAAGAAAGCATACATCAGACTTCTTCTCAAGGCAGGGCAGTCGAGGACGAGATTGCTACCACTATCTAACTTACTTTTCTGAATCTGAACTTCGTTTTTATACGATGTTCCTGATGCTCGACAAGTTCTGCAACTCCGTAAAGATTGTTCCTAGCCGTAATGCCATATGTGCATCACATTGTAATAAAATTATCTTCTTTGGTTTCCACGGAAGGATTGTATGATTTTATTGTGCCACCCTGAACGTTTTCGAAAGTCTTTAATAATCGACTTAAACAATAGTGGACAGATTGTGAGTTATGACACTCGTCTCCGCTAAGAAATAAAGAAAGTTCATGTGGTCAAAATAAATCGATAAATAACCCATCTAACATAACTAGTAGGATGGCGCTTTGCAAGAAAGCGGGCATAATAGTGATGGGTATAACTAGGGAAATCTATACCAGTTTGGAAAACTTACCAAAGGTGGCCGGCTCAGGTTACCGTATGAAACTTTCAGATCAAAAATTTGAAATTTGAGAGAATTCTCGAATGTTAAGAAAAACATGAAAAATTGTGGAGATGAGCTACATATTAAAATATGCACGAAATAGAGATGGAAATATAGATGATTTTTTCACAAAACAAAATTCAAATTTGATCTCAAAAGTGAACCACCTCACCGGCCCGATCCGTGTGTGTGGCTGCAGATCCTCAAGGTCTCGAGCCATCCCGGATTCGCTGTCACCGTTCCATCCCGGCCGCCGTCGGCCCAGAGTATGCTGCTCAGCAACAACTTCATATCGGGGTCCCTCCCGAGCACCATCTCCTCCCGCTAGAACCTGAAGGCTGCCGGCGGCCTCCGCGGATCCTCCAGCGGCCGCGGCAGTGTCGGCGGCGGCAACAAAAGTGCGGCTAGGGTCAGCCTTGGTGGACTCGATTCTCTGGGAGCAATTCTCTATCGAAGAGGAGAAACACAATCAAAAAACAAATTCTACCATACTAGATTTTTTTAGTAAAAAAGCAACGTAACTCTGGATACGCGGTAAAACCGACGACGCGGAGATACGACGTGGCCAAGCGCAGAGACATAGCCAAGGGACGTGGACTTGTTAGAGTAATCCTCTGTGTGTTATGTGTCAATTTTTAGCATGCATTTAAACTTCAGTTTTCAGCATTTAGACTTCAGTTTTCAGCATTTAAACTGCAGTTTTCAGGGCTTTTATACTGCATTAACAAGGCAGTTGGTACTGCATGTGTAACTGGCCATTTAGGTCTTATTGCTATACATAAGAGAAGAAAGCGCTGCAGAGTTTGAGCGGTGAACAACAAGAAAGAAAACTACTTGTGCGTGTGTTTTTTCTGTTGTGTTCATTCCATCCAGAAGTGTGTGTTGAGTTTTTTTCCTCTGAGCTAACAATTGGTATCAGAGCCTGGTGAATGCCCAAAATAATGCCGAGAAGTATGGAGATCGTCGACCCGGAGACGTTAGCATCAGCAGGCGCACCGACGAAGGAGAGTTCCGCGGTGGTGCTTCACTATCCTGTGCTCACAAGGAGCAACTACGTGACGTGGGCGATAAAGATGAAGGTATTCATGAAGGCCCAAAGCATATGGGACGCCATCGAGCTCGGTGACGCTGACACATGCAAGGACCAGATGGCGTTGGCGGCCATCTACCAAAGTATTCCTGAAGACATGCTCTTTCTGTTGGCTGAAAAAGAGACAGCCAAAGCCGCATGAGAAGCGTTGAAGACCATGCACATGGGAGCCGAGCGCGTGAGGGAAGCTAAGGTACAGACCCTCAAATCCGAGTTTGAAGTGCTGCGTATGACGGAGTCGGAGTCGATCGATGACTTCGCCATCTGGTTGACAACAATTGTCCACAAAATCAAAGGGCTCGGTGACATGATGGAGGAGAGCTACGCGGTAAGAAAATTTCTTCGTGCAGTTCCCGCCAAGTTTCTACCGGTAGTCTTTCCAATCGAACAGTTTGGTGACCTCAAGACAATGACAATCGAAGAGTTGATTAGCCGCTTAAAGGCACATGAAGAACGGTGGGCATCTCATGCTATAGGTGTCGGGGATCAGCACCTGCTATTGACAAGGAGCGAGTGGGAGGCCCGATCCAAGAAGAGTTATGGCTTCGGCAAGAAGAAGACCGCCTTTGACAAGGCGAAGGTACATTGCTACAACTGCTAGGACTATAGACATTTTGCAAGGGAGTACCGCGAGCCGAAGAAGGAGGTGGCTCTTCTTACTCCAGTGGGTGCAGAGGACGAGCCAGCGCTGCTTTAAATCCAACAAGAAGTCTTTATTTTTTGGTGCAATTTAGTTGAGTTCGTGTATGAGTATAAGTACACGATTGCATTTTGAGTCTTTTGGCACAGTAGGTGTGTTGCATGTGTCATTTATTTGGTCGTGCACGTAAGAGGTGTATTACATACGTGCGCATAGTCATGTCATGCTCGTGCACATAGATGTGTCAGTGCATGATGTAATGTGTGTGTGAGTCCTTGTAGTTGTGTCCAAGTTCTCATGTGTGCATACTCTGATGAGAGTCTCCGTCACCGTTGCGTCATCGACGAAAGACAATTGGAGCTGAGGAAGAGGTCAAAGTCGTCGGTAAGGTGTGTCACCGACGGTGAAGATGTGAAAGAGCTACGTGCAAGAATTGGAATGGTCTGAATAAATTCAAAGTTAGCACATAAGGATTAGGGGGAGCATTGTTAGAGTAATCCTATGTGTGTCATGTGTCAGTTTTCAGCATTTAGACTTCAGTTTTTAGCATGCATTTAAACTTTAGTTTTCAGCATTTAGACTTCAATTTTTAGCATGCATTTAGACTTCAGTTTTCAGCATTTAAACTGCAGTTTTCAGGGCTTTTATACTGCATTAACAAGGTAGTTGGTACTGAATGTGTAACTGGCCATTTAGGTCTTATTGCTATAAATAAGAGAAGAAAACGCTGCAGTGTTTGAGCAGTGAACAACAAGAAAGAAAACTACTTTTTTTAGATAAAGGATATAAAATCCGGCCTCTATATCCATGTGGGATATATATAGCCAAAAGTTACACGAGCTCCTAGGCTCAAAGCCTCAAAACCGAGGGGCATAAAACAACAGGAAAGATAGCTTAAGGACTAAGAAAAAACTAGAAAGATTAAGCTTCAGCACTTTTTCTCTATCCTTACTTTCAGCTAAGTCCCTATCCTCATCCGACTACGCCAACCAAACTTCGGTCTGCTTTGCGTGAAGATGGACCTCCGAGGCGATGTCTCCAACGAGGCGACGAGGGTCGCCGACACCGCCCGCCTCACCGAGGCACGGTTTTCACCTGAAGATCAGTAAACATGAGAGCTATAGAGTGCCACGACAACACCTCCAAGAAGGAAAATGGCGCCCGAAGGCGTCATTGTTGTCGAGACCGGTAAGATCACCGGCAAGGCTTTCGCCAGCACCTCCATAGCACCCCACGCACTACCCACACACAAAATAGACCGCCACCAACACACCGGGGTCCTGCACGCCTCAAGGCCATGGCATAGCCACCCTTGAACTCCACAACGAGCCGCTTACTGCAAAGTCCGCCACTGTATAAACCACTATACGACGCCTATGCGCCACCACTGAGCAATACCTATGCGCCACCACTGAGCAGATCCTACCTGAAAATGAGAGCTATTCAGACAGTGAGCAATCCTCCGAAACAATGGAACTATGCACTTCTGGAATTCAGGCATTTATGTCAACTCCAGCACTTCCTCCAACTCCCCCAAGAACATCATCTCCTTCTGACTATTTGTCGCTGGCCAGTACTTCAACAGGCCTCTGATCACAGTCCCTGCAAGCTTCGGTTCCTTCTCAAAAAACTGCGTAATGCAGTATGTCACCTGTGGCAGATACCACCCACCATTTTTGGTTTGTGAAGAGGAATCAATGACTTCCACAGAAATAACTTATGCTCCTCCTTCAATGGCTTCGCGAAACCGCTAATCACGCTCCCAAACACCTCCAAGAGCTCGGCAATCCCATTGTGGCTAATGGTCTCAAAGACAAGATATTGCTCACGACCCTCCGAGCAACCTTCACATCGATGACCGGAGAAGTGACGAACCGGAGGAGCAGCTCGCACATGACCTGCAGGTGATACCATGATGATCAGAGAACGGCTCGTCCTCGTCGGCCTCCGCCGTCCCCGCGGCGTCCACCTGGACCTTGGGCGGGAAGACCCTGAAGAGGTTGATAGCCAACATGCGCACGCATGCCGAGACCATCGGCTCCGTGAGGGGCTCCCCGCCGCGCCGACGCAGTCGACGAGGGACATGAGCTCCTGCCGCTTCCTCTCCCTGTCTGGCGAGTCCCTGCCCCAAACGGCGGAGAAGACGAACCCAACGCAGCAAACGCTCAGCTTCCGGAGGAACACATCCTCCCTGGTCTCCCCCTCCGCCCCGGCGCAAGCCGCGGGCGACGCCGGCGGCGGAGGCGACACACCCAGTAGCTTCGCCTCCCTCCCACTGGCGCCGTACGACAGGGGATATCCCCGACGGCAAGCCCCAGCCCCTGCCGGATTTCGGCGACTTCCACGAGAACTTGCCAAGAAACTGCTTCCACATGGCAGCGGCGGCACACCAAGAAAGGGAGCAGCGAAGCAAATCTTGCTCGACAAAGAACGTCGAGGACAACGGCTTGCCGAACGACAGCGCGCAGTCCACCGGCCACCGCCGCACGGCGGCCCGTCCTCCTCCTCCGTGCCGCAGCGCTTGCAGTAGTACTATCACGTCGCGCTGTCGCCGCCGGTGACCTCCTCAGGGGCCCGGTCGCCGCAAGCCCGCCGACTAGAACCAGATGCGGCCCAGATCCAAAAGCAACTGACCAGATCAAGTGAGATAGCCCCGCCGCCGCCTTCCTAGCACCCGCACAGGCCTCCGGCGGCGTGCTCCAGCGGCGGCAAGGCGAATGGGAGAGGAAAGGGCGGCGCTGGTGAGCTGGGGAGAGCTCGCACGCTCAGTATATGCTCCAGAAAGAAAACTACTTGTGCGTGTGTTTTTTCTGTTGTGTTCATTGTATCCAGAAGTGTGTGTTGAGTTTTTTTTCCCTCTGAGCTAACAGGACTAACCAGAACGATCTCGATGATATCGACTCGATGTGTTAGAATAATATAATTTTTTTACCTGTACCAAAGCACAGATATTCAGCTAGTTATCTCAAACATCCCATTACCGAATTCAATAAATTGCAAATATAGTTTGAATTTTTCCATTCGAATAATAATGTAGGAGCTCTGGTTCCCAATGCGGCCGAAGCGTTGATAGAGCTGTGCGCCGACAGGGGGAAGGCGGTCGAGGGGGTACAGGTCGAGATGTTCTGCTAATTGGCCGGCAGGTGCAGGGGTACGGGGTACCTGCACGCCCAGAGCTTGGGTGAAGGTGCGTAGCTGGTCTATTATGTTTGGCTCCTCTTGTCACTCATGCGGGATGGTGACTTTCGATCGCCGACAGGTTTCAGAAGTCAGAGCCACCAGAAGTCAAGGAAGGAGAAGATTACCACGACGAAGTGTCCATCAGACTGCTGCTCAAGGCAGAGCCGTTGAGGGCGAGATTGCTACCTCCGTCTAACTTGTTTCCTGAATCTGAACTCAAGTTTTTCTTATAATGTTCCTGATGCTTGACATGTTCTGCAACTCCATAAAGATTGTTCCTAGTCATAATTTCAAATGTACATCCCATAATCCCATTGTTTTCCATTTATATGGTCACTAGACCGCTCTGTTTCTGTTTGTAATGCAGTCATCTTTTGTGGTTTCTAGGGAAGGATTGTTTGATTTGTATTGTGCCATCCTGAAAGTGTTTAATGATTTATTCAAACAATAGGGGGCAGACTTTTGATGAGTTGTATCAGAAAAGGAGCTCACTGCTAGGTAGCTACAGAATTATGACAATACATAACCAAGATACAACCGTATCAACCAAATGACAGAGGGCGTGTACATTACAAGATGCTTATACATGAGTGTTTAAATGGAGAGAATATAGTCATATCATCAAGCATGTATGTAAAATTTATTTCCTCTAATGCAAACATCTCTATTGTAGGTGCTTAGATTTTATATCATCTATTAATTAAATATAGTTATGCACATAAGCACCTGCTAAGTATCGGTGCTTACTTAAACATCAATGCTATAAAATAAGTATCTTATCTATCCTATGTGGCAAGAAAAATCAGTTTTTTTATTACTAAACACCTGTATTATAGCATTAAAACCATTCCAAGGGGCTTTAGCATGAATGTTCCTAGTGCAATGGTATGTACAGCCAAGTCCAAATTCAACAAAAGGTCATGTGGTCCAAATTAAATAAATCGACAAATAATCCATCTAACACATAGTCAGTAGGAGTTCAACTATGACGCTGCGAGAGAGCAGATGTTACATGCGGGAGAAGGTGATGGGTGCAGCCCTAGCATTCTTATGGACACACACAAAAAAAAAAAGGGAGAGAAACAGTTCGTTTTTGACAAATGTTACAATGTTAGCGACAATTAATGTTGCCCTGAATAAGGCTAATGGAAATTAGCAAGAGGCTAAGATTAGTTCAATTCTCTTTGGCCTTAGTGTCTACAACAAGAAGCAACAGGAGACCGGATGGTTTGCTGCTGATGCAAGCCAGGGTCCTGTACAACAGGTAGCACTTAGAACACGTCAGTTTTTAATTTCGGCTTATTTTGATTTTTGTGGTTTTTTTTTGCTTTTTTTACACTTTATTCATTTGCATTGTCCATAATGTTATAATGGTTTTTTTTTAAAAAATCTTTTAATTGAATGACTAAGGAGAAGCTAAGAGCCACCATAATACGATTTCATCCAACAATCAATAGCTAAAACTATAAGCCAGAACTTAAACTCTTTAGAGGAGCATGTTGTCAGATGTAATTGATGCGATAGGCATTCTTCTCTCTCTCTCTAACGGTGAAGTTGGTTAATGCAAGATACCTGTAGGGTGTCTACCATAGTACATAATGCACCACAGCGAAGTTTGCATAGCATAATTGGCCACAGCAAACTGGCTCAGGGTAGCAGAGATCGCAAACCATGCAATGGACAAACAACTTAAATGTACATGTCCTCATTGATCTGTGCCCCTAGTGTTTGCTTGATGGAGATTCCTTTGGCAAATGCGGCGCTCCATGCCTTGCAGGGTCAGACTCAGCGGGTTGAGAGCAAGCTACGGCCGGAGCACCAACATACAGTGGCGGATCCAGGATTTTACCAAAGGGTATGCCGCACCAAAATTTTTATATACAATTCGGTAAAACCATTTGCCAATTCGGTAAATAATTATAAAATTTGTACCGTAATTCGGTATACAGGCACTAAATAATATGCAAGTTTTTCAAGAAAGAGTGCACATATCACCACCACATTTCCGAATACTCCGAACACCAAAATTTTACCAAAAAGGAACAAATAAATTAGTTGACTTGTGCAACATTACAACTAAGAGAAGGCAACGCTTCTCAGCCAAAGCAATGTAATGGAGTAGTTAAATACTTAAATGATCAAAGGATCATGAGAGAATGCTAGCAACAAGTTTGCAACTAACCTTGAATTTACTTTTAGCAGTTGAATGTACTCTACACACTAACCCCATTTTGGCTTCTTTGTCTGTTATGTCCACAGAATAAAAGTGAGCTGATTGCTTTTCCACCTGCCAACATGTGAAATTTGAAATATTACTCACTGGACAGAAAAAAAAATGCATAGAGAAGAAACGATGGGAGGTAGTTGCCAACCTTCCAACATACAGATTTGCCCAGCTGAAGCTGAGAAATCTCCACTGTCCCATTCAATGCCTCCTCTAAAACTGTTGCTGAAACAGTGGTCTTGATTGGTACTCCTAGCTTGCTACACAAACATAACGACCATTACATAACCAGGCAAATATTATCAAATAAACAAGATATATCCTTGACAAGCTACCTAAACAGAGCAGCAAACATTGTGTTTACGGTGTTAAGACTTGATAGGTCCAGCTCCAATTCCTGATTATGTGCTTCGATCGCCTGAACGTTAACGAAAGCATTAAAGTCACACGAGAAAAAAAGCAGCTAAAACTACTCAAATCATGCCATAAATCACCTCGAATCCTGAGGAATCGTACTGCCGCCTCTTCTCAGGATCTGACAGGATGTTGTAAGAGAATGTGGCCTCTTGGAACTTCTTGAGGCAACGGGGTCGTCTGCGTTCTTATCTGGATGGTACCTGTAGGAAATATTTTACCACAAAATTACTCAAACTGCTACATTTTGCCCCTCCGTCAAATCACTACTAAACAAGCTTAGCCATAAGGAAGGATAAAGCCTGGTCTGGTGTTCGAATCTAACGCACGATTCAAAAAGCTCCCTAGAACTGCTCTGTCTGTTGTTGCAAAAGAAGAAAATTTTATTCAAATTAATTTATCTTAAACGAAAGGACTCATATTAGGAGCAAATTTGGCATGAAATGCGCTCTATTTCGGAGAAAGTTGAACAAAATCCTTCCCTCCCAAGTCCTGACACCTGAGCACAAGAACAGCACGAGATGTGCCCAAATCCGAGAGTTTTACTTACTTGAGGGCCATGCGGCGGAAGGCGCGCTTGATCTCCTGCTCGGTGGCATTGCGCCCCACCTCCAGCACCTCGTACGGGTCCCTCCTCTGCGCCACCGCACCGGCCGCCGCCGCCAAGTCCCCCTTCTCCGACTTGAACGACCCAAACTTGGACCCCACCATGGACGCCTCCGCCACCGCAAAACCCACCAAAACCGGTAACCCTAACCCCCAGACCTACACAACAACAGCTGCGGCTGGGCCCAGGGTATGCCGGGGCCCACCCGGCATACCCTGTGGGTCCGCCCCTGCCAACATAGGTAGGAGGTGAAGCCAGTGAAATATCCAGTAAACACGAAATCATCGCAACAAAAGAAGATGGTTGGATGAGAGCACGACCAGGACCAGGTGGGTGTTTTCTGGAACAAATGAGCTGGAGCTGCTGTTGTACAAGGATTTCATAAGCCAATTACTTCACTAGCTTGTAGGTGTTCTATGGCCGATAGACTCCACTCGATGGTGGATCTTCTATTTTTACCGCGCGTTTTATAAGACCCACGTACTAGCTTCATGCTCCAGTAGATCGATTATGCCCACCGCTTGATGTTCCATGAGTGTTTCGTCCACTGACAGGGCCAATGGCGAACCCAGGCGAAACAGGTGCTCCTGCCCTAACGGACATCACATCGTCAGATCAAATTCCTGATGCACCCCATCCCCACAAGATCTTATCTCTTCTATGATGGTTAGCTCGTGCCATTGGGCGTGGTTCCTCGTCGCCCTCTCTTGTTATATATGTTGCAATTATATAGAAACATGCTAGAAATTTCGTTCTAGTTGTCCTTCCTGTGGTCTAAACCGGCAATTTATGGAAGTCTGCGCCCGGAGTAACTAAGATTTTAGTGACTCACCAACCACACAAGCCCTTACCAACCATAGTAACATAAAGCTTCAATGTTCGATCGGGAGGATGAAGATGGACCAAATAGAGGAGAGCTCTTAACATAGAAGAGGTACAAATTAACATTCCTAATTCAGCGAAGTGAACAGCGAAGCACCATCAACGAAGCTATGAACTTGTAACACCAGCCATATATAGCCTTCCTAATTCAGTTCCTTTTTTCAGTTGATCACGACTTGAAGAAATGGAGGCGCTCAACAAGAAAATCCTAACGCCTGAGTTTTCATGCACAGGACACACTTGGTTATTTGATGACAGTTCAACACCTCGAACATACGTAGCACTCTTAAATTGTCTAGGCAATGTTGGGAATGTGTCTACAGTCTACATGATGAATCCAATGTTAGATAATTTCACCGCACCTTGTGTTATTTATTTCCTACATACTTTGTCTTGCATGTTCTCTGCATTGATCTTATTAGTAGTCTGCATTAAGTTAAATCTTTATTGGTAGTAATGTCTTGCATTAGTAGTCTACATTAGGTGAATCTTTACTGGTGGTAACGCACCATCAATTTGATGTAATAAACACCTTTGTATTCAGTCGCATCTAAATGGGAGAAAACCAAAAAAGACGTCAGGAAGGTTCCAGAGTTGCAAAAGCTCCTATATTGTGCTTGTATGTATTCTATTTCCAAAGTGTTCTCATAGGAGTTGGGTGATAAGAGTCCTCGACTAGCCATGTGTTCAAAGTACTTAGTAGCAGTCATTGACTCCAAGTACTCAGTAGTAGTCATTGACTTCAAGTACTCAGTAGCAATCGGAGACTCAGTAGAAGTCGTAGAAGTCTTTCGAGTACTCTAGCTCATGTCCATGTGCTCATGTGTGTTTGATCCTTAGAGCAGATCCGACATTTGGTATCAGAGTGGTGATTACACGGATCCTATGATGATGCCTTAGGGTGCAAGATCGGTGTCTCCTCCCTCTAGAAGATCGACCGGTGCTAGTCAGCATCGTGTGGTGATTCTTGGCAGCGGCCAAGAGATGGTGGCGCAGATGGCACCAAAGTTTAGAGACCATCTGTGTTACTGCCAACCCTAAAAATTGTATGTGAAGAGAAAATATCACACACAATTCATGGTTAAAATCGTCTGTGAAGTATCACAGATTGTTATTAACAATAACCATCTATGATATTACCAAATATCACAGACAATTTTTTATTTGAACCGTCTGTGATAATTAAGTTATCATAGACGGTTTTTATAAAAAAAACCCACCTATGATAATTCCACCACATTAATTGCGCGCAGACCCGTCGATCCTCTGTCTTAAATTCCAGATCTACGCTGCTACTTTGAGCTGGAGGTAGGGATTTGAGGCGATTTGGTGAAAGGAGACTATTTGGCAAGAGTAATTGTAGATCGACTAATTTTTTGACTACCTATGGTTAGTAATTTGTTCCTAATTGCATTATAATTTACATTTATAGCTTATGATGAAAGGAGAATTGAAGATGGTTGATCTAGCTACTTTGATATAGATAGAAGATTATTTTACATCTAGCATGGTTTAGGGTTTAATGTTTAGTCAATTCATAGTCTATTTCTACTTAATTTAATTTAATTAACTATTATTGCATTATGTAGCTACTTAATTTAGATCGCACATATATAGTATAGTAATTAATTAATTGAATGTGTTATACTAAATTATTATATGCGTAACGTAGGATTGAAACTAGATGTACGCTGGAAACTGTCTGAGTGAAGAGTATATTAATGACGTTTCTGGTTTTACAAGAACTGCCAAGGAGGATATGTTGAATAAGAGGATGGAATATATGTACTGTCCATACATTGACTATGAGAATCTAAAGATGTTTAAGAGCCGAGTGCAAATTGAAGCGCACTTGATTCAAAGTGGTTTGAAAAAGGGGTATGCATGTTGGGCCAATCATGATAAAGAGCAGATTACACAGGAAGGTAGTAGAAATGACATTGCAGATGAAGTCAATGATATACCGCTAGATGATTATGTCGATTGTGGTTCCAATTCGGATAGGCCGAATGATGACAATCTGGATCAGATGCTTCGTGATGCAAAATAGAACTGTGATTAGAGAGAGTATGTTAAATTTTGAGG
This sequence comes from Dendrocalamus latiflorus, assembly GCA_017311315.1. Lineage (NCBI taxonomy): Eukaryota > Viridiplantae > Streptophyta > Magnoliopsida > Poales > Poaceae > Dendrocalamus > Dendrocalamus latiflorus. The sequence goes on along the minus strand of CM029630.1, from coordinate 7,614,821 downwards.
CTTGATGGAGGACTTGGAGAAACTTTTGTTCATGTGATGTAAGTCAAAGTACACGAGGTTGTCAACCGTACCTGAACTATTGAAATTAAAGGCAAGCAACGGTTGGTCCGACAAGAGTTTCACAGCACTGTTAGGTCTTTTAGTGGACATGCTTTTGGAGGGGAACGAGTTGCCCAAAACTAGCTACAAAGCCAAGAAGGTTTTTTGCCCATGGGGAATAAAAGTAGAAAGAATACATGCTGTTGTAGGGGTGGCCCCCACCTAAGCCCAGCAGGCCTGTTAGACAGTTGTAAGGCCCAAAGTGGGACATGTGTAATGGCATAAATACCCTTGAGGGGGATACTTGAGTGTAAGGGTAAAGTTGTAAAACGCTCCCCATATATATATATATATATATATATATATATATATATATATATATATATATATATATATATATATATATATATATATATATATATATATATATATATATATATATATATATAGGAAAAATACCTTTTACTCCCGGGTGTAACTACACCCACCTCTAATATACCATCTAAATAAACTTGAAATACTCCTTTATCACTTTAGGTATACTCATATACTAATTATAAGATATTCTAATGTGAACCACATGAAAAAATTGCAAGGGAGTCCATAGTTTTTAGCGTATTTTGTAAATACCTTTATATACGTACATAAAAAGGAGTATGTTGAAAAAAAATGTACATACCACCTCTGAAAAATTGTTCATACCACCTATATAGTCTTAAATACTCATATACTACATGTACATACTCCTCGTTACGCGAGATACTCCCTACGTTGTGAGATACAACATAGGGTTTAATTACACCCGGGAGTAGAAAAGAGGCTTCATATATATATATATATATATATATATATCACCCAGGCCATGGGGGAAACCTAAGCATTGCTCACCTAACTCTCCACTAACATACCTCTCTCTCTGTTTGGTCTGTACAACAGTTGGCGCCGTCCGTGGGGAGGACAAGAGCAAACCTCAAGATCTGAAGAAGGATGGCACCGAAGAAAGCTTCATCATCGGCGGCTAAGAAGAAGTCGAGCGTGACGGAGTCCCGCGTCAACACCAGAATTTTGCTGTCTGCAGTCGCGAGCATGGATGACGGCGCGGGTGCGGCAGCCATGAACATCGACGCTCATGGCGCGACGGTCGACCTCACCACCATCGGCGCAACGGTCGATCCTGTCGTGCGCGCAACGATCGATTCCACCGCTGGCGTGTGGCCGACCCCACCCCGCGCGCGACGAGCGACCCCGCCGCTGGCACGACAATCGACACCGGCAGCACCGACCGGGTAGTCGGGGCCGGTAGCACTAGCGCCTATGTTGGCACGGCCGCCGTCCCTATACCCGGTACGGGAGAGGCATGCGGCTCCGACGGCAACACCGGCCTTGTCACCGACACCGGAGTCTACCGCACCAGCGCATCGGGCAACCCGGGACCACAGGCCGTGGTCGTCGCTATCCCGGCAGTGCGACTAGGTGCGCCGATCACCCCGGCTACGCCAACGGTGGAGAGCGCCCTACTGACGGCCATCGGCACGCTCCAGTGGGAGTTAGCGGATCTCCGGGGAGCTGTGCGGGATATGCAAGAGGCTCGGAGTCAGCAGACCCCGCCAGTGGCCGCGCTGGAGCCCACGCCAGAACGGGCGGATAGTCGCAACGCCCCCACGTCCAGCCGCGTCCCGCTAAGACGCGTAGACCCGGAGTCCCCCACTCTCTGCGGGCCTGCAGCAGTCAGCATGGCTAGAAGACTTCAAGTTCCCTAGCGCCATCGACACGGACCCTCGGGAGTTCGTGCGTGTGTACGAGACCGCCATCGAGGCGGCCAGCGGGGACGACACCACAAAGCGAAGGGATTCCCCCTCGCGTTACAGGGCGTGGCGCTCTCTTGGTTTTTCACCATAGTGCCTAACTCCATCTACGCATGGGAACAAATCCGCAACCGCCTCTACAACAACTTCCAGGGGAACTACATCGAGTGCGTCCAACCCTACCTCAGAAAGTGACCATCGATTTTCTATCGATGACATCCTGATAATAATTATTTTCTCTGGAATGGTCGATCCATTGATAGGTCTATTGGAGTAGCTAATTTTGTATCATTATGTAGGCAACTATGAAGTGCAAGCTCCAAGTGAGATATACCTCCGTTGCCCTGCGCGCTGCTTGGGACCAGGCGTATCCATCTGGGCCCAGGGCCTTGGTGCACAGTGTATCTCTAGTGCAAGATTTTGTAAAAGTCAATATGGACGGTGTTCATGCCAATTTTGAGGTTGTCCCACTGCAAATGCCCCCCCAACAACGAGGTTGTGATTCTTGGGCAAGCCATTGTAATATTTATCCAGTACCCCAAGAGCGACATATGCCTAGAGGCTCCTGCACCTATGCCAAGTCCATGAGAGCCATCTGCACCAGTGCCAAGTCCACAGGAGATATCTACGCCAGTGCCAATTCCACAAGCGCGATCCGCACCAACGCTACTGGTGCAAAGTCCACCAGATCCATCTACATTGGTGCCAAGTCCACAGGATCTATTAACATCGGTACCAATTTCACAGGTGCGATCCGCACCAAGGCTATAGGTGCCAATTACATCTCATGTCCGGTCGACTACCGTGAAGTCAACCTACAGCTAAGGCGACAAGGGCAAACTGAAGAAGATGGATGATGAGATCCCCTACTTGACATTGGCCCAAAAATTCGTACTAGGTGAGCCGTTGGTCGTCCCGAAAGAGCGACTCCTAACTCTGAGACTATCTTGCCAAAGATTGCATATGTATTACATGGAACAGGCTAACAAGCCAGAGAAACAATGGTGCTCGGGTGTCAATGTCAAGTTCATGCTACATCATTTATAGCACAATATTCATGTTGTATCTTCACGGTGACCTTCAAGGATTTATTCTTTCTCTTCACACTTGACAAGTTCGATGCCTCACTCATTTGATTCTGGACACTATAAGTATGTACAATCATGGTCTACGTTTATGTAATGTCCATAAATGTCATATATATAACTCATTGCTTTTATGTGTGTGTGTATAGATACATGGTGAGTGAAGCCAGATTAACAAAATCATCAGTTGGTTTCCTCGACCGACGCTTGGTCGCCATGGATATCGAGGAGGATGCATTCTTCGTCGAGAATTGCATTACGAATGCATTGGAGGGTCACCACGACAAGGAATTCATATTTATGCTCTGCAACCAGGAGTAAGTGCTACACTAGTGGCTATGCTTGTTGATTGTACTTTATAAGCAATACGAACTTATGTTTAATGACCATGACATATATGTGTAGGTTCCACTGGATTCTAATTGTAATTATACTAAAATAGAACAGAGTAATATACCTTAATTCTCTAAAGAAGAACAAAACCGATTATACAGTTGTCCAACAAGTAATTGATAGGTAAACACATTTTTTCCATAAATAACTCTATTGTAGCATTTTCTTCCTTCCCAATGACTAAGGCTAACTTTTTGGAATCACGTAGGTCATTCGCTACATACGTTGCAAGGTTACAGAAATCCAAGGGAGGGATCGACGCCCTACGACACGTTCTAGATTTTCCGCTATTCACTAGTACACATTAATCCTATATAACACTTTATAGTAATGCCTCTTGAACTAACAATTTCTATTTTTGCAATGCCACCAGCAGCCGCTGGGCAACAACACATGTGGATTATATGTTTGCCACAACATGCAACTACTCATCGGTTCCACAAAGAACAATTCTGAGGTATGTCAATCTTGCGATAATTATTTCATACTTATCAATTTATATATGTATGCACGACATTGATCTTCCTACCGACAGGTTCCGCCATGACTACAACTCCGTTGAAACAAGTCATAAAAGAAGATGGCGAGTTCCACAATGTAGAATGAATTTCACTGGGATAAGATTGAGCTTAATTGTTCATGTGTGTATTTGTTCATGGATATCCATTTATTTCATTTCTATTAATTGATTTGTGAAATGGATGTTCTTGTTTCTGAAATGAATGAATGTGAATTAGATGTATATATACTGTGTTGATCTGCTTGTTTCAGAAGGCATGGCTAGCATTTCCTGAGGCTAGCCAACAAACAAAAATAGGTTTAAGAGCATAAAAGAATATCATTGATGGTTATTAATTCATAACCATCTGTGATAGTTGACTAACACATATGGTTTTTAGTAAAAAACCATCTGTGATATATGGTTTATCATAGATGGTTTCAACTATAAACTGTCTATGATAATAATATATCACAGACGGTTCGTAGTTGAAATCATCTGTGATAAACCATATATCATAGACGGTATGTTCTAAAAACCTTCTGTGTTAGTGAACTATCACAGACAGTTTTTAGTAAAAACTGTCTGTGAAAGTTTTGCATCACAGACGGTTCAAAAGCTGTCTGTGATGACCTCGTATTATTACTAACCTATAAACTCAGACAGCTCACAAAACCTTATGTGATAACCTTTTATGTAGTAGTGAGACCGAGACGATTGATGATTTCTCCATGCGTTTCACTAGGCTTGTGAATAATATTCGCATTCTCGGTGACATGCTGGAGGAAGACAAAGTGGTCAAGAAGTTTCTGCGAGCTATTCCATAGAAATTCTCCCACATTGCCCTTTCCATTGAACAGTTGCTTGATGTGAGCAACATGATGATCGAGGAGCTCATTGGGCGTTTGTCGGACCCCAAGTTTACTAACCTGGAATCCTCTGTGATAACACTGCATTATTCCCTGGATCAGTAGATAATGCTCACAGATACAATGCTGCATCATTTCATACACGACAAAACCATACATTACAATACCAGTGTTCAAATAGACCGCGTCGGGTCGAGGTTACAATAGGGTCGTCAGGCCAAATGTCTTACAATACATGAAAAGCGGAAGCGGAAGTGTACATAGTGTAGGGGCACAACTCACCACAGGCAAGCGACTGGGACAACCCGAGTACCAACGCTATTAACCAGGGACCTGACTAATAACGAAGGCACCCGCCAAAACTAGCCTGGTCAACTTTACTGAGGCGAGAGGCAAGACTACCGAAACCTAATCTAATATCCACCATCTTCATTGACTTCTGCATCCTGGTTCTCATAATAGACGTAGTGCTCTTGATTCACAGCTTCTGAAAGGGGGGTTAAGAACGAGAATGAGCACAAACAACCGTGCTCCGCGAGCCAACACACAGAATGCATATAATTATAGATGCAAGGCTAAACAAGGATGGCTCGGGTTCTTTTATTTGCGTAAAGCGACTTTTGGAATAATCATATTTAAAATTCCTATGACTTAGCATTTATCAAAACATGCTTTAAAGAGTTCGAAATTGTGCAGTAATTATAGCGGGGTAGGTTCCATCCACCAATTTCATGGTTCCATCCACCAATGCTAAATTTTGAGTAGCAGGTTACTTCCACCTTATTACCAACACTGGAGTACATCCCTCCAGGAAAATTATCAAAGTCAGGTTACATCCGCCTGACGGTTATCTTATTCCCAACCTCAAAAGTTTTGAAATAGAATTAACTCGAGTGAGTTCCCATGTCCGCCCTTGACCGTGGACACGGCTATTCGAACAGTTTTACACTCTGCAGAGGTTGTACACTTTCACCACAAGAGATGAATTATCTTAATAGCCAACATGCTTCCTTAGGCATGAGACCCAGATAATTTATCACAAATCCTTTACCTTACTCCAATCTAGCCAGACATCACCCGCTGAGGTTTCACCGCTGAAGGGTTACATCCACCACAGTCAGAAGCCCCCTCTGGCGCCGTGCGAGTACAGTAAATCCCTGTGCCTCACTGTGAGTAAACCAGTACACCCTGGCACCCACTTTCCACTGGTGATATCTGAACTACACCTTTGCAAGTTAATCAGCTAGGTCGTACCCATTATAGACTTGTGGTTGTACTGTTTTACACCGGGAGGTCATCACAAGATTCAGTCCTTAATTTGTCCAGGCGGTTCTTACCAGAAACCACGGGTTCTCGTGCTACTTCCGCACCAACCACTCTTACCACCCGCCCAGACAGGTTTAGCAGATTTTTAGGGTTTTGAGAAGCATATCGCAATTTAACATAAATATTCAGCCACGTACATCCCATGACTGTCCCAAAACTAGTTTTCCATGAGTAAAGAATGATTATCAGGGCCACTAGTGCCCTGGACTTGACATGACCAGCATGGCAGTAATATGACTTATAACTATCATAGTTATATTTTATCTCTAGGGCGAAAATGGTCAGGTGATTCAATATTACTGATGGGTATCTTATTAGGAGGTAGACATATGGATGTTAACTACCTTAAGAGTGACATACGTTTGGGTATAAAGTAAAGCATGCAGATTTTCATAATTTAAATGAACATAGTTTCACATAAAATATAGGCGCAAAATGATCAAAGTGTTGACTCGCCTGGATCGAGAGCTTGAGGGTCTTGTGCAGCTTCAAGTGGGGGATCGTTCACGTCTTCGAATTCTACTCGGGAGATCGAACCGGAAAAGCACATGAAATAACGAAAGCGAAATAAATACCAACTAAAATAAATCCACTCTCAAAATAACTCAAAACTGAACCAAAACAGAACCATCAAATATATCTTGATTTTAGAAAAATGTAGAAATTGGTTTCATTAAATTTGGAGTTATGGTTACGAAGTTATAGCATTTTGAAGTTCTAATTGCTGGATAAATCTGAAAAATAGAAAAGAGGAGGGAGTGTATGTGCTGTTGACAAGTGGGACCCGAGGGGGAATGCGCGGCTCTTGGTGAGTGCGGGTGCACCTCAGCCGACATGTGGGGCCTGCCTTTAATAGCAGTGTTAATACCCCTATTTCGATCGGCTTAGGACAGCCGTTAAGGCACTGAGCGCTCCCCTCTGGTTCATCCCGGTCGCAAGGGAGGCGGAGCTCGCCGGCGGCAGAGGGCGCACGGAGGCGCGGCGGTGTCAGCCGAAACGGGCCACCCATCCAGACGCGCACCTCGGGGAGGAGCCTACCGGCCGGGCTCGGCGGGAAGGCGGCCCACGGCGGACAGTGCGGCGGTGAAGGCAGGGGAAGGGAGCACCGGCGGCTCGGCCGATTTGGGCACAATCCAATAATGAAGGAGCTTCCACGGGCCAGCAGGTCCTTACCTGGGGCGTCGGCCGTGGCCGAGATGAAGCAGGGCGGTCCGGCGGCGAAGGATGGCTTGGCGACGAGGTGGATGACGGCGGCGGCTCGCTGGGCGGTGCGGCGGGGTCCGGCGAGGTGGGGAGAGCGTTCACGGGGTCCCGGTGATGCTTCACGAGCAAGGAATTGGCCCGGGGTGTTGCGGTTCACCGGGGAGGTCCGAAGCCGGCGGTGGCGAAGAAATGCGTCGCCGGCGGCCTGCGAGGGGAAAGGAGGCGATTAAGCCGGGGAGCAAGGAGAGGGAACGATGGAGAGTGAGGGGAGAAAGCCCAAGGGCCTTGGCGGCGACCGGAGGGCACGCGGCGGCGAGTTCCACCAGGGTCGCGCGCACGGCAGAGGAGACGGCGGAGTGGAGGGGCTTCGATGGGGCGTGCAGCGGGGCAAGGTTCCTCTTATAGAGGCCGGGGAAGGAGGCTGGGCGCCGAGGGGAAGACACGGCGGCGTGTTGCAGGCAGGTGGTGGCATCATCGCCGTGCGGCCACAGTGCGAATGCGGCAGGGACGTACCACGGTGGCATAGTGGAACGCGACAATGCCGTGTACAGTTGAGCGAGGGGTGAAGCGTGCGGAGACGTGCTGAGGCGACCGAGGATGCGACCACTCTGCAGCAGCTGCTCCTCGGACGGCTGTGACAGACGGCGAGTGGCGTGCACGGCGGGGAGGTGCTGAAAACGAGGCAGGGAGGCGTGTCCAGGGTGCTGCCATTGTCGGGCGCTGAAGGCGAGGCTGCTACCGCATTCAATGGCCGTCACGGGTGGTTGAGGGAAGAATGCCGAGCGGTGGCAAGGGAGGAGGCGCTGATGCCGGGGGGAAGAAGGAGAAGTTCTGTCGCCTGGAAGAAGAGAGGAAATGGGTGGCTGAGATTGAAGAGGAAAAGAAAATGTGCGGCCAGGATGGACTGAGGGTTTTCCTTTACAAATAAACCATTTTCTCCCTTTCCTCTTTTTTAAAAGATTAAACATAATTTTTCCTTCTCTGAAATTTGCTAATTTTTGAAGATAATTTTTAGATTCTAGATTTTAAAAGGTTACTCTGAATTACCTCTTTGGAGATAAAACAAGGTTTTCATTTTATAAAACTTTTGCGCTTCATGAAAATTTCTTTTTGAAAAGCACAAAGGAACAACCAACTGAGAATTAAGACTTTTAATTTTAACATAAGCTTTGCAAATTTTTATTAGAACCAAATTTTGAAAATGGGGTGTTACAGCGTTTCAAAGCCGTTGAAGATCAGATGGGAGCTGGTGATGGATGAGAAGGAGGAGGCCACCTGCTCTTGACTGAAGAAGAGTGGATGGCGTGGTCTAAAAGCAAGCTACAAACTGAGATGTCCTCATCTGGAGTCAAGTCTCGGTGGTCTAGCCGTGACCAAAACCGTGGGAAGCACGAGCATCAATCCAAGGAGAATTCTGATGGGATTACTCTGAATCAGTCGGTGTATGCATCAAAGATATTGGAGAAGGCTAGCATAGGGGAGTGTAACTTATGTGAAGTACCGAAGGATACAAGGTTGAGGCTAAGTAAGTCAAGTAAGAACCCTTTGGTTGATATCACTCTCTACAGGAGCCTGGTCGGCAGTCTGAGATACTTGGTGCACACTAGGCTGCACATTGCATACTCCGTTGGTAATGCGAATCAGTTTATGGAAGCACCGATAACTGAGCACATGGCCGCTATGAAGAAAATTTTGCGCTATGTGAAGGGAACAAGGTCACTTGGCTGCTTTTACAAGAGAAGAAATGAAGATGAGCCTAAATTGCTTGGTTTCAGTGATAGTGACATGGCCGGGTATTTGGGTGACCGGAAGAGTACAACGGGAGTGGTTTTCCTGTTGGAGGTGCAGCGAAATTATGGAGTGATTGTTAGATAATTTCACCACACCTTGTGTTATTTATTTCCTGCATAGTTTGTCTTGCACGTTCTCTGCATTGATGTTCATTAGTAGTCTGCATTAAGTTAAATCTTTATTGGTAGTAACATCTTGCATCAGTAGTCTGCATTAGGTGAATCTTTACTGGTGGTAACGCACCCTCAATTTGATGTAATAAACACCCTTTTATTCAGTTGTATATAAATGGGAGAATGAGAAAAGACATCAGGGAGGTTACGGCACAAAAGCTCCTGTGTTGTGCTTATATGCATGTGTTCTATTTCCAAAGTGTTCTCGTAGGATGAGTTGGGATGGTGAGAGTCCTTGATCAATCATGTATTCAGAGTACTCAGTAACAGTCGGAGATTCAGAGGACTGTAGTTTTTTTAGACAATGGAAAAAATCCGGCCTCTGCAACCGCACACAGCCAAGAAAATTCAGAGGACTGTAGTAGTCGAGTACTATAGCTATCGTACAAGTCTTTCAAATACTTTAGCTTGTGTCTACGCTTGCGTGTGTTTGATCTTGAGCAGATCCGGCATCCAAGTCCTGCTCATTGTTTATTCCGTCGGTAATCAAAGATGGGTACAACAGCCGGCGCGTGGAACAAGCGACGAGGCAGCACTGATGCTTACAACCTGTCCATCACACTACAGCTAAAACTCCCAATGCATCCCATTCACAACAGAAACCTCGCCCCGAGCCACCATCGAATTGCCATACCGTTCAGCTGTTCTTGATATAGCCATTCCACACCAAATTAAGTAGGCGAGGTCTGATTTGGATTCTTTCCTCTACCACGTTGAGAAGCAAGTCATTTTATTTGAAGGGTGTAGCTTTGTAGGTGGACATCGTAACTCGATTTTTTATACTTTTAGTGTTCACCAACCAGCCAGATATCTTGAAAGTACATGGCATATGTACAAATCAATACACTAGCTTTTACTGGCTGACAATATATCTGGTGTACATTGTATGCCAGAGGCTGGAGGATGCCGCCTGCCACATGGTGCACTTTACATGGCCTCTCTGTAGTCACGCAAAAGGTGTTTCGAAGCCGGTGAGGTGATGACTTTCAGTTACGGGTCATGCCTACGTTTTTAAAAAACAGTAACAGTTACAGACAGTAGATGTGCAAAACACACATGATTTTGAAGCCCCCATGTTTGTTTTGATTTATAAAGAAATCAAAGCCAAAAGTAATAAAAAAACCCTAAAAAAGCAAGGCCATATTAGGGCCAGCGTCCTCCAATGCATGGTTCGAGTTCCAACTTTGACCTAGGTCTTGTAAGCCTAGTTCTTTTTGACTTTTCAGTCGGCTTTTAACTTTCACTTCTATCATCCTACTAGTTAAGTGCCCGTGCGTTGCTACGGAACAATAACATTCAACAGATATGGACATGTAGGATTTAGCACAGTTTGTCATGCGAATACCAAATTTAGCCTCCGAATCACCGTAATTTTATTTGCAGCCTTATTTTTCAAAGTACAGGAAGATGCCCGTGCGTTGCAACAGAAATACATATTTTATACCAAATAATTCCTATATCGTATGAAGCATATAAAGCTAAAGCTTTCAAAATGGGGCAAGTCATGAAGCTTTCATGATATTTGCAGAGAAAGTGTACATTGAAGCTTTTTAAATGAATAAGCATATAAAGTGCCCATGCGATGCTATGAAATAAATAAAACACAAATTCATAGACATTTCTTAGAGTAATTTATAAATACCAAAATAGTTTGTTATTATTGCAGCTAGCATATGGAATGCATACACAAAAACCCTTTTGTTCATTTGCAAGCCGAAAAGCTAGTGATCACAATTCTAGGTCAAACCAAATGCTCTTGACTTAATAGTTATTTTTCAGTGAATAGAACAATAACATGGAAGAAACAAATGTTAAATTTACTTCGTTGTTTTGTTTCTCTGAAAGCAATATCTTACACGGTTCAATTCAAGAAACTACAATTTTTACAAGGTTCAACTCAACTAAATTGTCAAACCCTAAATATCACAATGTGCAAAGGTGTGTCTTTCAAATTGCTCAATTGGTTATCCAGTTCATACACACTATCACCAATTCATGGTGTTTCTACTGCAGATGAGTTGTATTGAAATCAGAACATCTCTAGCACAGATAAATTAAGACATGGATTCCCTTCAAAAAAGAATTTAGCATATGGAGCAAAACCTGATCATAGAAATAATAACGCTCGGAGTGTGATGAAACCAAACCGAAGCTTTCACTCTCCCCTGGGCTCCTATCTTATGACTTGTGCCTCCAGAGCCAACTCCGGCCATCCATCTCACAGCCACCATAAAATTGAAAGCATCACCAATTTTTGTTCCCTTGGTTTATTGGCCACCATCCAAACTAGGGTTCAGATATCAACACTGAAACAGAAAGCAATGGAGAGAAATCTCCTCAATACACACCACATTGCGGATTACCAGAGTAAGTTGAACACCAGGCAGTAAAACTAATTACTCTAGATCAAGAACAACAAAATTCTTAGGATGTGATTAGCAGGATCTTTACAAAGCAGCTTGCTTACCAAAGCAAAATATGCTTACTGCAAAACAAAGAAATATCCACACCAGTAAACCAGATTGCAGCACAATCAAAACCCTGGAACAGTTTTAACCTTTACGGATGGAGGCCATGGAACAATTTTAACATTTACAAATGGACATAAAAATTTGGAGCTGATTTCAGCATAAGTAAACATATAAATTTTCCAGTAATCAATGAGTGATTCAATTTTGGATAAACTTAATTATTTCTATTATACAATAAATGTTCTATAAGTAGAAGAGAAACAAGTAACACTCCTGATCTTTAGTTCACACAAGACACACTCAGGCGAAGCAACACTTGCATATTTAGATCTAGCTCCACGACATAGATCAGGAATTCCATCTTTTACCCTCAAGTCGTACAAAACATAATTTGATGATAAGCTGATAGAGTTGTTGGTTAAATATCAATGATATATCAAACAGTTAAGGTTAATGTTACATGTAATACTCTATTCTTGTGCTCTATAGAAATCATGATAAAGAGCTGCAAACCTTTAGTATGTATGCATGCTTCACCACAAATGCTTAAAAGGGCATGATTAGAGTGAAGAGCTTGGTATGCTGATAAAAAATATTGTCTTTTCGTCAATATGCATGCTTCACAAAAAAAATGTTTAAATTGGTCTACAGATGCAACAATACACAAGTGGCTAATAATAATCTCATATTCGCAAAAGGAATCATGCACTGGATTCATCATAGCTCACAGATAAAGATTAGATTTAGATGATTTCATCATAGCATACAACTGGCAGTATGCAGTAACTCATATTTTCTGCCACTGTGCCACATGATTACAAGTCTAGCACATACTACTAACTAAAAGTTAATTCACCATCTAATACTACAAGGTATACTAGTTAAGCAGGAAAGCTGAAAGATTTCAGCTGCAGAATAGAATCGAGTCGATTAAGTTACCTAGCTTCACAGTCAACTTCTCCTGTGACTTCACCATCACCTAAAAATCAATTTCTCCCAATAATCACAAATTAGCACGGCCAAATTCATCTGAAGAGAGAAGAGGAGAGTAAGAAATTGAGCACCACAAAGGAAATTACCTACACAACCTGCACTCTCCACCGAATATATGAAATGCCATCACAGATCCCTGTTGGCTCTGAAAACAACCAACGCAATTCAAACCGAATCAGATTAGGAGGGATCCAAGCAAGAACCCAATGCTACAGATCAAATGGATCCGCCCCACGTCCTCGAAACTAATCCTAACATCTACGCGGGGATGAGACCGTGTGAAAAAGGAGGATCAGATCGTGCATGGGAGGAGCCCGCACCTAGTAGATGTAGGTCTGGAAGGGTTCATAATTACCTCAAGATGCTACGCCCACTGCCTCTCCTTGACCGGTGATGGCGGCATGGACAAAGGGAGACGATAGCGCGAGGAAGGAGAAGGTGGCGGCGTGGGGGAGGGGCCGAATCTGACAGTCCCCATACATGGCGCCTCCGTGCCGCCCTCTTTCCCCTCTCCGCAGCGTCGTTATGGCCAGATCCGGTCAGATCCGCGCTGCCGGAGTAGATCCGAAAGGATCTGGACCATGCCACACAGTCCCCTCCGACCGTCGTCGTGAACCTTCGACATGTCCCTCGTCACCGGGCTGAGCCACACCACCTTCTCCCCTCGTCGCCAATGTTCACTGCCCCCAGCGTCGGGCAACGCGAAGGGGATGAGGGGCGAGCAAGGCGGTCGAGCTCGGCCTCAGCCTTGGCGGAGGAGACCCACTTGCGGGCATAGGCATGGTAGAGGATGGGGAGCTCGGTGCCATGGCTGCAGTGGCGACCTCTAGGGTTTGGTGAATATGGTGAGGATGGGTTTGAGAGTGGAGATCGGGATAGGAGGGGATAGGGAAAGTGGAGACCTTCGGGGAGGCAGAGCAGCGGCGCGGCGTGTGGGATTGGGGCGTGAGGGGGTTTGTGGGCGCGGAGGAGATGGAGGCGGAGCAGGGGGTCGACGCCGGGGGGGTGGGCGGGGCGCAGAGCGTCTGAGTAGGGGAGGCGGAGCAGGGGACGATGCTTGATACCGGTGGTTTTGGGGGGCTGGGGAACGTGGGTAGGGCTGTAAACGAGCCGAGCTCGAGCGAGCTTAGCCTTCCAGGCTCGAGCTCGGTAGAAGCTCGAGCTGAGCTCGAGTTGGGGTCCGAGCCTGGACCTAGGCTCGAGCTCGGCTCGGCCTAAACTCGAGTAGGCTCGAGCTTGGCTCGTTAAAGCTCGATAACAATTAAAATAATTTATTATGCACTATTTTTCAATAATAAGAAAATTTTAAGCTCGAGCTCGGCTCTAATAAGCTCGATAACAGTCAAAATAATTCAAATACACACTAATTTTCAATAATAAGACAAGCTCGAGCTCGGGTTCGGCTCGAGTAAGCTCGGTAAGAATTAATATGTATTACTATTTAAGCTCGAATCAGGGCTCGCGAACTATTCGAGCTCGGCTCGGTGAAGCTCGCGAGCTCGAGATCAAGCTCGAGTTCGGCTCGTTTAAAGTTCGAACCGAGCCTAGAACGAGCCGAACTCGAGTAGCTCGTGAGCTTCGAGCTTTTTTTACAGCCCTAAACGTGGGGTGGGTCGTAGGAACTGCTACGTACATTATGGGATTGGCTGCGTCGGTAGAAAGGTATGGTTCAGATACTTTGTGATGAAATTGAACGGTTGTAGATAGTTGAAGGAGGATAGACCCACTATCAACTCGTACTTTTAAGGAGTAGAGATAGTTTTTTTTAAGAAGGGATGGAAGAGGCCGCACCAACCATCAACTCCTTCTTTTTAAAGAGTAAAGATATTATTCATGAAACCTACCCGTTGTAGCTAAAAGCCATTTGCCGAAGCGCTAAAAAAGGGGCTGTAATTCGGTTGCACACGAACTGGCACAGTTTTCTTCGTCTCTGGATACGTCGTACATAACATACATTGTTGGTACGGGATTTCCTCATTTCCCAGATTTTATTATGTGCGTGAGTCGAGCGATTTGGCTTACGACATTGGCTGGACATGGCAGCATTGTCGTAGTGAGATTGTGATACCGAAAAACGGCAAATTAACATCTAAAGCTACGATGAACGTTTTAGAGGCTACAGCCAAGGAAACAATCGCATTCTGGCAGTGAAACCAGCTTCAACCAATGACAGACATGTTCGCACACGAACACGTCACCGTGTGCCCCTGGCGTCGAGCGCGATACGCAGGACACGTCGCCGGAGGAGTCTTGCCGGGAGCGCGATACGCAGGACACGCCGGCGAGAGCTCTTGAGACCCGACACCCCACGCGCCCGGGAGGGACCCCGTTAGGGTGAGCGGCGGCGATGGGCTATCCTAGGTCGGCCTGACCGCCCCTAGGACCTTGTGATTCGTTATCGCAAGGGAGTAAACGACGACGAAGAACAAGAAGCAAAATAAGGCAGAGGAAAATAATAGATTGCAAAATAATATAGTAGATGAGTTTCGATTGTGTGTTGTCCATCGGCCGTAAACCCTACATACATATATATAGGGGGAAGCTGGTCCTAGCTTCTTTTGGAAACAACAATTATTTGAATCGAATCAGAGTCCAGACCGAATAAAACTTATCTTAGTTTATTCGGTTGCAATTTTACCACGCGGCAGAGATCGCTTCAAGATTGTTTCCTGATCCTTTCCAAACTGTTGCCCGCGCGTGTCATGACTTCCCAAGATCGTTTATGGCCGGCCGGCGCTGCCTACGACCGATCCCGAGTGCTCTTGATGCCGTACGACCACTCCAAAAACATCCCTTTTACCATGCTCACTTCCTTCAACATGGTCGGAATCGCCTTTGGCACGTGCTGGCCTTCTCGATTTGATTGCTGCTCCTTACGACCGCCTTCACCGCGACTGTGGCCTTCTCTGCGTGGTTGAACCCTTTACGATAACCGGTCAGTGTCTCTTACGACTTCCCAGGGTCGTTTATGACTGGTTAGAATCATTTACGACTGGTTAGAACTATCTATGACCGGTTCTGGATGCTTACGACCAGTTCCGATCCTTCTATTGCTTTACCAATCAATTTTCCTTCGTGATCGTAAACTTACTGTAGCAGTCTACGACCGCTCCATTGCATCGCTGCGCTGTCTTTCCTTCAGCCGCTCAAAATACCGTGATCGAAACCTTCAATGAGCACGCATTGATGCTGGCGATCGTCCATTTTCTGTAGTAGAACCACCCTTTTGATTACGTTCATTTCCTTCAATGTGGTTGGAGTTGTTACCGCTTCTCGTTATAACGTGATCGTAAGCCACCGACTTCTCATCGTGGTCGTAAGTTCGACTGCCGACTATCAACCTTGATGTCGTCGACTGTGAACCAGGCTTCTGATCGTGGCCAATCGTGTTCGTCGTAGCCTCCAATGCAGTCGTAGGCTTCTACGTGGTCATAGACTCCAACGTGATCGTGGCCTTCAACGTGATCGTAGATTCCACCGTGGTCGTTGACCTCACCGTGGTCGTAGCCTCCAACGTAGTCGTAGACTCCACCGTGGTCGTAGCTTCCAACGTGGTCGAAAACTCCAACGTGGTCGTATACCTCAACGTGGTCGTAGATCCCACCGTGGTCGTAGCCTCCAACGTGGTCATAGACTGCCTTCGACCACGGCCAACGTGGTCGTAACCGGTCCAGCTGGCTCCCGACTTGCTTTGCCGTGGTCGTAACGACCGCCAACGTGGTCGTAACTGCCTTCGACTACGGCCAACATGGTCGTAACCGGCCCAGCTGGCTTCCGACTTGCTTTGCCGTGGTCGTAACGGCCGCCAACGTGGTCATAACTGCCTTCGACTACGGCCAACGTGGTCGTAACCGGTCTAGCTGGCTTCCAACTTGCTTTGCCGTGGTCGTAACTACTCACGACCATGATATAGGCACAACCTTCCCTTGTTAACCTGCTTTTGGTTTTACGATGATTGTAGTTCCAAGCCAAATTTGATTATCAACATATGCCCCCCTGTTTTTTGGCAACACTTGTGTGCCAAAAAATAAGGATTACTTGCTCGACCAACAAGGCCAATGTCAACACATCCATTGGCCATGTTTATATGTCTAAGGGCGATAAGTTATTATCGGCCATGTTATAAAGTCTAAGGGCGATAAACAAGTATCGGCCATACATGTTCAAGCTTCCTGCCACACACTTGGATGAAACTTCTTCAAGTATCTCCCATTGAGAGCACGGGGGCAGCAACGTACCTTGCAATGATTCGACCAAATATGAGTTACCGGGAACCACTCTTGCAATCTTTAAAGGACCTTCCCAACTTGGAGACCACTTCCCGAACTTATTATCTTTCGAGCCAATTGGTAAAATCACTTTCCACACTAGATCACCAACTTGAAAGCTCTTCAACTTGACTTTCTTGTTGTATGCCTTTGCCACCCGTATCTTATCTTTCTCAATGGCTTTTAATGCTTCTAATCTCTTATCGGTGACTTCATCAATGTTGTCCATCATTAAATTATGATAATCCACTGCCGATAACTCATTTTGCTTAGCTAATCTCAATGCATCCAAATTTACCTCTACGGGTAAAACAACCTCTTGTCCATATACAAGTTCGTATGAAGTTACTTTGGTTGCTCCATGCCTTGAGATTCGATGCGCCCAAAGAGCCTCGGATAGCACTTCATGCCACCTTCTAGGATTATCTTCAATCTTTTTCTTGATGAGCTTGATCAATATTTTATTTGTAGACTCTGCTTGTCCATTGGCTTGGGCATAATATGGAGACGAATTGAGCAACTTTATCTTATATAATTCAGCAAAATCTCGGACTTGAGTCGATATAAAAGAGGAACCTTGATCTGAAGTTAATGTTTGAGGAATGCCGAACCGGTGAATAATATGCTCAGTTATGAATTGAATCACTTCCACATGTGTCATATTCTTGAGAGGTACTGCTTCAGACCACTTAGTGAAATAATCAGTAGCAACTAGCACAAACCGATGTCCTTTTGACGACGGAGGGTGTATTTGCCCGATGAAGTCTAATCCCCATCCTCTGAACGGCCACGGTTTGACAATAGGGTGCAACATAGCAGCAGAAGCTAGCTGAATGTTACCGAACTTTTGGCATGCTGCACACCCTCTGTAGTATCTGAAGCAATCATTAATCATTGTCGGCCAATAGAAACCAGCACGTCTTAGCAACCACTTCATCTTGTGTGCCGACTGATGTGTACCGCATATACCTTCATGTACCTCTCCCATAGCAACTCTTGCTTGATCATCATCCAAGCACTTCAGAAGAATACCATCAACAGTACGACGATAAAGATTGTTATCAATTAAACCATATTTGAAAGCCATCCGTCGAACCGTCCTATTTACCCTCTTGCTAGGGTCTTGCAAGTAATTAATGATTGGTTTTCTCCAATCTGTACCCTCACTTGCATCAGATTTTAAATTAGTGGCCGAATCGGTGAGTTGCGGTTCGGTCTCGTCTATGTTAGCAAGACAAGACATCGGCTGGTGAGAAAGGTGGAACATACCACGAGAAATATGGTAGCCGGATGCTTGCTGTGCTAACTCATTTGCTCTCCAATTTTCATGTCTAGATATATGAGCAATACTAAAGAAATCAAAGGTAGCAATGATATCTAAACATTTATCAAGATAAACATTAAGTGATTCGTCAAAACATTGAAAAACCTTGGAAACTTGCCGCACTACTAGCAACGAATCACCGAAAACCTCAATATGCGTAGCACCTATAGTAAGTAAAAGCCGCAGCCCGAATATTAAAGCTTCATATTCGGCTTGATTATTTGTGCAAAAGAATTCTAAACGACAAGAGGCCTCAAAAACAGCCCCATATGGAGAAATATAAACAACACCAACACCTTGGCCATTGTTACAAACTGAACCATCAAAATACAATCTCCATGGCACTAAAGAAACCAGGTCAATGTCAATATGATGCCTATCATCAATCCGATGTTCAACAATAAAATCAGCAACGATTTGGCCCTTCATAGATTTCAAAGCTTCGTAAGCCAAATCATATTCAATCAAAGCATAAGCCCACTTACCAATCCTACCACTCAGAATTGGTCTGTGCAACATATATTTAATGACATCGGTTTGACATGCAACTATGCAAGCACTAGACAACAAATAATGTCTTAATTTTGTGCAAGCATAATATAACGAAAGGCATAATTTTTCAATAAAAGTGTACCTTGTCTCTGTATCCAATAAACGCCGGCTCAAGTATGTAATAACATGTTCTTTTCCTTCAGTTTCTTGTGTTAAAACAGCACCAATTACTCCTTCTTCCGCTGCAATATAAAGCCTGAAAGGCTCTCCTTGCCTGGGCGCTTTTAACACCGGTGGAGTAACTAAATACTGCTTGATCTTTTCAAATGCTTCTAGCTGTTTTGCCCCCCAAGTAAAACCAGCATCGTTCTTCAACCGAAGGATAGGCGTAAAAGCGTCCACTCTCCCAGACAAGTTAGCAATAAATCTCCTCAAATAATTAACTTTGCCAAGGTATTTCTGTATGTCTTTCTTGCACACAGGAACCTGTACCTTCTGGATTGCTTCAATTTTCTTGGGATCTATCTCTATGCCATGTTCATGAATAATAAAACCTAAAAACTTCCCAGCCGATACACCAAAAGCACATTTTAGAGGATTCATCTTCAAACCATATTTTCTCATTCTATCAAAAGCCAAGCGCAAATCGGCCAAATGTGGTTCAATGGCATCCGATTTGACGACAATATCATCAATATAAACTTCTAACATGACCCCAAGAAGATCATGAAAAATTAAGTTCATAGCTCTTTGGTATGTTGCACCAGCATTTTTCAATCCAAAGGTCATTACTACCCATTCAAATAAACCAAGAAAACCAGGGCAACGAAAAGCTGTTTTGGAAATGTCCTCCTCGGCCATAAAAATCTGATTATACCCCGCATTGCCATCAAGAAAACTAATGACCTTATGTCCAGAAGCAGCATTAATAAGCATGTCGGCTATTGGCATAGGATACTCATCTTTTGGTGTAGCTCTGTTCAAATCTCTGAAATCAATACATACCCTTAACTTGCCGGACCCTTTCTTTTCGACGGGCACAATATTGGAAATCCAATCAGCATACCTGCAAGGTCTAATAAAATTAGCTTTAAGTAACCGATCGATTTCCTCCTTAATCCGATCATACATCTTGGGATTAAACCTCCTAGCTTGCTGTTTGAAAGGTCTAAAACCTTTCTTAATGGGTAGCTGATGTTCTACCAACTCTCGGCTCAAACCAGGCATCTCATGGTATTCCCAAGCAAAAATGTCGACGTATTCTTTTAAAAGCTCGATTAATTTCAGCTTATAATCGGCTCTCAGATTTTTATTTATAAATGTCGGCCTGGGAATTGACCCATCACCGATGTCTATCTCCTCCAATGGGTCAGCTGATATGAAACCTTGTCCCAACTTATCAAAATTTTCTAGCTCTTCTATAGATTCATACATATCGTTCTCTTGAGACCGATAATCTTTGAGACGTTTTTGCAACCAATCTAAGCTAGGATTCATTTAATCACATCATATTTTGGAGCCGATCACCACCAATCGGCTTTAACATGACAGGTACAAAACCCTTCCTTGTAGCACTAAGGAAATCAAACTCTGGAAGGTCGCCACGCCCTGACAAACAAGTAACTTCAGAGTGCTGCCAATCCACTATAGCATCGGCCAAAGCGGCACAAACCGATGTGTCAGCGTAGATGATCTCCACTTCGTCCTCAACCCATTGAATCAAAAATTGGTGCATGGTGGATGGTACACATTGATTAGCATGTACCCAGTCTCGACCTAAAATCATATTGTAGTTACCTTGCACCTCAGCAACAAAGAATGCTGTGGCCAAAGTCTTGCTCCCAACCGTGAGCTCGACATAGATAACTCCTTTGGCTTCCGTCTTTTCTTTCCCTTCAAAACCATTCAGCACCATGTTCGTCTTCTTCAAATCATCATCTTGCAGCCCCAATTTTTTAAAGACTGAATACGGCATGAGGTTGACGACAGCACCACCATCAACAAGCATCCTAGCAATCGGTGACCCGTTAATGTGGCCCTTGATGTACAGCGGCTTCAAATGCTTCACCGGCTCTTTAGGCTTCTCGAAGATGGCATTTTTAGGACCAAAGTCCAGCTGGACTATCTCCCCTTCTTCATCAGCAGCACGAAACTCAGCAGGTAGATAGTAAACCATATTGATATCCATACCTTCTCTAGCTGGTGTGGGCTCAAAATCTAACATCTCCTCATCATCTCCCAATGTACATACCTGCTCATGCTCTTTAGGTGATGTATGTGCTGTTGCGGTAGTAGTATCTGTAATCCCATCCACTGGTTTAGGCCTCCATACATGCTTCATGGGCCGACTTTTATTGAAAAATTCATCTCTCTGTGCTTCTGCTGCGTCTTCGATCTTCTGCTGATTTCGCATACGCTGCAACCTTCTTTTCTGAGCTTTGGTCAGGCCTAAAGGGCACCACCTCGGCCGGGTATACTTGGGGTCTCTTCCCTTCGCGCTACTGCTGCTGGCTTCATGATCATTAGCTGCTGAACCTAGCTGGACAGCCACCATAGTACTACTGGATTTAGCCGGATTATTAATGACAATTGGCTTTTTACCGAGATCTTTGGTTGATACTTCTGCAGCATTGGCAGTCCTGCTTTCTTGCTTGTTGGGTTCTGAATTTTCAGCGCTTGGCGACTTAGCACGCCACTCTTGCTTCATAATCTTCTTCGTTGCAGAGGCATTGGATGGTCGACCAGTACCACCACCCAAACAACTTTTTGTAGAGTGGGTTAGCCTCTCAAAAACTGATCTTCTAGGTGCTGTCCACCCAGGGTGAAAAGCATAGGGCACCATTGGAGGCTGCGCCCACCCTCTATTCATATTGTATGGTGTGTAGGAAAAAGGTGTCATCCATTGCGTAGGCGCCCATGGCTCATACGGACGAAACTGACGTTGTATTTGATGCCTCGGAGGTGATCTTGGACGCTTCAATTGTGATGGTCGATTAGAGCTAGAAGTGGCCGCTTGGTTAGCATATTTGGACAGCAGCATATCGAATGTTGGCTTGATGCGCTTCCGCTGTACTTTTGCTTTGTTTATCTTCCACTTGCCAACCTCTGGATTTTTGGGCTTGATAAACTTACTGCAAGCCTCATGTTGCACTTGCCCCCCAGGTACAGAAGTGCTCACAGTGATCTTCAATGTTTCCTTTCCATTTGGGGCCTTCTCCAGTACAACCTCTCTTCCTGAGACCTTGTCATCGGCATGTATCACTCTAGGCTCACCGATAACAACACCTGGCTTTCCTTTTGTTGATTCGGCATGTTCAGGCCGAAGCAACACTTTCCTGCCCTCCATATCCATCGTGTTCATGGGGAAGGGAGACTTGTCCACTTGCATTTCGGCAAAACTCAATCGTCCATCATTGATAGCCGATTGGATCTGTCGCCGAAAAACATTACAATCATTAGTGGCATGAGAAAAAGAATTATGATATTTGCAAAAAGCTCGTCGCTTCAGCTCTTCAAACGGCGGTAAAGTATGAGAAATTTTAATGACCTTATCATTCAGCAAAGCATCAAAAATTCTATCACATTTTGTAACATCAAAAGTAAACTTCATCTCCTCTTCACAATTTTTGCGAATTGGCTTAAGAGCATTACATGCATATGGTTTGGCCTTTGAGGGCCAAACAAATTCAGCAGCATAGACATCAATTTCATCATCCTGATCGGAAGAATAATCAACGACGTTCATGCGAGGAAGGTCAGCTTTAGTCTTATAGTTTTCTTTGATATCTTTACTTTGGCCTTCTTTAGCCAAAGCTCGCTGCAATACTTGGTTAACGGTTAAAAACTCATAACTTTCCAACTTTTCTTTAATGTGAGTTCTCAAACCGCTAAACACAAGATCAGCCAAGTCCCTTTCACTTATCACAAGACTATAGCACCGGTTTTTAACATCTCTAAACCTTTTGACATAATCGGAAACCGATTCATCATTTTTTTGCCTAACCGATGTAAGATGTGATAACTTAAACTCAGCGTCACCGCTATAAAAATGATCATGAAATTTTTGCTCAAGCTGCGACCATGTAATGATAGAACCAGGGGGTAAAGCAGAAAACCATGAAAAAGCCGTGCCAGTTAAAGACAAAGAAAACAAACGAACTTTAAGTTCATCTATATTACCCGCTGCTCCCAACTGGGCGAGATATTGGCTAACGTGCTCCCATGTAGTTTTGCTGTCCCCACCATCAAATTTAACAAACTCAGGAAGCTTATAACCTTGGGGATAAGCAATAGTATCAAAATGAGATGGATATGGTTTCTGATAAGTGCGGGCTCTAACTCTCGGCTCAATGCCGAAAGACTCAACAAACATCCTGCGCACATCATCTCTAATTTTTGCCAATGCTTCGTCCATATTGGCCGAAGCTGTGATGGGTGACTGCAAAGGAGCTATAGGGGTGTTGGTCACCATGGTAGGGAGTGGAGGCGGCATCGGCGGTATAACAGAATATGGCAAGGACCTTGGCATACTTATATCGCCTGATGTTGATGTTCCCAAAGGTGGTAGGCTCATGATATGATTAGGATACGTGGGCGCTACCATTAGTTCACCTCCAGGTTTAGTTTGCTGTCCGGAAAAGAAACTCAACGGCATGCCACATTGGGGTTGTATACTTGGTACTCCACTACTTGCCGATGAATTAATAGGCGCTGTCGGCTTAGAAAGTTCTACGCTAGAAAAAGTGCCAACCTGACTTGTACCCATGGCCGCACTATTTATTTTCTTAATGTTTGCCATCTGATGCATATAATCAAAGATCTCTCTAGTGTTCTCATTAAGCATGTGCTGAACTTGCTCCATTGTAACACTAGATGAATTGGTAGCAACAGATGAAAGGGTTGATGCGGCACTTACAAGGGGTTCCACCTTTTCCGAGTAATGCGGAGGAGGGAACGTGATGTCGCCGAGTGGGGTTATGTTGCCTTGACAATCCTTCTTGAATTTTGCAAGGAACGCTCGTAAATCCTCCTCCTCGCGCTTTTCCTTGTATGCCTCAAAAGCTTGGCGATGCTCTTCCGATAATTCATCGTAGCCGGGCTTGACGACATTATCGGTGTTAACCTCCCCGGGCATTGGGATTTTGCTGCTGCCAGTCATGGTGATTGGCGGCGTCAATTTTCCTTGATCTTTCCCCAGTGGAGTCGCCAAAAGTGTGTTCGCACACGAACACGTCACCGTGTGCCCCCGGCGTCAAGCGCGATACGCAGGACACGTCGCCGGAGGAGTCTTGCCGGGAGCGTGATACGCAGGACACGCCGGCGAGAGCTCTTGAGACCCGACACCCCACGCGCCCGGGAGGGACCCCGTCAGGGCGAGCGGCGGCGATGGGCTGTCCTAGGTCGGCCTGACCGCCCCTAGGACCTTGTGATTCGTTATCGCAAGGGAGTAAACGACGACGAAGAACAAGAAGCAAAATAAGGCAGAGGAAAATAATAGATTGCAAAATAATATAGTAGATGAGTTTCGATTGTGTGTTGTCCATCGGCCGTAAACCCTACATACATATATATAGGGGGAAGCTGGTCCTAGCTTCTTTTGGAAACAACAATTATTTGAATCGAATCAGAGTCCAGACCGAATAAAACTTATCTTAATTTATTCGGTTGCAATTTTACCACGCGGCAGAGATCGCTTCAAGATTGTTTCCTGATCCTTTCCAAACTGTTACCCGCGCGTGTCTTGACTTCCCAAGATCGTTTATGGCCGGCCGGCGCTGCCTACGACCGATCCCGAGTGCTCTTGATGCCGTACGACCACTCCAAAAATATCCCTTTTACCATGCTCACTTCCTTCAACATGGTCGGAATCGCCTTTGGCACGTGCTGGCCTTCTCGATTTGATTGCTGCTCCTTACGACCGCCTTCACCGCGACCGTGGCCTTCTCTGCGTGGTTGAACCCTTTACGATAACCGGTCAGTGTCTCTTACGACTTCCCAGGGTCGTTTATGACTGGTTAGAATCGTTTACGACTGGTTAGAACTATCTATGACCGGTTCTGGATGCTTACGACCAGTTCCGATCCTTCTATTGCTTTACCAATCAATTTTCCTTCGTGATCGTAAACTTACTGTAGCAGTCTACGACCGCTCCATTGCATCGCTGTGCTGTCTTTCCTTCAGCCGCTCAAAATACCGTGATCGAAACCTTCAATGAGCACGCATTGATGCTGGCGATCGTCAATTTTCTGTAGTCGAACCACCCTTTTGTTTACGTTCATTTCCTTCAATGTGGTTGGAGTTGTTACCGCTTCTCGTTATAACGTGATCGTAAGCCACCGACTTCTCATCGTGGTCGTAAGTTCGACTGCCGACTATCAACCTTGATGTCGTCGACTGTGAACCAGGCTTCTGATCGTGGCCAATCGTGTTCGTCGTAGCCTCCAATGCAGTCGTAGGCTTCTACGTGGTCATAGACTCCAACGTGATCGTGGCCTTCAACGTGATCGTAGATTCCACCGTGGTCGTAGACCTCACCGTGGTCGTAGCCTCCAACGTAGTCGTAGACTCCACCGTGGTCGTAGCTTCCAACGTGGTCGAAAACTCCAACGTGGTCGTATACCTCAACATGGTCGTAGATCCCACCGTGGTCGTAGCCTCCAACGTGGTCGTAGACTGCCTTCGACCACGGCCAACGTGGTCGTAACCGGTCCAGCTGGCTCCCGACTTGCTTTGCCGTGGTTGTAACGACCGCCAACGTGGTCGTAACTGCCTTCGACTACGGCCAACGTGGTCGTAACCGGCCCAGCTGGCTTCCGACTTGCTTTGCCGTGGTCGTAACAGCCGCCAACATGGTCATAACTGCCTTCGACTACGGCCAACGTGGTCGTAACCGGTCTAGCTGGCTTCCAACTTGCTTTGCCGTGGTCGTAACTACTCACGACCATGATATAGGCACAACCTTCCCTTGTTAACCTGCTTTTGGTTTTACGATGATTGTAGTTCCAAGCCAAATTTGATTATCAACAAGACAAAAGCAGCAGCTCACGTGTTGGCTAATCGTTTAACCAATGACAAAGAAGATGCATGCGGCTAAACGGGGTAGATGTCAAATAAACCAGCTTCAACCAATCATCTCATCCCCCTGGCTTGTGACCACCTTTTACCACTGTTTGCTGCCATGCCGTAACGTATAGTAGATATAGATCGTAGATGCATTTCATCAATCACCGATACAATCTTCATCAGATGTTGCAGTCTGCAATTTCAATTGACTTCCCAATTTCAGTTGTTATGTGGCCGCCGCATATCGCACTGATATATCCCCCATGTCGAAATATAAAGGGGGTTAACCAGAGAGGTCTTGAGTTCTTCCACAGCCAGTCGCGAGAATGTCCACTCAACAAAGGGGGAAGCTGCAAATGGTTGTGGCTGATACTTTAGCAGGGAAATCATTCCAAGAATATGAGGTAGTAGATAACTGTAGTAAGGTAATGTTATGATCTTTAAACAGTGTTACAAGGCATAGTTTGATCCCCCAGAAAAATGCATCCACAGCAGAAATCCCTTGGTGATTGGCATCTTTGTGATGGCTACACCAGAAAGAACTACGCACAATCATAAAAATATGTGGATGTTACGGACCAAGTTAGCAGCGCATAGCAAATGAACAGTACCACGTAAGATGAACAATACTATGAACGAATTTGGGATTATTTTCTTTTAGATTTATTCTAAGTATTAGAGACAAGTTTCCTATTATTAGGATTAGCATCCTTAATAAGAGATAGGTTTTTTAGGTGTCATATTTAGTCATCTCTATAAAAGAGACAGTATTGTATCATTATCAGTAAGTAAAGAAATAAACAAAGTTCTTTAGTCTTTCTTTTTTCTTCAACAGGCTCAGAGTCTTGGCGACGGTATGGCCGATCGATCAAGGACGAGTGCTCTACCCTCGGTCCTTGAACCCTTACAACAACAGTGGATATGCTACCATCCATGATGCAACGATCCATTATTTGGGATATCGCATAATGCAAGTGGATCAGTAACAAAAAAAAAACTGCAAAAGGGAGCTGTTCTTCCTTGTGCACAATAACCCTACCTCAAGCAGGTTTAGTAACAGATTTGTCTCTCAAGGGTATAGAGCTCACCTTTTCCCAGACTAGTTCATGGTATTCGTTGACCCAATTGATCTCCGAAGGTGATAGCAAGGACAAGTCAATAAGCTTGCTCTAATGTTTCAAAACCAATAAGAAAATAATCAGTACGTCATAATTATATGTTTATGGTGAACAATAATAACAAACAGACATCAGCAGGTATAACTGAAATATATGATCAATGACTTATCGAAAGCTTGGATTGCGTATCAAACACCACACAAAAGCTAAGGTTACCAGTCCTTGAAATAATACTGTGAAAATTTGTTAATGCCATACACGTGAAACTTTATTCTAATCTTGGTTACTGATTAGTCAGAAAAATTAGAAGTATTATTTGGATTGATATCACTACTGCAAAATTTGACCCACAAAAACATGGCAACAAATCAAATTCATGGGTACCTGCATCGCAACAAAAGTTAGTTTCTCAAAAAACCAAGGTATGAGATGCCACCAAACGAATTTGGCAAATTAACCTCCTTTACCAAGATTCAAAGAAAAAAGGAAATGAGAAAACATGGCTATTTGCAGCACTATCTCACTCAAGTGTACACTCTAGCCCAGAAAATTTCAAAGATTGACATGAACACAGAATGGGAAATGTAACATCCCAAAAAGGGAACTATTGTATTTGCGAAAAGTATAAAATCTTTTAGATGTTTTTCCATTAAATCTTAAAGATTTTGGCATTATTCAAATTTATTGAGCTGGTTTCTTGCCGAAAGCCCGAGTAGTAAAAATACAAACTTTTGAATCAATAACCAAAATTTAAAGTTTAAAATTGGAAAATCCAAATCCCCTCGGAAGTATTAATTTCAAATTTAAAAATTGAAATCGGGGCATTCAAAGCCAAGAATGGAAGTTTTAAATTAATATAAAATCTTTCCCATCCAATCTTCATACCCGGAAATTCAAATCTAAAAAAAAAGATTAAGAGTTATTTCTCAAAATTCGACAATCTGGGAAAAATTAAATTGTTGAATTCAAAAATTCGAACTAAGTTTTCAAATTCAAATTATACTCACAAAACCAAAACAGAAATCCCAAAGTTCAAAAAATTTCTGAAAATATCAAAGTCTCTCTTGGGCTCGGCCCATTTCTTTTCTTCCCGGCCCATCTCCTTTTTCCTGGCCATTCTTCCTTTTTCTTTCCTCTTTTCCTTACCGGGCTATCCGGCCCGCTTCCCTTCTTTTTCTGGCCTTCGGCCCAGCCGAAGCCGATGCCTCTCCACTCGGTTTCTTCTTCCTCCCTCCCCTGTTCTTCAGGCGCGCCGCTCGCACCGGCACCCTGACCGTGTCGCTCTCTCCGCCCACGGATTCGCCCACTCCGTCCTCGGATTCGCCCGCGCTGCCCCTTGTTTTCCAGTCACCTCCACGCTGCCCATACCACCGGACGCACCGCCCATGCCGACGTACGCCTCACCATGCTGGCACCACTCCCCCAAGCGCGCGCACCAGTGGAACAACTGCTCCCCTTCCCCGCCTATAAGAAGCCGGCCGAACCCCTTGCTTTTCTTCCCCATCGCGCTTCTTCCCGCCCCCCCCGGTTTCTGGCCTGTCGTCGCCGTTTGCACCGCCGCCTCCTCCTTGGTCACTCCCAAACCGATTCTTCATGGCAGGAGCTCCTCCTCAGTGTCCTGAAGCTCACCCCACCACCGGCCGACGCCCTCCACCGCCCAAGCCTCCCCGCCACGGCGACCTAACTGTGCCGCTACTCGTGCTCGTTGCCGTCACAACCCGGCCTCCCTCCCGGTCACCTCGACCACTCAGGTGAGCTCCTGGCATCTCTCCCATACTCATGCATGCCCTTCCCCTTCACTTTCTCCTCCGGCCGCTAGCGCCCCTTTCCCCCTCACCGTCAACTGCCTATCGCCGCCGCCGGCACGCCACCGTGCCGTCCGACCAGGGCTGCTACCCCCGGAGCCACCCTCGTCTCCAGGACTATCTACTGATCCAGGGAATTGTGCGATGGAATCACAGAGGATCTGGGTTTGCTAACCCGAGGTCCGAAAGAGCTGGTATCAGAGCATATCGACTGTAGGTTGTAACCTTAGTTAGCATGGACGTTAGTTCTATCACTAGGATTACTTCTTCAAAATCAAATTACAAAATGTAAGTAGTATTACTATTCTCATCCCCCTTAGATGATTCCCTCTCATCTACTTGCTGCCCTGGCCATTTTTAACTCCAAGGCTCTCTTATCCCGAATTCAAACTAACACGAGTCCGAGTTCCTTCTAAAAATTCTTCTAAAAAACTACCTTGGTCCAAAATCATAAAACTTATATTGAGTTTTATTTGCAAAATTTGTTCATCCTTGGATTACTAAATTATTAAAATTATTTTAAAAGCTCATTTTCCAAGCTCATTTCAATAGACTTGAGCTTCCAAGGAAAAGTTTTCCCAAAATTAAACTCCCTGCCAACTTACTCAAAAAATCATTTTGATTTCTCAGATATATGTGTAAATCCTGGTGGATTCATGTCAATCGTAAGAGAGAATCAATGGAGTAAATTTCTGGGTGAAAGATAGGTAAGTCAATTTGAATGACTGAAATAGCTACATGGGTGAACCAACTTAATGATTGGATTGACTGAATGGATAGACCAGTTTACACAATTGGATCGGTTAAAATGGGTGGACCAATTTAAATAATTTGACTGGCTAAATAAGTAGACCAATGTAAAAGGACCGGATTGGCTAAAATAATCGGATTGGTTAAATGAACGGAGCGATATAGATGATTGAATTGACTAAATGAGTGGACCAACTCAAAAAGGTTGGATTGGCTAGAATAGGTAGATCCATGGAATTTTAGAAAAGTGGGGACTATAATAACAATTGTTGGTTTGCAGCTTTAATAAATAGTATAGTTCCCGGTGAATGTTTACACTGGTGGGATAATGGAGTATAGCTGACTACTGGATGGGTTATTGAAAATTCTGAGGAAACTAGGAGAAGTAATAATAACCCTTGATTTATAGATTTGAGAGATAATCTTATTTCCAGTAGATGTTTATGACAAAGAAGTCGCTTGGAAGGGAATTGCAGATAGTAAGACTGATCACTTGATAAACAGATTACGAGTACACCTCAATGGTGAAAAAGGATGGATTATAATACAAATGTTACTAGTGGATTGAAATATTGGGACCATAATACAAGTGATACTCGTGGATTTAAAATGTAAAAGATGTGAAGGGTACTGGTGGATTTAAAATATAGAAATATTGAGACCATGATACAAACAAGTATGGGTGGATTTAACGGTAAAGAATTTGGAGTAATGCTCAGGTAAATAGTTGAATGGGATTGAACCCAAGGTTGGATTTACGACCTTATAGAGGACTCCGGGATTCATTTGAGGAATACGAGACCCTGATCTGGTGAATGGAGACTATAGATGATACCCTGGAAGTTATACAATCTGGGGATTGTATAAATGATAACACTCACTATTTGGAGTATTTGACAACAGTTGTGCTGAGACTAATTGATAAAGGGAGTTAGTTTTAGATTCAATCAAGTATAAGCAAGATTAACAAGGCCATGGATTATGAGCATACGAATAGAAAGATTATGGGAGTGAATTAGTCTGTTGATATTGTGGTATTGGAGGATACCAGGATACCTTTGCAAAAAAAAGGGGGGGTATTTTAAAAGTTCAAGTATTTCAAAACCATTTAGAAAAAAATCAATCTTGTTATAGAACTCTATATCAAAAGTATATAGCGTATTCTCATTGCAAAAAGGTTTGATTTCAAGTTACTTTGAAACTTGGCCCCAGTATTTGAAAACCCAAAAGCTTAATTCCCAAGATCTTACTCTTAAAACCAAAACTTGGGGGTCTACTTACTCTAGAAAGTATTGATGGGGTTACCTTGGAAGAGCAAATGTTTTCGGCCTCGGATTTCTGAAAACTATCTTCTAAAAAGCTTTGTTTTCAAAATAATAATAAGAAGCATGAGCTTCGCTGCCAAAGCACTTCTCAACCCTCTCCTTTCTCTACTTCTGTCTGTAAAGGGAAATTTGGTTTTTTCTATTCTCCCTTACTTCAAAGGCTTAAGTTCGAAGGTGTCAAGGATGCTCGTGAAGATTTGGTGGCTTCGCTTCAGCAAACCTAGTGTTAAGAACCCTGTGCCTTCTTGTGTGTGTCTCTGCGCATAGACGTTGCTTGGTTAAAAAGATTTTATTGGCCCTGTGCACTGCCTTCTTGCCCTCGGGCGTTGTATTTCATAGTCACAGGAAAAGTTTGTTTTCAAAAGCTTAGTTATTCTATGTGGCTTGTGTACTGCCCCAGCTTCTGGGTGTGCACTCCTTAGAATGGGTTAAAGTATCTCATCTCCTTGATCCTTTACGCGTCTCATGCTAATTCCCCCTCACCTTATTGCTGAAAACCTCGTCAGGTGTACAGGGAAGACGTAGTAGATAGCTAAGTCAAGACACTCACAGCTTTGAAGTTAAAGAGGCAACATTTTTGAAAAGAGCAACAACTAAGAGGCCTTAGCCTGCAAGAGGATCAAGACTCAAGTCTCCTTCTCATAGCAGACTTACTATTCTAGTCACCATCAAGACATTGTCAATGGCTAAGAACAAGGCTAGAAGCAAGAAGAAAGAATCAATAGCTCCTACTTGCTTTGGCCCCTACCACCCAACCAAATATTCACTCAGACCCACTCCGCAGAGATTATTAAGAAGCAATCATCGCAATGGGAATAACAGTGGTATGACACCACGCAAACGTCGAAAG
Source organism: Dendrocalamus latiflorus (assembly GCA_017311315.1). NCBI lineage: Eukaryota > Viridiplantae > Streptophyta > Magnoliopsida > Poales > Poaceae > Dendrocalamus > Dendrocalamus latiflorus. The sequence continues at coordinate 7,583,180 of CM029630.1, read as the reverse complement.
GATACTGTTTGCTTCTGTTGCTAAAATATTGGACACTATGCTAACCGGTGCCCCTAGAGGAAACAAGACAAAGTGGCCAACTCCTTCAAATACAGTGACCCAAGACACTATGTAAGAGACTGCACTGAACGTAAATTGAACAATCATAAAAAGAATGTCGTCAGCATCAACCTCAGCTTCAGCACAGAAGAACTCGTCGGCTTCAAGTGCCCCATCAAGGAGCGAACTGCATGTAATAAAGTTCGACTACCAAGGTCCAAAAACTCTGCTGGCTACTGCGTGCATTGAATGTGGCAAGACAGAACATGATGCCCAATCATGCACTCCACTATGACAGGTTACATGCTTTGCCTGTGGACAACTAGGACACTACAATTACAATTGTTCAGCTCCGTACTGTCCTTACTGCAAGAAACACCATCTACCATAAGGTTGTCTCAAGAACCTAGTGGCATGTACACGCTGTGGAGAAAAGGACACCAAGAAGATCAGTGCACTGCAAACTACCCCAACTGTGAGGAAGATCATCAACCTGGAGAATGCCCAATGCGCAAAGTCACATGTTTTCTTTGTGAAGGACAGGATCACTGCCCCAAGGATTGTCACATGAACCTGTTGCTGACCAAAGCAGCTGAGATACAGAGACTGAGTTTTCAAGCTGCCATCAGACTTGTCATGCCGAAAGCTGACAAGAGCAATTAGTACCGGTCACCCGTCATTTTAAGGGGGGTAGCCTAAATAAATAAGAAGTGTTGAAGCACCTTAATGTTAGGCCCTGCTACCACTCCAGCATAAAGAGAAGATAGCAATCAGCACTGAAGAAACAGCAAACCCCTGAAATGTCAAGCAACGAAGTGAAGACAGCTGCAAGCTACCAAAAGAACAAGGTCTCCTATATGGTGTTTTCTCCAAGTGTTGACCCGTTTTGTTTGGATATCCTCTCTTCGGATGGCTCCAAGGAAAGGGCATAGTACCAAGCAGTACCCTAGAACCTATTGCTAGCTAGCTTGTTCCCACCTCCTTCCTTTTACTCTACTCGAATCTCGGGGACGAGATTTATTTTAAGGGGGGTAGGGTCTGTAACATCCCAAAAAGGGAACTATTGTATTTGCGAAAAGTATAAAATCTTTCAGATGTTTTTCCAGTAAATCTTAAAGATTTTGGCATTATTCAAATTTATTGAGTTTGTTTCTTGCCGAAAGCCTGAGTAGTAAAAATATAAACTTTGGAATCAATAACCAAAATTTAAAGTTTAAAATTGGAAAGTCCAAATCCCCTCGGAAGTATTAATTTCAAATTTAAAAATTGAAATCGGGGCATTCAAAGCCAAGAATGGAAGTTTTAAATTAATATAAAATCATTCCCATCCAATCTTCATACCTGGAAATTCAAATCTGAAAAAAAGATTAAGAGTTATTTCTCAAAATTTGACAATATGGGATAAATTAAATTGTTGAATCCAAAAATCCGAACTAAGTTTTCAAATTCAAATTATACTCACAAAACCAAAACAGAAATCCCAAAGTTCGAAAAATTCCTGAAAATATCAAAGTCCCTCTTGGGCTCAGCCCATTTCGTTTCTTCCCAGCCCATCTCCTTTTCCCAGCCATTCTTCCTTTTTCTTTCCTCTATTCCTTACCGGGCTGTCCGGCCCGCTTGCCTTTTTTCTGGCTTTCGACCCAGCCGAAGCCTACGCCTCTCCACTCGGTTTCTTCTTCCTCCCTCCCCTGTTCTTCAGGCGCGCCGCTTGCACTAGCACCCCGACTGCGTCGCTCTCTCCGAACCAGGCCGCCCAGCCCGCACCGCTCGCTCTGCCCACGGATTCGCCCACTCCGCCCTCGGATTCGCCCGCTCCTTCCCCTGGTTTCGCGCACCGCCCCTTGTTTTCCTGTCACCTCCATGCTGCCCATGCCGCCGGACACGCCGCCCATGCCGACGTACGCCTCGCCATGCCGGCACCACTCCCCCGAGCGCATGCACCAGTGGAATGACTGCTCCCCTTCCCCGCCTATAAGAAGCCAGCCGAACCCCTTGCTTTTCTTCCCCCGTCATGTTTCTCCCCCTCGCCCCCGGTTTCCGATCGGTCGTCGCCGTTTGCACCGCCTCCTCCTCCTCGGTCACTCCCAGATCGATTCTTCACGGCAGGAGCTCATCCTCGGTGTCCCGAAGCTCACCCCACCGCCGGCCGATGCCCTCCGCCGCCAAAGCCTCCCCGCCACGGCGACCCAACAGCGACGCCGCTCATGCTCGTTGCCGGCTCAAGCCGGCCTCCCTCCGGTCACCTCGACCGCTCAGGTGAGCTCCTGGCATCTCTCCCGTGCTCATGCATGCCCTTTCCCCTTCACTTTCTCCCCCGGCCGTCGGCGCCCCTTTCCCCCTCACCGTCAACCACCTATCGCCGCCGCTGGCTCACCACCATGCCGTCCGACCAGGGCTGCTACCGCCCAGAGCCACCCTCGTCTCTAGGAGGTTCCATTTTTCCGGTCGCCGCTGCCTCCCCAGCCGCTCCCCGCCGGCGAGCCGCCGCCCATCCCCGGCGTCTCCCTCCTCTGTTCTGTCTGAGGACCCCTATGCTCTGTTCTGTTCTTAGCCGAAGGCAGCACTCTGCTTCTGGTCTCCCTCTTCCTGGTATGACCTGTGGGCCTAGCCAAATAATTGAGTTGAGTTTATGTGTAAGAAATGTTCATGCATGCACTCAAGTAAAATAAATTATGGCTAATAATGAGAATAAGATATTATTCATGAGTTCATAAACAAAAGATTTACACAATTAGACTAAAAACTTAACATTTGCAAATTGTATGTCAATCAAAATTTATAAGTTAATCCTCATGTACAAGGTTAATTAAAGAAAATCTATGCCATGAATTCTTTTCCTGTTATCAAGAAAGTTAACATGAAATTAATAAAATAATAATATCATGACTAAATGATTTAATCATGAAGCTTAGGAACTATACCTTCCCATCTTGTCTAAATCCATGACAAATAAGACAACGTCAACGAAGGTAATTAATTTGAATGAATGTATCATCAAATATAACATTTCAATAGTAAGAATTTGAAACTACCACGCTTTGTTAAAGTTATCTCTCAGAAATCATCAGGATGCCACATAAAATATCGAGTGTGAGTTACTCATCTCTAATATCATGAGATATGTCTTTCCAAAAGTGCTTAAAATATTGTAGAAAAGACTTCAACATTTATCTTAGAATGCTAAGATTTAAAATAACAGGTGTCTACGATTAAGGATTCTTGAACAAGAGAGAGCGATCCTTAAATCTTTGTCTCACACCCAAATCTCCAAACATTACCTGAGGATTTAAACTTAATGGCTGAAAATAATTATCGATGAAAGAAATAGCTTTATCAAGTAGATTCTATCAATTCGTAACTCTCCTTTCCCGGAAATCGCAGCCGTTGGCTGTTTCCAATAATTTTGTTAATTTCGCCAAATAATCAAATTTGGCTAAAATGACCAACTCCATACTCTGATTAAACTAATAAGGAGGATGGTTCATTAAGATGGCTATTGTAATCTCAGATAAGTATTGCCACATGAAATATCAAAGTTACACCGAGTAATTAAAATTATACTCATCTCCTGTAAAACTTCCGCATCCTAAAATTACAAAGTTCTATTCCTCTTTACTATCTTCACTAACCCCTTTTATCTGTTCGTAAGTCCTGCTCGACTCACGGGACTTCCTTGATAAATATAAATTAATAAAGAGAAAGTCACCAAATAAAAGATCGAGCATTGCCCTTCCCCAATCGGCTGTGTTTGGCCACGCTTTTTTTTCCAAGGCGGATAATTCCTGTAAAATACTCCTTCACCTCGGATCCCTTATCCTAATTTTCCCTCACGGTAAAGCTACTCAGCCACCTCATTCCTTCACCCAGTTCATCTACCGTTGTGCTTACAACACACTAATCCGAATCATCCTTCTATTCTCAAATCATAATAAATGTATACTTTAAATTAAATTGGGCATTTAAAGTGTTTGAATTTATTTGGTCTTTCTTTTCTTTTCCACGTATTAGAATCTGAAGACTCAACGAGGCGACGGACTCGAACATGATCAAGACTTGGGTAAAAGCGAAGATCAGCAAATTAAAAAACATTGACTCAGAAGGCTTTGAATTAGGTCAATCAAGGTCGTGGTACACCAAGCAAGGCAAGTCATCACTTTGATCATATTGATCCTACATTTTATGCAAAATTATGTTCCTTTAAAATTATCAACTTGCATGCCTAATTTATTATGCAAATATATGTCAAAGCTAAGGTAGCTACATGCCCATTTGATGTTGTATTAAATCTAATATGCAGTTTCTTGACACTTGAATCACTTGATCCTTGTCACCATAGAAATTAATGATAATCTTTACTAGCTATAAGTCATATTAAATGTTGTGCTAGTCTTGTCAAAGTCCAGGGTGCTAGTTACCCCTGATCATCAATCTTTAAAAACATAAGAACTTGTTTTGGGATAATCACAGGATGTACGTGGCTGAATACTTTGTGACTACTTATTTTATACTTCTCAAAACCCTCAAAACCTGCTATATCTGTCTGGGCAGGTGGTAAGAGTGGTTGGTGCGGAAGTAGCATGAAAATATGTGGTTTGTGGACTGAACGCCCAAACGCATTAAGGACTTAATCCTGTGATGACTTCTCCGTGTAAAACAGTACAATCACAAGTCTGCAAAGTGCAACTTGGCTAAGTAAATCTATCGAACCCCCGGAACTCATCTCACCGGTAGGGGAAAGAAGTGGATGCTACAGGGGCAAGGGAAGGACTAAAGGGACACCAAGTGTAAGGTGAAGTTTCCAGCCGTGCTAGCGTTGTGGAGAGTGCAGTCCGAATGCGCTAGTTTCCGTGGTTACATCCCAAGCAACATATGGGACCCACCGCAAGTGGGAGAAGCCCATATGGGTGAGATGACAAAAGGGGTCAGATATTTTGAAAAGTCACTGTGATGGTCTACTCAACCGCATGACTAAAGAATCGTGTGAAGCAACGAGCGGATCGTCGCTTGTGGGTAAAGTGTATAATCTCTGCAGAGAATAAACTATTCGAATAGCCGTGCCCACGGTCAAGGGCGGACATGGAATCTTCCTCGAGTTAGTTCTATTTCAAAAACCTTTGTGGGTGAGAAAAAACCTATCAGAGGGATGTACTCAGATTTTGAATTTTTCCTGGAGGGATGTACTCCAGCATGGTTGATAATATGGAAGTGGCATAATGATCAAAAGCTAGCATAGGTGGATGGAACCATGTAATCGGTGGATGGAACCTACATCGCTATAAATATTGCACAATTCAAAACACTTTAAAGCATGTTTACAAAATGCCAAGTCATAGGAATTTTAATTATGATTATTGCAAATGTCGTGTTAAGCAAATAAAAGAACCTCAAGCCTCATTTGACAGCCTTGCATTTGTTATTATTGTATCCTGTGTAGTGGCTTGCTAAGTACCGTTGTACTCACTCTTACTTAATTACCATCCTTCAGTCAGAAAGGAAATAAAGTCAAGCTCTGCGATGCTTAAAAAGGGGTCGACAGAGCTGGAAGATGATGAGGCCATAGACTAGGTCGTGAACCCCAGTTGGCTGCCTGTGGGCAAATCCTGAGGGTCCCACCTGTGTGGAGTTTCCGCTGCTGCATTTTATCATTTTCGGCCTATGAGTAAGTATTACTGTATTATTTACGCTTCCGCATGATATATTTTTGATATACAGTAATGTTTCTGTGAGCACTATCTGCTGATCTAGGGAATAGTGCGGCGGAATCACAAAGGATCTGAGTTTGCTAACCCGAGGTCCGGTAGGAAAAAACCTACCTCTATACGGATGCCAATGGGATTGTCTTCATAATCACCAGGTTCATTGCGTACAATCATGCCCTTCTGTAAGACTGTAAAATTTCCATATCGATAGCTAATGCTTTGAGGGCCCTCGCGGACATTAAGTGCAGCTCCAATTCCATGACCTGTGTCTGGAACAAGGACAAACTTGGTCATCAATTTACATTGCATGCTATAATTTACCAGACCAATCCAACCAAAATTTGGCATATAGATGATTCAGAGTGAAGCGAGCGACATTCACCCCCCTCTGTCGCCTTTTCGGTCCTTCAATTGGTATCATAGCCGGTTAGCTCTAATCAATAGATCTTAACCGGTCTCAAGAGCCATGGCGACGGACAAGTACTCGACCAAGCCACCCGTTTTCGATGGCATCGATTACCCCTTCTGGAAGAGCCGAATGGAGACATACATCCAGGCCCAGGGGTATGCCATCTGGCGGAAGGTCAAGGTACGGTTTGCTGTTCCTGCCGATGAGAACATCAATGCTGGGAACATGGCTGATGTTGAGGCAAATTCAAAGGCAAGGAACATCATCATCCAGGGTTTGAGTCGTAGCGAGTTTGACCGCATCTCTCATCTTTCGTCCGCCTTCGATATCTGGGAGACCCTCGATGCATACCATGAGGGCACCACCCAGATTAAGATGGTGAGACAGGACCAGTTCAAGCGAGATTACAACAAGTTTGAAATGCTCGCTGGCGAGTCCCTTGATGAGTGCTTTGCGCGTTTTCACAAGATCTTGAGCAATCTCCGAGCCGTCGGTCTCACATACTCCGACTCGGACAACGCTCGTCAAATGCTTGCTGCTCTTGACCTTCGTGTTTGGGAGATGAAGGTGACTACCATCAAGAACACCACCGACCTCTCGACTTTGACGCTTGACGCGCTGTACTCGCGCCTCAAGACGCACGAGATCGACATTGTCTCTCGTAAGTCGAAGTCGTAGTCGATGGCTCTAGTCACCGATCCCAGTTCGGCTTCTGGTTTTTCCGCCGATTCGCTTTGTGGGTTCTCCCTAGCTGCTCTCTGTGATGTAACTGATGATCAGTTAGAGCAGCTAGAGGATGAACAGCTGGCCCTCCTAGCTCGGAAGTTCTCCCATGCTTACAAGAGGAGGAGGGACAGAAAGAGAGGCGGACCAGTCATTTGCTTCGAGTGTGGTGGCCCCAACCACATTCGGGCAAACTGCCCCAAGCTGGAGAAGGGCAAGAACGACTACGGCGGTTCGGGCAAAAACGACTACACTGACAAGAACCGCAACAAGAAGACTCCAGCTCAGACGCCGGGCAAGAAGAAGTTCCGCGACTTCGGGAAGGCCAAGAAGCTGTTTCACCGCGTCCTCACCGCCTTCGACGACCTCGACCTCAGCGAGGTGGAGGGATGGAGCGACAACGACGGGACGGGTGACCAAGATCCCAAGAGCGGCGACGACTTCTCCGGCATGTGCTTCATGGCCCTCGAGGGCGAACTCAGCGACAGCGAGCTGTACTCCGACTCGGACGAGGTATGCCCCACCTACGACCAGCTCAATCATGTTTTTCTTAAGCTAGGTGGATTTCATGCTAGAGCTAGGGCTAGGTGTACTGAGTTAGAGAAGGAAGTAGACAAAGTATCACTAGAGATTATTGCTCTTACATCTGGTCCCTCTAGTGACGACTGTGATACATGCTCTGCCTTGCTGGGTGATATGGAGAAATTAAGGACCTCGCATGATAGTTTGTCCTCTGAGTTTGATAGTATTAAGGTGGAGAATCTTAGTCTGATGGCTGAACTAGAAATGAGTAGGATTGCTTCTACTTCATCTACTCCTGTTGAGACTATTGTTTGCACCTCATGTGAGGATAAGGACAATGCCTTTAGAGGTCTTTACACCATGCTGTTAGATCTGCCCGAGTCTTGTGTAAACTGCAATAACTTAAAGATGAACCTAAAATGGGCAGATCATAAAATATCTGAGTTGTATTCATGGTTGCTTGAGCCAGCTACTTCATGTTCAAACTGTCCTAAATTAACTGCTAAACTTGAATCTGTTTCCAAGCAGTTTCAAGAAATGATTGACCACAATAAGAAACTGGCTAATTATGCTTCTAAGGACCCTGTTAGCTCACCATGCAAAAATTGTGAAAAACTAAAAATTGACTTGATTGCATTGGATGAAAAATGTGTGAAGCTAACTAAGGACTTACTAGAGAAGCAACCATCAGATTGTAATGTGATTGCTGAGGAGGGGGAGAAGCCCCAGGGTAAGGTAGAGACGCCTAGCGACGCAAGCCAACCTGCTAGCAGTAGGATTTCCCATTCTGAGTCGGCTGTGCGTGCACAAGCCAATCGTCCCTCTGCTGTTGGTTCTTCATCTGCTCCCTTACCTCCTGCTGTTCCCTCTTCCCCCTGCTCTTCTTGCACCTCTCTCTTTCGGAAGTGTCAGTACCTTATGAACACTCTCGAGAGATTTGTAGGCGGCAAGAAGAAGCTCAATCTTATTCTAGACCAATCCAAGATTTGTAAGTTCAATCAAGGTGTAGGATATGATTTTTATGAGGATATGAGGAAGCATCCACCTGCTATTCTCCGACCCATCGTAAGAGGTGTGATCGAGGTTGAGCCCAGATCTGATGAGGTTAAATTCAAATCAGCGGGCTTTGTCCAAGGGATCTCTGACAGCAAAGTGATTCCACCTATTGCTTCGGCCTCTCAGAAGGCGAAGCCTCTTCGTGCTACTTCCACCTCTCAGAAGGTGAAGTACCACTGCACCTTCTGTCAGAAGGATGGGCACTCGATCGAGAGATGCTTCAGGCACGCCAGGATTGCGCGAAAAGACCGTGCAGAGGCACTTAGGCATATTCAGGGTCAGCCCCAGATCCTGAGTGCACCTAAGACTAGCACGAGGTCCAGGTTTACTTCTGACGTGTTTGGGCAGCATCGAGGACTTGGTTTTTCTGAGTCTTCTGGTTTTTGTCCTCATGCTGCTCCGGGTCGTGACTTCCGCCGTCCTGAGGGTACATCTCGTTTCCCCCGTCAAGACAGTTACCCACGGCGTGATCAGCGTGCTGCCGGTGTTCCGACTCGCTCTCCCGTAGCAGTCGGACCCCGCAACAGCTTCAGGTCTACTCATAGACCTTCTGCTTCTTTGAGTCACGGAGAGCGTAGGGTAGATAGAGGTCAGTCGTGTTTGACTACTTCATCTGCTCCACGTGTTACTCGGTATTGGGTGCCAAAATCTCTCTTGATTTATCCCAGTACTGAGACTTTACTCTCTGTTTGACTCAGGTTCGCTGGGTAGGGAAGGAGAAGGTTTGGCTCGTAGACTCCGGTTGTTCTCGTCATATGACCGGAGACTCTCGTTGGTTCTCCTCCCTAGCCCGCGCTCCAGGTGATGAGACGATCACCTTCGGAGACGCTTCGTCTGGGCGCGTCATCGCCAAAGGTACTGTGCATGTTAATGCTTCTTTTATTCTTAAGGATGTTGCCTTGGTTAGTAAGCTGCAGTACAATTTGCTTTCCGTTTCTCAGCTTACCGATGACGGTTTCAAAGTGTGCTTCAAGAAAAACGCTTGCAAAATTCTTGATTCTTCTGGTAGTCTGGTTTGCGGGATTTCTCGTTATGGGAGGATCTTTTGTGCTGATTTTTCTGATTCTTCTGGTGATCCTCTCAGGTGCTTAGTTGCTTCTGAGTTCCGCGACCTCTCATTCTAGCATAGGAGACTTGGTCATATTGGATTTGACCATTTGACCCGAGTTAGCGGCCACGACCTCATTCTTGGTCTGCCAAAACTCAAGATGGTCAAAGATCTGGTTTGTGCTCCATGCCGGCACGGCAAGATGGTTGCCGCTTCACATCCTCCGGTCACTGTGACCATGACCGATGCACCGGGACAGCTGCTCCATATGGACACTGTTGGACCAGCTCGAGTGCAGTCAGCCGGAGGGAAGTGGTATGTTCTTGTTGTGGTCGATGACTATTCGAGGTTTTCTTGGGTGTTTTTCTTGGCCTCGAAGGATGAGACGTTTACCCATTTCCGAGGTTTGTTTAGTAGGTTTTCTGTTGAGCTCCCGGGTGCCTTACGAGCGATCCGCAGTGACAATGGCACGGAGTTCAAGAATTCCTACTTCGAGAATTTCTGTGGTGAGACAGGTGTAGAGCATCAGTTCTCCTCTCCGCACGTCCCACAGCAAAATGGCGTTGTGGAGAGAAAGAATCATACCTTGGTCGAGATGGCCAGGACGATGCTTGATGAGTACTCTACACCGCGGAAGTTTTGGGCTGAGGCTATAGCCACCGCGTGCCATGTCTCAAATCGAGTTTTTCTTCGGGCACACTTGCACCACACTTCTTATGAGTTGAGATATGGGCGAAAGCCCAGCGTCTCTCATTTTCGTGTGTTTGGTTGCAAGTGCTTTATTCTGAAGTCCGGGAACCTAGACAAGTTCGAGTCACGTTCTTGTGATGGTATCTTTCTAGGTTACTCGCCTTCTTCGCGGGCTTATAGGGTTTGGAACTGCGAGTCTAGTAAAATGGTAGAGACCTGTGAGGTGACCTTTGACGAGGCCAGTCCGGGGACTAGGCCAGATATCTCAGGTTCTTTAGAGCAGTCCGAGACCATCTTTGTGGATGATGAGGACGATGGAGACGATGGTTGTTTACCTGATCCAGCTCCTCATCCTCCCCTTGAGATGCCTTCTTCCACGGTACCTCAAGGTGATCAGCCCTTTCCTACTGCTTCCTCCGGAGCTAGTGGCTTTGTCCCTGCCTCTTCTGCACACGAGGTAGAGGCCACTTCTTCTCCTCATCCAGGACCTCCTAGACATATCCAAAAAAGGCATCCTTCTGAGCAGATGATTGGAGACCTGTTCGAGCGTGTTACCCGCTCAAAATCTGGCTTATCTCAATTCTGTCTCCATTCTGCTTTTATTGCCTCCTTTGAGCCCAAGGATGTTTCTCATGCTCTTTCCGATGAGTCTTGGGTCAATGCCATGCATGAAGAGTTAGAGAATTTCGAGAGAAACAAAATCTGGTCGCTTGTTGAGCCCCCGCGAGGTCACAATGTCATTGGAACCAAGTGGGTGTTCAAAAACAAGCAGAGTGAGGATGGGGTAGTCATTCGAAACAAGGCTAGACTGGTAGCTCAGGGGTTTTCCCAGGTTGAGGGTCTAGACTTCGAGGAGACCTTTGCCCCTGTAGCTCGACTTGAGGCCATTAGAATCCTGCCTGCTTTTGCAGCTTCTAAGGGTTTCAAGCTTTACCAGATGGACGTCAAGAGTGCCTTTCTCAATGGCTTTATTGAGGAAGAAGTCTACGTCAGACAGCCTCCAGGTTTCGAGAACCCCAAATACCCAAACCATATCTTCAAGCTTTCCAAAGCGTTGTATGGACTTAAGCAGGCCCCCAGAGCTTGGTATGAGAGGCTTAAGTCCTACTTGTTGAGTCATGGGTTTGAAATGGGTAAAGTAGATAAGACCTTGTTTATCCGTAGGCTTGGCAATGACCTTCTGCTCGTCCAGATCTATGTCGATGACATCATCTTTGGCGGCTCTTCCCATGCTCTGGTTTCACAGTTCTCGGATGTCATGAGCACCGAGTTTGAGATGAGCATGATGGGCGAGTTGACCTTCTTCCTTGGCTTCCAAATCAAGCAGACTCGGGAGGGTACATTTCTTCATCAGGGAAAGTACACTCGTGACCTCCTGAGGCGCTTCGACATGAGTGATGGTAAGCCTGTGTCGACTCCTATGGCTTCTACAGCCTATCTTGACCCAGATGGGGACGGCGAGCCAGTTGATCAGAAAGAGTTCAGAAGTATGATCGGCTCCCTTCTTTACCTCACTGCCTCGAGACCAGACATACACTTCTCTGTGTGTCTGTGTGCTCGTTTTCAGGCCTCTCCTCGCGTATCTCACCGCCAGGCGGTGAAGCGCATCTTTCGGTACCTCCGAGCTACCATTGACTATGGTATCTGGTACTCTTCCTCATCCTGTCTTTCCTTGAGAGCCTTCTCGGACGCAGACTTTGTTGGCTGTAGGATAGATAGGAAGAGCACTTCTGGCACTTGCCAATTCATTGGCACTTCTCTCGTCTCTTGGTCTTCTAGGAAGCAGTCCGATGTTGTACAGTCCACCGCAGAGGCCGAGTACGTTGCTGCAGCCAGTTGCTGTAGCCAAGTGCTTTGGATGGCTTCGATCCTGCGGGACTTTGGGTTAGTCATAGACAGTGTTCCACTCTTTTGTGATAACACTTCTGCGATTAACATTGCTAAGAACCCAGTGCAGCATTCTCGGACCAAGCATATTGACATTCGCTTTCACTTCCTTAGAGACCATGTAGAGAAGGGCGATATAGTGCTCCAGTTTGTGGAGAGTGACCACCAGTTGGCTGACATCTTTACCAAGCCATTGGATAGCTCTAGGTTTTCAGCTCTGCGGGGAGAGCTTGGGGTGGTTTGTCCTTATGGACTGTAGTGAGGGGGAGCTTTGGGCTTTACTGCTTTACTATATTGATTATGCTTATGTCTCATTTCTGTTGCATTGCATTTTTGGTGCATTTGGGATTAGTCCTCCTAGCATAGATTAGAGTGCTTCTCTTGTCTAGTTGCTTAGACTTCTGCTCTTATCTTGTGATTTTAGGATGCTGCTTATTAGCTGTTTCTTTTCTCACTAGGTTGAGCTCACTCACTGCTTGTAGGTTCTAGCGAGGGTTGGGCCACCCTCGGGTAGACAGGGTACGTGTTTGCTCTCTAGTGTGTGTGCTTGACGTCAGCTGATAGTCCTGGAGTCATTTGGGGTAGATGAGAGTCTGTCTGAGCCATAGTATCCTCTATATCTTGTCTATGCTTTAAGGACTGCCCGTTTTGATTTCTTTCCCAGCTTCTCGTTTTTACTGCTTTGGTTCAGGGGGAGTTCATTTGGGAGCTTCTGGAGCTTAATATTGACATAACTCAACTTGAACTAAAAGTTGCATCTAATGTTGAGGGGAAGCTGGATTTTCTGCATTTTTTAGCATTCTGCATTGTAATATAACAAATGGAGTCTTGATTATTATCCTATCACGACATGATTACAATGCTTTACACCTTGCCATGACTTGTGCCTATATGCTAGATTTATCATGACTTTATATGTGTAGACTAGCTTTTGCCATGATAAGTTAATTAAGATTGCTCCACTGAAATTAAAACTTGTCATGCTAGCATTTGAGTTTAGTCTATCTTTAGCTATCCTTGTATGATTCATGCCATGTCAAATAGGCTGAGTTGAGTCTTGAATCTAGGTTGAATCTTAGATTGAGCTATTTTAGCATCTTGATACATCATGAGTTAGCACAATCTGTTAAAAAGCAAAATGATCTCTTTTTATGTGCGAAAAAACTGATTTCACCAATTCTTTCTCATGAGACAGCTTGCCATTGCACTAGGCAGGAACTCAGGGGGAGTTTTGGATGACCTAGACTATCTTCTTAAGCTTCTCGCTTGGAGTAGTCGCATAAGGCTTGAGATCTAGCACATGATAAAATTTTTGGTTGGAAACAGCCATAAGCTTTAAAAGAAAATATGTCAAGTGTGCAAGATTTGCTTAATCACCTAAAGGTGAAAAGTGCTTAACCAAATGATAAACTCTTGAGCTTGTAGCACTCTAATTGACTCAACACTAGCTTCTTGTTTCCGCTTAGCTTATTGACATGGCCTGCATCGTCCTTGGATATCTCTAACTAGACTTTGCTTATTGATGATTTGACATGCTCACTAAATGCCCTACAATTTCAGATTGTCATCTATGTGTTCTCGCTAGGATATACATATCTTGTCACGATCTAGATAGCCCTTTACTGAGTTATGGCTTGGTGTAACGCTTTATGGTCATTATGGATAATTCTCATGGCTCTAAATGCTTAGAATAAACAAACTTCAGCCATTTTCATCCATTAACTTGTCATATTCTCTCTTTTGCATTCTTGATGTGTTTATTGCCAAAAGAGGGAGAATAGTGGTAGAAAAAGCCATTTGGGTTCTTTTTAGAGCTTTGGAGAACAATTTGCTCTTTCAGTTGTTGCTCTAGTGTCTCTTCTGTCGACATGGTCATTAGCTTCATTTTCCTTTCTTGGACCATGTTGAACTTTTCAAATCAAACTCAACTACATGCTTTTTCGGAGTTTGTCAATATACTCATCAAGGGGGAGATTGAGAGACCATGTGGAGGTCATCCCGTGTGTATGATGAGTAATTGACATAGGTTTAGGAAAGTCGAGTTTGGTTTGGGGTGGTTCGGACCTTGACGTTGCGTAGTGCAACGGGCTCGGTTGGACTTGGTCGGATGACTCGTATAGGTCGGAATATGCATCCTAATCCTATACGACCAAGTTTGACCAAGTCCAACCGAGCCCGTTGCACTACACAACGTCAAGGTCCGAACCACCCCAAACCAAACTCGACTTTCCTAAACCTATGTCAATTACTCATTATACACACGGGATGACCTCCACATGATCTCTCACAGAGAGAGATTTTGTGTGCTTAAAAAAGGTATCATGTCTGTAATCCAGTCCAATCTTCCACAGAGATGAGCGTGCTAGAACATCTAGCACAAAGCCAGGAGTTGTCTCAGGGAATACTGCCTGATCGAGAGCTATGTGGCCCTGTACCAACAAAACTTCATGAATTCCACAAGGTATGAATATCAAAGAACTAAGTGTTAGAACAAATACTCTAGTACAGTAAAAACAACGTATAATAGGTAATTGTTACTGAGATGTATTAGTCTAAATGAAATAAAGTACCTGCAAAACCCTCGTGAAGCATTCCTTCTGCCTTGGGGAAGGCTCACCAAAATGAACTGTCCTTGTAACGTCAGTAGTTCCATCAATGTATTGAGCACCACTGTCTAACAAAAAGAGATTGTCGCTTCCAACAGAGCTGCAGTTCTCTGGAGTTGGACTGTAGTGTATTATAGCGCCATTTGCACCATAACCTGTGTATCAAAATGGACTATAGGTCATAACTCAAGAACTCTAGACATAACACACTTTGCAGTCTGGCAGTCATGCCAGTGTGCCATGAAACACTGAATGTCTCCCTTCAACCCTTTTTCAGCATGAGAATCGAGCTAAGTATACACCATAACCAAACATTCTTACCATTCTAAAATTACATAATAAGGCTTTGTAATCTGTTTGAATATACCACTGAAATATTAGTCCTTAATACAAAAAAACAACTTTTCTGAAATAGGCTAGAGTTGGGATAAACAGAATACCAGATCCCACCCTACCTAAGTATCCTGTTATCGATACTCCCTCTTCTGTACTTCAGATTTAACATCTCAAAGTGAGTTAATATTCACTTCCTCTCCCCGACCCTTCCTCTCCCAGCGCCGACTCCCTCCCTACATCTCGCCTTGCCGCCGCTGGAGCACACCGCCGGAGGCTGTGCGGGTGCTAGGAAGGCGGCGGCGGGGCTCTCTCGCCTAGATCTGGGCGGCGGTTCTAGATCTGGGCGACGGTTTCGAGGTGGCGGGGCCCCGTTGGTGGTTGCCGGTGGAGGCTGAGCGGCGTGGGCGGCGGTCGGGGCCGGAGCGTGTCTCCGGGCGTGCGGGTGTGTGGGGACGGAGTTGGCGCGCGCGTGGAGTGGTGTCGTCGTGGAGCGGCGGCGGCGACGAGGTTGCCGGCCTTCGGCATGCGTCTCAGGCGTGCTGGTGCCCGGATTTAGGTGAGATCGGGTTCGGCGGCGGTGCTGAGCTTCGGCACGAAGAGGGGTCGGCTGCTTTGGATCTGGGCCGCTTCTGCTCAAGCGAGCAGGTGGTCGTGCAGCTAGCTCTTCATCGCCGCGAAGCGTCACCGTCGTCCTCCAGCGACTCCGGCCGGTGCGCGAAATCGTGGCCCCTGCCGGCATACTCGGCGGCCTTGGCGTCACTCGCGCGCCTCTCCAGCTCTTGCACCGTCTCCGCAGGGATCAGTTGGTCGCCGTAGGCGAGGGAGGCGCGCGGTGGCGGTGGGGGCGGAAAGGCAAGGAGGGAGGCCAGCGGCTTGCAGCTCCAGAGTGCTGGCGCCTGGTTCCAGTCGCGCACGGGGCCGGCGGCGATGCTGGTCATCGGAGCCCAGCATGGGTCTGGCTGGTGGCCGGATGCTGCGGCTGGCGGTGGTGGTTGTTGGTTTGCGGTCCTATCGTGTGGCAGGCAGTTCGGCTACTGGGTGCCTGAGGTATCCCACGGTGATCGGTGAAGGCTAAGCTGGCATCGGTGCTTGGTGTCCGGCGTGGCAGCAGATAGTCCTCTGTAGGCGTTGCTTAGTGGTTTCTTCAGAGACGGATATTGCGGGAAGCGGCTCTTTGAGGAGTTCAAGGGTGGCTATGCCATGGCTTTGAGGTGTGCAGGACTCCGGTGTGTTGGTGGCGGTCTATTTTGTGTGTGGGTAGTGCGTGGGGTGCTGTGGAGGTGCTGACGAAAGCCTTGCCGGTGTTCTTACCGGTCCTGACAACGATGATGCCTTCGGGCGCCATTTTCCTTCTTGGAGGTGTTGTCATGGCACTCGACAGCCCTCATGTTTTCTGATCTCCAGGTGAAAACCTTGCCTCGGTGAGGCGGGCGGCGTTGGCGACCCTTGTCGTCTCCTTGGAGGCGTCGCCTAGGAGGTCCTTCTTCACGCAAAGTAGACCGAAGTTTGGATGGCGCAGTCGGTTGAGGATAGGGTCTTGGTTGAAAGCAAGGACGGAGAAGAAGTTCTGAAGTGTAGTCTTTCTAGCTTTTTCATAGTCCTTAAGCTTTCTTTCTCGTTGTTGTATGCTCCTCAGTTATGAGACTTTGAGCCTAAGAGCTCGTGTAACCTTTGGCTGTATATATCCCTTGTGGATATAGAGGCCGGATTGTATATCCTTTATCTAAAAAAAAGTATCCTGTTATCGACAGGTTTCACACAAGCACAATAAACACCTAAAGGCTCAATCTGGATGCTGCGTCGATACGGATAAGTGTATCGTCCTCGGTCCCGTGCGCTTTGTCTCTAGACTCTTCCCCTCACTATTCTTCACCTCTCGGCCGCCGCCGCCGCCGCCGCCGAGATAGCCATCTCCGCTGGCTTCGTTCCCTACGTGGTGGCCGCGCTGGACAGCGACAATGCCAACAATTTACTACTTCAATAGGCCAGCAACGGGACACGCGCTACCCCATTTAGACACCAACATCTTCCGTGCGAGATCCACTTGTAATGTGAGCACATTGTATCCCCATAAATAGTAGAGTGAAGGCTCTCACTAAACATTTACTCCCTCCGTACTTTTCATAAGACGTATTTTGATTAAACTCGAGATTAAAAAAAGTTGTGATAAAAAGATAATGCTAGAGAGAAATGACCATAATATCCTTGTAGTTAATGTCTTGAGAATAAGAGGGAGACTAGTATGTGCAGGTGTTTACTCGTAAATGTTGAAGAGAGGGAGGATAAATGATGGCAAAAAAGAGGAAATGTCGTTAAAGTTGCATGCACGCCTCATAATTTGAAACAAAACTAAAAAATTATATGCTTTATGTTTTAAAACGGAGGAAGTACCTTGCAAGAAGTCATCTTTAACACCAATCTCAATTTAGTTTAGTCTTCAGTTTTTGGTTAAAAAAAAAGTTGTCCTTCGAACTCTCTCCAATTTCATCCTCCCTTCACCAGTGGATATGGGAGATGAACGTGGCAAAGTCATCCGCATATCGGCATATAAGGAAACCCAGTGATCAAGTTCATTAACACCGAGCAGAGTGAGGATGCTCGAGGAGTTCGCCGTCCGGATATAAGCGTTGACCACTTCCATTGCTAAGATGAAAAGCGACGGCGACAAAGTTCAATGTTAAACTGGATGCATCAAATTATATTTACATGTGCGTGCGCCTTGTACATTTTAATCTTGTAATAGGTTTAATCCTAGACGTGTTCGAACTGTGTCACCGTCTCCGGTTGTAGGCGTGCGACACAAGATGAAGGCCCTGTTTGTTTCCACTTAAGATTATTATAATCCAGCTTATAGGTGGAGGATTATATAAGCTAGATTATAATAAGCTGGTGGGAAATAATCTGTCAGGTGTTTGGCAGCCTGGATTATCAGAGTTATGGATTATCAGAGTTATGGAGAGAGGCGC
The DNA here is from genome assembly GCA_017311315.1 of Dendrocalamus latiflorus. Lineage (NCBI taxonomy): Eukaryota > Viridiplantae > Streptophyta > Magnoliopsida > Poales > Poaceae > Dendrocalamus > Dendrocalamus latiflorus. The sequence continues at coordinate 7,565,199 of CM029630.1, read as the reverse complement.
TGGGAGGGGAGGGGATGCGTTGGGGATATATATGATTGGCAAAGGTGGGTAATATTTCTAAAGTTTTATGGTCATTAAGATAAAAGGTGGATCTATAAGCTGAAATAAGCTCCTTTTTTCAGCTTATTAGATTACAATAATCTGGGCTAGTAGATTATAATAAGTTACCTTATAATCTAGGCTATTTGTTTCCACTTATGATTATAAGCTGGATTATAATAATCTTAAGTGGAAACAAACAGGGCCGAAGCCGTATTCACTTTCCTCACAAGTCCATGTCTAATTTGAAGTGAGTACGTGTCTTAGTTAGAGGACACTAAACCTATATAATCTGTATGTACCACTACTATAAAAAAAGATCATCCTAGACATCTTATTATAGACGGTTCAATACAAATCATCAGTGATAAAGTTACCATAGACAGTTTTATAAGATAGACTATCTAAATTCATCATGACAGAAAGAACTGTCTGTAATGACCTACTTACCATAGGCGTCATAGACGGTTCGAAATATAAATCGACTGTGATGTCTATACTTATCACGGACGGTTTTTATTTTGAACCGTCTGTAATATATTACAGACGGTTTGGAACAAAAACTAACTATGATGTTTGTATTTATCACATACAGTTTTTATTTTGAATCGTCTGTAATACATCACATACGGTTCAGAACAAAGACTGTCTATGATGACTAATTTATCACAAATGAAAGAACCGCCCATGATTATTTTAACTTAACCGCTCTTGCCGAATTTGAAATTCCCAATCATCTTGCTGGATTTGCTCTATAAAATAAAAGACTCGGCTGTTCTTCTCCTTATCTCCTCTTCTCTTTTCTTACTTCTCCTCCGCTCATCCTCTTCTCTTCTCTCTTCCTACTTCTCCGCCTCCGCTTCTCCTCGCTAAATTTTACACTTAAAAATAGAAGGCTTAATCAACTCTTCTTCTTCTCATCTCCTCTTTTCACTTCTCCTCTCTCTTTTTCCTATCCACTGCCCTCCCATGGGACAAATCTCAACCCCCGGGGCGGCATCCGTCGAGCGCGCGGCATCGAAGGAGCTCTAGGAGGCCTTCGGAATAAATAGCTGCTGCATCAATTTTTCGTCGCCACGTCTCAATGAGACATCGTTACGGCGTTCCGTGTTGCCGCTATCTCGATTCAATCTCGTCGTTTGATGCGCTCGAATGCGAAGCCAAGGCGAAGTCGAATAGAATCCGTTCAGCAATCCAAGGTAGCCGCCTAGCCGGTACACTGGCCCCGACGGAAATAAAGATGAAGCCTTGTCACGCAAACTCTCGCGGTCTCGCCCAGAGGTCTGGACATCCACCCCGAGGAGAAGAGGTCGGACAGAAGCGAGTCGATTCGTGTTTTGCTCTGTGATTAAGAGGAAATCAGCAAGGTGCAAACCAAAGAAGCCGCACGTACGTACGCAGTTTCTAGAGTATTGATCGGGAGAAAGAAAGCAAAACAAACCCCCAAAAAGAAAAAAGAAATAGCAGCACATCACAAGTCGACTGAACAGCCGACAAGACCATCCATTCCCTAGGCATAGCAGCGCAGTAGGGATTTCAGTCGAGGATATATGTTTGCCATTCTCAGTCGAGTAGGTTGAGTTGATTTTACATTAATATTGAGATGATGTGTTTATCGTTCTGTATGAAGTACGAGTTAAATAAGTTGTAGTTAAAATTGACTGTCGTAATGAGTTAGAGATATATCAAAAAATAGAACTAATAGATGTTACAAGATTGCAGAGGTGAATACTAGAGTTAATCTTGTGATAGAATCAAGTCTGATATGTGTTCGAGTTGTGTCACTATCTCCGGTTATAGACGTGCGACGCAAAATGAAGCCATGTTCGCTTGCCACACGAATCCGTGTCCCATTTAAAGTCGAGTACGTGTTTTAGTATACCTGTACTTTGTTTTGTATGTGAGCAAGAAAATAGAAAATGTACTACGCCTGATTGAAAGCCAACAGTACATGGAATAATTTCTCGCTGCACCAATTACGAACCAAGGCTGGTTTCACCTTGCCTGATATACCAAACATATCAGTTAGTACGTGTTTGCATTGATAGGGCAATAATGATCACTAATCTTCACATGAACAAAATGTGTAATCCGGTGAGCGACCCAGGACTACAGAATCTATAATCTTCATAGACATACGCATGGTTAAAACAACACATGCACACATAGAGCTAGCTACAAAACTGTTCACTCAGACGCGGGGCAGAAGTTGGCAGCGTCGACAAGTGACCGATTATATATCATGCCAGTAGCGGTATGCTACAATTTCTCCGTTTGGGTTGGAGAGAACATTTCTTTTAGCACTAGGGCATGTTTAGATACATGTCATATAACTGAGCTCCTTCGGATGGGTCGAGAATTTGAACAACAACCCCTTCCAATCCGCTGGTATTTTCCACAAAAATGTACCGGCCAGACTTAATTATTACATTCGTGGATTTGGTCTAGATCTTGCCGATGAATAGTTTTGATGAGATCAAAGTAATCGAGCTCTTTCCGAGGAAACATAGGGGATGCGGTCTTTTATGGACAACTAGTAGTCTTAATCACATTAATTGATTGCAGTATAGGGTGAATGAGTTTGTGTTACAACATTTCTGGTGTACAGTTAGGAGAACTAGAAGATTTACATGTGTAATTATGTGACTAGATATTTGTAGGACCGTAATGGCAACAGAGGGGGTGAATGGTGCCTTCAAAAACTCCCCAAGTATTCTCACCAACTTCTTCTCCAATAGCTTACAGAAGCTACGAAGGCAGAAGATGAATGCTCGCTGGAAACGAGAGGAATTCGACTGAGACTAATCAAGAAAGATAGAGTCGGCCAAAACCCAGAGCAGTCGACACCTTACTATGTAGTCGAACGACTCCCTGCTGTGACCGAAACAGTTTCAGAGCAGTCGAGACTTCATAGTGAAATGTCAATCGACAAAAGAAAGAACACAGTAACGACCGAAGACAGAGAGAGCACGTACGACCGGCAAGACTCTAAAGCGAATAACATTAAAGTCTTGAGACAAAATAGCCAAGAGACTCTAAACATGATTGTGCTCTAACAAGAAGGCATGGTCGAAAAAGAACAGAGAAACTTGAGACGCACGACCATTTGCACAAGGACCCGATCGAAAACTCTGCTCTCGGGAAGAACCTGACCAAATGGTCTTGAGTATGGATCCCAGTTCAAAGCAGAAGAAAGCAAAGTAACTCGAGCAAGGAACTTGCTCAGATCAAGAAACCTAGAGCACAAATGAGAACCATCATCTCAGACATACATGGGAAAGGATAAAACAGAGAAGGCACAAACAAAACAATCAAACAATTCACAGAACAAAAACTAAACATAGAGGAAGAGAGATGAATGATTGATAAAGAAGGTTTCTACAGCCACTCCAACCGGGAGATACATGAGCACACTTGCTCCATCCCGAGAAACCACACACTCACAAATAAACAAGAAAGAACAGAGCAACTCAGGGATCAGAATCTCCCAAGCACCCGAGCTCTACCCTCTCTATTTATAGCCTTCTGCTACCGGGGGGAACCCGTAAACCCCCAACTAACACCGGGTTTTACCACTTGCTTTACCCGTTAGCGCCAACAACTCCTGTGCACTGGCAGAGACACAGCTTCCCTTTGCAGCTTTCCGCATTTCTCCAAAATGCCACTCCGCTGCCTTCCCGGAAGCTTCCTTCTGCCTTGCCGATCACGCTTGCAACCAGTTCACAAACCTCGTCGTCTTTGGCATCTCCCGGTCGCTCACAACCTCAGCACCCCCGTGCCTAGTCTCGACCATCCATACCTCCCCCCGACTAGTCTCAAAGTCCTGCAAACCATCACAGACAAGCAAACATTCATAGCACCGCACAACACAATGTGTACAAACATCTGCATCAGAGAAACAGAACTCAAACTATACTCCACACATTTGTACATACATTACGACCGGTCGAAGTCACTTAAACATTCATGCACACGGTCTACGACCCTCTCATAAGTCTTTACGACTGATTCCCAGCTGATACGACCGCTTCTGGAAGCCATATGACCAGACAATAAAAGCTACGACTTTTAGCCTAAGTCTATAACGTGATCGAATGGGCTTCCGACCACAACCGACCGCGCTACGACTTCACCCGAGTGCTTCCGACCGCTTCCTACGATAACGTGGTGTTGTGGCTACAGACCAAACAGAGAGAGAGAGATGGTAGTGGAGAGTGATGAAGATGAATGTGATGGCCTCTACCCCTCCCCATGACCTGTCTTCATATATATATACACATGAGGAGTGCTTTTACAGTTATACCCTTACATCTGGTTATCCCCTCTGGGGGCACTTATGTCATTACACATGGCCCATTCTGGGCCTTATAACCTCCTACCAGGCCTGCTGGGTTTAGGTGGGGGGGCCACCCCTACGACAGGAGCCTCTCATGGTGAAGGGCTTCACAGGGCCGAAGCCATGTCGCCGAGTCCTTTGGCCCCCTCCGTCCCCGCGGCCTGTGAACTTTTCTAAACTTGACCCGGGGCTGCGCTGTAGCCGAAGCAGACGCGTCCGCTCCAGCCCTCACCCTTCGAACGGATGGCAGCGGAGCGGGCGCCAAGGCGAAGTGGACGCGCGCCAGGGGCGTTGCCCTGGCACAGGTAAGCGTGGCGGGTCCGCGTGAGCCTTAAGCGATAAGGGACATGCTGCAATGCTCGCTCTTCCGGCCGTCCACGTGGTGAAGCATGCTTGGCGCGGTGCGTGCCTTGAGGCGTCGTGACCATTAATGTGACGGCGGGCTCTCGGCATTTGGACTTCTGCCGATTGAACTTCCACCGGTTGGCTTGCCTGCTGCTGGGGTATATATACGGCGCTGGTGTGGCGTTGTTCCTGCATATATTTGGGTAGAAATTGCTCCCCTAAAATGGGCACCTTTCGTGCATCAGCATTCCCTAGCGCCGCTGAGCGGCTTGGGGAATGTTGATGTACAGATGGTGGTCCATTTTTCTTGGGAGCTTGGTCAGCGTCAGCGATCGGCGGCCAGCCGCGCGTGTTGCCTTCGCGCTGCGTTTCCGCATGCGATGGCAAGGTTTGCCCTGTTCTCCTTAGCAGACCTACCTACAGCCGGTGTTCCTTATGGAACCCGCCCGCATCACTCTGAAAAAATGGTGATGCACTGTAGGTGGTCTATTAAGGAGAACGAGGTAGACTTTGCAGGATGTGAGCCTCGCTTTTGCCTCTCACGTGCGCGGGTCCGTTTCTCGAAGGCCGGGTCCCGGCGGAAGCCGCGACCAAGCTGTTGTGGTGATCGAGAAGATGGCTTTCTGCGCGTGCGCGCCGCGCTCTCGTGTGAAGATGGCAAGGTTTGCCCTGTTCTCCTTAGCAGACCTACCTACAGCCGGCGTTCCTTATGGAGCCCGCCTGCATCGCTTTGAAAAAATGCTGATGCACTATAGGTGGCCTGTTAAGGAGAACGAGGCAGACTTTGCGGCTTGCCGTTGCTCCCCGGCGCGGGGCCGAGACAGGCGGCCAAGTACCTTAGCTAGAGCGAGGACCCGCCGGTATCAAGGTGCCGACATCGAACGGGTGGCGGCGGAGCTGGTGCCTAGCCGAAGCAGACGCGCGCGCGCTCCGTCCCCTACCCTTCGAACGGGTGGCAGCGAAGCTGGCGCCTAGCCGAAGTAGACGTGCGCGCTCCGTCCCCTACCCTTCGAACGGGTGGCAGCGAAGCTGGCGCCTAGTCGGAGTAGACGCGTGCGCTCCGTCCGCTACCCTTCGAACGGGTGGCAGCGAAGCTGGCGCCTAGCCGCAGTAGACGCGCGCGCTCCGTCCCCTACCCTTCGAACGGGTGGCAGCGAAGCTGGCGCCTAGCCGCAGTAGACGCGCGCGCTCCGTCCGCTACCCTTCGAACGGGTGGCAGCGAAGCTGGCGCCTAGCCGCAGTAGACGCGCGCGCTCCGTCCGCTACCCTTCGAACGGGTGGCAGCGAAGCTGGCGCCTAGCCGAAGTAGACGCGCGCGCTCCGTCCGCTACCCTTCGAACGGGTGGCGGCGAAGCTGGCGCCTAGCCGAAGTAGGCGCGCGCGCTCCGTCCCCTACCCTTCGAACGGGTGGCGGCGAAGCTGGCGCCTAGCCGAAGTAGGCGCGCGCGCTCCGTCCCCTACCCTTCGAACGGGTGGCGGCGAAGCTGGCGCCTAGCCGAAGTAGGCGTGCGCGCTCCGTCCCCTACCCTTCGAACGGGTGGCAGCGAAGCTGGCGCCTAGGGGAAGTAGGCGCGCGCGCTCCGTTCCCTACCCTTCGAACGGGTGGCAGCGAAGCTGGCGCCTAGCCGAAGTAGACGCGCGCGCTCCGTCCGCTACCCTTCGAACGGGTGGCGGCGAAGCTGGCGCCTAGTCGAAGTAGACGCGCGCGCTCCGTCCCCTACCCTTCGAACGGGTGGCAGCGAAGCTGGCGCCTAGTCGGAGTAGACGCGCGCGCTCCGTCCGCTACCCTTCGAACGGGTGGCAGCGAAGCTGGCGCCTAGTGGAAGTAGGCACGCGCGCTCCGTCCCCTACCCTTCGAACGGGTGGCAGCGAAGCTGGCGCCTAGTCGGAGTAGACGCGCGCGCTCCGTCCCCTACCCTTCGAACGGGTGGCAGCGAAGCTGGCGCCTAGTTGGAGTAGACGCGCGCGCTCCGTCCGCTACCCTTCGAACGGGTGGCAGCGAAGCTGGCGCCTAGTTGAAGTAGGCGCGCGCACTCCGTCCCCTACCCTTCGAACGGGTGGCAGCGAAGCTGGCGCCTAGTTGAAGTAGGCGTGCGCGCTCCGTTCCCTATCCTTCGAACGGGTGGCAGCGAAGCTGGCGCCCTCGCCTCGCGAACATCGCCACGCGTACGGCGACTCGGGATCTTGCGATGTGGTCTTGCGCTGCAGAGGTTCCTGGAATCACGCCGGTCCCTGGCCTGCCAAGGTTAGGTTTTCGTACCGTGCGACCCGACGCGCCCGGGGCACGTGGCGGCCTACGACTGGCGGGCAGCGGGATGTGGACGGTTGCGTGTGCGCGGCCGCTCGCCTCTTCCCTAGGCATGGGGGACACGGGGCGGGCAGTAAATGGCATGGCGCCGGAGCGGTTGTGATCCCCTGGCCCATTAACGCGCCTTTAACTGCGGCTAGGTAGCGTCGCGCTGTGACGGCCCTTGGCACTTGTGGTCGTGGCCTTCCAGCTTTGGGTATGGGGCATTGCGCTGGACGGGCGCTTGTACGACTGCGGTCGCGCCCCGACGCGGACCTTCGCGACGCTTCGCCTTCCGTTACGGGGGATCGTGCGAGGCGGACCTTTACACCGCTGCGGTTGCATCCGGCACGCGGATCGTTGCGACGCTTTGATAGCGGCGGTTCGGGCGAGGTGGCTTGAAATAGCCCCCCCTGCAACAGCGCCCCCGCACCTTTACGCCCTTTTCCCTGCCTGCTCCGCCCTCGATACTTTCGCGATATCTTCACCGCTTCACTTTCTTCGTGGGAAGCGATGGCCTCCAGTAGCGAGCGCGGCCAGATGGTTGGTGGCTCTGTCGTTCGCCGGCGGTCCTCACAATTAAAGGTGAAGTACACACTCCAAGAGCGCGACCCGGCGCGGCTAACAAGGAGTGGCTGGTGGCGGAGGAGGAAGGCACGTTCTCCGGCGAGCTAGGCCCCTCACTCGTGACTGACGAGACGATCCAAGGGCTACTGCGCGCGGGGAAACTGTCCGAGCACCAGGAGGTACGATTGCCCGCTGCCGACGAGACGGAACCACATCCCGAGAGGTCGGAGGCGGTCGTGTTCGTTGCCTTTTTCGACGCGGGGCTCCGCATCCCCACGACGGCTGTCGTGGGCGACGTGCTGCGGACCTTCGGGCCGGAGCTGGCGCAACTGACTCCGAATGCCGTGGCCCGGCTCGCGGTGTACAGCTGGGCCTTGCGCTCGGGGGCGTGTTGGCTCAGTGTCTCGTTGTTCGCCTACCTTCACGAGGCACGATGCCAGCGCAAGGACCGGAAGGACGGGACGCTGTCGAGCTTCGGTAGCGTCACCTTTGTCCTTCGTCCGTCGTGCAAGAAGCTCTTCCCTGCGAACGCAACTCGCGGGAAGCGGGAGTCTTATTGGATGAAGCGGTGGTTCTACCACCGATCACGTTCAAGCCCTCGCCCGACCGAACGCTCGATGACGAGGACAAGCGGAGGGTCCAGCGGCTCGTAGGCGTGGCCGCCCGCTTCAACATGCGCGACCTTGCCGAAGAGTTTGTGATGTACGGCGTGGCGCCGCTTGCCCGCGACTGGCGTCTTGCCGCCGAGAGGCATCGAGACGACAATGTTTTGCCATGGGTTTGCTTGCTGCCGGCACCCGGCGATCTCCGTAAGCCTTGCTCGCGTCTCTCCTTTGCTCACGCGGAATGCGTTATATGCTGATGATCTCCTCCGTTGTTTCAGGGATTTCCTTGGAGGAGGCGGAGCAAGCCGCGCGCGTATTCCTGGAGCCGTACACCGGCAGGGAGCACGAGCAGCGCGTGGCTGCTATTGCCGAGGCGGGGCTGGGGCGCATCAACCGCGTGTGCGAGGCTCTAGGCCTTGCCGTGCCGGACCGTGTCGCTCCAGACGACGGTGTAGCGAAGAAGAAGAAAACCCTGTCTCAGAAGAGGGGCCGCGGCAGGGCGCCTACTGCTGCTAGTGTTTCCGAGGGTGCGGCGGACGCAGAGTCAGACTCGGCGAGATATGCCGACTCCGGTTTGGGCGGCGCAGGCGTCGAAGGCGAGGTATCTTCGGCGAGCGTCTCGGACGACGGGCTTTCCGCGAGCGGCCGAAGGGGGGAAGCCTCACCGCCCGTCGAAGTCACCGAGGCGGCACCCGTGCGGACCGGCAATGTCGAGGTGGCGCCTTCGACCGTGGCCGCTGTGGTGCCGGAGGCGCCTTCTGCAGGGGCGCACGGGGCCGTGCTGCCCCTACCGACAGCAGCAGAAACCGAGGTGCCCCCTGCGACAACTGCCACCATAGCACCTTCGCCCCCGGGCGCGGCAGCCGCGGGGGCTTTGCTAACCGCGGCTGCGGGGGTGGTGTCGCCGCTGGCTGCCCCGGCTAAACGGCCGTGCGTTCGGCTGGAGCTCCACCGGACACCGCGGGGATTCGTCGTGGCCACGGGCATCAGAAGCTTGTGGGACGCCAGCGCAAGCGGCGGAGACCCTGCGGCATACGCGCCTTCTGCCCCCCTGGCCACGCCGCCCGCCGCGCGGGGACAGCCGTCGCTCTCCCCGAACGCGGAGGCTTCTGCCCGCGACGGGACCATTCCTTCTGCTACCGAAGGTAAGGTGGCTTAGCTTACTCTGGTGTGTGCTTTTATGCCTTAGGGTGCTCACCCGTATCCCTGTTTGCAGCGTTGCTCATTCCAGAGGGGGAGCATTCGGCGGAACACGGAGCCTCCGAGCGCGTAGGCCCCGCGGACTTCGTGCCGCCTCCGAATACACTGAGGGCGTGGCGCGGGATTGTGAATGACGCGGCCACGAGCGTCGACCCGCAAGTGCTGCAGGCCTACGGTGCGGGACGCCTCGAGGACGCCTTCGAGGTGTCTGGAGTGAGGGTAAGTACTCATGCGACCATGCCTGATCTAGCTGAGCTTGCTGAGTCTTCTCCTTCTGCAGACCCTTGTGCTGGGGCAGGCCTTGCAAGCGGTCTATATTCGTGACCGAAAGGCGCTCGAGGATAGACTGCGGGTCGCCGAGGAGGAGCTACGCGAAGCCTCCGGAGCCCGCTCTGCCCAGGACACCCGCATCCACCAGCTGGAAGCGGAATGTGCCGACGCGAGGGCACACGCCGAGGGACTTGTTGCGTCGGCGCAGGAGTCGGCCGTGGCGGCTGCTGAAGAAAAGTTTGCGGCGGAGCGGGACGGGCTCCTGGCGCAGGTCGCCTCGCTAGAGAAGGAAAAAGGCGAGCTTGCCTTGACTCTAGCGGAGCGTAACCAGACGCTTGGCGACGCCTCGGTGGTTGCGTGGGACGCCATGCAAGCACTGGAGAGCCATCTTCAAGGGCTGGTAATTGAAGTGCCGGACCGCGCCTTTGGCCCGGAGGAGTTGTCTCGGACCCTCCGCTGGGTCGGGGATGCCGCCAACGTCGCGCGCGGCGCCGCGACATCCTTTGGCACCCACTGCGCGTACACTTCGGCCTGCTTGGTGTGTGCACTCCTCCAGCACCGCGGCTGTACGCACGTCGCTGGGCTGGATGACTTCCAGCTGGAGATGCCTGGCGGGGCCGGAGTAATGTCCGGCGCCGTCCGCTTCGCTCGTCGTGCCCTCGGGCCCTTCTTCGACCGGGTCTGGGGTTTTGTCGGTCCGGAAGCTGCACGGATCGAGCTCCGGAAATCGCTCTACGGGACGGGGAGCCTCGGCCAATTTCTGGACGGGGTCCCTCGACTCGGCGAGGGCGACGCTGGGCCCTCCGAAGGCGCCGGGAACCCGCAGGTCTGACGCCGCGGTGTCTAGGTGTAGGCGTGTGTTGTACTGCTCCCTCTCTTTGCGAATGAAGTACACACTTGCTGCATTTATTCTGACTTTCGCCTATATCCCGGGCAGCTTCCTTGCTGGGGCTGGCTTCTTGCGGCCGACCTTCCAACCCGGCGACGCCTTCGACGCTGGCGAAGGGCCGAAGAGTCGCTGGACTTTTGGGCGGGCCGACCTTCTTCGAGCGGGGCCCCAGCTCTAGCACGTGTTAAGGACGAACCCGCGGGATAGCGGCTTAGAGCGGTGAGGATGTTGCCGGACCTTTGTACTTGTGGGTTTTCCGGTATGCGGAGTTGCCGGCATTTTTAGGATATGCGCTGTGTTGATGCCACTTTGGATTCACCGGTACGCCGCATGCTGCGCGGGGACGGGATCTTCGCGCTTGACGCGCACCGTTGGCGAAGTAGCTGCGCAAGGGTTCCCCAGAACGGCGCTTACGTGGGCAGTCCTGGGCACCTCGCCTTTTTACAGCCCGTAGACTGGCGTGTGCGGAGGCGGACCTCAACGCTTTGCCTTTTGATAGTCCGTAGACTCGCGCGTGCGGAGGCAGACCTCGACGCTACGTCTTATTTAAAGTCCGTAGACTGGTGCGTGCGGAGGCGAACCTCGACGCTACGTCTTCCTTTATAGTCCGGAGACTCGCGCGTGCGGAGGCAGACCTCGACGCTATGTCTTATTTAAATTCCGTAGACCGGTGCGTGCGGAGGCGAACCTCGACGCCACGTCTTCTTTTATAGTCCGGAGACTCGCACGTGCGGAGGCAGACCTCGACGCTACATCTTATTTAAAGTCCGTAGACCGGTGCGTGCGGAGGCGAACCTCGATGCCACGTCTTCCTTTATAGTCCGGAGACTCGCGCGTGCGGAGGCAAACCTCGACGCTACGTCTTATTTAAAGTCCGTAGACTGGTGCGTGCAGAGGCGGACCTCGACGCTACGTCTTATTTAAAGTCCGTAGACTGGTGCGTGCGGAGGCGGACCTCGACGCTACGTCTTATTTAAAGTCCGTAGACTGGTGCGTGCGGAGGCGGACCTCGACGCTACGTCTTATTTAAAGTCCGTAGACTGGTGCGCGCGCGAGGGCGTCTCCCCGGTGCGTCTTTGTTTATACTCAGGCCCATCACCTTTGGCTACGGCGAGTGCACACGCGAACGTGCGACTTCGATTTATACTCAGTCCCGTACCCCTGGCTACAGCGAGTGCACACGCGAACGTGCATCTTTGTTTATACTCAGGCCCGTCACCTTTGGCTACGGCGAGTGCACACGCGAACGTGCGACTTCGATTTATACTCAGTCCCGTACCCCTGGCTACGGCGAGTGCACACGCGAACGTGCGTCTTTGTTTTATACTGCGGGAATGCGCGCGTGTTGGCTGAGCCTGCGCGCGCCTTCGCCGCGTACTTGCGCGTGATTAAGAAAGATTAATGACAAACGGCGATCTTCATTACCTCCCCGTTTGCGCGGGTAAGCAACTACAAGGGGTGGATATACTAACCGTTTGCCCTTGGTGAGGCCGAAGCCTCTAGTCGCTAAACATCTTCAGGGTCCGCCATGGCACCTCTGAATGGCCCCGCGGACCTCCGCGCTGTGACGCCAGCTCTAGGAGCGCCGTTGGGCTTCGCGACGCGGGCACCTGGTACCGGGCTCGATGCGCCGGGCCATATCCTGGTCGCCTCGGATGGTGATGATGGCCCGGGGACCCGGGATCTTCATGCATAGATAGCCGTGATGTGGTACCGCGCCGAAGGAGTTGAGGATTGGGCGCCCTAATATGGCATTGTAGGGGTACGGAAGGTCGACCACGCCAAAGGTGGCATCTTCGGCCCGCACATTGTCATCCTGGTCGAAGGAGACTTGAAGACCTACTTGGCCCAGGGCCCGCAGGGGCTGCCCCCCGAAGCCCTGCAGTGGGATTCCCGAGGGCCCTAGGCGGCTTCGAGGGATCCCCATCTGGTCGAAGGCCGCCGCAAACAATACGTTCGCGGAGCTACCGCCGTCCACCAGGGCACGGCCCACGTCACATCCCGCGATAGTGACCCGGATGACCAGGGGGTCCTGATGAGGGAAGTCCACGCCTTGGGCGTCGTCGGGTGTGAATGTAACTTCGTGCTGCGCCCAGTCCGGGGGTGCCTGCGCTGGGTATACCGCCACGTGATGTAGTCTTCGCGCATAGGCCTTCTGCTGCCGTGCTGAGGCGAATTCCAGCGCAGAACCTCCGGATATGACGTTAATGATCCTGCGGTGGGTTGCCTTCGGGGCCTGCAGCGACAGGAGGCCCCCCCGAGGCTGCTGTACATGAGCTTGGATCCGCAAGGTGCCTTCCTGGGGTTGCATCCCTTGCACCTGTACCTGCATGGGGGCCTCGTACGGGAATTGGACGAGGGTCACCGCGGGCGGACGCGTCTCCGGGTTGCTGTCCCTAACGACGCTATCGCGGAGCGCCGCGATGGAGGTGCAGGTGCGGGTATCATGATTGCCGCGGCCGTAGACCACACACCACAGTCCCTGGTGCTGGTCGTCGTAATCTCCACGACCTTTGTCGTCGCGACCCCGGCCACGGCCGCGCCCCCGACCGCCTCGGCCCGTAGGAGCGCCCTCGTCAGAACCGCCTTCAATGTTGAGGACGTACCGGTTTCGCCTCGACCTCTGTTGGCCACGCTTGGGCTGATTGGCCGACTCCTTACGCGAGGCGTCCCTGCGGTCGGGCGCGTTCCTGGACGACTCCTGCTTACGTTTTCCCTTCGAAGAGCCGTTCTTCGGGGGATCTTCGGCTTTTGCCGAGGCTCCGGCCTGGTTGGTGTTGGAGTCGTCCCCTTGCCTTCGCCGCGCGTCTTCTTCCGCCCTGGCGTATTCCTCCATTTTGTCGAAGAGCTTCGCCACCGTCTTGATTGGCTTTCGCGCGTTGTACTCGGCCATCGGGCCCGGACGAAGGCCCTGTATGGCTGCATTAACGATGGTGGTTTCGTTAACATCTTTCACTTGGCATCGAATCTTGGCGAAGCGCTTGAAGTAGTCCCAGAGCTTCTCTGAGGGTTTTTGCTTGACAGCAAAGAGTTGGTCCGCGTCGACTCGGTCGACGTAGTTTCCTTGGAAGTTGTTGTGGAGGCGGACGCGTAGCTGCTCCCACGCGTAGATGGAGCCCGGCTCTATGGTGAAGAACCAAGAGAGCGCCACGCCTTGCAGCGCGAGGGGAAGTCCCTTCGCCTTCGTGGTGTCGTCTCCGCCCGCGGCTTCGATCGCGGTTTCGTACACGCGCATGAACTCGCGGGGGTCCGTGTCGCCTTTGTACGAGTCTTCGGGCCATGCCGTTTGCTGCAGCCCCGCCGAAAGCGGGGACTCCGGATCTACGCGCCGCAGCGGCACGCGGCTAGACGTGGGGGCTTCGCGACTGTCCGCCCTCTCCGGCATGGGCACGGGCGCGATTACTGGCGCGGCCTGCTGGCTTCGAGCCTCTTGCATATCTCGAACGGCTCCGCGAAGGTCCCCTAGCTCCCGCTGGAATGCGTTGAGGGCCGCCAGCAGGGCGCTTTCTGCCGCCTGTGCCGGCGGGGTCGCCGGTACTCCCAACGGGCGGATCGGCGCGGGCACGACCGCGTCGCGAGGTCCCGAGTTGCCGGCGAGGGTTGCGGCGGGGGCGGCGAGGTCGGCTGCCGTTGCGTCAGTGGGGTCGGTTGTCGCCGCACCAGCGTCGACGTCGTCGACCGCGGGCTCCGTCCCCGCGACGCCGGTGACGGGGTGGGTCGACGCGGTGCCGGTGACGGGGTTGGTCGTCGCGGTGCCGGTGACGGGGTTGGTCGTCGCGGTGCCGGTGACGAGGTTGGTCGTCACCGCGCGGACGTCGACGTCTTCGGCCACCGCGCCTGCGTCGCTACCCGCGCCCGCCGCTGCCGATGCCGAAGCCCTGGTACTCATATGACGCTCCGGCCCGGCCGCCTTCTTTCCCTTCGCCGCCGCTGACGAAGCTTTTTTCGGTGCCATCGTTCTTCTTCGGTCTTCAGGCTTGTCCTTGTCCTCCCCACGGACGGCGCCAACTGTTGTGGCTACAGACCAAACAGAGAGAGAGATGTTAGTAGAGAGTGATGAAGATGAATGTGATGGCCTCTCCCCCTCCCCATGACCTGTCTTCATATATATATATACACATGAGGAGTGCTTTTACAGTTATACCCTTACATCTGGTTATCCCCTCTGGGCACTTATGTCATTACACATGGCCCATTCTGGGCCTTATAACCTCCTACCAGGCCTGCTGGGTTTAGGTGGGGGCCACCCCTACGACACGTGGTCGTAGGCCACGACTACTCAACGTAGTCGTAACTTCGAGCGCCAACTTTCGACCGCTGCGGTCGTAGCTCCGACTGACGACTTCCAACCACGACCTACGTAGTCGTAAGTGCGCTCGACCACGACCAGAGTGGTCGTAAACGACACAACATGGTCGTAAACTGTGAACCAGGTTTTCGACCACGACCAACGTGGTCGTAGCAGCGTTCGACCATGGCCAACGTGGTCGTAAGGCGCCGACTCCTTAATGTGATCGTTCACTCGAACGCCAACTTCTGACTGCAGCAGTCGTACCTTCGACTTACGACCTCAGACCGCGAGCAACGTGGTCGAATAGCCTTCCGACCACGGCCAAATCAGTCGTAAACTTCCCTGGTGACCTACGACCACGGCCAGAGTGGTCGTAAAACGCCACAACGTGGTCGTACAGCCTTCCGACTATGGCCAAAGAGGTCATAAACACTCCGACTGACTTCCGACCACAGCAAAAAGAGCTATTACTTTGCAGAAAACACTCAAATCAAACTCAAACTTTCCGAAACAACCGTCAATCACTCATCACAAACATGGGGCATGTCCACATGATCTCTCAATCTCCCCCATAGGGCATGTCCACATGATCTCTTAATCTCCCCCTTGGTGAGTATATTGACAAACACGGAAAGGGCGCAAAGTTGAGTTTGAAATGCAAGAAAGAAGTCAAACATGGTCCAAAGAGAGGAAATGAAGCTAATGACCATGTTGACACAAGGAGCAAAAGTTTTTTCTACCACTATGCTCCCCCTTTTGGCAATAAACACATCAAGGATGCAAGAAAGAGAACAAGTCAAGGGAATGGATGAAATGGCTGAAGTTGATTATTCTAAGCATATGGAGCCATGAGAATTATCCAAAATGACCATTAAGTATTACATTAAGCCATAACTCAATAGAATGCTATCTAGATCATGACAGGATATATATGAGCAAGCTAAACCAACCAGATGACAATCTGAAATTAAGTGCAATTTGTGAGCATGTCAAGTCATCCATGATCAAAGTCTAGCTAGAGGTATCCAATGATGATGCAAACCATGTCAATAAGCTAAGCGGAACCAAGAAGCTAGTATTGAGCCTAATTAGAGTGCTACAAGCTCAAGAGTGAAACATTTGTTTAAGTACTTGCTGGTTCTTTTTGTAGATTAACCTAATGAAGCACAAGTTACATATTTTCTTTTGAAATTTATGGTCGTTGCCAACCAGATTTTTGTTTAGTCATGTGCTAGATCTCAAGCCTTATGCGATCATGCCAAGCAAAAAGCTTAAAACAATGATCTTGGTCATCCAAAACTCCCCCTAAGTTCATGCCAAGTGCAATGGCAAGCAGTCTCATAGGAGAGGATTGGTGAGATCAGTTTTTTTTTGCACAAAAGAGATCTTTTTAGCATCCATAGAAGATTGTACTAACTTATGCATCATCAAGAGACTAAAATAGCTCGATCTAAGGCTCAATAGAGAGTCAACGCTCAACTCAGCCTATTTGACATGACATGAATCATAAAATGATAACTAAAGACAGACTAATCTCGGGAGCTATCATGACAAGTTTTAATTCAAGTTGAGCAATTTTAATTAACTTATCGTGGCAAGAGCTAGACTACACATATGAAGTCATGATAAATCTAGCAAATAAGCACAAGTCATGGCAAGATGTAAAGCATTGTAAACATGTCATAAAAGGATAATAATCAAGGCTCCATGTAGTTATATTACAATGCATAATGCTGAAATGCAAGAAAATCCAACTCCCCTTCAACAAGAGATACAACTTTTAGTTCAAATTGAGTTAAGTCAATATTAAGCTCTAGAAGCTCCCAAATGAACTCCCCCTGAACCAAAGAAATAAAAACGAGAAGCTGGGAAAGAAATCAAAACGGGCAATCCTTAAAGCATAGACAAGATATAGAGGATACTATGGCTCAGACTGACTCTCATCGACCCCATATGACTCTAGGACTATCAACTGATCATCTAACACGCTAAGGAGCAAACACGTACCCTGTCTACCCGAGGGTAGCCCGACCCTCGCTAGACCTATAAGCAGTGAATGAGCTCAACCTAGTGAGAAGAGAAACAGCTAACAAGAAGCATCCTAGAATCACAAGATAAGAGATCTAAGTAGCTAGACTAGAGAAACACTCTAACCTATGCTAGAAGGACTAACCCAATGCACCCAAAATGCAATACGACAGATAGGAGTAAGAGCATAAATAATATAATAAAGCAGTAACACAAAGCTCCCCCTCACAACAGTCCATATGGACAAACTACCCCAAGCTCTCCCCGCAGAGCTGAAAACCTAGAGCTATCCAAAGACTTGGTAAAGATATCAGCCAACTGGTGGCCACTCTCCACAAACTGGAGCACGATGTCACCCTTCTCTACATGGTCTCTAAGGAAGTGATAGCGAATATCGATATGCTTGGTCCGAGAATGCTGCACTGGGTTCTTAGCAATGTTAATCGCAGAAGTGTTATCACAAAAAAGTGGAACACTGTCGATAACTAATCCAAAGTCCCGCAGAGTCGAAACCATCCAAAACACCTGGCTACAGCAACTGGCTGCAGCAACGTACTCGGCCTCTACGGTGGACTGTGCAACTCCGGACTGCTTCCTCGAAGATCAGGAAACGAGAGAAGTGCCAATGAATTGGCAGGTGCCAGAAGTGCTCTTCCTATCTATCCTACAGCCAGCAAAGTCTGCGTCTGAGTAGGCTCTCAAGGAAAGACAGAACGAGGAAGAGTACCCGATACCATAGTCAATGGTAGCTCGAAGGTACCGAAGAATGCGCTTCACCGCCTGGCAGTGAGATACGCGAGGAGAAGCCTGAAACCGAGCACAAAGACACACGGAGAAGTGTATGTCCGGTCTCGAGGCAGTGAGGTACAAGAGGGAGCCAATCATGCTGCGATACTCCTTCTGATCAACTGGCTCGCCGTCCTCGTCCGGGTCAAGAGAAGATGTGGACGCCATCGGAGTGGACACCGGCTTACCATCACTCATATCAAAGCGCTTCAGGAGGTCACGAGTGTACTTGCCCTGATGCAAGAAGGTACCCTCCCGAGTCTGCTTAATTTGGAAGCCAAGAAAGAAACTTAATTCACCCATCATACTCATCTCAAACTCCGAGCTCATGACATCCGAGAACTGTGAAACGAGAGCATGGGAAGAGCCGCCAAAGATGATGTCGTCCACATAAATCTGGACGAGCAGAAGATCAGTGCCATGCCGGCGAATGAACAAGGTCTTGTCTACTCTACCCATCTCAAAACCATGACTCAACATGTAGGACTTAAGCCTCTCATACCAAGCTCTAGGGGCCTGCTTAAGTCCATACAAAGCTTTGGAAAGCTTGAAGACATGGTTAGGGTATTTGGGGTTCTCGAAACCTGGAGGTTGTCTGACATAGACTTCTTCCTCAATGAAGCCATTAAGGAAGGCACTCTTGGCATCCATCTGGTAAAACTTAAAACCCTTAGAAGCTATGAAAGCAAGAAGGATTCTAATGACCTCAAGTCTAGCTACAGGGGCAAAGGTCTCCTCAAAATCTAGACCCTCAACCTAGGAGAAGCCCTGAGCTACCAGTCTAGCCTTGTTTCGAATAACCACCCCATCCTCACTCTGCTTGTTCTTGAACACCCACTTAGTCCCAATGATATTGTGACCTCGAGGGGGCTCGACAAGCGACCAGACCTTGTTTCTCTCGAAATTTTCTAACTCCTCATGCATGGCATTGACCCAAGATTCATCAGATAGAGCATGACTAACATCTTTGGGCTCAAAGGTGGCCACAAAGGCAGAATGGAGACAGAAATGTGACATGCCAGACTTTGAGCATGTGACTCTCTCAAAGAGGTCTCCAATCATCTGCTCGGAAGGATGCCTTTTCTGGATATATCGAGGAGGTCCAGGATGGGATGAAGAAGTGGCCTCTACCTCATGAGTTGATGAGGCAGAAACAGAGCCACTAGCTCCAGAGGAAGCAGAAGGCATGGGCTGATCTCCTTGAGGTGCGATGGAAGAAGGCACCTCAAGGGGTGGCTGAGGAACTGGATCGGGTAGAAACCCTCATCTCCATCGTCTTCATCATCCACAAAGATGGGCTCCGAATGCTCTAAAGAACCTGAGATATCGGGCCTAGTCCCCGGACTGGCCTCGTTGAAGGTCACCTCACAGGTCTCTACCATTTTATTAGACTCGCAGTTCCAAACCCGATAAGCCCGCGAAGAAGTCGAGTAACCTAGAAAGATCCCATCACAAGAACGTGACTCGAACTTGTCTAGGTTCCCGGACTTCAGAATAAAACACTTGCAACCAAACACACAAAAATGAGATACACTGGGCTTTCGCCCATATCTCAACTCATAAGAAGTGCGGTGCAAGTGTGCCCTAAGAAAGACTCGATTTGAAACATGGCACGCGGTAGCTATAGCCTCAGCCCAAAACTTCCGCGGTGTAGAGTACTCGTCGAGCATCGTCCTGGCCATCTCGACCAAGGTACGGTTCTTCCTCTCCACAACGCCATTTTGCTGTGGGACGTGCGGAGAAGAGAACTAGTGCTCTACACCTGTCTCATTGCAGAACCTCTCAAAGTAGGAATTCTTGAACTTCGTGCCATTGTCACTGCGGATCGCTCGTAAGGCACCCGGAAGCTCAACAGAAAGTCTGCTGAAAAGACCTCGAAAATGGGTAAACGTCTCATCCTTCGAGGCTAAGAAAAACACCCAAGAAAACCTCGAATAGTCATCGACCACGACAAGAACATACCACTTCCCTCCTGCTGACTGCACTCGAGCTGGTCCAACAGTGTCCATGTGGAGCAGCTGTCCCGGTGCATCGGTCATAGTAATTGTGACTGGAGGGTGAGAAGCGGCAACCATCTTGCCGTGCTGGCATGGAGTGCAAACAAGATCTTTGACCATCTTGAGTTTCGGCAGACCACGAATGAGATCGTGGCCGCTAACTCAGGTCAAATGGTCAAATCCGATATGACCAAGTCCCCTATGACTGAAGGACTGAAATGGCAACAGAGGAGGGGTGAATGGTGCCTTCAAAAACTCCCCAAGTATTCTCACCAACTTCTTCTCCAATAGCTTACAGAAGCTACGAAGGCAGAAGATGAATGCTCGCTGGAAACGAGAGGAATTCGACTGAGACTAATCAAGAAAGATGGAGTCGGCCAAAACCCAGAGCAGTCGACACCTTACTATGTAGTCGAACGACTCCCTGCTGTGACCGAAACAGTTTCAGAGCAGTCGAGACTTCATAGTGAAATGTCAATCGACAAAAGAAAGAACACAGTAACGACCGAAGACAGAGAGAGCACGTACGACCGGCAAGACTCTAAAGCGAATAACATTAAAGTCTTGAGACAAAATAGCCAAGAGACTCTAAACATGACTGTGCTCTAACAAGAAGGCATGGTCGAAAAAGAACAGAAAAATTTGAGACGCACGACCATTTGCACAAGGACCCGATCGAAAATTTTGCTCTCGGGAAGAACCTGACCAAATGGTCTTGAGTATGGATCCCAGTTCAAAGCAGAAGAAAGCAAAGTAACTCGAGCAAGGAACTTGCTCAGATCAAGAAACCTAGAGCACAAATGAGAACCATCATCTCAGACATACATGGGAAAGGATAAAACAGAGAAGGCACAAACAAAACAATCAAACAATTCACAGAACAAAAACTCAACATAGAGGAAGAGAGATGAATGATTGATAAAGAAGGTTTCTACAGCCACTCCAACTGGGAGATACATGAGCACACTTGCTCCATCTCGAGAAACCACACACTCACAAATAAACAAGGAAGAACAGAGCAACTCAGGGATCAGAATCTCCCAAGCACCCGAGCTCTACCCTCTCTATTTACAGCCTTCTGCTACCGGGGGGAACCCGTAAACCCCCACCTAACACCGGGTTTTACCACTTTCTTTACCCGTTAGTGCCAACAACTCCTGTGCACTGGCAGAGACACAACTTCCCTTTGCAGCTTTCCGCATTTCTCCAAAATGCCACTGCGCTGCCTTCCCTGAAGCTTCCTTCTGCCTTGCCGATCACGCTTGCAACCACCTCACAAACCTCGTCGTCTTTGGCATCTCCCGGCCGCCCACAACCTCAGCACCCCCGTGCCTAGTCTCGACCATCCATGCCTCACCACGACTAGTCTCAAAGTCCTGCAAACCATCACAGACAAGCAAACATTCATAGCACCGCACAACACAATGTGTACAAACATCTGCATTAGAGAAACAGAACTCAAACTATACTCCACACAGTTGTACATACATTACGACCGGTCGAAGTCACTTAAACATTCATGCTCACGGTCTACGACCCTCTCATAAGTCTTTACGACTGATTCCCAGCTGATACGACCGCTTCTGGAAGCCATATGACCAGACAATAGAAGCTACGACTTTTAGCCTAAGTCTATAACGTGATCGAATGAGCTTCCGACCACAACCGACCGCGCTACGACTTCACCCGAGTGCTTCCGACCGCTTCCTGCGATAACGTGGTCGTAGGCCACAACTACTCAACGTAGTCGTAACTTCGAGCGCCAACTTTAGACCGCTGCGGTCGTAGCTCCGACTGACGACTTCCAACCACGACCTACGTAGTCGTAAGTGCGCTCAACCACGACCAGAGTGGTCGTAAACGACACAACATGGTCGTAAACTGTGAACCAACGTGGTCGTAGCAGCGTTCGACCATGGCCAACGTGGTCGTAAGGCGCCGACTCCTTAATGTGATCGTTCACTCGAGCGCCAACTTCTGACTGCAGCAGTCGTAGCTTCGACTTACGACCTTAGACCGCGAACAACGTGGTCGAATAGCCTTCCGACCATGGCCAAATCACTCGTAAACTTCCCTGGTGACCTACGACCACGGCCAGAGTAGTCGTAAAACGCCACAACGTGGTCGTACAGCCTTCCGACTACGACCAAAGAGGTCATAAACACTCCGACTGACTTCCGACCACAGCAAAAAGAGCTACGACTTTGCAGAAAGCACTCAAATCAAACTCAAACTTTCAGAAGCAGCCGTCAATCACTCATCACAAACATGGGGCATGTCCACATGATCTCTCAATCTCCCCCGTGGGGCATGTCCACGTGATCTCTCAATATTATGATATAATTATCTTTAATATACAGCTCTACTGCCTATAGTTAAAATATAATTGTATTTGCTATATAACTCTAATATACATGTATAATTAATCTGCATTGTTATAATTTGGTTCCTCTAAAATAAGTGATGGAGATGCTTCTCTTTTTTCTCGATTAATGTGAGAATTTTTAGAAGTTTTCTTTTTATGGTTATTGTGAGATTTTTTTTTGCCTTCAAAACGAAGGAGATGTCTTGAATATCACCAATTATTTTTATTTATATAGGTTGTACCACATCTCTAACCATAGAGTGGCGTTGTCTTTAGCAATTGAATCATTAAACTCTGAAATTATTTGTATATCTGGATTTGGTTACTGCATCACTTTGTCCGAGAAATTGATTTGAATTACGAAGTTTGCCAGAGTAGAGGGAGGTACAGGGACGTGTTAACATGATTTTGAAGTTTACACACATATGGACTACAGGAGCTAGGTTTGAAGTTCTACTGCAAATCTATCAAATAAGAATGTACACTTTATTTTGTATATTCGAAATTCGTATGTGTTTAATCACCTTTTGAAACTATAGAATGGCATAGATCGTGGGCTACAATTCACATTGAAATATCGAGATCTTCTGTGCGACATATATTGACAATGTTACCTCAAAGCAGCAAATGCTACCACCAACGTGTCAATTACCAAATAATAATACCTATAAAATAAGGCCGTTACCTTCTTCTCCACCCCTATGCCTTGCTTTTTCCTTCTCTATATAGACCTGCTCCAAACAGTTTCAGCTTTTGTTTCTAAATTTTGGTTTTTTGGCCTTCTGGCTTTTCCAATTTTTCTTTTTCTTTTTTTAATCCTTTGCATTGTTCCAAAAGATATGGCAGTGTTTTTTAATTTTTCTTATTTTTTTTTATTTTTCTCATCATTTGACTTAGAAAAAACTAATAGCCGCCACGGTAAAAAGTCTGTGATGACCTACTTACTATAAACGTCACAGACAATTTAGAATAAAAACCGACTGTAATGTCTGTACTTATCACAGACAATTTTTATTTCAAACCGTCTGTAATATATTACAGACGGTTCAGAACAAAAACCGCCGGTAATATCTGTATTTATCATAGACAGTTTTTGTTTTGAACCGTCTATGACGTATCATAGACGGAACAAAAACCGTCTATGATGACTAACTTATCACAAATGAAAGTACCGTTCGTGATAATATTTTAACTTAACTACTCTCGACGAATTTTAAATTCCCGCTTATCTTGCTGGATTTGCTCTTTAAAATAGAAGACTCGTCTATTCTTCTCCTCATCTCATCTCTTCTCTTTTCTTACTTCTCATCCACTTCTTTCGTCTTCTCTCTTCTTACTTCACCGCCTCTACTTCTCACTAAATTTTGCCCTTAAAAAATAAGGGTATTGATAAACATCAACGCTGTCGACTCTTCTTCTCATCTTCTCTACTTCTCCTGTCTTTTTCCCTAACCACTGCCCTCCCATGGGACAAATCTCTACTCCAAGGCGGCATCCGTCGAGCGCGCGGCATCGAAGGAGGTCGTCGGAATAAATAGCTGCTGCATCAATTTTTCGTCGCCACGTACGTCTCAATGAGACAATGTTACGGCGTTCCGTGTTGCCGCTATCTCGATTCCAATCTCGTCGTTTGATGCGCTCGAATCCGAAGCCAAGGCGAAGTCCAATAGAATCTGTTCAGCAATCCAAGGTAGCCGGTACATTGGTCCCGACGGAAATAAAGATGAAGCCTTGTCACGCAAACTCTCGCCCAGAGGTCTGGACATCCACCCCGAGGAGAAGAGGCCGGACAGAAGCGACTCAGTTAGTGTTTTGCTCTGTGATTGAGCGGAAATCAGCAAGGTGCAAACCAAAGAAGCCGCACGTACGTACGCAGTTTCTAGAGTATTGATCGGGAGAAAGAAAGCAAAACAAACCAAAAAAAGAAATAGCAGCACATCACAAGTCGACTGAACCCGACGAGCAGAGAGGCATCCCCGCCGTCACGTGAATCAAGAGCAGAAACAGCCGACAAGACCATCTATTCCCTAGGCATAGCAGCGCAGTAGGGATTTCAGTCGAGCATATTTGTTTGCCATTCTCAGTCGAGTAGGTAGAGTTGGGTTTAGAATATTAAGAAAATGTGTTCACTATTCGATAAATTATAGTTAAGATCGACTACCTTAATAAATTAGAAATATGTTAAAAATTAGAGCTAATAGATGTTACAAGATTAAATTGGTGAATACTAGAGTTAATCTTGTGATAGAGTCAAGTCTGAAATGTGTTCGAGCTATGTCATTATCTCCGATTATAGACGTGCGACACAAAATGAAGCCACGTTCGCTTGCCACACGAATCCGTGTCCCATTTAAAGTCGAGTACGTGTCTTAGTATACCTGTACTCTGTTTTGTATGTGAGCAAGAAAACAGAAAATGTACTAGTTGTGCCGCATCATACATATTCCTCTATCTGTTCTTGAGTTGAAACGCCTGATTGAAAGCCAACAGTACATGGAATAATTTCTCGCTGCACCAATTACGAACCAATGCTGGTTTCACCTTGCCTGATGTACCAAACATATCAGTTAGTACGTGTTTGCATTGATAGGGTCAATAATGATCACTAATCTTCACATGAACAAAATGTGTAATCCGGTGAGCGACCCAGGACTACAAAATCTATAATCTTCATAGACATACGCATGGTTAAAACAACACAGACACACATAGAGCTAGCTACAAAACTGTTCACTCAGACGCGGTGCAGAAGTTGGCAGCGACAAGTGAGGATTATATATCATGCCAGTAGCGGTATGCTACAATTTCTCCATTTGGGTTGAAGGAGAGAACATTTTTTTAGTACTAGGGCATGTTTAGATACACCTCATATAAATGAGCCCCGTCGGATGGGTCGAGAATTTGAACAACAATCCCTTTTAATCCGGAGGGATTAGGTCTAGTGCCATCAACTCTACTAGGCTCAAACGAGCCCGCCTGAGTTTTGGTTTAGGGTCTCTATCCGCTGGTATGTTCCACAAAAATGTACCGGCCAGAATTATTATATTCGTGGATTTAGGCCCTGTTTGGATCCCTCTATCTAAAGTTTAGTCACTAAAGTTTAGATCTAAAGTCTCCAAACAGGTGGTCTAAAATTAGATCTAAACTAAAGTGGTCTAAAGTTTAGCTAACCCCTAAAAAACACTTTAGACCATTAGTCCACCAAAGTAAACTAAAGTGGTCTAAAGTTTTGGGTTCTTAGGCACAAAGACGTGTTTTTTTTTAGATAAAGGATATAAAATCCGGCCTCTATATCCACGAGGGATATACACAGCCAACAGATACACGAGCACTTAGGCTCAATTCCTCAAAACCTGAGGAGCATACAATATCCATGCATGTTGGTCTCTCACCTCTCATTTAATGGCTGACACACGAAACGAGGAGATGTAGTATGGTCTTTTTGAAACTTTAGTCCTATCCATTAGTACAGGATCCAAACAGGATCTTCAACTAAAGTTTAGTGGCTAAAGTTTAGCCAACTAAAGTTTAGTCTAAAACTTTAGACAACTAAACTTTAGATCATAGGATCCAAACAGGGCCTTAGTCTAGATCTTGCCGATGGATAGTTTTGATGAGATCAGTAATCGAGCTCTTTCCGAGGAAACATAGGGGATACGATCTTTTATGAACAACCGGTAGTCTTAATCACATTAATTGATTGCAGAATCTCTACTATTATATAAAGAGGAGTAAATTCTAGCTTCAATAAGCCAAAAGTAAAAAAAAAAAGTCAGAAGCTGAGGTCTTTAGTGTTGTGTGTGGCCAGGTAATGTAGCTTTCGATGTTGTGTGTGATATTTGAGTTATCTATTGCATTTAAAGGTCACAAAACCGTTTTCGGAGGGAAAAAATGCTACATGCATAGGTCTATGTCTTCTTATACCAAAATTGTTCATGATCAAAAACAAAAATATAGATGGAAGTATCATTGTGCAATAACTCGTCGTACGCTAGTAGGTCTTCTCATCGTGGCCTCCACATGTATTCATTACCTATTCGAGAACTCCTTTGTCCAAACAATGGCAGAAATTTCGAATCTGCCTAGCATGGGAAGACATCATGACTTTCCGCTCATTTCAGTCTGAGTTTCTGGGTTCTGACTTATTTTTTACTGTTTATAAATTTCATCTTTTTCTGGACTTTTGGCCTTTTTTGAGCTTTTTTACCGGTTCTTTTTTTCCCGTATTCGTTTGTGTTGTCTGTGATGAGCTAACATATTTTTTTTATATTTTTACATTTTTTAAATTTAATTAAGCCAAATAAGCCATCTTCAACTACAATATAATTTTAGCTAGCTACAATGCAATTTCAGCAATAAACCACAGCTTTTCAGCCCAACTGAGCACAGCCTAGTTGGCTCACTTGTTTAGAGACTTTTTACATGACTACAAAGAGGCCATCTAAGTGTAAAGTTACAACAATGTGGTATTATATACTGGAAATTCTTTCGATGCATCTATACAGGAAGATTTGAAATTTGATGGGGGTATTAGGTACTAGCACGCTTGCCGTGCTAATTTGGAATAAACTGAACACATACAGTTCCCAATTTTTTTGGTTGCTACCAGGTATCCTCTCGAGTGACAAGTGCCACAAGGGCCAAGCTAAGTCAATCCTATAGTTAACGCATTTACATAAACAAAACTAACCAATGGGGCTTTGGAAAGCTCGTACTAGTTGCGGCTGATAGCTTTTGGCTAAAAATAATTAGTAGTGTTGAAAGAAGCAACTTTAATAAGGAGGACGTGAGGGGTGGGGAAAATGAAAGAGAGAAGCGTGCCGAGACGGAAGTAAAAGGAGTGAGGTGCGTGATGCGTTCGGTGACCCTCTGCCTTATCTCCGAAGCGAGACAGGAGTGAGATGAGTAGAAAACCCGCTTCGATAAGCCGAATGTTCATATATATGGGCATGTTCTTATTGGCTGCGGCATGTGGCTTTTGATTGTGACTTATGACTTTTGAGTTGTTCGTGCAAGAGATTATAGAGTAATAGAAACTCACGTGTGGTTTTTGCCCATATAAATAAAGTCGGTATAGTATATACGACAATGAACTAGTAGACCCCATCTTGAAAAGACACTTCATTTAAAAGCTGGTTACTGTAAAAAAGTCAAAAGCTAAAAAAACAGGGCCATAAACCAATTCCAAAAAATCTATGCAAAATTTGATAGTGAAAAGTAAAAACAATAAGGCTAGGCATGTTCTTTCATGTTGCGGCTTATTAGTCTAATGAATAGTGACTGCTAAAAGAAACTAAAAGACACTTAAAAGCCAAAAAGAATACAGCCAAATCAAAGGATTCCAAAAAGATATAGGGCCTAATTAGAGATATTTAAAGTTGACTTCAACAAAAATCATGGTATTTTTGATAGGCTAGAAAAGACCCAAAAAAACGCTACAACCAGTCACTTGCGTTATTGTGGCGAAGTTTAGGATCTGGGCAATTCACAAAAAGATAAATGGTGAAGAACTTACAACTAAGAAATGCTTCAATCTTCACAAGGTACAGTGGTAGCGTGCTAACAATTTTGTAACAAATAAATATAATACATCCCTAACTATATATCCAATGATGCCGGCGGCGGTTCATGTCTCTGAATTGAATTTTACATATAGCCTTAGGATTTCCATGGCACCAAGCCACTCGGCTCATACTCTCGTTGCACTACTAAATTGCTGCTCATCTCTACTACAACAGCACAAACCAAACCATGCTTTTGAGCAAGCTTGGCTTGGTTACACACTAATGTTGAGCTCCTTGCCTCTCAACGGTAAACCAGAGGTAGATGGGTAGCTGAACTCCAAAGCCTCATCCAGACAGAACAAATGAAATACCGACACAAAGGATCAAGGAAATAGGGGCTGATATTGCAGCCCTGTGTTTCTCAGGCAGTCCCATCATCAGATGGATGTTCTGCCCGGCCTGACCAGATGCTCCCTTCACAAGATAATCTGTCTGCAGAGTTGAAGAACAAGAAACAAGGATTTTGCATCTTTAAGTCTTGACATTAATTATTTCGCTAAATGCTTGAGCCAAATATAGATCGATTGAAGAAACTTACGACAGAGATGATGATGGCCCTTCCAGCAATTCTGTCCTCCAAGACATTCATGAAGCAGTAATTTGATCCCACAACATGGCGTGTGTGAGGAATGTTGGACTGGATGAATTAATCCTGCGCTTGAAGAAATTTACTACCTTGTTTTCAGTTTTAAGTATTGCAGTTTTTCAGTTTCTAAAGCTTTGCTGTTTTTAGTTTTTAAGCATTGCAGTTTTCAGTTTCTAAAGCATTGCAGTTTTCAGTTTCTAAGCATTGCAGTTTTCAGTATTAAGTATTGCAGTTTTCAGTTTGTAATCTCTTTAAATAGTTGAATAAAGCATCAGAAAAGCTGTGGGAGTTGCAGCACCAAAACATTTGTTTTCTATTCTCCAATTCAGAGATTGTTTTCTTGTACGTGTGATCCGCGAGTGAGTTTGCCAGGGCGTGGCTGACAATTGGTATCAGAGCAAAATGTCGGCCCCCGTCCTTGCCGTAGGCCACTCCCGTACACCGTAACGACACGGCCGTGGACGCTCGCCGTCTCCACCGACGCGCCGCCCGCATCGACGCGATGGCGGCCAGCGTGAACTCGTTGTCCAGCGGGTCGTGAAGGAGAGTAGTGGCTCCATCTCCTACCCCACGCTCACACGCTCAAATTACTCCGATTGGGCGGTGTTGATGCGAGTCAACTTGCAGGCTCAAGGCCTGTGGGACGCCGTCGACACAGGTGATGTGCCATACCAGGAAGATCGCCAGGCCCTTTCGGCGATCCTGCGCGCAGTGCCTCCGGAAATGCTCTGGCCGCTCGCCGAGAAGGACAACGCCAAAGAAGCCTGGGACGCCCTCAAGGCGATGAGGGTTGGGGCGGATCAAGTGCGTGAATCCAAGGCGCAGAAGCTACGCCAGACATTTGAGTCGATGCGATTCAAAAATGGCGAGCGCGTGGAGGACTTCAGTCTCCGGCTCCAGGGTGTCGTCAGCGACCTTCGCCTCCTTGGGGAGGAGTTGTTGGAGGAGAAGGTGGTCCGCAAGCTACTGCGTGTTGTTCCCCGCAGGTATCGCCAAATCGCCTTGTCAATTGAAACCTTGGTTGACCTCAGCACTCTGTCCATCGAGGACCTCACCGGCCGGCTCCACACTGTCGAGGATCGTGGAGAGTCGGACGATGAGGAAGGAGACCAGGTTCTACTCACGGAGAAGGAATGGTCGTCGTACAACACCAAGGAGACCGGCATGTCGGCCTCTCGCACCGCTACGAATAGCGGGAACACGTCGCGCTCACGCCAGCGCGGCTGGCGCAGCCGCGGGCGTGACAGGGGAGACGGGGAACCAAAGTCTGGGCAATCCCAGGCCGCAGGCTGTGACATCTCCAAGGACAAATGCCGCTATTGCGGCAAACTTGGTCACTGGGCCAAGGACTGCCGAAAGGCGAAGCGGAATCGTGGCTGAGGCGAATCTTCTCCAAGCTGAACCAGAGCTGGCTGAGGGCGAAGACGAGCCCACGTTGTTAATGGCTCAGGTCTGTGATCTCTCTCCCGCCATGAACATCGAACCAGCAGGCGCCGAACTCGTTATAAACGAGGAGCGCGCCCTTGTCACTCTCCGCGACGAGGGAGAACCAGTCGATCCAGAATGGATCCTGGACACCGGCGCATCGAATCATATGACGGGTGCACGGAACGCATTCTCCGAACTCGACACCAGCGTGCGCGGTTCCGTCAAGTTCGGCGATGCCTCGCGAGTCCGCATCGAGGGGTGCGGCACTGTGCTCTTCACCTGCAAGAACGGTGATCACTGCGCTCTCACCGGCGTCTACTTCATCCCGCGCCTCCGCAGCAACATCGTCAGCCTCGGCCAGCTGGACGAATCTCGCTGCAAGACGGAGATCGAGAATGGCATTCTCACACTGCGCGACCCTCAACACCGGCTGCTATGCCGGGTTCGGCGGAGCGCCAGACGTCTCTATGTGCTCAACGTCGACATTGCACGGCCCATTTGACTCGCGGCGAGGGGCATGGAGGAGGCCTGGACATGGCATGCACGTTTCGGCCACCTCAACTTCGACTCGCTTCGCATGCTCACTCGGCGCGGGATGGCGCGAGGCCTGCCAGAGCTTGTCCGTATAAATCAGGTTTGTGACAGCTGCCTGATCGGCAAGCAGAAGCGAACACCGCTCCCCGCCGCGGCGGCGTACCACGCGTCGGAGCTCCTCGATCTCGTCCACGGCGATATATGCAGACCCATCACGCCGGCAACCCATGGTGGCAAGAGGCACTTCCTGTTGTTGATTGATGATCTAACCCGCTACATGTGGCTCTTTCTACTGGCGGCGAAAAGTTATGCTCCTGCAACCATCAAGCGCTTCAAGGCCGGCGTCGAGGTCGAGACCGGCCGCAAGCTGCGTGTTCTTCGCACTGACCGCGGCGGTGAATTCACCTCCGAGGAGTTCGGCCTCTACTGCGCCAAGCAGGGGATTGGGCGCCACCTCACCGCGCCCTACTCACCGCAACAGAATGGCGTCGTGGAACGCCGCAACCAGATGGTGGTGGCCATGGCGCGGTGCATGATGAAGGCGAAGGACATGCCCGGCGAGTTCTGGGGGGAAGCAGTAACGACGGCGGTCTACATCCTCAACCGATCGCCCACGAAGAGCGTCCCCGACAAGACTCCATACGAGGCGTGGCATGGTCGAACACCTGCCGTGCATCATCTGCGCATGTTCGGGTGCGTGACGCACGTGAAGCTGGTGAAGCCGCACATGAAGAAGTTGGAGGATCGTAGCAAGACCGTGGTGTTCCTCGGCTACGAGCCTGGCAGCAAGGCTTACCGCGTCTACAACCCCGCCGCCAAGCGCGTGTGGGTCACACGCGACGTGGTGTTCGATGAAATGAGGAAGTGGAACTGGGGGGAGCATGAGTTAGGTACGGGCGCATCGATTGATTCATTCACGATCCATTATGAGATGCAGCCCGTCAACGCCAACACTGTTTCACCAAGCCCACCGCCCTCCGGTGCGTTGCCGTCGGAATCAGCGGCATCTCCCTCCGAGCCGCCAAGTCCACAGGTGGAATTCGTGTCGCCCCCCACAGCGGACCCGAACCTCGATGACGATTTCCGGATTGGCATCAAGGAGACTGTCACAAGGCGTCAGGATTAAGGGGAGATTTGTTGGACTGGATGAATTAATCCTGCGCTTGAAGAAATTTACTACCTTGTTTGCAGTTTTCAGTTTTAAGTATTGCAGTTTTTCAGTTTCTAAAGCTTTGCTGTTTTTAGTTTTTAAGCATTGCAGTTTTCAGTTTCTAAAGCATTGCAGTTTTCAGTTTCTAAGCATTGCAGTTTTCAGTATTAAGTATTGCAGTTTTCAGTTTGTAATCTCTTTAAATAGTTGAATAAAGCATCAGAAAAGCTGTGGGAGTTGCAGCACCAAAACATTTGTTTTCTATTCTCCAATTCAGAGATTGTTTTCTTGTACGTGTGATCCGCGAGTGAGTTTGCCAGGGCGTGGCTGACAAGGAACACTGCTACAATGTAACTGCTTGACAAATTCTTCACCCTGAAAAGATACGCGCGCAGAACAAACTCTGATGCTAACAAGAGTATAAAGATACTTCTCTCTACGGTGCAATATCATAAACCATTTTGATGAATTCGCTTCAGTAGTTCAGTGGAAAATTATGGCTCTGTTCAACTCTGCAGATAATTTGGTCCATACAGTCAGACAAACAAACCTCATAAGTATACTTGAGATGCTTATACAAATCATTGACAGTCACTCCAGGCTCCATTTCAACAAACATCGCCATTTCAACAAACATTGTAGATTGCATCCCACGTTTCTGTTCAACATACAGATAAAGCATTTGATATAACAACTGAATTCTACACATTCCTGGTTCAGTGCAGCACAGAAGGAATTGCTGAACCTGGAGTTGTAAAGTCTTTAAGTGAATATCTGCTTACCATACAGAACAGATTTGGAGTAAAGCTGATAGTAATTTTGGATTCAGCAGCATCTGAAAGTCCTTGTTCGATCTCGGGAACTGATATGGTTTTCTCATTGTGTCAGTAAGGCCACATTAAAGCCACTAACAGGATAGATATAAGCAAACATTTTGTAACCAGGCTCTCCATTTACCAAAGGGAGAATAAATAAGTTTCTTAAATAGCAATATAACAGTTATAAAACTAATGTTGATTTCAACTGTTTGAAAAATAAGGATTACCTTGTCGGTGGCCTTCTATTCTATAAGCACGCATGCCTTCAGCTATCTCAGTGTAAAGATTTACTTCCTTAGCTCCACGCCCTACAAAAATTCATGTTTTAGAGAGCAGATCTGCTATTAATTACACAGATACATCCTTAAATTTTAAAGTCAAGAGTATCTCAAGTAAAATAGGGACCTGCCCCGCTAACCCCAGATTTTCCATCAAGGAAAAGTCCATATAACAATCTGAACATTACTCAAAAGTCTGTCTAGCACCAGAAGTATGAAACTGAACATTTGGCCTCTCGAACTTTGCAATCCAATTCAAATAATACTCTGACCTGGTTTTGAATGGTGATATTGCTCGCGTGGCGTGATGAGTGGGCGATTTTACCACATAGGATGACGCATTAGTCAAGTTTAGGTGAATGGCAGGTGAGGCCCACAGGTCCTTATCTCCCAAACTGAAATAGAGAGTGAGGGAGCTACAAGCGGTGGTGGCTATAGAAGCACGGCTGGAGTTCGGTGGGAGAGGCGTCACATACTATTGACCCAACTTGATTAGCATGCCATCCTACGTGGCAAAACCGCCCACTCATCATGCCATGAGGACAATACCACTATGAGAAACTGGGTTAGGATGTTATTTGAACTTGATTGCAAAATTCAGAGAGTCAAATGTCTGGTTTCATAGTTCAGGATGTTGCATGGACTTTTGAGCAAAGTTTAGGGTCTTATATGGACTTATTCCTTTCATTAATGATAATGTTGCTTACCTTGATCAGTTTCGCCTGCACGCTAAAAGAAAGTATGCTAAGAAAAACATAGATACTAAGGACCAAACACAACCTCTTGCTGAATAAACAGAGAAAAAAACCACAGAGAAAATGAATTCACATAAACAAACATAATGGCACACATAAATAATCCAAAAAAAATAATCATATGACTATATAAGAGTCTAATTCAAACCCCAAAAAGTATCATATAGAAAAAATTGATGGAGCATATTAATAGAAAAGAAAGTCTCACAACAAAGGAGTGATACATCGCTACACTATACTGTAGGACCTCCCAAAGATGACCTACCCAAAACCTGCTAGTAACTAGTAAGTGATAGACAAGCTCAACCTAGGTTGCAAAAGACACATCCTAGAGGACCACAAGGTGAGAAAAGTGCCTAAGGAAAGACACATGCTAGAGGTGTACAGTCTATCTATTCAATGCCAAACTCTCCTGTAGTCAACCAGACCTATGCAAGATGCAATGAAGAGCAGGAGTACCATGTAATTTGTAGGAATAAAGCTCAGATAAGCACATGAGCATGCATAAGCATAGTATGATGATAGATATATCAAGAGAATAAAGCACCATTGACACTCATAGGAGAAGTCTCTTAGGACACACTAGATGAGCCACCATCTCTACCCACCCTTGTGTCAGCACTAGGTAGTGAACACGTTATGAGAAGGGTGATGTGTGGCGCTAAATGCCCAACCACACACTCTACGCTCTTGTTTCACACGTCAAAAGCAAAATTCAACAATGTGTTCATCTTTCTTACAAAAAGTGCATTGGTATTTCCTTTTAGAAGATGTAGTACCATTTGAGGGAGAAGCATCCTTGTCTTTAGAAATCCTATGAACAACATCGGAAGAACTAACAACAGTTGCACTAGCCAAGGAAGAATCATGCAAGGCAATGGCACAAGTGCTAACATCAAATGACTCATACTCAACACGAGAAGAATCCAACTCCAATTGCAAAGAAGCTAGTAAAATCTTCAAAACATCAATTTTGGAGTGGAGACAAAAGCAAGAGTCACATGACTTGACACTCATATTATAATGAACTTTCTTCAAACAATCCAATTCCTTTCTCAAAGCAATGTACGTAGGATGTTCATGGGATTGAAGATGCATTCTTCTTGAACATGCCATGCAATGCAACAATTTCATTTTCAAGACTGGCACAATGAGCACAAGGTGGTTCAACCATTTTAGATGCATTTAGGATAGCAAGTTCTCTTTCTCACGTTTGCTTAACAAAGTCATATATTCACAACATCTAGCTCAATTGACAATTAAGCACGATTCTTGCAAGAAGCTAGACTATCATCAAGCAATTTCTTAATGGCTATACAAGTATCACAAGAATTAGAACTTAACTCACTAATTTTAGCTCTAGCATGATGAACGTGCTCTACACATGTGAAATGAGCCAATTTTAATTTTTTATTTTTCAGCAAGCATGCCTACACAAAAATCACAATCATTTTTAGCCATAGAACAATGATTGTCTATCTCCAATCTAACATTATTAAAATCAATCACTAGGGAATCATGAACAACCCTGAGCTTATCATTTTCCGTCATGTAAGGTAATACAAGTAACACATGGCATATAAGCATTTGATCTCAACAATTTATTTTCATATTTTAGGCATGTAAGAGAAGTTCTCAAATTATCGTTATCCACATGCAAGGACTTACAAGGCTCACATGTAAGAGAAGTTCTCAAATGGTGTGAACAAACTTGAGTATCTTACTTAAAAAATAATTTGAGTCCATTACTGTCATGAATATATATTTTGATTAATGTTCACTATTTTAAATGTCAAAAGTTAATTCTTTTCTCTGTTTTACCTTGGAGATAATATTAGATACAATACTTTCCTTGAGACTAATATGACAAGGAAATATAAATTCGAGTGTCAATTAATTAAGGAACACACATTTGGAGCATGAATATCTTTATATTTTTTTTCATTTTGAACTTATATTTTATTGTAATTTTATACTTTTTAAAATTTTTTTGAATATCTTGGCCCATAATTTAATATTTCTTACCTATCCAACTTCGATCAAAATATGTGCATACAACTTCAAACATGATATATGTCATTCAGGTTTGAATTTGTATCAATATATTATGTAAGGTATGGATGGGCCAATGGCCTAGTGGTGAGTGAGGGTGTTTGTTTCCAATGACCCGGGTTCAATCCCTAGGATCGGCAGAGTGTGCCATATTTATTTAGAGTACACACACGTGTTTAGTGGAAAACCATGTTCCTACACTCCATGAGGCTGTAGAGCATCCGTAAAAATTCCTAGCGTGTGTAGAGGATGCACATGTGTGTGCGTGCACGTGTGTAGTGTGAGTCGGTGTGCGTCCTCCTCTCTCTCAAAAAAATTATTATGTAAGGTTTAATCCAAGACAATAATATATAATGATGTATTAGATTACTTTTTCCATTAATATGGAACATTCTTTAAATATATGTAAAATATGAAAAAAAATCTAGTTGTAGATTAAGGGACAATATACTGCAATTATGTTTCTAACATAATGTAAGATGTAATAATCTAGTACTTATTTATATTATCACAAATGCACCAATACAGATACTAAGAAAGATAAATCCAGAGAGGGTAAGAGGTGGTAATGTACTCCAATATTTTAATGCATTGTGTACTTGAGCATTAATGGTGTAATTGGTTCTCTCTGTGGGCATTCCCAATGGCTAGTTTCCATAGCAATGTCTATGAGGAGAGAATATGTATTAAATAAATGTTTAGATACAACTATCCCAATGGATAGTTTCTATGTGTTTTATTCCAATATCATTATTGTTGCATGTGTTGTGATCTACTTTATCTTTTGATCTTGTAGCCTACATGTTTTGGTTTTTGCTAATACTATACTAATACTGCAATACCTTAAGTTTCGACAACCACCTATTCGATGAGGTTGATAAAACAACTCATCTGATTCCGCTAATGTAGGACAATGTGTTTCTCGGTAGTCGATGCTAACAAATATCCAATGCATCATGTTGTCATTTTATCATCACTTTAGGGCTCATTACCTCATCTATCTCATGCAGCTCGCATGGCTGAAGTAGTCACTCAACAAGTGCTTTGATGTAGTTAGCACCCAAGGAAGCAATGTGACTCAGCAACTCTCTCCTTCTTGGAGACTAGTGACATGTGGCTGATACACTCCTTTGACTTTAGCTGTGCACTATGGCACAAGGATAAAATACTAGGTCAAAGATCTGGATGGGCGCATAAAATCTAGACATCCAATTCAGCCCAATGGGGTTTCTTTTGGTGTTCATCTGCCTTGGTCCTCTAAAAAAGGTGAGACATTGCTCTCACCTCCCTCATCCTTAAATATGCTTTTACATCAGATTTTTGCTTATGTGGCAGGCTAATATGGGCTATTGGGAGTGCCCTCAGAGACTCAGGATTCAATTAATCAATGTTGTAACTGCTACATATATAGAGGATTAGGTGCATAGCTGTATCTGTCTATATGAGCAGTAGTACTTGGATTAGGAGTTGCCAAGTTATTAGCATGTCGGCCTGTACGACAATTTGAATACAACTCTCTTTCCAATTATAGCATAACACATATATCCAAGCCGTAGGCCACATAAGTTACATAAATTAGATGGCCATGATCTCTTTTTCCTGATTAATGTGGAATTTCTAACCTTTTTCTTTTTTGATTAATATGAGAATTTCTAGTCTTTTTATCTCTTAGAGTTAACGTGAGAACTCTTAGATGAACCTTAAAAAAGTTCTTATTATTCCTTGTAACATCCCAAATATTGGAAATATTGTAATTGCAAAAATTTTAAAACCTTTTCATCGTTTTTCAGTGTATTTCAAACATTCTGCTTTCATTCGAGCTCTTACTTTGGTTTTTGCCATCTAAGGAAAACAAAAATCTTGTATCAAGAGCCAAAGTGTTCAGATACCAATTTAAGCAAGAATTTTGAAATCGAATTTCAAAACTAAAAAAATAGAAATTGAAATCAAAGTTAATATTCAAAATTCCCATCTAATTAATTTAACCAAGAATTCAAAGTCTGAAGTCCAAACTATCTTTCAAAACTTCAAATTGGGAATTCACAACAAAATCGGTATCCAAGATCAAAGTGCAAAAGTAAACAATATCAAAACTCGCTTTTGAGCTGGGAATTTCAAAATTCAAATTCAAGTGCAAATTTCAATTTTCCAGATATCGACCTTGCCAGCCAAATTCTTTCCCCTTCTTCCTCCTTTCTTTCTCTTCCAGCTAGACCCCACAGCCCCTTCCTTCCTCTCTCTTCTTTTCCTCTCCCTATCTCTGCTTTCGTCTTCTTGTCGACCCAACCTCGCCGCTAGTGCTATGCTACCCACTGTTCACGCTGCTCCTATGCACATGCCTATGTTAGCATGCCCGCTAGGCCCAGCCATGCACATGTGCTTGCGCCTGCTCGTGCCGCACATGCATCATGCCCGCTGCTCGGCCGAGCCGCCTCCCCTTGTTCAGCCACAGTGCCGTCGCTCAATACTATTCATCAACAACAACCCGCCGCACGCCTTCAATGCACCTAACGGTTGCCTCCCCTCCCCCCGCCTATAAGAGGCTGACCAAGGCTCCCCTTTGGCCCCATTCCTCCCCCATGACAATCCCCATGACCAACGCTCGTGACAGCTACAACCATCGCCCCATTGTTCCACCTTTCTGGCAAACCCCATGACAATCCATCTGTGTCACAGTATCCCCGGGCATCTCCTACTTCCTGCCTCATTTAATCGAAGTTCCATGAACCAGGTTCGCCACAACAGCTGATCTTCCCCAACGCTGGCCAGAACTAGCACCTCCATCACCATTTCTTCCCTAGGGCTCCTCTACTCGATTCCTCACTCATGGAGCATCTACACGGCACCCTCGAGCTTTCCCCATCATTGGTTGAGGCTCTCCCCTACCTAAGCATCCCCTCCATGGTAGCCTCCCTGTGCCCGTCGCCAGCTTGGCTCGACCTCCCTCTGGCCCCTCAAACCACCATGGTGAGTTCCTCTTAGCACTCTCTTGCTCAAGCTAATCTTCTCTTGTCCTCCCCTTGCTCTAGCCACCATGGTCCCCACAGCCTCCCCACTCCAGGCCGCTCCCTGCTACTACCAGACTGCCATGGCGCCTCCCGGCCAGGCCCGCCACCTCCCTTGGCATCCTCCTAGCCTTGGGTCCCATTTTGGCCACCCTCTTCTCCTCCCCAGCCACCCCTCACCAACGATGATGCCGCCCACTAGGCGCCGTGCCCCTCCCCAGTTTTTGGCTGGCCCTACCCTATTGCTCCCCTTCTCTGTCCCTATTGCTCCCCTTCTCTGTTTCTCTTCATCTAACAGTCTCACCTAACCTATTGAACTTCTTTAATAAATATAAATTAAATTAAAGAAGCTATTAAATTAAAAGATTGAACCTTGGTATTTTATAGTCAGCTATGTCTAGCCATGCTCCAATCTAAAGTGGAATATTCTTGTAAATATTCCATCAACACCAATCCTTCTTTTGTCCTTCCTAGCAAAGTTACCTCGTCACTTCACTTTCTCTCAAAATTCGTTTGACTTTGTCTCTATCCCGCAACTTGCTAAATCTTCTCTCATAACTTCAATCATAGCAAAATACAAATAAACCCAACTAAACTTATTTGGACTGTTGTTGGTTCCTTGAATTTATTTGGTTTCCCCTTTGTTTATCGCGTAATTAAAAATTGAAGTCTCAGGGATGCGACCAGTTTAAACGGGATCAAGATTCAGGTAAAAGACAAAGACCAAAGATTCAAGGCCACTGACTGAAAAGGTTTGACTAAGATCAGGGCCATGGTAAATCGAGCAAGGCAAGTAATTAGTTTGATCATATTGACCCTATATTTTCTGCAAATTATGTTAATTTAAATTAGCAAATTGCATGCTTAATTTAATATGCAAACATATGTCAATATTTAAGGTAGCTACTTGCCTACTTGATGATGTACTATTATTATGCCACCTTTGATACTTGAATCACTTGATCCTTGTCACCTTAGTTATTAATGACAACTTTACTAGTTATAAGTCGTACTTATGTGCCATGCTAGTCTTGCTTAAGTACTAGGGTATTAATTTGCCCTAATCATCATTCTTCAAACATAAAAATTTATTTTGGGACAGTCACAGGATGTATGTGGCTAATAGTTTGAGACAACTTAATCTATACCTCTCAAAACCCTAAAAACTTGCTATACCTGTCTAGCAGATGGTAAGAGAGGTTGGCGCCGACGTCGCATGAGAAATTATGGTTTATATTATGTACTGTCCAAACGAATTAAGGACTTAATTCTGTGATGATCTCCTATTGTAAAATAGTACAACCACAAGTCTGCAAAATGCAACTGGGCCAAGTAGGTTTACCAGACCTCAGAGTCATTTCACTGGTGGAGGAGTAGAGTAGTGCATGTGCAGACAAAAGTCTTGCAAGAACAGGACACCTCTCAGGGTGATGTGTGACATCTTCACTAGCATTGTGGAACATCGTGGTCCAGCTGTGCTAGATGTTGGGGGTATGACTTCCCGCACAACTTTATGAGACCTTCCTTGGTTGGGACAAGCTCATAATTTGTGAATTGGAAATGGGGCGAGGTAGCTAGGAAAAGCTGCATGACGATCCCTCAATCTACATGACCAAGGAATCGTGTAGAGTTATCGGGTCGATTGTCTCTTGTCAATAAAATTGTACAGCCTCTGTAGAGTATAAACTGTTAGAATAGCTGTGCCCACGGTCAAGAGTGGACATGGAAACTTACTCAAGTTAGTTCTATTTCAAAAACCTTATGGGTGAGTTGAAATCTTGTCAGGCAGAGGTAACCCCGACTTTGGCTTTTCTTGGAGGGAAATGTACTCCAGTTGTGATAATGATCAAAAGTAGCATTCAGTGGGGGTAACCGTGCACTGTAAAAGGTGGATGTAACCTACTCTACTATTATTACTGTATTCTCTCAAACAAATTTAAAAACCTGATTTAGTTAAAATTGCTAAGTCTCAGAATCTTTCCTACTTATTGTACTTTCAAAACAGTGTCTTTAGCAACTAAAAGAACATCAAAACTCTCTTGAAAGTTTTGCATCTATTATTATTGTATTTTGTGTGGTGGTTTGCTATGTAATGTTGTACTTATTCTTGCTTAATTACCATTATTCAATCAGTAGGCATACGAAGGTCAAGCCCTTCGATGCTTCATAGTAATCGAAAGATGCTGGAAGACAACAAGGCCATGAACTTGGTCGCAAACTCTAGTTGGCTGTCTGTGGGCATGCCCTGAGGGTCCTACCTGTGTGAAGTTCCGTTTCTACTGCTGTGTTTATTGTTTTTGCCTGATCGGCCTATGAGTATGTTATTTCTGTATTATCTATGTTTCCGTATGATATGTTTTTAATACACAATACGTATCTGTGAGCACTATCCACTGATTCAGAGAATAGTGTATTAAAAATTACAGAGGATTTTGAATTGATAAAATCCAGATCTGACACTCCTGGCACAGTCATCCATAAATAACGTGCTGCATTATCATTTTGATCACAGAAATAACTACTAAAACTAAATTTCACGCATGTTTCTATTGAACTGCAACACAACGAGGGAGAATGGAGGAGTGTAATGAGGAAGTGGAAGTGCAATTAATGGCACGAGCCATCATCGATGGTGATCTTCTAGAAATGGGATGCGTTGGAGTTGAGGAAGTGCTATCGATTGGGATGGGCATCTGGCCGTAGTAACGCTCCAGGCAGGTCCTTCTAAGACATCTTCCACTTGTCTCAATATTGGAAGCTGTTTCTCGCTAGGTTATGGGCCTGTTCTTTTTCTTCGAAGCTGACAGTTTTTGACTTGTGCTACAGTATCTAATTTTTAAACAGAGTATTTTCTTAAGACGGGGTCTACAAGTTAAACGATGTACACGTTAAAAGCCCAACATCTGTACCATCTAAAATCGTAAGTGAATATCTATCTCTCCGTAATCTATACCGTAAACAGCCAAAATTCAAAAATTTCAGCCAAAAGCTATAAGCCGCAGCCGTTGCCAAACAAGCCCTGCCCAGCTAGTTCCAGTAATTTCATCAATGGGGAAACTATTAAACAACAGTATATTCATCAACATCTGAGACTAGACATGTATATATTTTGAACATGCTCATGTGATCCCAAGTGCAAAAACAAGCGAGCGCTTTCCAAGTTCGGAGCTGTACAGTACGTAACTGCCTAATATATAGGAGGTTTCATTGAAGGGATCTACAGTGTAAAATCATTGTACGTGCTCTCGAGATAGCTGGTTAGCCGGTGAACCATGCGCCCGCACAGATACACCTCTAGATAATTAGGCCCTCTTTGGAACAAAGGAATTT
Source organism: Dendrocalamus latiflorus (assembly GCA_017311315.1). Lineage (NCBI taxonomy): Eukaryota > Viridiplantae > Streptophyta > Magnoliopsida > Poales > Poaceae > Dendrocalamus > Dendrocalamus latiflorus. Next base: position 7,523,694 of record CM029630.1, on the reverse strand, counting down.
TAGAGGAAAAATAGAGGACTTCGTTCCAAAGGAAAATTTCAATTACATTGTGTTTGGTTCATAGGATTGCCTCAAAGGAATTTTATAGGATAGAAATTCTTCTATAACCATTGGAGGAAACTAAACATGAGGTCCAACCTCATGCTATAAAATTTCCTTTTGAGAGTTCCAATGCAATTTATCTCTTCCTTCTGTTTCTAATCAAGTAACATCTAATCTCAAAATTCCTGTGCTTTTCTTGTGAGACATTCAAACACCTCTTTTGAGCAATTTCTGCATTTTTTTGTTTCCTATAGGATTAAAAAAGCCATGACATTTCAATCTTGTGTTTTTTTATTTATGTGTTTTTAGATTTCTACATTTCGAAAGGCCCTTAAATGGGACTGACCTCTTGGTGTCGCAAGAGCCATGCAACAACCAAATTTGAAGCTTATTACATCGTACGCGCGTGTAGAATTATTAACTGTAAGATGAACAATGGGGGAGGTGGATGCATGGCGACTGCACGACCGCCTAGGCAGTGGCAAGCGATCGAGGTTCCGCTGAGGCTTAGGGATGGGATGCATCGGTTATTTGAGTAGAAGATCAAAACCATCACGACTGAATATGCCTATCGAACCAATCACAACTAACACCTCAAATTAGTGTTTAGTGTCTGAGATATCTGACCAAGACGTGTACCTTTAGAATAGATGTGTGTTGTAAGTTATCTATTGCACTCGGGTATTACAAACCGTTTTACCAAAAAAAAAAAAAAAGAGAGAAGAAATGTCTCGCTCGGGGAACCTTGCATGATTCGTTGCCATTCGTGAGCTCCTTTGTCCAAACAATGGTTCAAACTTCGAGTCTGCCTAGTATGGGAAGACGGCCCTGACTTAGCGCTGGTCGTATTGATTTTTCTAGTTCTGACTACTGTTTAGAAAAGCTAAAAGTTATTAATGAACACTTGACTTTTTAAAATGTTTTCTTTACTTTTCTCGCTATCATCTCGCTCCAAGGATAAGACAAACAATCATGGGTGCATCACGCATCTTACTCCTTTCGCTCCCATCACACACATGTGACATGTATCTCCTATTCACTCAATTTGTTCACTTAATTTGTTCACTGCTCGTTTCCTCTTTCTAAAAACCACTTCTTTCAACTATTACTCTTTATTTTTAATCAAAAACCACAACCAAAAGCTATCAATAGAAACCAATACAAATGCCACTTGTACACCGCTTTGAGATACTTCTTCAAGCAAACAATGTGCAGGATATGTCAGCTCTTAATATCAAGCGTACTTGTACATATGCAATGTGCTCACAAGATAGCTGGCTGATTGGTGAATCAATAAAAGTCTAAAAGCCACAGAGCTACGCTGCACCCATCAAATAAATGACTTGCTACTCAGTGTGGCGGAGGCAAGAGCCTCCCCTCCCTTTTGTGAAGTGGCTAGGGCCAAGAATAGGGGCAGCTAAACGGCATGGCAATTCGATGGTGCTGGGGAGAGCTTTCTGTTGAGAATGAGATGCATCGGGAATTTCTGCTGAATTGTGAGCGACTAGTTATGGGCATCCCTCGTGTCTGCCCCGTCAAGGCCTAAAAGCTAGCATGTTCCTTGCTGGCTGTTTTGCCCATTTTAGCTTCACCAGCCGGACCTCTTGGTTGGGTTCCATTGGATGCTGACAGAACATTGGGTAAGATTGAATTTTGTTTTATTAATCCGTATCTAGTCAGGCCCAATCACTGTTGGTCTTTTCGACTGTTTAAAGAGTTCAATCAGATTTCGCTCAAGCAATATGAATTAGCCAGAGATTATGATTAGAATCATCTTCATGTCTGCGATAAACTCTACGCTGGCTAGAGTCAGACGTAGCTTCTTGAGGCGCTCCTGACTATAACTCTTTACGATTATCTTCTGAAACTCTCCGAGTAGGGTGATGTTCCCATCTCCGAAAAAGTTACTATTCCAATTTTCGAGTAGTTCTTTGTTTCATTATCGACTAGGTTTTTGTTCCTTTTCTTGTTTGGGACTCTTATTCATAAGGCTATTTAGGGGTAAGATCAGGTGCGAAATAATAGCGATGTACTATGAGTTGTCTACACTTGTAATAAACTAAAAGTGTTCTGTAACTTCTCCTTATATAATGATTTCATTGATTGGGCGTCCATGATTTGCACCCACAAGGATTTTCCATGATAAATATATTGTTCTTCATTGATTTCATTCTTTGTTTTGTCGATTGCCTAACAAGGGGTATCATATCCTAACAAAATTAATCGCATAGACACTTCCAAATATAAACGTAATATATATTTGTCCGTTAGAGGTGTTAAGACTATCAGAAAAGAAAACCGTTAGGATTTTCTCATTGAGCCTCCATATCTACAAGTTGTGATAAAATAAAACAGAAAATCGTGTTTTTGCACGTGCACACGTTCGCATTGTGTCCCGCACGGCCTGCAGAACCATCTTGGTCTAGTGACATTTGCATTGGCCACGTGGAATATGAAGGGTGCACAAGTGTTTTTATCGGTCCAAACGAGCTCGTGTATGTGAAGGTAATGATGGATGGGCCTATGGTTAGGCTGGACCATACATCAGCTTCACAGTAGAGGAAAACACGTGATATATTAGCAACACCCGATTTCTTCTGAAAGCATGTCTTTCTTTCTCTCTCTCGAATCATCTTCTTGGCTTCTCTCTTGTTTTCCTCTTGCTTATGTTGTTCAACAGTTTGTAAAATTTTGCACCAATTTTTTCTTCTATATTTGCTCTAATTTTCTTACGAATTGCTCTTAGATCTGATCTTGAATGTACACACATTTGTACTAGTACTAATTAGCTTCTTCAAATTAGCATAGCTTTGCTTCCTATTTGCTCTTAGATTTGATCTTGAGTCTGCACACATTTATACTAGTTTGCTCCTAAACTTGTACTAATATACTCCCAAATTGCTCTCTGATTTGTTCTTGAAATTATGCATATTTATACATAATTTGCTTCTAAATTTGTGTCAATTTGCTCCTCAAATTAACATAGTTTTTCTCCCAAAATTGCTTTCTAATTTGATAGTGAATTTACACATGTATGTATGGATTTGCTCCTAAATATGTACCATCTTGCTCCTCAAATTTGCACCAACTTGCTCTCGAATTGCTCTTAGATTTTACTTTAGAAATTCTAAAGATTTGTCTCTAACATTATTCTAATTTGTTTTTCAAATTATATAATTCTATTTTTTTCTAAATTGTCTGATCTATAGACGGGAAGCAAGAAGGTAAAAAAAAAATAGAAATAGAGTGCTGCTAGTTTATCTGCTAAAAATAGGTGTGCGTACCAGAATGTAGTCGCACGTACACACGGAACATAGCCATGTATGAAAGTTGGATAGTGTGCATTCGGTTGGACTATTGCACACACATGGTCTGTAGTCAAGTCCCAAATAAAATAGCAGAATTAGGAAGACTAAATATGCCTTGGGTGTTTAAACAGTTTATAGCTTTGTTGAGAATTTTTTGTACGGATAATCTATTTTTTATTCGAAATTACAGAAATATACCCGTTGATGGTGGTGAAGAGCACCCAACCAAACAGCCACAGCACGTACGCCTCCCGCAGGTATATTTCTGTAATTTCGAATAAAAAATGGATTATCCGTACAAAAAAATTCCTTTGTTGACGATGCTTCGCTGTTCACTGCTATATAACCAACAATATCTTTCCCTTGGAAGAATTAGGAAGATTTGTATCTTTGCTATGGTAAGATCCTCCATCATAGTCCCTTCACCTCGCGTTCAAGCATTGAAGCTTTATATTACTATAGTTGGTAACTGCTCCTCTCTCTCTCTCTCTCTCTCTCTCTCTCTCTCTATATATATATATATATATATATATATATATATATATATATATATATATATATATATATATATATATATATATATATATACACACTACTACAGAAATCCACATTACAGACGGTTCAGAAACGTCATCACAGACGGTTTTCTGAACCGTCTGAAATTATGGGTCAGTGATAATCCAAGTTATCACAGACGGTTTTCGAACCGTCTGTGATTATGCGATATCACAGACGGTTTTTTATTAAAAACCGTCTGTGATATCGCATAATCACATACGGTTTTTTATTAAAAACCATCTGTGATACCGCATAATCACAGACGGTTTTTAATAAAAAACCGTCTGTGATACTCCTCCACCCCAGCAGAATCTATTTCTGTTTATAGCTAGCCTCAGGAAATGCTAGCCATGCCCTCTGAAACAAGCAGATAATCACAGACAAAAAACATACAATTCACACATCTCATTTCCTTTCAGATACATTTCACAGACATAAAACATCACATTGACATCGCACTTCATTTCACAAACATAAAGCATGCATCCATTTCGCAAATCGATTAATTGAATTGAAATGAAATGTCCATTAACACATCTCATTTACAAAAGATGTGCACTGCATTTGCACTTAGTGATAAGATCAATAAGAAATCATGGTGCGCAGTAGAACCGTCCTCCTGGCGTTATGACTTGAGTCAGCAAAAAGTACGCCAACTCTCCTCGAATCCCTCCAAGAACAAGCTGTTTCAATGCAGTTGACGGGATGGACGCAACCTGTCGATAGGAATATCAATGTGCGTATATATGTAACGTGTTAAGTATGAAGTAATTATGAGAAGAGTGACAAACCTTGCGATTGGTGAGCCTCGAGGAATCGAGGAGTAGTTCCATATGTTGGCAAATGTAGTATCCACATGTGTTGCCCGGCTCCTGCTGGTGACACTGCAAAAAATGGAATGTGTTAGTTCAAGAGGCATTAGTACCAACTGTTGCATAGGATTAATTAATGTGAAATAGCGAATACCTTAAAATCTCGAACATGTGTCAGCAAGCCTTTGGCCCCGCGCTTCGAGTCACCTCCCTTTTCAATGTAGGTGGCAAACGCCCTACGTAATTCGAAAAAGTTAACCTTAATCATTCGGAAGGAAAGAAAGTACAATGTAGATATGTATGGGGAATATGTGCTTACCTATCGATTACTTGGCTGAGAACTGTGAAGTCCATTTTATTCTTACTTAGGGAATCAAGGTAAAATACCTTGTTCCATTTTGGTACAATTACTACTAAAATCCAATGAAAGTTTTGAAGGAAGGGCATAAGTACATAATCCTTCTTGACGCAACCCAGCAGTCCTGCTGCAATGTACCTCTCGACGAGGGGTGTATCCTGGTCAATGGTTTGCTTGGCGACCAATTGTGGGTCGAAGAAACCAACTGATAAGTTGGATGATCTAGCTTTAATCAGCATGTGTCTATATATATACACACGAAAGCAAAAAATTAGATATGGCATTTATCGGTATGACATTAACGGAGACTGTGATTGTACACACTTACAGCGTCCAGCATCGAAGGATTGAGACGTCAAGAGCGTTGAACGTGAACAGATCGAATAAATCCTCAAAGGCGACCACGAACATACACTCTTGAAGATTGTGGTGTAAATCATCCGACGTGAATTTGACAGTGATACTTGAGGTCCGTTCTCCCTCTAGCTTATTGGACTGCTGCATATACCACATGTGCAATTGCGTGCAACTATATGGTAGCTTTTCGAGGTATTTTTCCTCGAGCAACGGCTGACCAAGCACGAATTTGCGGGCCAAAGGTAGGTACGAAATATCATCATTGGTCTTCTTTGCTTTGCCCTTGCTGCTTCGGCTATAGGCCGACTTAACGGCAGTCGGCAGCAGCGGTGCAAGTTGCTCTTGCGAGAATAGGACCCGTGGAGATAGCACCGGTGCAGTATCCGGTGGTGGAACCGACTGGTCTTGTAATGGAGATGGCACCAGTGCAAGTTGCTCTGGCGAGAGTATGACCAGTGGAGATAGCACCGGTGCAGTATCCGGTGGTGGAACCGACTGGTGTTGTAATGGAGATGGAACCAGTGCATGTTGCTCTAGTGCTGCCACCGGTGAAGAAGACTCCAGGGAGATGTCGCTTTTGGGCCACTGGATGAATGTTCCGATGGCCTGTCCTAGAGTCATGATCTCGTCGTTGGGGGGCTTCGGTAGCGGGACCACCTCAAAATTGACATGCACACCATCCACATTAACTTTTGCGAAGCCTGGCGCTAAAGCTTGACCGTGCACGATGGCCCCGATACCAGACGAATATGCCTGGCCCCAAGCAGCGTACAAGGGAACGGAGCCATATCTCACTTGGAGCTTGCAATTCGTAGGCTCCTACATAACGATACAAAATTAGCTACTCGAATAGGCCTACCAATGGAGCAAGCATTCGAGAGGTAATAATTATTACCTGGATGTCGTCCACAGGAAATTTGGACTGGATTTGCGTCGGATTGGACGGGCAGCTACTCGGACGGTTGTGCGGGCTAGCTAGCGCAGCAGCGGCGGTGGCGGCCTGCTGACTTTCTGTCTGTTTCCGCACCTCATCTCTGATTATATCAGCCATCGAACCCAGTAGCTCCTCTTTAAGAGATGCCTTGATCTCTTCTCGTAGTTGTGCGTCACGCTCGCCTTTGTTTCTCTTCCTGCGCCGATACATGTCAGAGTCATCTTGGAAACCATGTTTCCATGGAACGTAAAGCCCAAGGCCTCTCGTACGGCCCGGGTGCTCCTTGTTTCCCAGGGCCACGGAGAGCATATCATTCTCCCTTGTTCCCTGGAATGATCCCTCCGTAGATTGAAAACTCAGCTCTTCCTACAAGAGCACGACATGTCATTTCAATTCGTACGAAGTTGTGGAGTAATTACAAGCTACGTAGTTCGATCGATATCTTACCAGGCGCTGGGACACTTGCTGGTCTGCAGGGTTTCGAAAGGAGACTTCCCCCGATGTCATTGTAGATGACCTTGCTCTAAGCCAATTTCGAGCGCGGTCATCCGGGATATTGGAAAACGGCGGGGCGATGTCCTCTGCAGCTGCCAGCTCATCCTCCAACCTCCATTGCGGGATTTTACCCGCATACCTAGCTGTGCCAAGTCTGTGGGGGTGCGTGTTTTTTGCCTGGAGGGCCTTGTGCGCCAAACTTGTACTTTTGAACTCTTCGGTCGTTTTCATCGCCTTGAACTCTTCCCATTCTGGTTCCAGGAATGGGTATGTAGTGAAAGGTGTTTCGTCCGTCTCCACGTATTTCTTGACAAGCGTGCTCTTGAAGTTCTTCCATGCTTTGCACGCCGCTTGGTAGGTTTGTCGTTCCACAGCGTGTAAGTGTTCTTCTGGAAACTCGAACGATGCCAAAATTTCGGTCCACAGCTCACGTTTCCGACTGTCAGGCACGTTCTTCCACGAATTGTATGTGATCCCAATTCGTTGTCGTGCAACTATTCCGACCATGGTTCGGAATGCGTTTACCGCTTGCTTAGGAAGGATAGGGACCCCAGCTGCGTTTACCACTGTGATGGTCTGTCGGCTCTGAGGCTTCTTTGATATCCCTCTTCCTTGGCGTCTTGATGTTGGAGCGGACGCCTCCGGCGATGATGCTGAAGAATGCGCGGGTGACATGTTGCTCATTTTGTGGGTCTATTAAGATAAGATGAGAATGTGATCATATTGAATTGGAAGAGAGGAGTAGAGGGGAGGGGGAGAAGGGAGGGGGTGATATGGACATAGAGAGGGGGTGATGTGCCTATCTTAGCACCTACTTTAGTTGCTAATACTATAAACCAAATAATAGAATCAATAACAGTCTCAACATGAATATGTGCTCTCAAATTGTAGGGTTGCACAAGATTAATCTTGGCCGTCCCGCTACTAAATCATATACTCTTCCTTGATTGGTTATGCCAAATAATGAATTCAGTCTTTTGAGCTCTAGATACAAACTCTACAATCTCAAGATCAAGATATATTCAGCATGCATATATTCAGACAGGAATATATGGAAGATTGTATATAACAGATAATAGCTATTAGAGCTCAAAGACCGAATGAACCAATCTATTAGAGCTCAATTTAATAACATGCCATAACTGTAAATCCCACAGGCAATCTCAGTATATGGAAGATTGTATATAACAGCTATTAGAGCTCAAAGACCGAATGAACCAATCTCAGTATATGAATTTATCATCATCGAGCAACTGTAAATCCCACAGGCAATCTCAGTATATGGAAGATTGTATATAACAGCTATTAGAGCTCAAAGACCGAATGACCTTTTGTACTATGGCCTGATAGGTTACCAAGGGCAGGATAATCATTTATGGTGCAGAACAATAAGGAGCGCAGAGTGAAGTTCTCTCGTTTGTATGCATCCCATACCTGTACCCCTTCGTTCCACAGTACTTTTAGATCTTCCACCAACGGTGCTAGGAACACATCGATATCATTCCCAGGTTGTTTTGGCCCTTGAATAAGTATCGACAGCAAAATGTACTTTCGCTTCATACACAACCAAGGAGGAAAGTTATAGATGTAGAGAGTCACGGGCCATGTGCTGTGTCGGCTGCTCATACTACTGAAAGGATTCATTCCATCTGTACTCAGTCCAAACCTTATATTCCTTGGTTCTGCACCGAACTCTGCAAAACTCCTATCGATGTTTCTCCACTGCGCGGAATCAGCAAGGTGTCTTATCATTCCATCCTTCTTGCGCTCCTCCGAGTGCCAACGCAGCAGTTTTGCCTCCTTTGGATTTGCAAAAAACCTTTTCAAACGGGGAATTATAGGAAAATACCATGCCACCTTAGCAGGAGGTCCTTTCTTCGCCTCTGTTCCCTCGCCATCATCTGATTGATTGTTACGTTTGTATCGGGATGCGTTGCACACCGGACATACATGCATGTTTGCATACTCTTTACGGTAGAGGATACAGTCGTTCGGGCATGCATGTATTCTTTCTACTTCCATTCCCAACGGACAAAGAACCTTCTTGGCTTTATACGTGGTTTTAGGCAACTCATTTCCCTCCGGAAGCATGTCCGCTAAAAGACCTAGCAGCGCCGTGAAACTCTTGTCGGACCAACCGTTGCTTGCCTTCAATTTCAACAGTTCAAGCACGGCCGACAACCTCGTGTACTTGCAGCTCGTGTACAAAGGTTTCTCTGAGTCCTCCATCAAGCCACGGAATTTAACATACTCTCTCTCATCATAGTTCTCTTCTACATCGCGAAACATCTGATTCAGATTATCATCGTGCAACCTATCCGAATCCGAGCCACAATCGACATCAACCGGCGGCATGTCATTCACTTCACCGGCGATGTCATCCGGGGGCATATCATTCACTTCGCCGGCGATGTCATCCGGGGGCATATCATTCACTTCACCGACGATGTCATCCGGCGGCATATGATCATTCACTTCGCCATGACTGGTCCAACACGTATAATCTTTTTTGAAACCCCTCCGAATCAAGTGCGCTACAATTTGCCCTCGGTTCTTAAACATCTTCAAATTCTCGCAGTCAGTGCATGGACAGCACATATATTCCACCGCCTTATTCAACATATCCTCCTCGGCGGCTCTTATAAAAGCAGAAACGCCATTAATGTACTCTTCACTCACAAGGCTCGCGGCATACATCCAGCTTCGGTCCTACGTTACGTACATATATAACAACTTAGTATTAAAATCTAGATTAACTAATTATAACTACATATATACGGGCCACATTTATTATATTGAGACTTAATTTGCTAGCTCAATTCATATTACAAACACAACAGCTATTATATAACCAACAATTTTACAAATTAACCATCTTCAATAACCACTAATGGATTACTTAGACCTAAATTGTAATGCAATTAAAGAAAAAATAAATTACATTACTAACCATATCTAGAGCAACCAGGAAAGACTGAATATTCAAAGCTCAATCTCTGCCTCTTCCCACCAAATTAACTGGCCTGAAATCGCCTAGCTTCCTCCCGAGTGAAAAAGTGCGCAGCAGTGGATAGATCTGGATCGAAATGAAGACAGATGCGGTCTGAGCAGCGCAATAAATGCCTTAGCTATTATCACAGACGGTTTTTAACTAAAAACCGTCTGTGAATTATCACAGACGGTTTTTTATTAAAAACCGTCTGTGATAATTAGCTTATCACAGACGGTTTTATATTAAAAACCGTCTGTGATAATATGGGATTATCACAGACGGTTTTTAATACAGACCGTCTGTGATACTTCGGTAATAACCGCCTGTGATAATCCATTTTCCCGCCACAAATACCATAGACGGCCTCCTAATTACAACCGTCTGTAATAGTGTTCATCAGAGACGGTTTCACAAAACCGTCTGTGATGAGGCGTCTACTATGAGGCTTTCTGTAGTAGTGATATATATATATATATATATATATATATATATATATATATATATATATATATATATATATATATATATATATATATATAAAACCTGTGCAGATCACAGAAACATGAACTACAATAAAGGGTCTAGCATGATTCTATAGAATTGCAACCTAACAAGAGGAGGAATGCAGGAGGAAGACGAGGAAGCACGTCCAATGGCACAAGCCATCATTGAAGATAAGATCTTACGGGGATGAGATGCATCAGGGCAAGTACAAGAGTTGAGCCCGACACAAGCTCCTAAACACTCCACATCATCAAGAGACAACACTTCATGCAGGCAAGTACAAGGGTTGAGCCCGACACAACCTCCTAAGCACTCCAAATCATCAAGAAACAACACTTCTCAGGAGCTCTTCCGCCTCGTTCCGCGGTAAGAGTCGATGTCTCATGAGGAGACGGTGTTTCTCTCTCCTCCAATCCTCTCTCATCCACATCAGCAAGGTTGCCTAGTTGGCACTCCTATGGGCCAGCTCTTAATTGCCTTTGTACATGCCCTCAGGATTTTGAGCTGATGATGCGCTATTAGACTCCCGCAGGTGCACATCTGACATGTCTCTTCGGAACCGGCGAATCACACTATACCATTCTGAAGGAGCACGTGAGATAGTCCAAGTGTTTATTATGATGAACTATTATCGTATTGGAGATTTTTGGATTTGAATTTAGTAAAAATTCAGTTTTTGTTGCAAACCTGGCAATTTGACCAGCCAAAGTCGCCTGTCAGACTAGCTAGAGGCAGCGGTTTGCCTAACCGCCACTAGCGGTCAGGCTGGCCAGAGCTGGCGGTCTAACCGACAGGGCAAGCTGCTTCGGCTGAACATTGGAGTTTTGGTTAATTTGGTCATGGGTTGATTTGGTTTGACCTAGATTAATGCATATGTGTTGTATTATACATGATTCATCTAACGTGGGTTAAGTTGTTAAGAACTTATGTCAATGATTTTTTTCTTTGAATGTATAGGGTCGCTTAAAGTCAACCATAATCAACAACGAGGATCGAGGCTATGCTCATGGAGCTAAGGCCAAGAACGATTAAAGATGCCTAGGATGGCTGAGCTTAAGTATGGCACAAGGAAAATAAAAATATTAAAGAAAAATTCAAGTGACAGATTGCACCATGTAGCTTGGTTGGTCTAAGTGAGGCATGGTCTGATCAAACCAAAATGGGAAAGGCTTACTATTGTGTGGCAAGCCAATTGTGCACTTACACATGGCAAGTATGGCAACTGCTTACAAGGGAAGATGAAGACTGGTCAAGAAAGAGTATTTTGGTAAGTTGACCAAAATACTGAAAACTACCTTGTATCAAAACCACGATGCTTGGGAAAGCGGTTTAGGTCAAAAAGAAGCTAAGATGATCAAGTGGATCAAAGGCTAACGACTTAGCAGATTTAGGTTTATGTGCTTTAAAAAAATATGCATAAGTGTAGTGTGCAAGTAAAACCCATATTGAGTGAGGTAAACGGATTTTTCTTATATATGCTAAGTGGATAGTATCCATTAGAGTTAAATGGGGCTGATTACCTTGTCTATTTAATGGGTTAGGATAGAGACTTGCTAGTTATCTATCCAACCATCCAACCTGTCTTCATTCTAGACAAGATTTTAGGGTTAGGGTTTGAGAAGTGTGATTAATGTGTTGTGCTCTCTTATTCTCCAGGTGGAATGATAATAAAATCTTCATCCTCGAGTAGTAATCATCAACTTTATTCATCTTTCATGGATCTTTCTTATTTTAGTTGATTTGGTCTTGATCTTGTTAGTTTTTATCTTCTCTCTCCCCTTCTTGGTCTTACTAGATGCTAAGAACGAGTAAGTGATGAAGATGTCTCATAGAGTAAATGTTTGATTTTGTTATAACTTTCTTTTCAAATATTGTCGTAAGATATATTTGTTGCAGTTACCATTTTGATGTATTGCATCAACATTTTTTTAGTTGTAGTAGGGATACCTATTTATTGCAACGAGAACATTGATGTACTAAGTTTTGTTGCAAATATGCATTTGATTTGTTGCATCTATAAGTTCAAGATGTTGCGGTGTTTATCATAATTTTATAAATATGATTAATAGTTTTCAAGCATGTAAAAGTTATATGATGAACGAAATCTTTCATCCAATTAATAGTTTTGTTGAAATTTTAGATGGATTATCAATATTTTGCCAGTGATGGTTCAACGTTTGTTGCACAAGTTACTCAAAATGTTGTGTATGTTGTTTTGAGTTGTTGCACCATTCTAGATGAGCATACAATGGAAATTCTCTCTTCGTACTTCCGAGCGCTAGTCCTTCCCTAAAGATTGTATTGTATGTGTAGCATTACAAGATGAACAATGGGGAAGGAAGGTAACAACATGGTAGTGCGCGTCGGCCCTCACAAGTGTTCCTACTGGAATATACACTACTACAGAGAAGGTCATACTGGACGAATTATTATAGATGATTCTACAGAATCTGTTAGTGTTAAGCTGCAGCATAATTATCTCAAACGATTTTACTAACATGACTATCTATGTTGCAACCGATGGTAAGAACCATCAGTGACGATCTACTTATCAGAGACTATTTGTTACACAAACCATCTATGCCGTCAGTGATACATCATAGATGATTTTTGTATTAGCCGTCTGTGATATGTCGAATATCACATACGGTTATTTTTAAAAACCGTCTATGATAATATTCTTATATATATATATATATATATAGACACTTAGGATGAAAACCTAACTTACCACTCCTGTGCACACTTAGATTCATCCCCTTATTACTCTATTCCTCGTTGCATGTCGCCGCCTCCTCTGGTTCCCTGTCGAGCACCACCTCGGTGCCCCTCCCTGCAGTTCCCTGTCATGTGGCTCCTCCTCCCGACTCCTCATCACCGTCGTGTTGCTCCTCCTCAGATCCTTGTCATCATCGCCTCCTCTAGTTCCCCATCACGCACCACCTCGGCACCTCCTCCCCACAATTCTCCATCGTGTGGTTGCTTCTCTCGGCTCCCCATTGGCGTCACATCTCCATCCCTCCCCGTCACCGCATCTCATCCAGTCGCCCTCCAAGTTGCCTCCCTCTGGCCCTAGTAGTGATATAATAGAAGATAGGTGATATATTTTTGTAGCATCGGATGAATAAATGGTGTTGGTGTTTGAAGTTATCAAAATGTTCCTCCAAAAACACAAGACACTTTGGATGGAATATAAAGGGGAAACAACTTACACTAGCTCCTACAATCTTTCCTTGTGATATATTGCCAACTGGCGAAGATTATTAAGAACTTCACATGTCATAACCCAGTCCTTTGAATCCAACCTTGCAACTAAAGTCTATCAAACAATAGAAAATGACAAATCATAGGGTTTTGGGATCTACAAAAATTGCGTGCTTGTGTTTATATATACTTGTAGGTCTGCATAGATTAATTAGTCTATATTTACCCCCAACATATTGTTGGGCTGATGTGATGAATCACACTAATTGTGTTTGTTGTTGAGTGTGAGTTATGATTCCAAGGACGATTAAGGCAAAACACACCCCTAGCTAGCTAATTTGTGGACTGCAGTGGATGAGTGTTAATCTAGCTTAATTATAAGCTAAGTTCATCTAGACATGCATAGGTTACAGCCTTACACATATATGCATAATTAATAGACTAATTTAGTTAGTCTATTAATTAGGTTAGTTCACTGAGCATAGAAGCTGCTATATATACTTGTGAAAATTAGTGTACATATGGTAGCCACCTAATCCCTTGTTTCTTTGAAAAATGATGTTCATTGAAAATTTTGTTATAGTTTATTTGATAATGTAAAAAGATGCTAGATAATTACTAGAGTTTTTGGACACTATACAATAATAATGTGCATTATACTTAGTAGTGACAAAGGTGATGGAAATAATTTACTAGGAGCACAACACGAACTTAGGTTTAATGACTATGACGATATACATAAGTAGGTGGCACTGGATCCTTATAGTCATTGTACCAAAGTAGAACAAGGAAATATATCTTGATTTCCTACTCAAGAACGATTATGACTTCACCTTTGTGCAACAAACACTTGACAGGTATACTCATTTTCTCTATAGATAACTCTATTATAGTCTTTTCTTCGTTTGCAATGACCGATGATAACTTTTTGAAATCGCGTATATTGTTCAGTGCCTATGTTGCCTGAGGAGGGAGACATAATGAATTGAGCATTATACTGTAACACATGACACAAATTTCGGTATCCGCTACAACACAATAATCCTATATCACACTTCGTAGTAATGCCCCTCGAACAGAATATAACTATATCTGTAATTCTATTTTTGCAATGTCACTAACAGTTACAAGGTAACCTATGTACACTCTATGTTTACCACCATATGTAGGAAATCATGAGTGCTGAGACAAATGATCTAGAGATTTGTTAATCTTGCAATAACTATTTTCTAATTATCAATTTAAATATATATGCTTACTACTTTATTCCTTCTAACAACAGGGCATGACAATCAAATCAAATATATATGAAGAAAAACATATGCACATATTCATTTGAACTGTTTGAGGAGTTCAATCTATACTTTGGATCTAAGGAATGCATTAGCATATGAGAAAGTGATTTTGAATGCATACCTCTTTGATTTCACCTTTTCATCCAAATGAGACTAAGCTATAATATACTTCAATAAACATATTAGTCTCATATATACTTTGTCATTATCACCAACATATTATAAAAATATTTGTCATTAACATCAAAATCTCATAATGGCATTTGTCATTAACACCAAAACCAACTTAAACGGAGCTTGATCTTTCAATCTCCCCCTTTTTGGTGATTGATGACAAATCCATTTATGATAACAGCACATAGGTGAAAATGACCAAATGATATAACATGAAGTGCATAAGAGAAGGTGAAAGCATTATTTGAAATATAGATTAAAAATTTAAATTTCTCCCTAATGAATATGTTATCACATTTCTCCCCCATTAGCATTGGTATTACTATTATTCCATAATCCAAGCTATTATTTCTCCCCCATTTGGCATTATCACACTTTTTAATTTCTCTCCCCCATGATCCAATGCTATTATCACAAATTTCTCCCCCATTTGGCATTAAGCACCAAAAAGAGACAATTATCACAAAATAGCATTGATTATCGTTAAAAACAAGGGAAGAATACAAGTTAAGTCATGAAGGGAGATATTTTATCATGAGGAGCTTGATACCAATGGTATTGTTATTATGAGGAGTTTGATACCAATTTGATTTAACTCAATATGGTCATGAATAAATATGAAACTAAATGTAAATGACCAATTGAAACCACTTAAAATAGTTAAAGATATTTGAAACACATTCAAATAATCTTACTCATGAGAGCTCCTTGAAGACTTTTGAAGTTTTCTTTGTTTGGTATTTGATACCACTTGATTTTATACCACTTGAATTGATACCACTTGTATATAAAACACTTGTAGCATGTGGATCATTTCCTGAATTTGCATTCCAAGTGGCCTACAAAAGCTTCATGAAAAACTGACTTACAAATGTCCAATAAATCTGAGACAAATTGTTAGTATAGTTCAATATTTGAGGGTCAAAATTCATAATTATAGCTTTCTCATATTATGATCCTAATTAAAGATACAAAAATCATAAATCAGCTCAAAACATGATTTTCAGAAGTTTGAAAGTCTGAAATTTCAGACTTTTGCATCTCACTTGACCTTCTAGAGAGAGCTGAAAAAATTGACCAAATGTTCTTTATAAATTCTGAGAAAATTTTAAATTGAATACCAACTATAGAGGATCAATTTTAATTATTGTGGCTGCCTTTGAATCTGAACCATTTTGAAGATACAAAAATCACAAATTGGCTCAGAATCATGGAAGTTCTGAAAATTTCAGCATTTTGCCCAAGAGAGAAAAAGTCACAACTTTTTCAAATTAACTTGAAACATTTTCAAACCTTGCAGATATTAACTTTATGAAATTGGTGACCTTTTCCAACAAGAATTTTTGAAAAAAGACTTTTCCAATCAAAAGATATGCCTAAATGCGCTTTGAGAGCAAAAGAATGAGTTGATTTTGCATCGAAGGCATAAAAATTAAACCAATTGGATTTTCATGGAGTAATTCGCTTTCTTAGCTTCATATAAGTTATAAATACTATTTTAATCCAAGATCCACAAAGAAATCTTGCTCAAATAGCTAAACTCATTATATGCAAGAATAGGTCATTTTGGGTCAATTGAAGTTTTTGGATGAGATTCAAATGAATATAACTTTTCAATGATTGATCTTTTGCAAAAGCTTCGAACTAGAGAAATGTTTGAAGTGACCAACCATTTGAGTTTTGTATTGACCACTTTTTTCAAAAACTCAATAGATTTTGATATATGGAAATATGTCATTTAATTCAAAAACAAGATCATATAAGATTCTTTTGGGCCAAATCTTCCTTTTGATTTCTAAAATAGAAATTTTTTTACTCAAAAGGCTTTGAAATCATTTGAAATACATAGTTAAGTACTTTTATTTAGTTTTTCACAACTTTTAGCCTTTTAAAACAAGATTTTTGACCAAAGAGGCTCTTTTGAAAGAGAAATCTTGCATATCATTTGATTATTACTCCATGAATAACCAAAGAGAATGAAACACATTCATTCACAAGAACCATAAATCATTTTTGGGCAAATAAGTAAAATAATTTTCCCAATAGTAATATTTTACCCTTTTTGTTTTAGTAAGCACAAAAGTATTATATATATGTTTTTCACAAAGAAAAACTCTCCGAAATTGTTTTCTCCTCTTTTGTGTAAGGGGGATTCTCCTCTTCTTGTTTTTTTTCTTTTCTTACAATAGATACCACTTGTGAAATAAATACCACTTGTAAATATAAATGATACCAAGTATACTTAATTCCAATCGTAGAAAACTTGATACCACTTGAAAGATTTCTCAAGGGTAATAGCACTTGTGGTAAGAGTATGATATCATATAGAAGAGATACCACTTGTAAGGGTGGTTACTATATGGAAGAAGTTGATATCATAGGTGAGGAGCTTGATTAAGAGAAGAGATTTTGCTCAGCAAGAGAAAAGAGTAGATTTCACTTGAAAGTATATTATTACTTGGAAATCAATGATATCATATATGTGAAGAGCTTAGTTAAGAAATATTTGCTTGCCAAGGTGAAAAGGATATCAATTGGAGGAATAAGGATATCACTTAATTTTCACAATCAAGAGATACCACATGAAGGAAATGGACGATATCACTTTGAGAAGATAGGAGTGAAGCACATGCCGAGGTCAAGATGATCAAAAGTCTACCTCTCTTTTAGAGATTGCCATTTAATGAAAAAAATCAAATTAAGAGCAAAATGGCATATGGAGTCAATAAATACTTGAGGCCGCGCCGGCCTTCGCCGTTCGCTAGAAGCCGTCGCCGCCTGTGGGTAATGGGGTAGGGGAAACCCTACCCTGCTTGCTTTGTGCTGGCCGAACAGACCTAATGGGCCGCGAGGCAAAGGGCCGAACAGAAAAGAAAAAAAAGAAGTGGGCTGGCGCCGGTAAACTTGCGAAAAAGCCCTCATATTTTCTGTAAATTACCGAAGAGTCCTTACGTCTTGCATATAAGTCTCGAATTTTGCAGAAAGGACCTCGTAATTCCAAAATTTACGAATAGGTCCTCATATTTACGAACGGGTCCTGAATTTTGCAGAAAACCCCTTGAAAAATTAGGAAATTGCACGAATTTTTCTCTAAACTAAAAATTTGCGTATAGACCCTCAGAAATTGCAGAATTCACTGAAAATTCATATTCTAGCATAAAAGGGCCTCGGGAATCCGAATTTTGAATTATTTTAGCATTTGAAGAATATTATTTCTGCCATTATTATTTTCTGTATTTATTTATTGTTTTTGGTTAATTGTAATTGTTTAAAATTGCTTGTATTTATTTATTGTTTTTGGTTAATTGTAATTGTTTAAAATTGCTTGTAATCACTGAAATTAGCAGCAAAATTTATAGAAAATTCATAAAATATAATGGAACATTACGAGAATATTTTGTACCATTTATTTACCCGCAGTAAATTATTCTGTGCACGTTTACTAGCAGTTGACTTATTTATTCCTTTCATACACATGTAGATGATTGGCATCATGAATCGGGAGTTCGAGGAGCTGGCCTAGCATGGCCAAAACTATCTGACGTGGGCTTTCGATGTCGAGATAGTGCTTAGAGCTAAGAAGCTCCACGCGGCTATTGGGATTGGCGGACCGCATGACGCTCAACCCACTCCTGAGGAGAATGATTAGGCATTTCATTTTCTCAGGCACCACCTCTGTCACACTCTCAAGAATGACTACATGGCGGAGAAGAGCGCACTAGCACTCTGGACCGCACACAAGAAGCGGTTTGAGAGGCTAAAGTACACCATTCTTACTCATGCAGAGCAGGAGTGGATTAGACTGAGGTTTGCCGACTTTAAGATTGTCGGGGAGTACAATTCTGCCTTGCACAGGATTTGTACCAATCTTCAACTCTGTGGCAAGCAGATCACAGACGAGCAGAAGATTGAGAAGACTCTATCCACCTTCCACCCCAATGCAGTACAATCCACTCGTAACTATCGTCGAGACGACTACAAGGAGTACGCCGAATTGATTGATATGATGCAGGTTGCGAAGGCTCAGGACAAACTTCTCTGCTAGAATTACGTCACTCAGCCACTGGGGAGCTCTGCTGGCCGTGAGGCCAACGCCGGGAGCTATAAGGTGCGAAAGCTCTTGATAAAGAAAAGGGGGAAGAAGGGTAAGGTCGTTGCCCAGAAAGGCAAGTCAGATGCTCCGAGTGACAAAAAGGCAAAGCAGAGTGGCAAGACCTATGGCCAGCAGAGCCAAGGTTGCTACAAGTGTGGCAAGTGGGGGCATTGGTCGCGGATATGTAAGGAGCCACAGCATGTCATTGATGCCTTCCAAGCCCAGAAGAAGGATGGCAAAGGGCAGCCTAAAAGCCACTTTGCATCAGTTGAGGGGGAGGGTTCTGAGCAGCTGCCCGCATTGATGGAGGTTGAGACCATCCTGGCAGCAGCAGCACCCCCCTTAGACTTAGATGCAGCCACCGCCATGATTTCTCTCGAAGAGAAATATAATCAACAATTCCGAAGGGCATAATATTAATGTAAAGAATTTCCCGAATAACGAAGATTTTGTGTGCCTTGCATGTGCCACCGGGAAATTAATTATTAGAGCCTCCACTCTGAAAGTGAAGGATGAAGTCCCTATATTCCTGGAACGCATCTACGGAGACACTTGCGGTCCCATTCAGCCACTTTTGGGGCTATTTAAGTATTTCATGGTGCTCATTGATGCTTCCTCGAAATGGTTGTATATATTTGTCCACAAAAAACCATGCTTTCGCAAAGCTGATCTCGCAGATCATTTGCATCAAAAACGTCTTCCCTAATCATCACATCAAGTCCATCAGAATGGACAACACCGGAGAATTTATTTCAAAGGCATTTAATGATTATTGCATGGTGATGGGGATTGCAGTTGAGCATTCGGTACCGCATGTCCATACCCAGAATGGTTTGGTAGAGGCACTAATCAAGAGAATTAAATTTATTGTCCAACCCCTTTTGCAGAATTGTAATTTGCCAACTACATGTTGGGGACATGCAGTCCTAAATGCAGCGAATCTCATCAACTTTAGACCATCGGCCTACAACATCCATTCACCTATGCAACTAGCGCAAGGGTCACCACCGAAAATTTCTCATCTTAGGAGGTTTGGATGCAAGGTTTATGTACCTATACCCCCTCCGCAGCGTACTGCAATGCGCCCTCTCTGTAAGACTAGGATATACGTTGGTTATGAGACCGCATCCATAATCAGGTATTTGGAACCCATGTTGGGAGATTTGCATATTGCCCGCTTCGCTGATTACATTTTTTATGAGGATAATTTCCTACGATTAGGGGGAGGAAATCAACCCCTTGATGAAAAATATCGGGAAATTACATGGCAAGCCACGGGAATCCATGCATATGACCCGCGCACTAGTGAAGCAGAGAAAGAGATCCAGAAGATCATTGACTTGCAAACATTAGCAAACCAGTTGCCTGATCACTTTAGTGATTTGAAGAGTGTGACTAAGTCGCATGTGCTTGCACGCAATGCATCAAAGAGGGTTGAAATACCAAAGAAAGCAGAAGATATCCCTAATCCCGTCCAGAGGCCTCAGAATAAAAGGGCGAGAACTCTGGCTCCTCGAATTCCACGTAACCAGGGACGCCCGGCGAAGAAGGATAAGAAGGACTTATCACAGCCGATCACTGAAGTTTCTCAGAATGAGAATGGGAGCCAGTTGAGACCTGGCACAAGTATGACACCTTCAGCAAAGGGCATACCAGATCTGAACATCCCCATGGAAGAAGAAATCGGCATGGATGTGTGCGCACACATCGAAGCCGAAAAACTAAAGGGACTTGCCACTGTAATTGGAAGAAGTGATGTGCAAGGAGAAGCTCCAGAAGAAGCAACTCATGAAGAAATAACTATAAATTATGTGCACATGGGAGAGTCCATGAATAGGACAACAGCCAATATCGATATCTACTTCGCAAAGAAAATTGCCACAATCATCGATCTTGATCCCGAGCATGCATCGCTCGCTGAATATAAGAAAAGATCATATTGGGAAGATTGGAAGAAGGCAATAAAAACTGAATTGCTATATCTGAACAAAAGAGAGGTGTTTGGGCCCGTATGCCGCACACCTCCCCATGTGCATCTTGTAGGGCATAAGTGGGTATTTGTTCGAAAGAGAAATGAAACAAACGAAGTAGTGAGATACAAAGTAAGGCTGGTAGCACAAGGTTTCACTCAACATCCTGGAGTTGATTATGAATAAACATACTCCCTAGTCATGAGTGGAATTATCTTTATGAAAACTTAGATTCGGAGATTTATATGAAGGTCCCTGAAGGAATCCCTCTCCCGAACCAAGATAGAGCAAATAGAAATATGTACAGTGTGAAACTCAGAAAGTCACTGTATGGACTTAAGCAATCCGGAAGAATGTGGTATAATCGATTAAGCGACTTTCTCTGCAAGAAAGGTTACACGAATAATGAAGACTGTCCTTGTGTGTTTATACGATGATCCCAGAATGGATTTTGTGTAATCTCAGTGTATGTAGATGATCTGAATATCATCGGGACAATGGAAGACATGAAAAAGCAAGATCCTACTTGGAGTCAGATTTTGAAATGAAAGATTTGGGCAAGACCAAATTCTGCTTAGGCCTGAAGCTCAAGCATGTCCCTGAAGGAATATTAGTACATCGGTCGGCCTACACCCAGAAGGTGTTAGAAATATTTGGCTTTGAGAAGACATACCCATGAAAAGTACCGATGATCGGGAGGTCTTTACAGCAAGAAAAAGATTCTTTTCAACCTAGGTAAGAGGGGGAGGAAGTCCTGAAATAGAATTCCCATACCAAGTGCAGTGGGAGCAATTATGTATTTAGCAAACTGCACTAGACCGGACATTGCATTCGCCGTGAACCTGTTAGCAAGGTACAGTGCAGAACCTACCAAAAGGCATTGGCAAGGCATAAAGGACATCTTTCGATACCTCCAAAGAAGTAAGGACCTTGGATTGTTCTACAGAAAGAATCAATATCTGAACTTGATTGGCTATGCAGATGCCGGGTACCTGTCTGACCCGCATACCGCAAGGTCACAAACAGGCTATGTATTCCTGTGTGGTGGAACTACAATTTCCTGGAAATCGTCCAAGCAAAGTCTCGTAACGACTTCAACGAACCACTCAGAAATTATAGCACTATATGAATCTGCATGTGAATGCGCTTGGCTTCGACGAATGATTCACCACATCCAGCAGTCATGTGGAATGAACATTGTGCAAACCCCCATAATTATCTATAAAGATAACGCATCTTGCGTTGCACAAGTGCAGACGGGCTATGTGAAGACTCATCTCACAAAGCATATCAACCCCAAGTTCTTCTATGCTCATGAATTGCAGAAGATGGACAAGATTAAAGTACTGCACACTAAGTCATGCAAAAATTTAGCAGATTTATTCACTAAGTCACTCTCTGTATCTAGCTTTGAAAGGTGCGTGCGAGGAATTGGAATGATGAGACTTAGAGAAGTGCAGAATTCAGGGGGAGAATTCTCTCAAGCCCATTAGTAAAACTTGATCATGAAGATTAAGTACCCAAAGGAATAAAGTCCAGAAGACTGAATGAAATTGGGAGAATTGTACTCTTTTTCCCTTGACGAGTTTTCCTGAAGTTTCTCGACCAAGGTTTTTAATGAGGCAATTCATGCATCACAGCATAACATGCATCATGTACTCTTTCTCCAAATTTTTTCCACAGGGTTTTTATGGAGTTTTAACGCGGCATGAACATGTAGGATGAGTGCCCAAGGGAGAGTGTTAAGAAACCTAGACCTGGGCCAGGAGTCTAGGCCCATGGTGGGCACCTCACCAGTAGACTATAAATAGGCAGAATTTGTACTCATGCAATCAAAAGCAATAAAGAAAGACTAAGAATTCTCTCTACTTCTCTCTGTGTTTTTAATCTATTATTTTATCTTCTGTAATTGATTCGTTTATATTAAGCAGAGGAATCGATTGGACTGGTCGCCCGCGACAGTTTCTCAACACAGTCATCATCATCTGAGATGAGATATGTACATTTTTTCAGCATTCTCCTGTGATCCCAATTGTGGGGTAGATGAGACGCATGCATGGGTAAATTTCCACGACGGTGTACATAACATGCATCATGTCTGTAGAATTGCAAGATGAACAGTTTATAGGAGAGGAGGCAGTGACAAGCGAGGTTCCGCTGGGGATATAGGGATGAAATGCGTTGGGGATTTGAATTGATCAGAACCTTTTGGAGGCGCTCATCCATCGCACGCACGGTTTGCGATCTGTGCTATGCTTAACCTTACTAATATGGTTGGTAGCCTGAGGGGAATAAGGGGATCCTGTTCAGGTTTTTGGTCACCCTGGGTCTCTAGAAGTTTGTTACAACCATCATGAATTGTTGAGGTTCCATCAATTTTACGTTGTGTTATAATATAACAAAGAGCATGCCTATTGTTGGCATACATAGGGGGCATTTTTCTAAATCTTACTCTCTCCATCCACAAATATAGATTGTTTTTAACTTTTTATAGTCTCTAATGTAAAACGTTGACTATAATTTATTATCATAATATACTAACAAAAATAATTAAAAATATATATATTATGAAAGAACCTATGATTAACTATATTTATGGACAGAGAAAGTAATTACTACAAAGGAAGGATACATTCGAAATAAATATGTTGTTGATCAATTTGCACTAGGTGCAACGAATATTTATAAGCTTTTTTCAATTATAATATAGATGTATATTCATATACACCACCACGCACGCAAGTTTTTAGGGGATTTAGCGCTGTTTGCGACGGTATTTACAAAACTAACCAAATGCGGGGCATATTTACAAAAATAACAGTTCTGCTATATGGTGGGCGGGCGGTAGCACAGGGGAAACGACACGTGGTGAGGCTGCCGGTGGCAGGCACCTGCCGCCTTGCCAGCAGACGGCAAGTAGCCTACCATCCGGCCAGGGGATGGCAGGCAGGCCTGCCGCCCAGTGAGGGGACGATAGGTGATTAAGCAGGCTGATTAGCCAGCTTAATTACCTGCCTAATTTTTTTCTATTCAATATTTGTTTGAATTTTTAAATATAACAAATGAGCCAAAAACTAACAAAAATTGATGCACGGTCTCCCGATGCAACGTACTTCATAGTATAATTTTTGCGTAATTTTATCCATTGTGAATATTGCTCAAAAATTCATAAAATTTTGATATTTGTATGAGTTTTTACATATAACAAATGAGCTCCAAAAATTACAAAATTTTATGTGAAGCCTCCCAACATGGTCATAGTTATTGTATAAATTTTTACAAATGTTATGTGGTCCAAATTTATCACATTTCTTCGAGTTAATTTAATCGTGAATTTGTACACAATGCCTAATAGGAAAACAAAATGTAGGTTTGTACGTAAGTTACCAACTCGTCGGTATGGTGCATGGATGATCAGTGTCTAGCACTACGACGCCAGGCAAACTCGGTAGATTGCAATGGCCAGCCGGACTCACTAGGTCACGATGACCTTGGCGAGTGAGTATGGTGCCCCCACTGGGTGGCTTATGTGCCCAGTGTGATCTGTGGAACGGCTACAGCTTAGGTTGTGTACTATTTTTTTTGGCTTGCTTTAGAATGTACTTCATAGTATTCTGCAGGGCCGGTAGTGTCTCTAGGCTGGTGATAGTGGCCTCGGACGCCCTTGTGATGCGCTACGCCCGCAAAAGTTAAAGTGGCATACGAAACAGGTTTAGTAATGACCAATATGTATTTCTTAAATTAAACGAAAAGAAATTTGAACTGTCTTTTGCTATCAAGCTGTCGCGAAGCACTGTGGGGATCGATCGAGCGTTATAGACTTTCCTCGTGTGTGATTTGCTCAGGGCGATCTGGTGGAGGAATTGTGACTCTGCTGTGTGACCGGGGTATATACCACTCCAGGTACTCATTGTACGTTTGGACGTCATACAAACGCTACTCCATGATGACATTGAGGGGCGCCTTGTCCGTCCATGCCGTCGTTCACTGTTGCTGCAATGCCCGCTAGCCCATACCATACCGACCAGCTCTTGATTGTTTGCATTTCCAAAATCATCAACGTTATATAGCAAGACACACAAAGTGTACACATTAGTCGGATGGAGTTTGACTCACAAGTGTATGGCTTGCGGTAGGAACCTGCTGTCTAGAGGGGGCACGGTCTGGTACAAACCAAACTGTCGCATCACGCGCTGTGGCACATAAGCCTCCACCATGTACAAGAACACTAGATGGTGTGTTGTCACCCATAACTCCATGTCCTCTAGGCATTGCAGGGACACCCCATACATTGAATACACATTGTCACGAGAAGCACTTCGGGTGAGAGGGACGGCATGGTAACACTAACAAATGTGCAAACGAGGGAGCGGGTGAGGGGGGACAACACGGACATAACGACATTAGTGCGAATGAGAGAGCGCGCGAGGGGCTCGACACACACAAAGTGACAATTGTGCAAACCACATAGCAGGAAAGAAAATATAGCATGATTGGCCGACATGCTCGAAGCACAGAAGTCAGCCACTTGAAAAGATGCCTGAGCATCATTAAATTCATGATTAAATTAACCTGAATAAATGTGGTAAATTTGGGCCACATAAAATTCTCAAAAAATTACACAATAACGATGATTATATCAGGAGGCTTCACATAAAATTTTGTAATTTTTGAAGCTCATTTGCTAGCCGGCTTAATCACCTACCGTCCCCTCACCGGGCGACAGACCTGCCTACCATCCCTTGGCCGAGTGGTAGGCTCCCTGCCATCTGCTGGCGGGGCGACAGGCGCCTGCTGCTGACAGCCTCGCCACATATCGTCTCCCTCGTACTACCATCCACCCACCGAATGACAAAAGTACCATTTCTACTGGTACACTTCATATATAGTTAATTTTATAAATACCTTGATAAACACTATCAAATCCACTGAAAACTCCACGCACGCAGAGTACACCTCTAAGCACACACACCAAGAAATACTAAAGTGTGCCACGTGCATCACTCGAGTACATAACTGAGATAACTGGGTAGAGAGTAGTGACCAATGCAACAATGCAGGGTGGAAAATTGTACTAGCTTGTGTGTACGACAAACCAATTATTGTACTATTAAGATTAGCTCGCTAGTTGGTAAATCTAGATCCCTGGAATCCAAGTTACTCCATTCACATGCATACAGATGGTTCACTGCCAGTAATATACTCCATTCATTGCTTGTAATAGCTTCTATATATACTACATAGAATCAATATCTTTTTGATGGTTTGAGCCGAGCAAATAAAGTTTTAGTTTACTCGATCTCCATGCACCTAGCTACACTCCTCGGTAATAGTGGGTTTGTAATAATATTTAGCTCTTAATTTCATCATTTGAAAGTTATTTGGCTCAGATTTGGAAGTCATTTTGGCTCATGCAAAACATTGATGGGTTCTTTTTGGCTGAGGCGGATGGTTTTTGACCTTAGCACGAGTGTTCATACAAACGAACCGAATACTAATAAGTCACTTAGAAAAGGCTATCCCAATAAACCGTTTCAAAAAGATGGCAGAGAAGTCACCTATTTGTTTATTTGGAAAAATCCATAAACATAAGCTAAAAAGAAGGGGATCATTGCTTAGGCATGTTGGAGGCTGAAATTTAGGTTTTTTATAATATTTATCAGCTTTCTGCAAAGTTGCCATTTTAAGCCTCTGCCATAGCTCGAACCAGAACAGAAAGTTGAGTTTCTTGTTTTATGAGATCTAGGGTTAGGAAAAGAGAAGAGGAGAGGGTTAGATCCACCCAAAATCCATCCATTCAAGAGTGAAATCTGGAGGATTTGGAGCCTCCTCTCATTGTTTGCTCCCATCTTATGTGCTTGCTTCATCTCACTAGTGGATTGTTCATCTCGTCACCACCTGTAGTTTTTCCCACTAGGGGTTTCCATGCAAGATGTCCACTCTTAATTCATTATTTTTCTTGCCACGTGTTGATTTGAGTCACCATCTTGCTTGCTCTTTGCTTATGTGTGAAGTTATGCTTGTATGGTTTAGTTGGATATGAGATAGCACATGTGTTTGATACGTTCGGTCAAGATAATGGGGATTGATGTTGTAGTGAGTTGATACTTGCATGTATATTGTCGTTGTGAAGTTTGGATGGTTTGGTGTGTGTAGGTTTGAATCAAAGGTTGCTCTTTTGTTTATGCACGTAAGGTGTTCGTTGAAATACTTGTGAGTAATTAGCTTGCTAGTCTTGCCTTTTCCCCGCCCCTCTATGCTCACAAGTGGTATCAGAGTACTTTTATATCAAAGGCACTTATTTGTTTGTTGTTTTGTGGTATCAAAGAAAGTTTGATGGTAATTGTGACTTTCGATTATAGCAAATGAAGATGCATTTTATTTTGGTTGACAAGGGCTTAGATAATGTGTTAGAATATGGTGATATAGATTTATCAAATGTGTCAAGTGATGAGATGAAGAAGATAGATAAGAAAGAATTGGTGGTGCTCCGGTTGGCTCTTCCAGATAATGTGTTAAGGCAAGTTTGTTTGGAGAAGACCGCTTTGGCACTTTGGAAGAAATTGGAATCTCTCTATTTGGACAAGTCACTCCCTAGTCATTTTTACCTCATAATGCACTTGTTTAGGATGTGTATACAAGAAGGCAATCCTATCATGCAATATATTGATGAGTTCAACAAAGTGGTGCTTGATTATCAAAATTTGGGTAGCTCTATGGAAAGGGAACATTTGGCTATTTTATTCTTGTATTCACTCTCAGATTTATATGATGCCATTAGAGATCAAAACCTTTATGGCACTGTCTCCATGGATGATGTTGTTTCCATCCTCATGTCAAAGGATTTGCTTAAGAAAATTCGCATGGAGGATTATTGTTAAGGTGAGGTTATTATTCTGACACATGGGAGGTCTGTAAAGCATGGTCATGGTGGTGGTGATGGCGATTGTTAGACTATGTGGAGGTCGTGAATGCAGTGATGATGAATAATTGACTTTTAGATTTCATTGAAATTTGTGTTTGTGAAAGTTTTGGTCAACAACGGTTGGTGATCAGCAGGCTTCGACTATGGACAGAAGTCCGATCGGCCATGTGATGGATAGTCTAGTTGGTAGGTCTGAATGGCAGGCATCAACCATAGCATGTCGAACACGGCAAGAAGACCATGGCAAATCGATCACAGCAAATCAACCACGGAAGGTTAAGCACAACAAAATGACCACGGCAGAACGATCATGCTTGTTAAATGTTGATAAGCTACGGCGTACCGGTCGTAAGCTACAATCAATCGATCATAGGCAATAGTGAACTGATCTTAGCTACAGTGAACCGATTGAAGGTCGTAAGCTCGTCTGCTATAGTAACTAGTTGGTGGACATAGCAATAATACTTTTCGGTGATCATAGCTATAGTGTGTAGGACCGAAATGGCGACAGAGGGGGGGTGAATGTTGTTCTCTTTTTAAAATCGCCCCCGAGAATTTGTACACCGATTTTTCAAACAGATGCAAAATAAAGCACCTTACAGAAAATTAAAATTAATTTTGCTGAAATTTGGAACGCATGCGACACTGAAAAATTCAGCATAAATCAGAGACCAGCCAGTAAAAAATTCAACTAAAAAAACCGTTGTTTGATCTGCATGCAAAATTGTCAAAGATCAGCAAAAGAATAAAAAGAAAAGCACTAAAAGAGTGTACACGCTGCAAGAGACACAATGGAGAGCTGCTCTGGCCGAATCAATAAAAACCGAACCTGAACCTTCAGATTGCCCGGAAAGAGATGCAGACTGCAGCAAATCCTGAAATGCACTTAAGCCAAGGGATTGATGCTATAAATTTTAATCTCCTCAAGACACAAGCTCAAGAACATGTCCCAAATAATCCTAGGACCTTTGGAAACCAAGAAATTGAACTGAGGAGCTAGAAATTGACAAAAACCTGAAAACTTGCAGAGGTTTCACCAAAACTCAAATTCCCATTTAACTAGAGACTCTATGGTCATGAAACTTTGCAGATGGCTACTTAATAGCCTCAGGCCTCTAAGAACCAAGTTTTACACCATCTCAAGAAGGGAAACTCAGGAAACTCCAAAACCCTAGAAACTGGGCAAACTTCAGAAGAGAAACCAAAAATCCAAATTTCTCACAAATCCTTGATCCTCTGGGCATGAAACTTTGAGGAAGACTAATTGATAGTCTCAGGGCTCTATAAACCAGATTTCAAGCCATCTTGCAAAGGGAATCAAGAAATGCTCCAAAACCCTAGAATGCAGAAGATGAACAGAGGAAGTCAAAAAGCAAAAACTGAAATCTAGAATGAGCTCTTGGGATTTTAATTGATCAAATGATCTTGTTGTACTATCCCATCATGGAGCAACCCATTTTAGCACTCTCCAGCAGCAATCAACAAGAAACACAAAAATTCAACAATCAAGCCAAAAGAGGAACGAAGAACAGAGAGGAGCACAAGACAGGAACTTCAGATTTCATTCACTGAATCAAAAGAGATACAGAGGAGTCCCGATACGCATGGACATTAGGACAAAGAAGTGATTACAAAACTCTCCACTCAATCCTCTCCTATCCCTCTCATCTTCCCAAGAGAATCAAGAACACCCACTACATAATTGAGGAGGGGATGAACACAGAGCACTACGAAGAAACAACCAGGGGACACTCTCTGCCTCTCCAACCACTCTCACCCACTAAAGAGCAAAGGAGAAAACAACCTCCCAAAGCCTCTTTTGACTAGAACTAACCCTAATTCCCTCCTAAATTCATGAGGAGGCATGCAGCCCCTCCAATCCTTTATATAGCCTTGGCTAACGGGTCTCCGTCCCGTTACGCTCGCTAAGTCCAATGGAGCCTGCTCCCGCTTGTGCAGCCTTGCGAAATTCCCGATTCGCCCCTCGTGCACCTTCCGGGAAGCTTCCGCGCTCCTTGCCGTCCAAGCCTCTGTAAGATCGAGGTGGCCGACTAGAGGGGGGTGAATAGGCGGTTTTAAAATTTTCTTCAAATTAATACTAATCAATTCAAGAGTTTTTCTAATTGCCTAAACCAAGTATACAATACGGAAGCTAAATTCAAGTTGGTTTAGTAAAAATAGTGCCTAAGTGCACCAACAAGTCTAGCCTAGGTCAATCTTTGCAATTCTAGATTTACAAGCAATCAAAATAATGCTAAGTAAGTAAATTGCTTGAATGTAAAAAGAGCACAAGAAAGCAAACCACAAATGACACGTTCTCTTTTTACCGTGGTGTTCGGAGACTTGCCGGTCTCCCCTAATCCACGTTGAGGTTAGCCCAAACGAATTGGACCGGCTCCACTAATTAAGCCTTCCACCTCAAATCCACTAGTGGTAGCTCTTCCCCGCTCCGGGTAGGTGAGCTCCAACCTTCACACACGCCGGGCCTTCTCACAAGCTTCTTTGGGAAGATCACAGGGCACGACGTCTCCCACGCCGTCTAGGAGTCGGCAAACTCCAAGAGTAACAAGTCAAGTCTCTCACTTGACTCTCACCACGTGCAACGAATGCACAAGCTCAATCCGGACACAAAGTCCTCCTCTAGATGCAACACATGCACTCTAGATCACCTCTCCTCTCTCACAAAGTGCAACACATGCACAATTGAGTGGAGAGCCTCACACTAGCTCAAAAGAGTGAAATGGAGTCCCTGGAACCTTATCCCAACCGGCCACAAGAGAGTATTTATAACCCACACCTCAAAACTAGCCGTTGGAGTCAAAAATAGGATTCTGCGGTACTACCGCCGTTATAGGTGCGGTACTACCGCTCCCCATCATAACGGCTAGAAAAATAGCCGTTAGTCAGCCATTTGCGGTACTACCGCAGTTATAAAATGCGGACAGACAACACTCGGAAAAATGGTCATAACTTTTGACTCCGATATTGGAATTGAGTGATCTTGGACTCTATGGAAAGCTTATTCAAAGGGCTACACAACCCATCTATTTGCATTATCTCAAACACATTAGATCAATGCAGAAATCAAAAGAGATCCAAAAGAGTCACTCTCATGGTCTATGTCCAAAGGGAATAGCACTAAACGATTTTAGACCATGCCAAGGGATAATACATGATCTCCAACTTTTGCAAAACACATTTGCAAACTTAGATCATGTCACAAGGAGTAGGTACATGGACTTCAACCTTTTGCAAAACACATTTGCAAAGTATAGTCACATGTTACAAGCATTTGCCACATGGGCTTCAACCATTTGCAAAACACATTCGCAAATGCAAGCCTCATGCCAAGATGAGCTAGAGCAAGTGAGGTTGAGCTATCAACACATGATGAGACTCAAACTACTAGACATGACCCCTCTTAATAGTACGGCAACCTATACTAGCAATCCGGTCTTTCAACCGAATACCAAGACCGGTAAAAGACTAGGAACACATCCTTAGCCCTAGCTAGTCATATCTTTGCCTTGGGTCATCATCTCGATATGCATCAACTCATGATGCATCCTTCTCATCAACTCCATCAACACATGATGGTCTTCCTTGACTTGATCAACACATGATCATGCGTCAACTCATGACACATGTTCTTCTTCTTTGATAGCCTTCAACTCATGAAGCTAACTTCTTCTTGATCTTGACTTGATGATCTTCAACCCATGAAGTCATCCCAAGTTATCCTCATCTGTGGAACCTAACCTATTCATCCAACTCATGAAAAATGTTAGTCCACAAAACAATTGTCATCAATTACCAAAACTCACATTAACTCATAATGGAGGGACTAGATTCTCAATCTTTCTCTTTTGGTAATTGGTGACAATCTCAACAAATAATGAGATAATAAATTGAATATGAAATCATTTTAATTCAAAGTGCGGTACAACCGCCGTTGTAACTTCCGGTACTACCGTTCTGCGGTAGTTCCGCAAAGTCGGCGCGGTAGTTCCGCTTGAGCCGGAACCGAACTTGGCGCTCTCTGGAAAAAAGGTTCCGCTCTACCTCCGGAGCTTCCGGACTCCGGAAGTACCGCTCCGAACAGCGGAACTACCGCACCCAGCGGTAGTTCCGGCGTTGAAACCGCCGGTACTTCCGATCCCGCGAAGACTTGGGTACATCCGGAGGGTGCTCTCTGGAAAAAAGGCTCCGCTCGCTATCCGGAGCTTCCGGTCTCCGGTAGTACCGATTCTGGGCGCGGAACTTCCGCTCCGCGGTAGTTCCGACGTTGAAATCTGCGGTACTACCACTCTTCCAGACAAAGCACAATTTTGGTTTTAAAATAGATTTTCAATGAATGAATGCTCCTAGTTTGATCCCAATATATGTATAAAAGGAAATATGGATCAATACTAATGAAACCACAAAACATAGGGTGAACTCCCCCTAAATGTGTGCATACAAGTCTATATGAAGAAAAACATATGCACATATTCATTTGAACTATTTGAGGAGTTCAATCTATATTTTGAATCTAAGGAATGCATTAGCATATGAGAGAGTGCTTTCGAATGCATACCTCTTTGATTTCACCTTTCCATCCAAATGAGACTAAACATAAATAAACTTAAACAAGCATATTAGACTCATATATGCATTTGTCATTATCACCAAAACATTATAAATGTATTTGTCATTAAATCAAAATCTCATAATGGCATTTGTCATTAACACCAAAACCAACTTAAACGGAGCTTGATCTTTCAGCCTCGCAACCACCTCGAGTCTCCACCGTCTTTGACACATCCCGACCGTTCTGACCTCGACACTGCCCGTGTCTAGTCCGGTCACCTCGTGTCTCACCACGGCTCCGCCTCGACGTCCTGCAGTCACACAGACAAGAAACACGTCACATAGCACCGCTTGATACATGAAAGCATAAATACCATCATACTTACCACAGATGAAGTCCAAACCTGTCAAATCAAATAATCAGCGTCCTAATCCCATATGACCAAGTTTGACCACAGTCCGACCGAGCCCATTGCACCACACAACGTCAAGGTCCAAACAACCCAAACCAAACTCGACTACCATAAACTCATGTCAATTACTCATCACTTACATGTGGTCACTTCCACATGGTCCATCACAGTGCTTTGCTGATAGTCGAGTGCTACGGTACCTGGTTGGTACTCAGTGATCGGTAGTCGTAGACTTCGTGACTTGTTGTCGTAGTCATAGGCTGTGCGATCTATAGTTGTAGTCATAGGCTTCGCGATCGGTTGTCAAAGACTTTGTGATTGGTAGTTGTGGGTTTTATGGTCAGTTGTCATAGGCTTCACGATCGATACTCATAGGTTTTGAGTTCTTTAATTCTTATAATCTTCAAGTACCTCGAGTACTCGTGCTTATTGAGACAGCGGTCTGACCGGCCTAGGCATGATGGTCTAACTAGTCTTATTGAGTAGTCTGAGGGTGATTCTAGGAAATTGTGGTCATGGATATTTTGGTTCATGTTTATGAATGGACAAGGATGTGATATGTGTGTGTGGACTGATGTTGGTCAAGTTGGGAATAACTTATGCCAAAAGAAAGTTCTTTGGTCTTTGCATGTGTAGGTTGGGTGTGGAGACGGTCATAGTCGGTACAAGGAGGACCGGAACTAGGAGTGGGAAATTCAAGGTCTAGGCAATCGAGAATGTCACGAGGTGGTCGAGCACATGCTGGAGCATGTGGAGATCAAAGGTGGATAATGCGTGGAGAAGCTATGGGAGGTGAGGTCCTGGAGGCTTCGACACATGAGGATGATGTGTGGAGAAGCTACAAGATGTGCAATCTTGGAGGCTTTGATACATGCTGAGTTCAAAGTTATGGAAGGAGTCCATAACTGGGAAGGCTTAGAGATTATGGAAAACACATGTTTGGAACGGTTACGGGTCCCTTAGTTTTGGAACGGATAGAGTTTGGTGACTGTGTTTGATGAGGACATGGTTTAGAGTATTAGCCTATAAAAGAAGGGTGAGGCTAAGGGCTAACACAACGATTTGAGACGGCTTTGGAGAGAAAGTTTTTGTGCTAGGGTTTAAGGGGTGCCGGGAGGGCACTTTGTAGCCACATAACATATTTTAGAAATAAAAAATCAGATCTATTTCCGAAAAGTTCGTCGGCGCTGATGTTATTGTTTTTGGGCATCGTCCTTGGCTCATTCTCGTTATGAGCATGTCATGTGTGGCGCATAATGTTCCTTCATCGACTAGATCGCTCGTCGAGTCTTCTACTTGTCGTCACCAGTAGCACCAGTATTGAAGCATTCCAGTAGAGGAAGGTTATGACTACATACAAAGGGGCAAAGTGAGCTGTCGAATGCCAGCAGTCAAAACCTCCATCGAGCACTGCGAGATTCAAAAAGTGAAGGCAATCATTCACCCCCTCTGATTGCAGTAATTGATCCTACAGTGATGCTGCTAGTAGTGGTAGTAGGAGATCAAAGGGACGTTCAATGTCTTGTCGGAGTAAGAAAGATGCCCATTCAACTATTGCAAGGAGCAAAGTCATATCAAACAGTATGCCCTAAGCTGAAGAAAAAGAAGGACAAGCAAGAAGATGGCAGCAAGAGTGAGAATTTATCAGCTAGTGTGGTAGTTATAGATGATAGTTTTGGTCAACTACTTGTGGTTAATGCAGATAGTTCATCAGTTGGGCATTGTGCTCCTTGTGTATCAGCTAGTTGTGCACATGAGCTTCAACATTGGTTGTGTTCTTGATTTTTCTTACACTTACCATATGTGTCTACACAGAAAGTGACATGCTACTTATGAGCCATCGGATGGTGGTTCAGGTTCTACGGACAACTACACAAAGTGCAGGGTTGTTGGTATTGGCATCGTCAGATTCATGATGTTCAATGGTGTAGTTCGTACCCTCACAGATATTCGTCATTTCATTGGACTGAAGAAGAATTTGATCTCATTCAAGGCACTTGATCGAAAGGGCTACACATTTGCGATTCATAGCTATTAGATCAAGGTGTTTGGGGGCTCCTTGTGTATGATGAAGGCTCTTATTACTCCAAATACAGATGACATTTATTTCTTACAGGGTAGCTTACTTACTGGGTCAACTTCAGTGGCTTCTAGTTCCCATATTGATGATGACACTATGACTACATTGTGGCACATGTCAGAGCATTATTTGATAGAGTTGAGTCATCATGGTTTGTTGGGTAGTCGAAGGACTGGTAGTCAGCAGTTCTGTAAGCATTTCATCTTTGGGAAACAAATTCATTTGAGATTCAACATGTTTGTCCATCGAGGAGGGCCATTATTAACTATGTTCATACTAATTTATGGGGTGATGCACCAGTTACTTCTATTGGAGGTGGAAAGTATTTGCTTACTTTTGTTGATGATTTCAACAAGAAGGCTTGGGTCTACATCCTAAAGTCCAAGGATGAGACATTTGGTCGTTTCGGTCAGTGGAAGGCTATGGTGGAGACACAGACAAAAAGGAAGGTCAAATATTTGAGATCAAATAATGGCAAAAATTCCGCTCAACAGAGTTTGGGGCATACTGCCAGAATTACTCGGTACTACACCATAGTTGGTACTTCACAGCAAAATGGAGTAGTAGAACGTATGGATAGGACATTGTTCAAGAGGACCTATTGCATGCTCTCTCATGCCGGGTTACCACAGAGTATTTGGGCAGAGGCAGTTACCACAGCATGCTATTTAGTCAACCGCTCGTCGTCGCAATTATTGAGTGCAAGACACCAGAGGAGGTGTGGTCTGGCAAGCCACCTTAGTATGATCACTTGAGGGTATTTGGTTGTCCGACGTATGCTCATATTCATCAGAACAAGTTAGAACCTCTGGATTGAAGTGTGTCTTCCTTGATTATAGTGATAGAGTTAAGGGGTATCATTTGTGGTTTAAAGATTCAAGACCCTCTAAGGTAATCGTCAATAGAGATGTGACCTTTGCTTAGATGGCAATCGTTACTCTACTTCAGGTGGTGCTTCTAATGTAGAACATATAGCATAGATGGTAACATTTGAACTAGAGACCCTAGTGACCAAGTCTACTATAGTTGGCAGCAGCCATTGTTATCAATCTATAGATGGTTTTCAAGGTGACACAAATCAGGCAAAGCATGAGCAAATGCAGCTAATAGTTAGTCAAGGATGCAATTTTGCATGGAGCTTCAAATTCTCCTATAGCACATCATCTGTAGAGGAGAGAAGGCCATCACAATACTATGGAGATTGGGTCACACAAGTTGCAAGAGGCATAGGTACATCTTCTTTTCCTTTGATAGTTGCTGAGGATATTGTTAGTGATGAGCCCAGTAGTTTTCATGAGTTAGTTAGCAGTTCTCAGGCAGCTAGTTGGGTTTAGGCTATGATGGATAGGGGTGGAAAACGGTAACAGATAATTCATTTTATCCGATATTCGTATCTGAGAAAACACAAATATGGTAAGGAAAGTCCGTATTCCAAAATGTCCGTATTCAAGAAATTCATATCCGTATTTGAGAATATTCATATTCGCATTCGTATTCGAGAATATTTGTATCAGTATTCATATTCGAGACTATTCAATTCATATTCGATCCATTTCTAGAACCCATAAAAAATCCGTACGAATTTTGTTATTCAAAATTTGAATTTAGGCGGTTTAAAACCGGTAACCGGTCAAAAATTGGTAAAAAATTGGCAAAACCACTAGGAATTTGTTTTATCCAATATTCGTATCCGAGAAAATCCATATTTGAAAATATCCATATTCGTATTCGAGAATATTTGTATCCGTATTTGAGAATATTCAAATTTGTATTCGTATTCATTTTAAAAATATGGATTTGTATTCGTATTTGAGACTATTTGATTGTATCCGATCCGTTTCCACCCATAATGATGGAGGAGATGGAATCATGGCACAAGAATCACACCTGGGGCTTTGTGTTGCCACCCAAAGGGCGTAATATTGTTGGTTGCAAATGGTGTTCAAGCTCAAAGAGATTTCTCGAAGATTTGATACTCCAAGGCACAAAGCTAGATTGGTGGCGAAGGGCTTTAGTCAGAAAGAAGGAATAGACTACCATGAGGTATTCTCTTCAGTTGTGAAGCATACTTTGATTCGAGCTTTGCTAGCTTGGTTGCACTATTTGACTTGAAATTAGAGCAAATAGATGTGAATATAGCTTTTCTTCATGGGGACCTTGAAGAGAAGATCTTTATGGCACAACCAAAAGGTTTTGTGGCTGAAGGAAAAGAAGGCCATGTTTGTTTTCTTAAGAAATCATTTTATGGCTTGAAGTAGTTTCCAAGGCAGTGGCACCACATGTTTGATGTTTATGTTAGTAGCCATGGATTTGAGAGAAGTTCATATGATGCTTATGTGTTTCAACAGGTACTTGCAGATGGCTCTCAGGCAGAAGGCCATGTATATGTTGCTTTATGTTGACGACATCCTTATCGCAGGCAAGAGCTGTTCAACTATTGATGAAGTGAAGGCTATGCTCAAGAGTAAGTTTGGGATGAAGGATATGGGTGCAATTATGGACATTCATCGTGGCAAGTCCCAGGGTAGACTTTGGCTCTCACAGAGTTAGTATGTTGAAAAGTTTCTGCTTTGATTTCACATGTCACATGCAAAGCCAGTTTCCACTCCTTTGACGGCATATTTTAAGTTGTCTACTTTATCAGGGTCTTTGGATACAGAGGAGGTAGGGTACATGTCTAAAGTTTCTTATGCCTGTGCAGTTGGTAGTTTGATGTATGTTATGATTTGCACATGTCCTGATATTGCTTATGCAGTTAACGTAGTGAGCCGTTTCATGCCAAGGCCAGGGAAAGAGCATTGGAAGGCAGTGCAGTGGATCCCTATGTACCTTCAAAATGTACATTGGTTTGATGCATGGTCAAAAGGTAGCAAATCCAGGATAGGTTGTTTGTTACTCATATTTTGATTTTGCTAGATATCTTGATGGGAGGCGTTCTCTCATCGGTTATGTATTTCAACTTTGTGGATCTTGTGTTAGCTAAAAGGTAACCTTGCAGTCTACACTTGCATTATCAACCACAAAAGTTGCATTTATGTCTTTGACTGAGGTGGTGAAGGAGGCTATTTGGTTGCATAGTTTTCTTGGTGATTTGGGCATTGAGCAAAACAACTTGATCATGTTGTCTTCTGTGATAGTCAAAGTGCGATCCACCTTACAAAAGATGAAAAGTTGCATGAGAGAACCAAGCATATTGAAGTGCCTAACTTCTTTATTCAGTTTTCATGTGAAAAGAAGACTTCGTATGCAGAGAAGATTGGCACAAAAGACAACCCAATGAATATGTTAACCAAGGTTGTCTCAAAAGTCAGGTTTGAGCATTGCTTGGACTTGGTTGGTATTCGTGCTTGCCTAAGCTAGCTCATGTGGAGCATTGGAGATGGTGAGTTTGCCACTTGTTGATTTGTTCATTTGGAGATGAAGCATTTGAAGATTGGAATTTTGGCATCATGAATCTTGATGTGTTTGCTCTATGGTTCAATTGTTGCTGAGGTAGAGAACTCTGATAAAATGCAGCTCCTAATTTCACCATTTGGAAGTCATTTTGGCTCATTTACCATGCAAAACATTGCTTAGGTATGTTATAGATTGAAATTGGGGGTTGTTTGTAATATTTATCAAGCTGAGAAGCTTTCTGCAAGTTACCATTTTAAGCCTCTTCCCCAACTCGAACCAGAACAGAGGGTTGATTTTCTTGTTTTGGGACGGCTAGGGTTAGGAGAGGAGAGGGTTAGATCCACCAAATCCATCCATTCAAGAGTGAAATTATGGTGTCTACTCTTGATTCAGTATTTTTCTTGCATATGTGTTGATTTGAGTCACAATATTGCTTGCTATTTGTTCATATGTGAAGTTAGGCTCGTATTGATATGAGGCAGCATATGTGTTCTTTGATATGTTGGTCAAGGTAATGGGGATTGATGTTGTAGTGAGTTGGTACTTGCACATATATTGTTGTTGTGAAGTTTGGATGGTTTGGTGTGTGTAGGATTGAAGCAAAGGTTGCTCTTTTGTTTATACATGTAAAGTGTTTGGTGAAATGCTTGTAAGTAACTAGCTTGCTAGTCTTCTTCTACTGCCCCTCTACGCTCACAGGGTTTCTCTCGTGTCACGAGAACAAGAAGCAATACTCTGCGGTCCCTTGGTTAATTATGTAGAGTTTGAAGTTTATGATGGAGGACGAGGACATACATTGGATGTGTGT
This sequence comes from Dendrocalamus latiflorus, assembly GCA_017311315.1. Lineage (NCBI taxonomy): Eukaryota > Viridiplantae > Streptophyta > Magnoliopsida > Poales > Poaceae > Dendrocalamus > Dendrocalamus latiflorus. The sequence continues at coordinate 7,484,407 of CM029630.1, read as the reverse complement.
GAGGCCTGCTGGAAATGGGATTCACTGGGAAAATCAAGTTGATGCACAAGAGCTTCATGCTTATGGCGTATATCGAACCTATACGAGCCATCGATCGAGCACCCAACCAATATCTACTAGTCAATGGTTTTCAGAAATCTATGTGCCCCTAATACTTGGTTGACTGCTCATTTTTTCTTATAAAATCGTTTATATTTTTACAGGTTTTCATCTAGCTTTCAAATTGAATTTTTAAATTAAGAAAAATCAAGCTGTGATGAAAACAGCTTGCATCTTGACTTGCCATAGAGAAAACCTCGTGTCGTGATCCAACAGCGGAAGATCATACTTCAGAGTCGCCATGCGGAAGAAAACTAAATTTTGCTGGTAGGAATTTGTATGTACCTAGCAAAATTCTCGTAATCTGGAAATCCTGGTACACTTATTGGGTGCACCTAGCAAGACTCACCAAAAATCACACCAAAATCATGCAAACCGACAGCTTCTTCTCTCTGTTCCATGTGTTATTTTTTATTTGGCCTCGGGTTGCGTGCGTGATTATTGGCTTTGCATGTGTTCTCGCCGAATTGCATCGTTGCTCCTTTGCAGCAAGATTTTTTTCTTCGTGTGCTATTGTTTGCTGCGTCTTCTTTCCTGGCTTGCATGGCGGATGGGCAAGTAGACGTGCTACGCTGTGTTGCTGTCGCCCACGGAGCTAGGCAGCGCGTCGATGATTTGTTTTTGGATCGGATTTAGCGACTCAACGACGCTCAGATTTGATCGGATGAAAAATTGTTTTCTCGAATCTCAAGACTCTAAATCCCTGTGCTCTGATACCACTTGTTGCAAATAATGCACAGAAAAATAGAGATAAGAGACACAAATTTTTATGTGAAAAATCCTTGCGGGAAAAAACCATGGGAGCTCGAAGGCAAATCACTATAATGAGGAGAGTTTACAATAGAATGTTTGCTCCTCCTATGGGTTACTGGGGTACATATTTATAGCGTGAGGGAAAAGAGTCTCACACGGAGAGGAAACCGAATTAGAGTCAATTGCTACAAATTGACACCACGTCTGATATAACATGTGCATGAACCTGCCATTCCACATCTGACATGAGGCGTTGCAGTGTCCTACACAGACACGATACAAATTCAGATCAACTTTAACAAGATTGAAAGTTGCAAAGACTGGGTTCACTTGCTCTGTTATGAAATGACATAATACTGAGGTTATATATGAATGTGATGGTAAATGGATCTTAAGCTTTCAGCTAGCTTGTTATCTTACATGCACTGATCATTGAAATTACTGTTCATTACCCGTTGATCTCTGTGTTAAATCTATACTTTGGTTAATTTTTTTATCATTTTTTATCATTGCCGAACCCTGTTACCTTGTTAGAATCAATAGAATTCATGTTAAATGAATGATAGATTGATTTTGGGGATCATCTGCATTGTCTAGCAAGTTATATTCATGATCTGTTAGCCTATTTTAATAGCAAGGTTTAATTTTAGCTCAAGATCTAATCTATAACTGTCATATATAATCAAGATTAGATTTTGTCATGGCCGAGATGGCCAAGAATGGATTTTGTGCAACTAGCCATCTGAGAGCAATATATATCAATTAAAATCTTGATAACATGTTGATTTGGTCATACATGTTATGCTTTGTTGAGATTAGCATCTCATTACGATTGTTTACATGTGTATATGCTGATTTTAGACTCTTACAAAATATATTTGTTGGGCATATGTTTTAATGACTTAAAGAGTTCACATGATTATATGTTGATTAAATCATTTATATGCTTTGTTTATCATGTTTGCGTATTTATCAATTTTGCTGGAATTAAATATAAATATATGCTTATACCGCAATATTTACAACATATGGCACCCTCCTACGGCTTCTTCATCAATGACACCACTCTTTATCATCGACTACCTTACTTCGACGACTACTTCGACGGTAGACAACTCCACCATTGGCTTTTTGCATAGCACCCCATCGTTAGCTTCTACTCTAGCTTAAGCATCCTCGTCAGCTTCTTCTTCAGCCGGAGTGTCCGCGATGCTCCCACTCCGACTACGGGGGATGTTGAGAATACAACTTGTATGACAAGACTATTAGAGATAGTTAGAATCAATTAAGATTTGTATCCGATTCCTTGATTATCTTTAGTAGATTGACTTGATCTCCAGGCCACTGTATACTCACTATATATGCCCTGAGGCTTAAACAATACAATCATCTCAATTATTCGCCCTATTCTATCCTCCTACACATAGTTTCATTGTCAGTGCTTGCTGTTCACTTCTACATGGCCAACAATAATATTTTCCCACAAGAATTACAAAGAGCTCTCGTCTACGACGTGCGCCTTCATTTATTTGGCCTTAATCCTGCAACACTAGCGTTGAAGCTTTATGGTACTATAGTTGGTAAGCGCTTCAGTGGTTGGTGAGTCAGTAAAGTCTTAGTTGGTACTCTCGGCTCAGCCGTCCATAAATAACCGGTTTCGAACACAGAAAGAACAAATAAAACAAAAAAAAATTCTAGTGTGTTTCTATAGAGTTGCAACACAACAAGAGCGAGGATGGAGAAGGGTGACGAGAGGCCAATGGCAAGAGCTGGCCAACATCGAAATTAAGATATTATGGGAATGGGATGCGTCGAAAATTTGAGTTGAGGATGCAGGACTGGCTTCCGGCGGGAGCTCACCCGACAAGTCTCTGTGAGCCCGTGTGGCTGTGCTATGGTTCCGTGCAGGCCGGCGGCCGGTGAGGTTGTCTCGCAACGAAAATCAAACGAGTGTCCATTCTGTTAAGAAACCTGGGTCTGGGCAGGAGCCTAGCCTCATGGTAGCACCTCACCAGTAGACTATAACTAGAGAGAGCCGTGCCGGCAGAATTTGTACTCATGCAATCAAAAACAATAAACAAAGATCAGGAGTTCTCTCTACTTCTCTCTGTGTTTTCAATCTATTATTCTGTCTTCTATGATTGATTCGTTTCTATTAAGCAGAGGAATTGATCGGATTGGTTGCCAGCGACGGTTCCTCAACACGTTATCAGCACGACTTTACTCCGGTGAATTGAAGGCAATCATCGAAACCTAATAAATTGAATTATCTAGATCGTTGTAAATTCGCAATTTTCGCGTTCTAGATTGATTTTGTACGGTGCAAATCCGCTCTTACCTACCGCGAGCAGACTTGAAGTCGCCGGCACAATGTCAATCGATAGATTGCATACAGAGTAGATGTTGATTGCACTGTAGATGAAAAAAGAAAGAAAAAAGAAAAACAATTTCGCACGGGTGCCCAGTACGGCAAATACGCGTGAAGCAGGTCGCCGGCCCGCCGCCGGTCACCGGTCTGCCACCGACAGCTCGGTCACCGCCCTGCATGGCTACCGCCACCGAATGTGTCTACACAGAAAGTGATTTGCTACTTATGAGCCATCGAATGGTGGTTCAGATTCTATGGACAACGACACAAAGTGCAGAGTTGTTGGTATTGGCATAGTCAGATTCATGATGTTTGATGGTATAGTTCATACACTCACAGATATTCGTCATGTGGTTGGACTGAAGAATAATTTGATCTCATTCAAGGCACTTGATCTGAAGGGCTACATGTTTGTGATTCATAGCATTAGATCAAGGTGTTCGGAGGCTCCATGTGTATGATGAAGGCCCTTATTACTCCAAATATAGATGATTTATATTTCTTACAGGGTAGCTTACTTACTGGGTCAACTTCAGTGGCTTCAGACGCTCCGTCCCCTACCCTTCGATGTGGCAGCAGCGAAGCTGGCGACTAGCCGAAGTAGATGCTCGAGCGCTCCGTCCCCTAACCTTCGAAGCGGTGGCAGCGGAGCTGGCGACTAGGCAAAGTAGGCACTCGAGCGCTCCGTCCCCTACCCTTCGAAGTGGCGACAGTGGAACTGGCGGCTAGCCGCGCGATCTTGCGCTTGTTTGTAGTGCGTAAAGTGCGTGGACTTCGCGCGTCTTATTTATACTCCGTACAATGCACGCGGAGACTGCACGTCTTATTTAGACGCCGTGGAGTGCACGCGGAGGCCGCACATCTCATTTATACTCTGTAGAGTGCACTCGCGGGCCGTGCGTCTTATTTATACTCATGTAGAGTGCACGCGGAGGCCGCGTGTCTTATTTAGACTCTGTAGAGTGCACGCAGAGGCCGCACGTCTTATTTATACTCCGTAGAGTGCACGTGGAGGCCGCGCTCATACTTAGACTCCATAGAGTGCACGCGGAGGCCACACGTCTTATTTATACTCCGTAGAGTGCACGCGGAGGCAGCGCGTCTTATTTATACTCACGTAGAGTGCACGCGGAGGCCGCGCGTCTTATATATACTCCCCAGAGTGCACGTGGAGGCCGCGCGTCTTATTTATACTCCGTACAGTGCACGCGGAGGCCGTGTGTCTTATTTATACTCACGTAGAGTGCACGCGGAGGCTGCGCGTCTTATTTATACTCTGTAGAGTGCACGTGGAGGCCGCGCGTCTTATTTATACTCCGCAGAGTGCACGCGGAGGCCGCGCGTCTTATTTATACTCACGTAGAGTGCACGCGGAGGCCATGCGTCTTATTTATAGTCCGTAGAGTGCACGCGGAGGCCGCACATCTTATTTATACTCATGCAGAGTGCACGCGGAGGCTACACGTCTTATTTGTACTCCGTAGAGTGCACGCGGAGGTCGCACGTCTTATTTATACTCTGTAGAGTGCACGCGGAGGCCGCACATCTTATTTATACTCATGTAGAGTGCACGCGGACGCCGCGCGTCTTATTTATACTCCGTAGAGTGCATGTGGAGGCCGCACGTCTTATTTATATTCCGTAGAGTGCACGCGGAGGCCGCGCGTCTTATTTGTACTCCACTGAGTGCACGCGGAAGCCGCACGTCTTATTTATACTCTGTAGAGTGCACGCGGAGGCTGCGCATCTTATTTATACTTCGCAGAGTGCACGCGCAGGCCGCATGTCTTATTTATACTCCGTAGAGTGTACGCGGAGGCCACACGTCTTATTTATACTCCGCAGAGTGCACGCGGAGGCCGCACGTCTTATTTATACTCCGAAGAGTGCACGCGGAGGCTTGCCTCTGCGCGTCTTTACACAGGATGAGACAAGTTTCGCAAATGGTGGACTTAATTATTGCCCCGTTTGCACGGGCGAGCGATTACAAAAGGCAGGGTACCAACCATGTTGTGGGCATCCCTTCGGCCTCATACATAATATCGCTGCAACCTATCTGCATTCCATGTGTGTCGGAGGGTCTGTCCTTCCAACGTTGTGAGGCGGTACGCTCCACGCTGCAAAGCCGCAGCGACGACGTAGGGTCCCTCCCACTTGGACTCCAGCTTGCCGACCGTCTCTGCATGAAGTACCATTTTGAGGACGAGGTCTCCCGGCTGGAATTGATGTGAGTATACGGTGCGGTCGCGCGCACGCGCCATTTGGCATGTGTACTTCGCGACGTGCTGAGTGGCGCTCACCCGATCCCCGTCAAGAAGATCGAGGGACAACTCACGCTCTTCCGCCGGGGCCTGGATGAGGACTCTACTCGAGCTGGCCTTAATTTCTTCGAGTGTCACTGCCTCGTTGCCGAAGAGAAGTTTGAACGGTGTGAACCCCATCGGATGTGTCACCGTCATGCGAAGGGACCAGAGTATGCTGTGGAGCTCGTCTAGCCACTTGCCCTTTTGGCAACCTAACGAGGCGCTTCTTGACTCCGGTAGAGATGGCGCCATTCGCCCGCTCGACAGCTCCGTTAGACTATGGGTGCCCGACCGAAGCGAATCGGAGCGTGATGCCCATGCTGTCACAGAACTCCTTGAATGCAGCAGAGTCGAATTGTAGGCCATTGTCCACGGTGAGCTTCCTAGGCACTCCGAAGCGACATATGATGCTCTACCAAAGGAAGCACCGCATGGCCGCAGAGGTTATCCTAACTAGAGTGATGGCTTTGGGCCACCTGAAAAAAATACTCCAAGGCGACTACAATGAACCGAAGGTCTCCCGGGGCCAGCAGAAGTGGCCCAACGACGTCGATGCCCCACCGTGCCAACGGCCACACTGGGGGGATGGGCTACAAGCTTGTCGAAGGTCTACGGATGACCCACCCCATCCATTGGCAGCCTTGGCACCGACGCACGAGGTCTTGCCCATCGGCGATGGCGGTTGGCTAGTAGAAGCCTTGCCTGAATGCCTTGCTGACCAGAGACCTCGGCGCAATGTGCGAGCCGCAGAGCCCCGCATGAATATCCGTGAGGAGGTGCTTTCCTTCGCCACGTGACAGACATCGCAGAAGTGGGGCACAGACTCCCTTCTTGTAAAGGACACCGTCTAGTACCTGGAAGGATCTGGCGCGGTGTTGTAGACGTCGTAGCTCGAGGGGGTCGTCCGATTCGGCTATGCCTTGCAAGAAATCGTAAATGGGCTCCCACCAGTTGCCCTGCTGGGCAATTTGATGGAAGAGGGCCGCGTCGCGGTTGTCTTGTGCGATGGTTGCCGTAGGCAAGATCTCGTAGAACGCTCCCTCGGGGAGGGGGAGCTGCTGGCTGGCGGCCTTCGCGAGGACGTCTGCTTGCTCATTGTCTGCGCGAGGAATGGCCTTGACTATGATGCCCAAAAAGTGGTGCTCCTTCGCTCTCACCGCTGTTAAGTACTTGGCCAACTCGAGGTCCTTGACTTGGTAGGATTTGTCGACATGGCCTGCTACCAGATGGGAGTCGGTGCGGACAAGGACCCTCCGTGCGCCCAGAGCTTTAAGCTTCGCAAGGCCGAAGAGCAATGCCTCGTACTCGACTGTGTTGTTGGTGGCTGGAAATCCAAGGCGCACCCAATACAGCAAGCGATGACCCTCCGGGGTAGCGACTACTACGCCTACCCCAGCGCCTGGAGCGCTGTAAGCCCTGTCGGTGTTGAGCGTCCACACCGGGTCCTCTGGTTGTTGCACGTGTTGAGCCGAGGGAGTCCAGTCCATGAGGAAGTCCGCGAGGACTTGGGATTTTATTGCCGTTCGCGAGGCGTACGTCAAGGAGAACGGCGCGAGCTCGGTCACCCACTTGCCAATACGCCCCGTGGACTCCTTTTTATGTAGCATCTCCGCCAGAGGGAACGTGGACGGCACAGTGATGGGATGAGGAAATAATGCCGGAGCTTCCTCGAGGCCATGACCAGTGCGTAAGCCAACTTCTCAAGCACCGTATACCGCGTCTTGGTGCCCTGTAGGGCTTCGGAGACGAAGTACACGAGCCGCTGAAGGGCACCCTCCTCGAGGACAAGGACGGCGCTGACCGCTGTTGCTGTAGCGGTGAGGTAGAGCAGGAGGGGAGCCTCTGGTGCTGAGGCGACCAATGTGGGAAGGCTTGCGAGGTGCTTCTTGAGGTCGTCGAAAGCCTTCGCACAGTCATCATCCTAGTGGAATCCGTCGCAGCCGCGGAGGGTCTTGAAGAATGGTAGGCCCCATTCCGCTGCCCTGGATAAGAAGCGGCTTAGCGCGGCCATGTGGCCAGTAAGCCTCTAGACATCCCACGTTGTCTTGGGCGGCTCCATCGCGAGGATCGCGTCAACTTTGTCGGGGTTCGCCTGGATGCCGTGTTCGGACACGAGGAAGCCCAAGAGCTTCCCCGCTTGCACGCCGAAGATGCACTTGTCCGAGTTGAGCATGATGCCCGCTCTCCTAAGGTTGTCGAAGGTCTCTTGAAGATCTTGACCGTGGGAGGTGAGCTACCTGGTTTTGACAACCACATCGTCGACGTAAGCCTCCACATTCCTTCCGAGCTGCAAGGCCAGCGCCAGTGCGACGAGATGGGTAAATGTTGCCCCCGCATTCTACAGGCCAAAGGGCATCCTGACAAAGCAGTATGTCCCTACCGGCGTGATGAAGCTGGTCTTGTCCTCGTCGTCCTTGGCCTGTAGATCTGGTGGTAGCCAGTCCGACCGCCGGAAAACTCCCGGTCTGACCACAAGAGGAGGAGCGGTCAAACTGCCTAAATGAGGCCGGTCTGACTAGGAACAAATTCAGCGAAAGAAACAGAGGCGAACGAAAAACAGAGAGAGGCTGACCGAAAACTAACTACACAGTGAATATTGAAAAAAGGAGCGAAAAACAGAGAATTGGACGAACGATTGATGTTCCTCTTAGGTCAATTGATCAAAGCTTCAACCTAAACAGAAAACCAACCTCAGGAAGTGACAATTCAGATTGAAAGAACAACTCTATAGAAAATTCAGACAGAGCAGAGAAAACATTCAACTGCAAGAGCTGAAAACAGAAAATGAGGCCCAGATCCAAATAGCCTGTGATTCTCTAATCTTATGAACATGAGACTTTTGATCACAACAGGGAAAGGGCCTTAGATTGAGAAAACACAAAACTAAAACAACTTTTAGCTGAAATTCATCAGTGAAGAATGGTTGAACAGAGAAACCGAGGAGATGGAAATTTCTCAACCACTGAATCCAATTTGCAACCAGATTTTGATTTACTGATCATTTGGCTAAGAGATTTCAAACCTAGAAAAAATATGACCTCTAATCCAAGAAGAAATCAAGAACACAAGACTCCTCTGCTTACAAGAACAGTAAACCCTATAAATGGAAGAAGCAGAGAAAATCTAAACACTACTAGAAAATCCCCTAACGCAACGGCGGAAAATCGTGGCAATAGGGCCAAAATCGTGGCAACAGCTACCAATTGCCACAATATCACTTCGTTGGCAGCCGTTGCAAAAAAGTGAGTGGTGAAAGGTCTTTGCAACGGTTTTGCGTCCTGTTGCAAGAGCAATGCTAATTGCAACGTAATCATGCGTTGCAGGTGATAGGTGTTGCAACATACCATATTGTGGCAATACGGTATATTGCCACTTTTCAATCCGTTGCAAAAGGCTTTATTACCACGCATATGTTTCGTGGCAGCAGGAGCTAATGCCACGTCGTTGTTTCGTGGCAATAGGTTATAATGCCACGCTAATTTCTTCATTGCATTAGAGCATTGTTGCAACGCGATACGTCCAGTGGCAATAGTCCCTATTACCACGAAAATTAGTTCGTGGTAATAATCTTTTTGGCAACAGAGGATGTTTCATGGTAATAATCTTTTTTGCAACGGAGGATGTTTCGTGGTAATAATGTTTGTTGCAACGTAGGATTTTTCATGGCATCAGAGCATTTTTGCAATGCAATGTATCTGGTGGCGATAGGCTCTATTGCCATGGAAATTAGTTCGTGGTAACAATATTTGTTGCATCGGAGGATGTTTCATTGCATTAAAGCATTTTGCAACGCAATCTGTCTGGTGGCAATAGGCCCTTATAACAACGAAGTACAAATGTTGCATTTACATATATTGCAACAGAAGGTTTCTATGGCAATGCATTTTGCATTCTGAATTCGGCTATTAAACATTATTTGAACAGAATTAAATAATTATAAATTTTGCAACAACAATATGGAATGAAACCATCATTAATTGTAATATATTGCCAGTAAAATAGTTTGTACAATCATCAAGCAAAAGTTACTATTACTATAGCAATGTTATTGAAAACTGGTAACTAAAATTGATATAACATAAATATTCTAGCTATATTAGGCTTCAACATAGCTTGTTTGCATCAGCATTCTGCTATCTTGTCTTAACCTTGCCATGACTCCGAGTCCGAGTGATCCTATTAAAAAGAACAAAGGAATCACATCTTAATCTTACAGAAACATGACATGCACACATTGCAAGAAATTATATCAGAATCTCAACCTACTTTATCATTTATGTTTTCCAATGGTCACAGCAGTCAACAAGAGTATGGTGTGGCTTTGCAATGACATGAAGCAAGTTTAGACACATAGAAAAAATGACAGTAATTCCTCACAAAAGAAATCACCCTTAGATCATTAGAAGGGAAAATCAAATCAGTATATAGGGGATATCATGGCACCAATGGTCTAATGCTAGTGGGATACATGAACAACTTATATCAGTTATGAATGTTTAATGTTTTGTAAAACATGATTCATAAACACATCCAATTTTGAAGCGTAACTTCAAAAGTTCATCAAGTATAAACATGGCAAAAGATAAGTGCTAGGTGATTGACCATTTAATTAGATCAAATTCAATAGAAAGTCTGTTCAAGCTAATTACAAATTGCAACCCGAGCATTTTCATACATAATTACAAGGGAAGCATATATATTGTGCATTTATGCAAACTGACAACTTCTTTACATTTGCTTCATTTTCATGTATCAGGCTTAACATCATTCCCCAAGGAAAGCCCCATCTCTTCACACGCCTAACAACTTCATACCACCTGCGCAATCGCCGCATTACTCCCCTTCTACCCAATACCTGAATTCTTGCACAGTAAACGCTAAAACTAATAGCAATCAGCACACCACTCACTTGACATAAACCAACCCCACAAACCAAATGGACAGGCATTCCAAGCAAGAGAAAGCAGCGCCGTTACCGAATCAATCAGCCTAGGAGATCATTTCCAGGTATGTCATCTGCCAGCTAAGATAAACAAGGAAAAAACATTAATAAGTAATTGATTAAATTACTGAGCAAGTTAAATAAAGATTACCATGTATTGCAGCTTGTAATTGTATTGCAGCAGCAGGTGTTGATTAAAAAAAGCAAAACCCTTGAATCAACAAGTTGTTGTCATCAAAATATAACATACTGCAGTTCATACCTGTTCGTTCCTTGCCAGTACACGTTTTGACGCAGCATTCCTTAGACTTTGTGAGGAAATGTAATACGCTGAAGCATTGTTTTTTTGAGAAGTGCCTCCTTTTTTATTTGAACGTTTGTTGCCAACAGTGTTTGTTGTGTCAGGCGTAGCTGCAAAAGGATTAGTTTGGACGATGCTTTCAGGATTAGTCTGCATACAAAAAATGATAAAACAATTTAGCTTGCATAAAGTTTCCAAGACTGGAGTTGGTGAAAACAATGATACAATTTTTATACCTGCTGTAATGTGGCTTCCCTTTGTTCTGCAAGGGCTGCAAGCATCTCTTTCCTCATTTCTTCTCTTAATGCTTGTCTTTTCTTGTCCTCTTTTTCTTGAAGCTGTTGCATTTTTCTTCCAATATCCTTTCCCGTTCAGCAACTTCTTTTTCAAGTTTCTCTTTTAACGATTCTACCTCACCTTGGAGCTCAATATTCTTTTGGTTGGTTGCAGCTGTAGCACGAGCTTGTTCTAGGAATTGAACATTCAGCATACGACTTTGTGTTGGATATTTCGACAAGTACCCATGACCATGAAGTCTAGTTACTTTGCATCCTGTGGTTTCCTTGTACGATAACTAGAAAAAAGCATTCTCCTCTTCTCTTGTAAGACTAGATAAGTCAGATTATTGTTCTCTCTCCATAATTCGGTTGCATGCATTATCCTAAGAGGAAGGTCATAATTGAAGTAAGTAGAATTCAGAACTGAATGGATGCACAATATATTGAAGCATGCTGTGACTAGTGAAATTTCTGATTTACTAACATAGACATCCTTCGAAGCATTGTTTGACCATTGTCCATTCTTCATGTGAGTAGTCATCCAAAGATTCAAATCATTTGGCTCTTCACCAGTTACAGGGTCTCTCTAAAAGATGGGAACAATGTATCATATGAGTTTGTCATTGATGAAAAAGAACCATATTAGTATGTCATAATTACCTGCTCATAGCTTATTCGAGAAAACGTTCTGCTTCCCATGATGTGCATAGTCTTTTGTTTATAACGGTTTTTAGAGTTCTTGCTGCTAATTTTCTGAAATCAGTAGAAAAATGCATTAATTAAAGGAAATGCTATCGATCTTGGAATTAGTAGAAAAAAAGTGTTCCAAACTTTCATCTATTTTGTTCCATATTTGCAAGTGTATAGTAAAATTATAGGAAATGGTACCGAACTTGGAATTTCTCAGATCCAAAATACAACTGCAAGTAGTGCCACTCAACAATGTCTACATCTACGGGCTTATTTTTCATCCTCTCGGCATAAGTGTTGTATGCCTTGTATGTAGAACTTAAAGCTGATCGCCATCCTTTGTACCTCTCTTTGGCAATCGACCATATCTTTTCCTTTTCATCCACAGTGCTTGGAATGTCCCACCTTTGCTGTTTTAAGTTTAAAGACAAAGAAAAGGTGAATTATTTGGTAACCTGGGACTGTGCATGCTTAGGCAACAAAAAAATATGCACGTACCAGTACATCGGATGCTATTGAATTTCTGACATTAGGCTCTATATCCTTCCACTTTTTGACTCCAATGAGTGGTGCCCTTTTCTTTGTAAACAGTACCACTTCATCCACAAAAGCACGGTTGTTGTCTCCTATGGGACCTCCAAGCCTAGATGAAAATTCAATCTTAAGTTTCTGCTCACCACTCTTTATTCGCTTGTTGGCTGCTGCTATACCCTTAAGGGTACCACGTCCCTCTTTTTTGAAGCCTCCGCCGGAAGCTAATTAGAAACCAATTACAATTAAATGATTAGACACATTCAGAATGGAAGTTTTGAAGCTTAAAATAAAAATTGTTCAAAGCAAAATATACCATCATGTTTTTTCCTTTGACGTCTAGCATGAGATGGCCAACACGGAGGAGTTTCGCTGCTGCCATGACTTTCCTCTTCAGCTAGTATTTCATCATCTTGGCTATGCTGATCTAAATACGATACTGCATATATATCCAACATCAGATGCAAAGGTACACAGAAGGATTTATGTGATCAGGTAAAATAATCTTATGTGCTAACAGACCAAACACTGTAAACATCTAATAACCTATGGATGTAAAACCTCAGTTCACTGCAGTATAAAAGAACATCTCCTGTACGGCTGTACTAACAGACAGAACACTACAAACAAGGTACCAATGGACAAGAGCCAATAGCATGTCACTTACGTGTCCCCATTCTGCTTGGTGTGTGTGGGGGAGGGGGGCACCAATGGACAAAAAAAATGCCATTCTGTTTGTTCAGAAAAAAAAGAGCAAGCATGCATGCAGTAGGCGCAGGGCGTAACAATGATGCCTGGGTGCAATTAGGATGTCGCGATCTTGCGATAGCCTACGTATGTAAAAGAACGGAGCTGCAGGACCTGCTCCCTGGCATGCGAGTACCGAACTACTGATGCTGGCATGGCATGGCAATGGTAACTCAAAAAGCGGAGCACACTTGATCATAAGCTGCGCAGTGCCAGTAGCTTTGCTGCTACTACTGTGCACACCTTGGAAACTTCTGGTGTGTGTGAAGAAGGCCTACGCTAGCTAGGAGCTGTGGTCACTGGAGTTTAGCACATTTTTATGCAATCACAAACTCTGGTAAGCGTCAGACCATGAAACATCAACATCAAATCTCTAGCGAGAGAGCCTACGATGATTTTCAAGACTTAAAGGTATCTAGGCCCTTTGCGAACCAGGAATTTTAGGGAAAATTTTCGAAAATCTTATAGAAACTAATTCAGTTCCTTTATAAGTTATTAAAAATTTCTGTGTTCCAAACAGAACATTAATTGTTTTGCTTTTGGGAAGATTCGGCACCAATTAAGTTATTCCTTTATTCAGTAAATGCTTTTTCTAGAGAATACTTATGATTTTATCGTATTCAGATGTGTCTAGCTTCTTTAGGAGCATTATGAATCAAGAACAAATAGGCCATTTTGTTTTGAATACGAAATCATATCCCTCAGTTAAAAATATCCCTCAGTTTGCACTAATTCATATCCCTCAGTTTTCTCTTCTAAGTGATTTAAATACGAAACAGCCTCAGTTTCCACAGGAGAATTGCACGCAACTTAAATTTTTTTTTCACCTTGCCATCCCATGTCTCAACACCCTTTAACCAAAGATCTTTAAGCTCATCAATCAGGGGCTGCAAATATACATCAATGTTATTTCCTGGAGAAGTAGGACCCGGTATCAACATTGACATCATCCAATAAGGTTGCTTCAAGCACAACCAAGGTGGCAGGTTGTAAGGGATTAAAATGACAGGCCATGTAGTATATGAAACATTCAGCATCCCAAAAGGATTAAAGCCATCAGATGCAAGTCCCAACCTAACATTGCGAGGATCCAAAGCAAAATCCTTGTACGTTTTATCAACATGATTCCATGCCAAGGAGTCAGCAGGGTGCCGCATTTTTCCATCTCGGACCAGGCCCTCGTTATGCCAACGCATATATGCGGATGTGGTCGCATTCATGTACAACCTTTGCAGTCGAGGAGTAACTGGGAAATACCTTAGGACTTTTTGTGGGACACGCTTCTTGGCTACCTCCTCCTTATGCGTGGAAACAATCGGTTTCCATCTGGACTCACCACATGTTGGACATGTATCCAACTTAGCATAATCCTTCCGAAATAACACGCAATCATTCACACAGGCATGTATCTTTACGTAGTTGAGGCCAAGATCCCGAACAACCTTTTGCACTTTATCCAATGTGTCTGGAACACAGTGACCTTCAGGGAGAACAAGCGAGAACAACTGAAGTATGTCCTCTAATGCACTGTTACTAATACCATACATGCACTTAATCTGAAAGAGCCTGACAATGAAAGATATCTTAGTGGCCTCCTTGCAACCTGGATACAATTCCTTCTTCGCTTCTGTTAATAATTTAAAGAATTTCTTTGCTTCTTCATTTGGCTCTTCATTAATAGTACCTATGATGTCTCCATGTATAGCACCCCTTATTAGCGTTGAAACCAGTTCATTCACAGCACTACGGTCACCTGTTGCGCCATCATCGACATCTGTTGCAGTGGTGCCCTCATGTAAATCATCTTCTCCTTGGATGAAGCTTTCATCAAACCCTCTGAGAACCAAATGACTCTGAACCTCTGTTTTTGTTCTGTAGTTCATGCAACGACATCTTCTACATGGACATGGTGCAGTTTCTCCTGGAGCAGTCCCACCAAATTTAATTTCAATAAATTTCTTGAAACCTTTTTGCCACTCATCTGTCGTAAAATGCATGCGCATCCAACTCCTACCATCAACAGGCATGTTCTTCCAGTCCAAATGAACACAAATAACTAGTTCAGCCACTGCAACACAAACAAAGACAAAAGTAAACATATATATTTCAAATCATAATTATTGTATAGTACCCCCTCAGTTATATTCAAACAACTTACTTTTAGTCAATACTGGAAATGAAACGATTAAAAATTTTCTTATCAAATAGATCAACTCTATTACTTCAAAACAAGGTATAACATTCCGATAGCACAACGAAGTATGCTCTCTTCAAAAGGAGTATGAAAATCTTTAAGGAGTATATAATCACAAATTTGAGGTATATACGACATGAGAATTTATAGAATTATTTACCATACAAAAAAGGAAGTATATCTCTTTGCTACATCCTGAACATGTACATATTTAAGTGCAAAAAACTGAAGAGGGATATCACCATCCAAAGAAGTATCTCTCAGTGATAATGCTTTGGAAACAAAATTTTGAGTCAACCGACAATAATTTTTATGTACAATATGTAATAAGCATCGCTCAGATAACATAGAAATAAACTTGCTTCTTGTTTGCTTCTAGTATGGCATCCTTTCATGCTTTCACAGCTAGCAATACACAGTCCATTCCTTCCTAATTTGCTGATACTTCTTGCCACCATCAACATCCTGCTGGGTTTGGTAGTTCATAGAACAGGTGTCATGCATCTATTTTGATTTCTGACTATAGATTTTTGAGAGCCTGCGATCATTTTGTAGGAGTATAACCGCCAACAAATTAGTGGTGGCTATATTTCATTGGAAATTAGTTGTGGCAGTTGAAAATGCAGTGTTCGTACTATAAACAATGCAGTGTTCCTTATATTCATTCTACTAAAAAAATGGAATGGTTGCTTACAGACTAGTAGTGTACTTCTGAAATAGAGCATCTCTATTTCTTATGAAATAAATTCTGCACACTAATGAACACTTTTATCCATCCAGAACCAACATTCTTATCAAACAAATTATAAATATTAACTCAAAAAATTTCTTAAGTGCTTCAGCTATTACCCTTACAAAATTTATCAATAGATCACAAGATGGCGAAGACGGCGACGGGATTCTGGTCGAACACCGTGCGGGTGGTGGTCGCCTGCACAACGCCGGTGTCGATGGCGACGGAGCCGTTGGCGCGGGTGATGTTGAGGGTGAAGCGGCCGGCCTGGCTGAACTCAGTGTGTTGGTAACAAGCCAAGGATTTTGCTCACTCTCAACCGAACTTCACACAGTCTGTATTTGTCATGTGGGGACGTACATACGTACGCCGCCGTCCCACATCTGCTAACAGTGCACTGGCAATACCTTGCGCGGATGGACAGAATGAGTTACCATCGGGTTCAGGTCTTGCAAAGGATTAAGAGTTGGTTTCCTAATAGCTTAAGGTAATAGACTAATGATTGGTTTCGGTTAGAATCCCTTACGGATTGTATTCCAGTTGAGTAGAGTCCCTCTCCGTATTGCTTTCCAATCGGAGCGTTAAGGACATGATAAATACTTTGCAGATTGTAATTGAGGAAGATAAGAAATACTTTACCTCTATCTCCAGTTTGTCTCGTTTCCCTGCTATCTTCTTGCCGTTCTCCCTTTCAGACAGTGCCGGCTCTGGGGGTAGGCCGGAGGGGCGTCGGCCTAGGGCCCCGGGCCAGGGAGGGCCCACCCCCGCGCCAGACTTGCTACGGGCCTACGGCAGAACGCAGAAGCCTGCATGGCTGCACGGTACGGGAGAGCCCAGTTCGGCAGAAGCCTGCATGGCTCATGGCTGCATGCATGATGCATGCGTGCAGGCCTGCGGGGCTGCGGTTCCCAGAAGGCAGAAGAACGCCGCCCGTCGCTACTCGCTACTCGCGTCGAATCCGCCGAATCGCCGAAGTCAGAAGTGGCGAAGTGCCGATCGTGAAGACTCCTGCGCGCTGCGCCGCCAGCGCCGGAATCGTGGCCGGTGGCCGTGAGGCGTGACTGCGTGAGGCCGTCGCTCGCAGCCCAAGAGTCCGAGACTCCGAGACAGGCCGCAGGCGAGACCGGAGACTCCAATACGGCAATACGGCAAGTCAGGCATACAGCAATACTCCATCTGTGTCCCGTGATCGCCATGACGCCATCGGTGATCCGTCCAACGTCCATCCGTAAGACCGTAATCTACTAAATACTAATCCGTTCTGGCGTTCTGCAGTTCTGCTCTGCTTCCTCGGCTCCTCGCGCGGTCGCTCCGTTATGAAAGATATTGGATATTTGTCGCTCCTATTTGAGGTAAATTAATTCTTACTAGTTACATTTAGTTTATGAACTAGTTAGTACCTAATTAGTTTATCATGTTAGAACTATTGATTTGTGTCACTTTAGACAATATAAAGTTTAAACTGCATATTTTATAAGTAGAAAAAAATTTATAGTAAAAGGCCCATACAGCCAAATTCGCCCTAGGGCCCTTGAAAAGGTTGAGCCGGCCCTGCTTTCAGATCCTTCTTCCGCCGCCGAACTTCGCCAGCAGCGGCGCCACGGCGCGACCACCAGCCGTGCACGGGTACCAACTGAGATCACGGGTCCGAGACCGTGACAGTATTTCTGGATGATGAACAGGAAAAACAGAGGAGCATAGTTCAGAGTTTGGCACCGAGAATTACATGGACGCAGCCTCTAATATTGACCATCTCCCAAACCGAGTCATGGTCCATCTCCTTTAACCGTGCAAACAAAAAAAAGGCCATGGGCCGACTGGAAACATTGTCGGACATAGAGAAACCGACACAATGTCTAACTCGGCCAAGTACCAACTCAAAGCCTTAATAGGTGCGCCTGGTATTCGGACTCCACGCCAAACAACAAATAAACAAAAAAAAAAGAAACAACATGGCCAACTAGATAATCATTGGACTAGAAGTGTCTTCACGGGTTGGCATAATTTTATTGTTTACAACAGTTCCGTCACACGTTCTTGCCATGCATGCATGTGCTTCTTATTTTGTTTTTCTTTGTCTCAATTCACATACGCATGCATGCATGATTTTCTTGCTCGTTCGATTTTTTCTGGCTTCGGCATCCATCGTCTTCTCATGTATAAACCTAAGACTAATTTAAATACTAGTATTAGGTAGCAGCCAATTCTCATGTAAATTAAAGCCAAATTTAATTAGAAGCGAGTTCATCTGTTGATTAATCTTTTTAGCTCGTGCTCGCGTAATCGGTCCAATTGAGATGCCCTCATCATTTTGTATACTTGAAGTGATGGACGTTGCACTAGTATCGACGAGGTCTTCCAAACGCATATTTACTTTAGGCTTGTACAGATCGAGTATGGGCCTGTATATAATTAAATAAAATAGTGGTAGATCTTTATCTCCAAGTATAATCATTAAATACCCAATTAAATTAGAGTTCACCTGATAATATTTAATATGGCTCAATAATTCCTTCCAGTTAAATAATATATTTAACTGAGAAGTGCAAGACATATTGCGCGTATCCGCGTCAGCGAGATTGATTTCCCAGGGGTTACTCACGTGTCCTTTCCCATAACGCAAATACTGTAAAAGAATAAGTGCACAAATATTTGAACAAAGCATATGCCTAGCCTAGTGGTAAGAAAAAGGTTTATGACCGTGAAGGTCCTGGGTTCAAGACCTAGGACATGCTCTTTTTTCTATTTTCGCTTAAATAAATTGTGGCAACACAATTACTTTTTGCCACCCAACAAGTTTTTCTTCCAACAAATTTAAATCGTGGCAAACCTTTATTGATGCAACGCTTTACAATTTCGTTGCAACATATACAAACCTTTTACAACACTAGTTAAAGATTATGACAACGCAATCAATTCGTGGCAATAAAACATTTATTGATGCAACGCTTCACAATTTCGTTGCAATACATATCAACCTTTTGCAACGTAATTTAAAGATTATGGCATCGTAATAAATTCGTTGCAATATTGTCAACTCATCGCAACCACTTACAATTTCGTTGCAATAACATTAACATATTGCAACGAAATTCAAGATTATCACAACGCAGAAAATTGCGTGGCAATATTGTCAACTAATCGCAACGATTTTGAAAGTGGTGGCAACAACACATACCTCTTGCCACGAAAGTCAAGATTTTTGCAACGCAATAAATTAGTGGCAATATTGACCACATATCGCAACATTTTATCCAAACTGTGGCAATAAGGCCTACCTATTGCAACAAATTTTGTACCGTTGCAATGTGTTTCGTGGCATTAGGGAGATTTTCTAGTAGTGAAAGAGAACAACTTCTCGGAAAGAAAACTACTTCTCGGAAAGAAAACTACTTCTCGGAAAGAAAACTGTGAAGAAATGTTTGCTCTCGGGTATAAGCTAGCCAAGCGGCCTTGAGGAGATACCCCGTTCAGAGTAGAGTCAAATCTTAGGAAAATCGCAAGAACCAGAGACCAGACAACATACACCGACCGAAAACCCAAACAAGACAAGATAGAACAAAGAGACTGCAATCATCTCATCACAAAGTGAACAGCTCAAAGATAGAACTTGAAATGTATGCAAAGATATGAATGACTGCATTAACAAGAGTTCTACAGCCATTCCATACCCATTCTCACATTCTGAGAAGAACACACGCAAAAGAAAATAGCTACTGCCAACTAGCTCTCCCAGATACAACTCACACCCAAAAACGGGAAAAAGGAAAAGAGCTGCCAGCACCTGAGTTCTAGCATCTATTTATAGCCTCAAATTATTGAGTTTACAACTAGCTTTACCCAATAGCTCCAACAAACTCAGCGCTTTACCCAATAACTCCAACAAGATCCACTTTCACTTTGCAGCCTTACGCATTTTACCAAAACGCCACTCCTGCACCTTCCTGGAAGCTTCCTCTTTTCTTGCTGTCCACGCCTAGAAACCACCTTGAACCCACGCCGTCTTCGGCATCTCTCGACCGCTTCGACCTCAGCACCATTTGTGCCTAGTCTGGCCATCCCATGCCTCGCCACGACTTAGCCTCAAAGTCCTACAACCATCACAGACAAGAAAACATCACACAGCACCGCTCGAAACATTATGAACAAAAAATTGTATCATGAAAAATTTACTCGCAAAACATCCCTGCTGATCGTAACCTACTTACAACAGACCGAATTCACAAAATGTGCAGCACTTATAGGCTACGACCACAAACCATGTTGTTATGAGCAAGTCAACAGACCATATGGCCGATTCCCAGGTGATACAATGAAATCGGGGCCTATGATACGACTTGACACAAAACACACAAATCAAACTCAAACTTTCTAAAACAAGTGTCAATTACTCATCACAAATATGTGGTCACTTCCACATGGTCTCTCAATCTCCCCATTAATGAGTATATTGACAAATACAGAAAAAGCATAAAGTTGAATTTGTTTTTTTTTGTTTTAACAAGGAAAGTCACACATGGTCTAACAGAGAAAACAGAGAAGCTCAAGACCATGTGGACAAAGAGGAGAATGGAGCAAAAGCTGGAAAGAGCAATTTTTCCTCAAAAAGCTCCATAAAATCCCCCTTTTTGTGCCTTTTTCTCCATTATTCTCCCCCTTTTGGCAATAAAATCATCAAGATGCAGGGAAGAAAAGGAACATGACTTGGATGAAATGGCTGTATTTTATTCAATCTAAGCAATTAGAGCCATGAAGATTATCTAAAATGACTTTTGACATATTACACCAAGCCATAACACAATTGGATGCTATCTAGATCATAACAAGACATGTATAATCAAGCTAAACCAAAAGATCATAATCTGAAAATTAGATGAATTGCTTAGCATGTCAAGTCATTCAAGATTATAGTCTAGCTAGAGGTATCTAAGGATGATGCAAGCTATGTCAATATTCTAAGTGGAATCAAGAAGCTAGAATTGAGTCAATTTAGAGTGCTACAAGTTCAAGAATGGATCATTTGTTCGAGCACTTGGCCTTTTTGTAATTAAGCAAATTTAGCACAATTGACATGTTTTTCTTTTTAGAAACTCATGGTTGTGTCCAACCAAAATTTTTGTTTAGTCATGTGCTAGATCTCAAGCCTTATGCGACCACTCCAAGCTAGTAGCATAAGAAAATTATTTTGGTCAACCAAAACTCCCCCTGAGTTCATGCCTAGTGCAATGGCAAGCAGTCTCATGAGAAAGAATTGGCGATATCAGTTTTTTCGCACAAAAGAGATCTTTTTACTTTTGCTGAATTTTTAGTTCAAGAACAAGGAGTTAATAATAACTCATGCTTCACAAAGGAACTAACATAGCTCAATCTAAAGCTCAATAATGATTCAAAACTCAACTCAATTTATTTGACATGGCATGAATCATAAAAGGATAACTAAAGGCAGACTAGGCTCAAGAGCTAACATGACATGATTTAATTCAAGTTGTGCATTTTTAATCAACCTATCATGGCGAAGATTAGACTACACATATAAAGTCATAATAAATCTAGCAATTTAGCACAGATTATGGTAAGATGTAAAACAAATGTTTTATGTCATAAAGGATAATAATCAAGGCTCCATGTAGTTATATTACAATGCAGAATGATATGAAATGCAAGAAGATCCAGCTCCCTCTCAATAAGAGATGCACTTTTAGTTCAAGTCGAGTTATGTCAACATTAAGTTCTAGCAAATCTCAAAAGAACTCCCCTGAACCAAAGCAATAAAAATGAGAAGCTGGCAAGAAAATCAGAAAGGTAGCCTTAAAGCATAGATAAATATAGAGAATACTATGGCTCAGACTGACTCTCATCTACCCCATATGACACTAGGACTATCAGCTGGTCTTCTAACACACTAGAGAGTAAACACGTTCCCTGTCTACCCAAGGGTGGCCCAACCCTCGCTAGACCTATAAGAAGTGAGTGAACTCAACCTAGTGAGAAGAGAGACAGCTAATAAGCAGCGTCCTAAAATCACAAGATGAGAGGAAGAAGTCTAAGCAACTTGGCGAGAGAACCACTCTAATCTATGCTAGAAGGACTAACCCAAATGTACCCTTATGCAATGCAGCAAAATGAAATAGAAGTAGATAAGTAATGAGGTGCACAATAGCAAGTAGCTCCCCCTCACAATAAATCATAAGGACAGACCACCCCAAGCTCTCCCCACAAGGCTGAAAACCTAGAGCTATCCAAGAGCTTGGTAAAGATATCGGCCAACTAGTGGTCACTCTCCACAAACTAGAGCACTATATCACCCTTCTCCACATGGTCTCTAAGAAAATGATATCTGATATCAATGTGTTTGGTCCGAGAGTGTTGCACTGGGTTCTTGGCAATGTTGATGGCAAAAGTGTTATCACAAAAGAGTGGAACACTATCTACAACTAACCTAAAGTCCCGTAGGATCGAAGCCATCCAAAGTACCTGGCTGCAGCAATTGGCGGCAGCAACGTACTCGGCCTCTGCGGTGGACTATGCAACACTGGACTGCTTCCTAGAAGACCAGGAGATATGAGATGTGCCAATGAATCAGCAAGTGCCAAAAGTGCTTTCCTATCTATCCTACAGCCAGCAAAGTCTGCGTTGGAGTAGGCTCTGTGAGAAAGACAGGAAGATGAAGAGTACCAGATACCATAGTCTATGGTAGCTCGAAGGTACCGAAAGATGCGCGTCACCGCCTGGCGGTGAGATACGCGAGGGGAGGCCTGAAATCGAGCACACAGACACACGGAGAAGTGTATGTCCAGTCTTGAGGCAGTGAGGTACAAGAGGAAGCCAATCATGCTGCGGTACTCCTTTTGATCAACTGGCTCGCCATCCTCATCTAGATCGAGTAAAACTGATGATGCCATTAGAGTTGACGCCGGCTTGCCATCACTCATGTCAAAGAGTCTCAGGAGGTCACGAGTATACTTGCCCTGATGCAAGAAAGTATCCTCCCGAGTCTACTTGACCTGAAATCCAAGGAAGAAGCTCAACTCGCCCATCATGCTCATTTCAAACTCTGTGCTCGTGATATCAGAGAATTGGGAAACAAAAGCATGAGAGGAGCCGCCAAAGATGATGTCATCCACATAAATCTGAACAAGTAGAAGGTCATTTCCATACCTGCGAATGAACAAGGTCTTGTCTACCTTACCCATCTCAAACCTATGACTCAACAGCTAGGACTTAAGCCTCTCATACCAAGCTCTAGGGGCTTGCTTAAGTCCATACAGGGCTTTGGAAAGCTTGTAGACATGGTTTGGGTATTTGGGGTTCTCGAAACCTAGAGGCTGCCTAACATAGACCTCTTCCTCAATATACCCATTAAGGAAGGCGCTCTTGACATCTATCTGGTAAAGTTTGAAGCCCTTAGATGTTGCGAATGCAAGCAAGATCCTAATGACCTCTAGCCTAGCGACAGGGGCAAAGGTCTCCTCAAAATCTAAACCCTCAACCTGGGAGAAATCCTAAGCTACCAATCTAGCCTTGTTTCGAATGACTACCCCATCTTCACTCTGCTTGTTTTTGAACACCCACTTGGTACCTATGACATTATGACCTCTAGGGGGCTCAACAAGCGACCAGACCTTGTTTCTCTCAAAGTTTTCTAACTCCTCATGCATGGCATTGACCCAAGACTCATCAGAAAGAGCATAACTAATATCCTTGGGCTCGAAAGAGGCAACGAAAGCAGAGTGGAGACAAAAATGAGACAGGCCAGACTTTGAGCGTGTGATGCACTCAAAGAGATCTCTTATCATCTGCTCTAAAGGATGATGATTTAGGATATATCGGGGAGGTCCTGGATGAGAAGAAGAAGTGGCCTCTACCTCATGAGCTGACGAGGTAGGTGGAGGCCACCCCTACAACAACTACATTGTGGCACATGTCAAAGCATTATTTGACAGAGCTGAGTCATCATGGTTTGTTGGGCTGTCGAAGGACTGGTAGTTTATAGTTCTGTAAGCATTTCATCTTTGGGAAACAAATTCATTTGATATTCAACATGTTTGTCCACATGAGGAGGGCCATTCTTAACTATGTTCATACTAATTTATGGGGTGATGCACCGGTTACTTCTATTGGAGGTGGAAAGTATTTGCTTACCTTTGTTGACGATTTCAGCAAGAAGGTTTGGGTCTACATCCTAAAGTCCAAGGATGAGACATTTGGCCATTTCGGTTAGTGGAAGGCTATGGTGGAGACACAGACAGAAAGGAAGGTCAAATATTTGAGATCAGATAATGGCACAAAATTCTGCTCGACAAAGTTTGAGGCATCTTGCCAGAATTACTCGGCACTACACCACAGTTGGTACTTCACAGCAAAATGGAGTAGCAGAACGTATGAATAAGATATTGTTGGAGAGGACCCATTGCATGCTCTCTCATGCTGGGTTTCCATAGAGTATTTGGGTAGAGGCAGTTACCACGGCATGCTATTTAGTCAACCACTCATCGTCGACAATTATTGAGTGAAAGACACTAGAGGAGGTGTGGTCTGGCAAGCCACCTCAATATGATCACTTGAGGGTATTTGGTTGTCCGATGTATGCTCATATTCATCAGAACAAGTTAGAACCTCTAGGATTGAAGTGTGTCTTCCTTGATTATAATGATAGATTTAAGGGGTATCATTTGTGGTTTAAAGATTCAAGACCCTCTAAAGTAATCATCAACAGAGATGTGACCTTCACTAAGATAGCAATCGTTACTCTAGGTTATTGATAGTTGGCAGAGGCTTTTACTTCAGGTGGAACTTCTACAGGTGATGCTTCTGATGTAGAATAGATAGCACAGAGGGTAACATTTGAGGTGGAGACTCTAGTGACCAAGTCTACTACAGTTGATGATCAGCGGCAGCAGCCATTGTTATCAATCTATAAATGGTGTTCAAGGTGACACAGATCAGACAAAGCATGAGCAGATGCAGTTGATAGTCAGTCAAAGGATGCAATTTTACGTGGAGCTTCAAAAGCTTAAAATTCTCCTATCGCATATCATATATAGAGGAGAGAAGGCCATCACAGTACTATGAAGATTGGGTCACACCAGTTGCAAGAGGCATAGGTACATCTTCTTTTGATTTGATAGTTGCTAAGGATATTGTTCACGATGAGCCTAGCAGTTTTCATGAGTTAGTTAGCAGTTCTCAAGCAGCTAGTTTGGGTTCAGGCTATGACAGAGGAGATGAAATCATGGCACAAGAATCACACTTGGGACTTTGTGTTGCCACCCAAAGGGCGTAATATTGTTGGTTGCAAATTGGTGTTCAAGCTCAAAGAGATTTCTCTAAGAGTTGATACTCCAAGGCACAAAGCTAGATTGGTGGTGAAGGGCTTCAGTCAGAAAGAAGGAATAGACTACCATGAGGTATTCTCTTCAGTTGTGAAGCGTACTTTGATTCGGGCTTTACTAGCTTTGGTTGCTCTATTTGACTTGAAATTAGAGCAAATAGATGTGAAGATAGCTTTTCTTCATGGGGACCTTGAAGAGGAGATCTTTATGGCACAACTAGAAGGTTTTGTGGCTGAAGGAAAAGAAGACCATGTTTGTTTTCTTAAGAAGTCATTGTATGGTTTGAAGTAGTTTCCAAGGCAGTGGCACCACATGTTTGATGTTTATGTTAGTAGCCATGGATTTGAGAGAAGTTCATATGATGCTTGTGTGCTTCAATAGGTACTTGCAGATGGCTCTAGGGTGTATATGTTGCTTTATGTTGACGACATCCTTATTGCAGGCAAGAGCTATTCTGCTATTGGTGAAGTGAAGCCTATGCTCAAGAGTAAGTTTGGGATGAAGGATATATGTGCAATTATGGGCATTCATCGTGGCAAGTCCTAGGGTAGACTTTGGCTCTCACAGAGTTAGTATGTTGAAAAGTTTCTGCTTTGATTTCACATGTCACATGCAAGCCGATTTCTACTTCTTTGATAGCACATTTTAAGTTGTCTACTTCATCAGGGTGAGGTAGGGTACATGTCTAAAGTTCCTTATGCATGCGCAGTTGGCAGTTTGATGTATGTTATGATTTGCATGTGTCCTGATATTGCTTATGCAATTAACGTGGTGAGCCGTTTCATGTCAAGACCAGGGAAAGAGCATTGGAAGGTAGTGTAGTGGATCCCTATGTACCTTCATGGCACAAGCAAACATGGTTTGATGCTTGGTCAAAAGGTAGCAAATATAGGATAGGTTGTTTATTACTCAGGTTCTGATTTTGCTAGATATCTTGATGGGAGGCGTTCTCTCATCGGTTATGTATTTCAACTTTGTGGGTCTTGTGTTAGCTCAAAGGCAACCTTGCCAATCCACACTTGCATTATCAACCACAGAAGTTGCATTTATGTCTTTGACTGAGGTGGGGAAGGAGGCTATTTGGTTGCATAGTTTTCTTGGTGGTATGGGCATTGAGCAACTTGATCATGTTGTCTTTTGTGATAATCAAAGTGCGATCCACCTTACAAAAGATGAAAAGTTTCATGGGAGAACCAAGCATATTGATATGACTAACTTCTTATTCAGTTTCATGTGAAAAGAAGACTTCATACGCTGGGAAAATTGGCATAAAAGACAACCCAGCGAATATGTTAACCAAGGTTGTCTCAAAGGCCAGGTTTGAGCATTGCTTGGACTTGGTTGGTATTCGTGCTTGCCTAAGCTAGCTCCATGTGGAGCATTGGAGGTGGTGAGTTTGCCACTTGTTGATTTGTTCATTTGGAGATGAAGCTTTTGAAGATTGGAATTTTGGCATCATGAATCTTGATGTGTTTGCTCTATGATTCAATTGTTGCTGAGGTAGAGAACTCTGATAATATGCAGCTCCTAATTTCACCATTTGGAAGTCATTTTGGCTCATTTACCATGCAAAACATTGCTTAGGTATGTTATAGGTTGAAATTGGGGGTTATTTGTAATATTTATCAAGCATAGATGTTTTTTGCAAGTTGCCATTTTAAGTCTCTTCCCCAACTCGAACCAGAATAGAGGGTTGAGTTTCTTGTTTTGGCATAGCTAGGTTTAGGAGAGGAGAGAGGAGAGGGTTAGATCCACCAAATCCACCATTTAAGAGTGAAATTTGGGGGATTTGGAGCCTCCTCTCGTTGTTGGCTCTCACCTAGTGTACTTGCTTCATCTCACTAGTGGATCATTCATCTCACCGACGATAGTGGTTTTCCCTGCAAGGGGTTTCCACATAAATTATGGTGTCTATTATTGATTCGGTATTTTCTTGCCATATGTGTTGATTTGAGTCACCATATTGCTTGCTATTTGTTCATACGTGAAGTTAGGCTTGTATTGATATGAGGTAGCATATGTGTTCTTTGATATGTTGGTCAAGATAATGGGGATTGATGTTGTAGTGAGCTGGTACTTGCACGTATATTGTTGTTGTGAAGTTTGGACGGTTTGGTGTGTGTAGGTTTGAAGCAAAGGTTGCTCTTTTGTTTATGAATATAAGGTATTCAGTGAAATGCTTGTGAGTAACTAGCTTGCTAGTCTTCTTCTGCTGCCCCTCTGTGCTCACAGGGTTTCTCTCGTGTCACAAGAACAAGAAGCAATACTCTTCGGTCCAGGGCAGAGCCACACCTTGGGTAGGGTAGGCTTCAGCTTGAGGTATGGAAAAAATATCTAGTGTACATCCTGGGCAAATTCAGTCCAGCCTAGGTAATATTTTCATGGTGTAGCCCAGATAGCCTAGATCATTTCACCACTGAGCCCGGAGCGTAACCAAATCCTGACTCCGCTACTACTTCAGTCCCTTGGTTAATAATGTAGAGTTCCAAGTTTATGGTGGGGGACGAGGACATACATTGGATGTCTGTGAGGCCTGCTGGAAATGGGATTCACTGGGAAATCAAGTTAATGCACAAGAGCTTCACGCTTATGGCGTATATCAAACCCAAACGAGCCATCGACCAAACCAATATCTACTAGTCAATGGTTTTTAGAAATCTATGTGCCCCTGATAATTGGTTGACTGCTCATTTTTTCTTATAAAATCGTTTATATTTTTACAGGTTTTCATCTAGTTTTCAAATTGAAATTTTAAATTAAGATTTTTGTGCGGTTTTCGAGCCGTTCTTGCTGGTAACAGGTGAAGAACTGGAAGCGACCAATAAGTGTTTAGCTTTTAGGAAAAAAAACGGCTCCGTGGATGGCTCAAGTAACCCCATAAATCCAAACAATATATTTAGGTGACGAGCAAAAATAACTATTTTCTGCATCTTTTTTCCTTGGAATAACCACATGTTTTGAATTGATGCATCGATTATTCGAATTCTAAGAGGATGAAAGTACGAAAACAAATACCCCTTCCGTTCTTTTTAGATGCCATTTTATAATCCGTGCAATCAACTATTTTAAACTTTGATCGCTAATATGCAGAAAAATACTTGAATTCTTCACATAAAAATAATATTACTATATTTACCATTAAAAATACTTTTATATTATTATAATTTTAATATTTTACAATATATAACCAGAAAAGGTAAGACAATGACGTTATCAGAGACCGTGTCGACAAGTAAAAAAGTACTGAGGTGGAATGTGCACATGTGTCCTGTTTAAACCAGCAGTAAACGAAGACCTTGTCGTGTTTTGATTTGGACAACGTGGTATGTGTCCTCAGCCGGCTGGTTGGTGAATCACTAAAAGAATCGAATTACAGCGTGCACCTACAAAGCTATACTCTTCAAATGAACCGCTTGCTTCTCAGTGTGGCAGTGTAGCGAGCCAACAAACCAAAATCAAATTTCTCCTCCTTTGTGTGAAATAGCTATATACACCCCAATGGTGACCGGGGGCGAGGTTTCTGTTGGGGATGGGATGCGTTGGGAATTTCAGTGGAACTATAAATGATAAGGCACGTATGCTGCTTGTTTCTTGCTTGCTTATGTTGCTTGTTTCTTGCTTGCTTCTGTTCCCGTTTCAGTTTCACCGGATCTCGATTTTTTTCCCTTTGTTATTTACGGTCAGCTGAACAATGGGAAGGACTGCATTCCGAGAACCTAAGTTAAGAGGTGTTAATACTGTCAGAAAAGAACCAAGTTTTTGGTGTGCATTAAAATCTGAAACACTAGGATATTTTTTTTGAGCCTCCATTTCTACAAATGGTGATCAATTAAACATACCTTAAATTAGGAAGGCCACGATATATATGGCCTTGAGGGCTAGCTGTAACAGTTCGGACGTGCTTATTGGGAACACTGGAATTTTATAGAAATTTAACAAGCAACAGTCTAATTCCCACATGGTTTCTTTGAAAAATCAACGAGGCCCTCGTCTCTCAGGCTTAGCTGATGATTCTTCAATGTTCACTTCTACAAAGCCAACGATATTTTTTCCCACGAGAATTAAGAAGTTTTGTATCTTTGCAAGCTATGTTTAGAGCTCTGACCCCTTAGTGCAGGAGGGTAACGAGGAGTCGAGGAAGTCCACTGCCACGAGCCATAGTCGTCGCTCGTGGGCGGTGAGATCTTGGGATGGGATGCCCACAAGAATTTGAGCCGAGCACGCACTGTCAGGTTTTGGTACGCACTCATCCGACATGTCTCTGAACGGTGGGATTGCACCGTCCGCGAATGCCAGAGAGGAGTTCCACTTGTTCCATTTTGTAGGGAGGAACTACAGATTCCATTATACTGATAACTCACTTCTTAGTAATCTTACTAATCAACGACAGTGTTTTAAATCTCCGGTTATGACGTTTAGCGGATGACTTCTCAAACAGTTAATAGCGGAGCTAAATGAGGCTATAGCGGGCTATAGCGGCTAAATTATACATGGACTCAAATAGCTTCATCTGTCTAAAACAGCTATAGCGGGCTATAGCGGCAGCTATAGCCGGAGATTTAAAACTATGATCAACGTGGAAGGATATATGCGTTCGAAATATATTGTCACTGCAAAATTTATATATTTTATGGTTATTTTGCAATAGGAGACAACACTCCTTTAATATTTTTCTTGTATAGCCGGCAGTGTTGCGTAGGATCGTTGATGGTTATCAGAGAAAGTGAATGATTGTAATCTATAGTGAAGCTTTTTCCTCGAATTTACTATTTGTGATTGTCAAACCTGCCAATAAAAAAAACAAAAAAGCAAAAGAGGGAAAAAATAATTCTGTTGGTACTGTAGCTACAGTATTTTGCTGTAGCAACAGATTTAGAAAAATTGAAACCGACGCCGCTTGCTTTTGCTATGGCTTTCATCGCTGGCTGTTGCAGCTGCTTCACTCATGGCCGATGGGCGAAGACACTGCGGCGACCGAAGGAAAAGGAAAACGGGCGACGTGCATTGTCCTGACGGGCGAAAACTTGGACCGAGGGAACGAGACAGCTTCGGACACGCGAGACGCCGAGTTACGGATTCTGCGAAGCCGCTCACATGCACCGATTTTTTTTCTTCCAATTATATCTAATTTTTATTGCTTAATCATCATATTTACAGTTACAAAGTACCCTTCTGATACTCTTAAATTGTAGCATAAAGGCATATTTGTTTCAGCTGTAGATTCTGAGAAGTAGCTGGTGAGTATCCAGCTAGTCAGAATCTGGAGTAGCTGGATAACCCCAGCTTCTGGCTACTAGTTTATTTTCTGGATTCTATAGCTTCTGGCTACTTAGAACCTGGATGAAAATTTGGACTGTTTGGGGGAGCTGCAGATTCTAGGAGCAGCTGCAGCTGCCAGAATCTGAAACAAACAGACCCTAAAAATTGTATCTATCTAGCGTTAGGGTTAATATATAACCCTATCTCTATTTATATTCTAGGGTCCAAATAAGTTTTAATCCAATTCCAACAAATACGGAATCAAAACCTTTACGTAACACGGATTTTTTTAACTTTATTACACTATTCAATTTTGGATACTCCAAATTATTACATGTCGTATCCTCCGGACCAAACCTCTGTAGCTCCAACACACATCATTCAATTTTATCTTCATACGCCCTAACTCGAGCATGATCGTCTCCTCCAATATCCTTACCCTCTGGACCATGACTTTACACCAAACCATCTCCTGGTTCTTGCTATAGACCACGATCGCCTTCAAATTACCCTGAATATGTGAAGACTAAAACAATATTTTTTTCCCGGCACAAGTTATTTTCAACTTAACCAACATAAGTCTACACATGTCACACGCCTCAGATAACATGAATAAGCAACATTGTCAATTATTTCTCATCATAAATATTATAGACCTAGCCATATAGTCCAACATGTTCCAGTGTGATTCAAATCTCTCCCGATAAATGGTAAGAATAAATTAGCAACAAAATTAAAATTGCCAACAAGCCCACGATGGGCACCTGAAAAGGACTATTACAAAGGAACAAAACCGTCGGCAATCGTCACCGAAGTAAAGCCGGTGGGATTCCGGGGCAGGCAGCGAGGCCACGTCGCCCCCTCGCTCCCCCCGGCCGGCGCGTGTCGCCCGTTTTCGCGTACGGCCGGGGGAGGCAATTCCCTCCGGTTTTCTGGAAATTGCGTAAAGGTCCTTTTTTCTCGCGGATAGGTCCTTGCAAATTTTTTCTTTGGAAAAATTTTTGGATTGCGCCCGGCGGGTTTCCGAAATTGCGTATAGGTCCTTATTTACTTACGTACAGGTCCTTACAAGTCCTCGATTTTTTTCAAAAAAGTCCTTTTGTTTTTCCGAAATTGCACACGGGTCCTCGATTTTTTTCTCGATTTTTTTACGAAACTACCTGCGAATTGTCGTCTATTTTGCTTCGATCCACACGGTGGCTGGCGTGGCGTGGCGCCACGCCTACGTGGCTAGTATACTAATGATCATTGGTAGATGTTAAAAATCTAGTAGTGTGTTGGTCGACTTGGGCGCGTAATCACAAGCTGATATAAAGAACTCTGACAGGTGACTCGATCGTAGGTGTGTGCATGACTAGGAGAGAGTAGAGACCATTGCAACAGCAGTGCGCAAGACCAGGGGCGGATCCACACCCCGGGCAGGGTAAGCTTCAGTCCGGGGTGTGGAAATATATATAGTGTATAGCCCAGGTAAATTTAGTTCAGCCTGGGTAATATTTTCATGGTCCAATCCAGATAGTCTAGATCATTCTACCACTGAGCCCGGGGCATAACTAAATCCTGGCTCCGCCACTGCTGCGCAGGACGTATGATCAGCTCTTGACGGCACTTGGCTAGCTAGTAGCTGGTTGGTGTCACATTTGGAGGATGGAGGCTTGGCTATTCTTCAGTATGCTGATGATACCATTTCCATGTTGGAAGATGATCTTAGTAGTGCTAGAAATCTTAAGCTCATTCTCTGCGTCTTTGAACAACTATCAGAAAATCAATTTCCATAAAAGTGGCATACTGTTTGGGCTCAGCTAAGGACAGGGAAGATATGTATGAAGAAATCTTGTAAGATTGGCTCCTTACCACTCAATTACTTGGAGGAATTCAGCTTCAAAACCAATGGAAGACAGATTTGAGAAAAAACTGAGTTGTTGGCGAGGGAATGTGCTAACTTTGGGTGGTGCGTTAACTCTTATAAATTCTAGTCTCAGTAGCACTCCATTGTACATGCTTTCTTTCTTGAGAATTCCTAAGGGGGTGTTAAAAAGACTGGATTATTGCAGAGCTAGATTGCTTTGGCAGGAAGGAGAGGAAGTTTGGAAATATCATTTGGTTAACTGACGTGACATTTGCAAGCCTAAAGACCAGGGGGGTTTAGGGGTGCTGGATTGAAATGTGATGAATATCAGTCTTCTGTGTAAATGGCTTTGGAAATTAGAAGAGTTTGGCAAGAAATGCTAAGGAGGAAGTACTTGGGTAACAAAACCTGTCAGATGATTTTGGGGAATGGGGAGATAACTGGCTAAATGGAAGCCCTTTAGTCAGTCAATTTCCCAGGCTGTACAACTTGACTTTCACCAAAGAGGTGATGGTAGCTTATGTTTTCTCAGAAGGTTTTTGTTGCATTAGGTTCAGGCGACTGTTGTGGGGTGAAACACTGGAAATGTGGATAAAATTACAAGACATGTGCATGAATGTGTCCTTATCTGAAGATTCAGATTGGATAATATGGGGCGTGGGTGAGGGACTTACTCTGTTAAGTCTCTCTATCAATGTGAAACTGAGCAGTGTTAATTCTTTCCTCATAAGTTCGTATGAAAAGTTGAAGTGCCTCTGAAAATAAAGATTTTCCTTTGGTTGGTGCTTAAGAATAGCATAGTAACCAAGGACAATCTTCTTAGAAGAGGTTGGCATGGAATCAATAGATGCCAATTTTGCAGAAATACTGAGTGTTTCTCACTTGTTCTCTACCTGCCCATTAGCCAGGTGTGTATCACAGATTTTTGCATGTGCTTTTAATCTTGTGAACAAACCTGGTGATATGGATCAGTATCTGGCTGGATGGATTGGGTGCTTTTCTGTAAACATCAGAAACTTAGTAGTCTGTGCAGCAATTTGTTGGGCCTTGTGGAAGGCAAGAAACGCTTACTATTTTCAGAATAAGCAGGTTGTCGATCCTACAACGATCATCTACTCCATTATATATTGTATTGTATGTGCCAAGGGCAAAATGGTAAATTCCTATTTGATAAAAAGGAAAAAAAGAGAAAAGGGGCCCACCTGTCGGTGGGCCGAAGGGAGACAAAAGGCGGGAGGCCGATGCCTCCCCGTGACCTAGAGCGTGCGGGGTTTCTGGAGGGGCGACGGCAGCGGCGGTCTAGGGGAGGCTGCGCGGCGAAGGCGGTGGGCTAGGCGGGTCGGTTGGCGGCCCGTTCCCGTGCGGCTCGTTCACCCGTGCGACTCCTCCTGTGCAGCTCGCATCTCCCCTCTCCCGTGAGTTGCGCCGCTCCTCTTCTTCCCGCAAGAATCGGTCCTCAGATCCGGATGAGAGGTGAGTATGGGGTGCGGTGGTGGTGTGTGAGATCCGGTCCCGACCGGTTGGTGGTGCCGCCGAGTGCTCATCCCCTCCCCTCTCTCTTGGCTATAAATTGCGGCCGGTTCTTCGGTTGGGGGCAGAACAAGAGCGAGCTCCTCCTTTCTTTCTCTGAGTTTATTTGCTTGTGGTGCTTGAATACTTTGATCCCTTGGTGCTCCGGTGAGGTGCTTGGCCGGTTCCTCCCTGTGCTTGTGCGGCAATCCTCTACCTCGACTCGCCGGTGTGGACATCACTTCGGCGAGAGGGCTCTGTATCTCCGTGCCTACTGCTCTCTCTCTCTCACGGTGGTGTGAGGGCAATAGGTTTTCTGGGATAGCGCACAAGCGTGCCTAGCCCCTGTTCTTCTGGTGGTTTCGAATATCACCTGTGCCGTGAGTGATTATGTGATTCTTCTTTTGCAATCTGTGTGACAGTGCTAGTTAGTTAATCTTCTTTACATTACTTGGCGCTGAGTAACATAGATTGCTTGTGGGATATTTGATTGCTCGATGATATATGAAATCATATTATGAGATTGGTAGATTTAATCTTTGTAGGATCGTCGATGGCAATCAGAGGGGGGGTGAATGATTGTAGTGCGCAGCGGAAACTTTTTCTCTAAATAATAAAAAAAACAGAAAGGAAAAAATATATATATTTTTCGGATTACTGTAGCAACTAATTAAAAAAATAACCAAAGCTAATTGCTCTTAGCTAACCGTATGGAATAACTAACCATGTGAAACAACTAATCATAAGAGCAAGGATTAAAGAAATACTAAACTCACTGCATGCATTAGGTTTGTCACTGTTTGCATTAGAAAGACAAACTTTGTTTCCTATGCGTGCATGGCAGAGACAAACCAAATAAGGAGAAGCAATAGCAGATACCGTGACTTTGATCTAATCTAAACCACAAGCACACATGAGGATCAATAATACCTTGATTAATTACCTTGACTAATTAATGGAGACTTGAGATTTGTCTGGACATCACAAATATCAACGGAGACTTCCCATCAAATGCATGCAAACACCACTTCATTATCTATCAGATCTCGAAAGCCGTGCCAATCACCTTGTTTGTGTTTCCTGCTCAAAATGCCACGCCACCGCTCTCCTTTTTTTTACTTGCGCAACACAGCTGCTGCTTGCATCTCCCAGTAACCACGACGTGGCTGCCGCTCGCAACTTCCGAACATAAAAAATAAAACACTGCCGCTGCTCCAATCGCCAGGTAAAAGAAAAACGGCGCACAAGATCGAAAAAGGACGATGCAAAGCAAATCAAGTAGAAGCCGACTCCACGCCTCAATTATCCATCAGGACGTCCATCCAAAATACATGCATGCACGTAACTTCCGTCAAAGCGTCCAGCCGCCGCTCTGTCTTTTCTTTTTGGTTCATCGATCACTAAAAATCACGGCCAACCTCACCTTAAATATCCATCCGCTTCACGCAACAGTCGCCGTCTCCGTATTTTATACGGCCGACTGTTTTCTTCATGATCTCTAGTTCTCTACTTGGAACCCTAAAACAACTCGTCCAACTAAACCTGGGCCTTTTTATCTCAATTAGATTTTTGGCCCACTAATTTTCAAGGGACCCAAAACCCTTCATAATACGAGTTTTTCAGACTTCCGACTTTTCAACTCATCACGTGTCGAAGCCTACAAGACCGCACCTCCCGTAGCTTCTCCACGCACCATCCACCTTTGATCTCCATGTGCTCCAGCGTGAGCCCGACCACCTCGTGACATCCTCGACCGCCTGGACCTCAGATTTCCCCCTCCTAGTCCCAGTCTTCCTCGTCACCAACCATGATCATCTCCACGCCCAACCTGCACATGCAAAGACCAAAGAATATTTTTCCCGGCACAAGTTCTCACCAACTTGACCGATATTAGTCCATGCACACACACGCACACGCCTTGAATAACAATATTAAGCAATGTTGTCAATTATTCATCATCATAAAAATTCTAAACCTTGCCACATGGTCTAACAATCTTTGAGCTCTAATTGCTGTCACTTGCTGTCATTAGATTATGCTCATGTTCTGTGATTACTGTTAATTGTGAGCTTTAGACAAAATATATTGTATATGTGTGATTTGGTTGGAGTTGTCTTCCGCTTGTAGAAATTTCTACCCATCTGTTTCAGATCTGTTAGAAGTTATATTTGGCTAATTAAGGTTTGATTAAGTTACTGCAAAGAGACATCTTATATGTGCTTTAACTTGTTTTAGCCGATTCTTGGCTGCAGACCGAATACACACATGTGAAGAATATATTGTTTAATTAACCAGACTTGCTGCTAGAATTCATGGATGTCCCTAGGGTTCTTAATGTTCGAGTAAAGTGAACCATAGGTCTCAACAATGGGAATGTACAGACTTACCCATATGTTGCTGGGTGTAAGGTGGTATGCACGCATATGTGACAGGACAAATGTGGACTGGAATAGGGGAACTAAGGCGTAAAACTATAGTAATTTATGATAAACCACGTGCTAGGGTGATACAAAAATAGGGAGCTACCTACCTCGACTTCTGTATCTCCTGCAACAGGAAGTGCTATTTTCCCAACCAACACGATTAATTGTATGGTTTGGAAGATGTTATTTCCCATGTATGTGATGAAACAAGTAGACAGTATGATGTGTTGATAAATTATCGACTTTATCGTGCATGCATGCTGCTTAATGATGTCCAATAAAACCATGTACACGCGCATTCAGTTTCTCTATGCAACGTTAAGCTTAAAGGAATTGCACTAACAGTTTGACACACAATCATTTTGAAATGGAGAGGAGAGGGATTTTAAACCCATGATTCTTAATATTTTAGTCTAGCAATCATCCAACTTAGACTTTTTAGTATACGAACCATTCTATGTAATTTACATGGGCACTTTCTGTTAAATAATTTAACATTGTAGAGTATCTTTGGTATGTTAAGTGCTCTTGGCCTCTTCTTCTATTTGGCATATCTTTATTATCCCGTTCAAGCGCTGAAGCTTTATGTTACTACCCCTCTAGTCACGAAAGTGTAATGTGCAGTTAAACATTGTAAACTTAATTTGGCTGTCAATATCTTGAGTATTTAGAATGGGCGCATGGAAACAATACATGTATATTCGTCTCAAAAAGTACTTTCATAATATTATAATTTAGTAGATTTTATGAATATATTACAATAGAAATGAGTAAATAAAGTTGTACTTTAGAGACCATATCTTGTCCAAACTAACTTTTTTTTTGTGATTGCGGAAAGTAGTTTGTTTAATGGTTTGTCGTTGGCAAGGTTTCAAATAGCCGGCTATAGCCACCGCTATAGCCAGATTTAGCCTTTGGGAAGACTAAGGGCTAAGAAAATTCAATTTTGGCGCTAAACAGTGTTTGCCGCTATTAGCCGAATTTAGCCCGCTAAATCCGCTAAATGGACTGCTATTTAGCCCGCTAAGGAGGAAAAAAAACCTAAAGTGGCCCGAATTATGGACTGTAATATATTGAACTTATGTGTTTGTTTGATAATATCCTGAAGGAATGCACTATGCTCACTATTTGCTGCTATGAATGTTTTTGTATGCTAAAATATCCTTGATTATATGCTTGTATGTGCATAAAACATTGAATTCTGAGTTTTTTACATATACTTTTACTAATTCGCTAAATGAGGCTATTTGAGGCTATAGCCCGCTATAACCTTTGTAACCTCTACGGAACCTATCCGCTAAATGTCTTAGCCGGCTATTTGAAACCTTGGTCGTTGGTGGAGTCGGTAAAGTCTTATACAGTTACCTGGGCTCAGCTGTCTGTAAATAATCGATCGGTTTCGACCGTGGTGGCGACAGGCTTGCAAAAACGACACGACGGAAAATATGCGGGAGGGTGACGAGGAGTTGAGGAAGTCTAGTGGCACGAGCCATCGTCGTCACTCGTTCGCTAGGAGATCTCATGGGAATGGGATGCAACGGGAATTTGAGTCGAGGACACACACTCGGGTTTTAGTACGCACTCACCCGACATGTCTCGTCGCACCTTGTGTGAAGGCCGGAGAAGAGAGGACAAACTATCGACTGTAGCTAAGCGCATGGATGCAAATCTCTAGGACGGGATACATGACATACAAAGGCGACATGTGAGTTATTTTTGAGTTGTGCAGTAGCAGCGATAAGAGGCTTTGTTAAGAGGAACTTTTGTATCCACCTATTATCTTTACTTACTACTTAAAAAGAAGAAGAAAGCAGCGGTGATGGCGGCAGCCACCATGCTACTCCCACCCTGCAAGGAAATATCACGAAAAGTGTGATTTCCCTGTCTAGCCGCACCAGCTCAGCAGCGCCACATCTCCCGGTTTTCCATCCTATTTGTGTAGGAAGATAATATACTGCAATGGATGATTATATTGAGCCTTGATGGCGGTTTATATAGAGTACAAAACATAGAGAACAAGAAGACTCTCAAAGACATAAGACATGTATCACGGGATTCTAAATCCTAAACTACTAAATATAGATATATGCCAATATACTCTAACATCCCTCGTAGTCGTAGCGGTAGGGTCGCGGACAGCAAGAGCGTCACGGACGGTCAGACTGGAGAGGAAGCCAAAGGTGGGGGAGCTGCTGGACTAACATCACCCCGCAATCATTGTGGGAGCATCGGGGACTGCTGTGATGTTGCGGACGTGGTGACTGTAGAGAGAACAAACGAGTTTGCTTAAGTTAATGATAGCCCTTTATTGCTGAGGTAGCCGAGAGAGGTGACCATGGTCGTAGCCGTGCAGGAGGGAGCCATGTCGAGGTAGCTGGTGCCGAGGTCATCATTGTGGTCGAGGTAGTGGAGTTGATGTAGAGGAGGTCGTGACCGAGGTCGGTGAAGAGGTCGCCGACGTTGTCATGGTCGACCAAGAAGATGAGAGATTGGAGCAGAGAGAGGTCAGCCGAGGGAACCAATCGGAGCTACAAAAAATCGGTCAGAGCTATAGGGAATCGGTCAGAGCTACTGTGGTCGTCTGTCCGTGTTCAAACGGTTGTGGTCAAATAGCCATGGTCGATCGGCCGTGGTCGTTTGGCTATGGTCGAAGATGAAGCAGAGGGGGTTGACCAGATCCGGGAAGGAGGTCATCCGACCATGGTCATCTGGCCGTGGTCGAAGATGAAGTTGAGGGGGTCGGCCGGATTTGGGGAGGAGGTTGTCTAGCCATGGTCGAAAATGAAGCAGAGGGGGCCAACTGGATTGGGAAGGAGGTTGTCCAACTGTGGTCGCTCGGCCGTGGTCATCCGGCCGTGGTCGAAGATGAAGTAGAGGGGGCTGGCAGGATCTAAGGAGGAGGTCATCCACCGTGGTAGAAGATGAAGTAGAGGGGGCCGGCCGGATCTGGGAAGGAGGTCATCCGGCCGTGGTCAAAGATAAAGTAGAGGGGGCTGGCCAAATCTGGGGAGGAGGTTGTCCAGCTATTGTCGTCTGGGCATGGTCGAATATGAAGTAGAGGGGGCCGGTCGAATCTTGGAAGCAGGTTGTTCGGCCATGGTCAAAGATGGACAGGGGGCGGTAGGATCTAGGGTAGAGGTTATTTAGCCGTGGTCTTCCAGCCATGGTCGAAGATGAATTAGAGGGGGGGTGGCAGGATGTGGGGAGGAGGTCTGTACGATCAAAAATGGCAACAAATGGGGTAAAATTTGCCCCAAGTATCCACATGCGACTCTTATCTCCGATAGTTACAAAAGCTATGAAGAATATGAGTCATGCTCTCTTGAGATTTATACTGGACAACCACGAGAAAGAAGCAAGGAAGAATGAAGTAACACAAGAAAATCAGCAGCAAAAATACAACAGGCCGGCCTAACCGCCATAGCCTGGCCGGTCTGACCGCCGGCACAGGTCCGGTTTGACCGCCAACCACTAAGCGATTTGACGGGGCAAACCCTAGCGCCTGGGAGACAGTGCAGGAAGTGGGCAACCGAAGTTTTGACATAGTAAATACAGAAATGAGGAGAACTCAAGGAAAAAGTCAAAATGCTGTTGTTCTTCTCAGGCCAAATGAGCAAGACCTTACTCTAAACATCATAGAGACCCCAGGGAGATGAAATTGCAGCTCAAGAACAAAAGGGCACTAAAAATTCTGAAATTTTCAGAGAGCAGTCAACAGGAGAGACAAAGACCATATTTCTTGAGATTTTTGGCACCTTTGCTCATGAGACTCTGAAATACACCAAGGAATGACCTCAAGGCAAGAACACACAAATCTGAAGCCATCTCCTAAAGCGAAATCAAGAGAATCAACCTTGTCCTGCCTTCAAACCCTAAAAATGCAGAACAGAGTAAAATGGGCGAAGAACAGATAAAAGACAGAAACCATTGATTCCTCCATTTGCTCTTGGGAATGGAATGGCCAAATGGTCTAGAGTATTTTCCCATCACAGAGCATATCATTTTGTAGCTTCTCAACAAGGATCAAGCTCAAATACAAAAGAAACAACAGAGAGAACCAAAGAACGGAATGAAATCAAGGTCCATCACAGAGAGACAAACACACGGATGGATTCATTTCCATGAATGATTACACAAGAGAGTTTAGCTCACAACTATCTCACTATGTCCCCATACGCAGTTGAGAAGAAATGTTACAAAACCCACTACATGCTTGAGATGAACACACACTCAGAGCTCACAACACATAGGAGAATACATCCACTGCTTTTCTTGCTGTGTTGCTTCCACCACTCCACATAAGTAGCCAGAAGCTCACCCTCAAAGAAGAAATTCAAGAAGAGTCAGCCCTCTTCCACTCTATGCCTCACACCTAAACAGGGGTGGAAATTTGGCTTGAGGCTTGCGATCCGGCTCGGCTCGAGCTCGAGGTGGAGTAGAGTGGGCGGCCGAGAGCGGAGGGGAGTGAATAGGTCTTGAGACATGCGACTTTACTATAGTACCCTTTGTTTGGCGGAGGAAGTTCTATAATATGTGTGGATGAAAATGACATTTTCTCCTAAAATATTGGTGCGCGCGGGTTAGATGGCGCTTAGCACCGCGCCTAATTTTTTTCCGCGCCCAGCACATACGCATTCGCAGATGGAATTTTTGGTACGAATAATCTATTTTTTATTCAAAATTACAGAAATATACTCACGATATTTTATGGTATATGGGGAAAAATTACAGAAATATACCCAGCACATACGAAATTTTATCCAAGACCACGTGGGGAAAAAATGGTATATGGGCCCATTCGGCCACGTGGCAGTGGGATCTGCCAGCATGGACAACAATATTTAAAAAAATTCAATAAAATATTGTGACGCACAATCTCTGTCATAGATTTATGACATTTGTAAATTAGACTTCATGACATAGCAATATCGTCACTGGATGAGATTGGACTAGTTGCATGACATTTTTTGTGACATGTAATTTTTTTTGTCACTAAGTAGAAATGCTCATAAAAAACGTCATAAACTGGATGATTTAGTGGCGTTTTGACCTTTTGTCATGCAATATATGTCACAAAATGCCACATCTCTTGTAGTGTGGCCAGATTTGGATCTAGAGGTGGGGCAGGGTGGCGGCAGCCGGCGGGGAGGAGGATGTGGGAGGCGGCTAACCGAGAGGAGGACGGGCGGTGGCGGGCGGCCGCGAGGAGGATGGGCCGGATCTGGATTGGAGGTGGGGCGGCCGGGCGGGGTGGCGGTAGTCGGCGGGGAGGAGGACGTGGGACGGTGGAGGCAGTCGGCCGGGAGGAGTGGTGGAAATGAATGTCGCTTGGTTGTGGAAATGGGAGACCAAGAGAGGACAGGGTTTTAGTCATATAGTGTAGTGTTGACTGTTAGATGTTGGCCCACCTGTCAGTGTATGTCACGGGTAAACGGGCGAGACGGGTACGGGTGGAGCTCACCCATACCCGTACCCGTTTACCCGACGGGCAGAGAGTTTTCCCCATTTTCATACCCATGGGCAAAGAAAGCATCCCATACCCGACTCCATTAGGGTATTTACCCGCGGGTATACGGGTAATCGGGCATAATTGCCATCCCTACCCTTCACTACAGTCCATAAGGACAAACCACCCCATGCTCTCCCTACAAGGCTGAAAACCTAGAACTATCAAAAGGCTTGGTAAAGATATCACCCAACTGGTGGTCACTCTCCAAAAACTGGAGCACTATATCACCCTTCTCCACATGGTCCCTAAGGAAGTGATATCTGATATCAATGTGCTTGGTCCGAGAGTGCTACGCTGGGTTCTTAGCAGACATGTTATCACAAAAGAGTGGAACACTGTCTATAACTAACCCAAAGTCCCGCAGGGTCGAAGCCATCCAA
Source organism: Dendrocalamus latiflorus (assembly GCA_017311315.1). Classification (NCBI taxonomy): domain Eukaryota; kingdom Viridiplantae; phylum Streptophyta; class Magnoliopsida; order Poales; family Poaceae; genus Dendrocalamus; species Dendrocalamus latiflorus. Next base: position 7,442,207 of record CM029630.1, on the reverse strand, counting down.
AGTACCTGGTTGCAGCAACTGGTGTCAGCAACGCACTCAGCCTCTACGGTGGACTGTGCAACACTGGACTACTTCCTAAAGAACCAAGAGACAAGAGAAGTGCCAATGAATTGGCAGGTGTCAGAAGTGTTTTTCCTATCTATCCTACAACCAGCAAAGTCTGCATCCGAGTAGGCTCTGAGGGAAAGACAGGAAGAGGAAGAGTACTAGATACCATAGTCAATGGTAGCTCGAAGGTACCGAAGGATGCGTTTCACCGCCTGGCGGTGAGATACGCGAGGAGAAGCCTGAAACCAAGCACATAGACATACGGAGAAGTGTATGTCCGGTCTCGAGGTTGTAAGGTACAAGAGGGAGCCAATCATGCTTCTGTACTCTTTTTGATCAAATGGCTCGCCATCCTCATCTGGGTCAAGTGAGGCTATGCATGCCATCGGAGTTGACACTAGCTTGCCATCACTCATGTCAAAGCATCTCAGGAGGTCACGAGTGTACTTGCCCTGATGCAAGAAGGTACCCTCCCGAGTCTGCTTGATCTGGAGGCCAAGGAAGAAGGTCAACTCGCCCATCATGCTCATCTCAAACTCGGTGCTTATGACATCCGAGAACTGTGAAACAAGAGCATGAGAAGAGCCGCCAAAGATGATATCATCCACATAAACGTGGACGAGTAAAAGGTCATTGTCATGCTTGTGAATGAACAAGGTCTTGTCTACCTTACCCATCTCAAACCCATGATTCAACAAATATGACTTAAGCCTCTCATACCAAGCTCTAGGGGCTTGCTTAAGTCCATACAGGACTTTGGAAAGCTTGTATATATGGTTTGGGTATTTGGGGTTCTCGAAACCTGGAGGTTGTCTAACATAGACCTCTTCCTTAATAAACCCATTGAGGAAGGCACTTTTGACATCCATCTGGTAAAGCTTGAAGCCCTTAGACGCCGTGAATACAAGCAAGATCCTAATGGCCTCTAGCCTAGCTACAGGGGCAAAGGTCTCCTCAAAATCTAGACCCTCAACTTGGGAAAAACCCTGAGCTACCAGTCTAGCCTTGTTTCGAACAACTACCACATCCTCACTCTGTTTATTTTTGAATACCCACTTGGTACCAATGACATTGAGACCTCTAGGAGGCTCAACAAGCGACCAAACCTTGTTTCTCTCAAAGTTTTCCAACTCCGCATGCATGGCATTGACCCAAGACTCATCAGAAAGAGCATGACTAACATCCTTGGGCTCAAATGTGGCAACAAAGGCATAGTGGAGACAGAAATGAGACAAACCAGACTTTGAGTGTGTGACACGCTAGAAGAGGTCTCCAATCATCTGCTCTGAAGGATGGTCTTTCTGGATATTTCGGGGAGGTCCTGGATGAGATGAAGAAGTGGCCTCTACCTCATGAGCTCATGAGTTAGGAACCGAGCCACTAACTCCAGAAGATGTGGAAGGCATGGGCTAATCTCCTCGAGGTGCAGTGGAAGAAGCAGGCATCTCAAGAGGAGGAGGAACTGGATCGGGTAGACAACCCTCATCTCCATCCTCCTCATCATCCACAAAGATAGGCTTGAACTGCTCTAAAGAACCTGAGATATCGGGCCTAGTCCTCGGACTGGCCTCATCGAAGGTCACCTCACAGGTTTCTACCATTTACTATACTCACAGTTCCAGACCCTATAAGCCCGCGAGGAAGTCGAGTAACCTAGAAAGATACCATCACAAGATCGTGACTCGAACTTATCTAGGTTCCTAGACTTCAGAATAAAGCACTTGCAACCAAACACACAAAAATGAGAAACACTGGGCTTTCGCCCATATCTCAACTCATAAGAGCTGCGATGCAAGTGTGCCCTCAGAAAAACTCTGTTTGATATATGGCACGCGGTGGCTATAGCCTCAGCCCAAAACTTCCTCGGTGTAGAGTACTCATCAAGCATCGTCCTGGCCATCTCGACCAAGGTGCAGTTCTTCCTCACCACAACGCCATTTTGCTAGGTGACGTATGGAGAAGAGAACTGGTGCTCTACACCTGTCTCATCGCAAAACCTCTCAAAGTAGGAATTTTTGAACTCCGTGCCATTATCACTATGGATCACTCGTAAGGCACCCGGGAGCTCAACAGAAAGCCTACTAAACAAACCCCAAAGATGGGTAAATGTCTCATCCTTCGAGGCTAAGAAAAACACCCAAGAGTACCTCAAGAAGTCATCGACCACGACAAGAACATACCACTTCCCTCCTGCTGACTGCACTCTAGCTGGTCCAACTGTGTCCATGTGGAGCAGCTGTCCTAGTGCATCGGTCATAGTCACTGTGACCGAAGGGTGAGAAGCAGCAACCATCTTGCCATGCCGGCAAGGAGCACAAACTAGATCTTTGGCTATCTTGAGTTTAGGCAGACCACGAATGAGATTGTGGTCGCTAACCCGAGTCAAATGGTCAAATCCAATATGACCAAGTCTCCTATGCCAGAAAGTAAGATCACGAGACTCAGAAGCAACTAAACATCTGAGATGATCACCAGAAGACTCAACAAAATCAGCACGAAATATCCTCCCATATCTAGAAATCCCGCAAACCAAACTCCCCGAAGAATCAAGAATTTTGCAAGCATTTTTCTTAAAGCTCACCTCAAAACCGTCATCGGTAAGCTGAGAAACATAAAGCAAATTCTACTGCAGCATACTCACTAAGGCAACATCTTTTAAAATAAATGAATCATTAACGCGCACAGTACCTTTCGCGATGATGTGCCCAGACGAAGCGTCTCCAAAGGTGATAGTCTCGTCACCTGTAGCTTGGGCTAGGGAAGAGAACCAACGAGAATCTCGGGTCATATGACGGGAACAACCGGAGTCCTAAAAGAGAGAGGTGCAAGAAGAGCAGGGGGAGGAAGAGACAACAGAAGGTAAGGGAGTAGAAGAAGAACCAACAGCAGAAGAACGGATGGCATGTGCATGCACAGCCGCCACAGGAGGGACAGTCATACTGCTAGCCATTTGGTTCACGTCGCTAAGCGTCTCTACCAAACCCTCATGCTTCTTCCCCACACCAGCACACACATCACAAGCAGATGGTGACTTCTCTAGAAGATTCTTAGTTAGCTTCACACATTTTTCATTCAATGCAATCAAATCAGATTTTAGTTTTTCACAATTATTGCATGGTGAGATAACAGGGTCCTTAGAAGCATATTGAGCCATTTTGTTATTATAATCAACTACTTCTTGGAATTGCTTAGAAACAGATTCAAGTTCAGCAGTTAATTTAGGACAGTTCATACATGAAGCAATCGGCTCAAGTAATGAAGCATGTAGTTCAACAATTTTATGATTTGCCTTCTTTAGGTTCATCTTCAAGTTATTGCAACTTTCACATGTCTCAGGCGGATCGAGAAGCATAGTGTAAAGACCTTTAAATGCATTGTCCTTATCCTCACATGAGGTGCAAGAAATAGTCTCAACAGTAGTAGATGAAAGAGCAGCTACCCTACTCATCTCTGGTTCAGCTAAAAGACTAACATTCTCCACCTTCAGCATGTCAAGCTTAGAAGACAGACTATCATAAGAGGTCCTTAATTTCTCCATATCACCAAGCAAAGAGGAGCATACATCACATTTGTCACGGGAGGGAGCAGATATAAGTGAAGTAAGCTCCCATGACAATCTCTCTACTTCCTTCTCCAACTCGCTACACCTAGCTCTAGATCTAGCATGAATTTTTCTAGCTTAAGAAAAGCTTTATTGAGCTAGTCATAGGAGGGATATACCTCATCGGAGTCAGAGTAGAGCTCGTTGTCGCTGACGTCGCCCCACATGCCGGTGAAGTCGTCGCCATCCTTGGGATCTTGATCGTCCTTTCCATCGTCGTCACTCCACCCCTCCACCTCGCTGAGGTCGAGGTCGTCGAAGGCGGTGAGGACGCGGTGGAAGAGTTTCTTGGCTTTGGCAAGGTTGCGGAACTTCTTCTCTTTGGCTTGGGCCTTCTTGTTGCGGTTCTTGTTGGTGTAGTCGTTCTTGCTCGAACCGCCGTAGTCGTTCTTGCCCTCCAGCTTGGGGCAGTTTGCTCGAATGTGGTTGGGGCCACCACACTCAAAGCAAATCACACGTCCTCCTCTCTTTCTCTCCCTAACCCTCTTATAAGCATGAGAAAACTTTCTGGCTAAGAGGGCTAGTTGGTTTTCTGGGAGCTGCTCTAGATGATCATCATCAATTTCACACAGAGCAGCTAGAGAGAAACCCAAAGCAGTGTCAACAGAAGATCCAGAGGCAGGACTGGGATCAATGACCAAAGCCATCGACTGAGACTTCGACTTGCGAGAGACAATGTCAATCTCGTGAGTCTTGAGGCGTGAGTACAACGCATCAAGAGTCAAAGTCGAAAGGTCCGTCGTGTCCTTAATGGTGGTCACTTTCATCTCCCAAACTCGCAAATCCAAGGTCGAAAGCATTTGGCGAGCGTTGTCCGAGTCGGGGTATGTGAGACCGACCGCTCAGAGGTTGCTTAAAATATTATGAAACCTCGCAAAGCGCTCATCAAGGGACTCTCCAGCGAGCATTTCAAACTTGTTATAATCTCGTTTTAACTGGTCCTGTCGTACCATCTTGATTTGGGTGGTGTCCTCATGGTAAGCATCGAGGGTCACCCAAATGTCGAAGACCAACGAAAGATGAAAATGCGATCAAACTCGTTTCAGCTCAACCCTTGGATGATGATGTTCCTTGCCTTAGCATTCGCCTCAACATCGGGCATGTTTGCCACATTGATGTTCTCATTGGCAGGAACAACAAAGCGAGTTTTGACCTTGCGCCAAATCGCATAGCCCTGAGCCTGTATGTAGGTCTCCACCCGACTCTTCCAAAAGGGATAGTCGATCCCATCGAAGATCGGGGGCTTAGTGGAATACTTGTCTGTCGCCATGGCTTACAGACCGGTTAAGATCTATCGAAAAGAGCTAACCGGCTCTGATACCAATTGTAGGATCAGAAATGGCAACAGAGGGGGTGAATGGTGCCTTTTTAAAATTTGCCCTCAAGTATCCACATGCGACTCTTATCTCTGATAGCTATAAAAGCTATGAAGAATATGACTCATGCTCTTTGGAGATTCACACTGGACAACCACGAGAAAGAAGCAAGGAAGAACAAAGTAACACAAGAAAATCAGCAGCAAAAATACAACAGGCCGGTCAGACCGCAGGCATGAGACCGGTCTGACCGCACCCTGGCCGCCGGTCTGACCGCCCTACTGAGGTCGGTCTGACCGCCATAGCCTGGCCGGTCTGACCGCCAGTGCTTGGCCGGTTTGACCGCCGGCACAGGTCCGGTCTGACCGCCAACCACTGAGCAGTCTGACCAGGCAAACCCTAGCGCCTGGGAGACAGAGTAGGAAGTAGGCACCCGAAGTTCTGAAACTGAAGTTTTGACACAGTAAATACAGAAATGAGGAGAACTCAGAGAAAAAGTCAAAATGCTGCTGTTCTTCTCAGGCCAAATGAGCAACACCTTACTCTAAGCATCAAAGATACCCCAGGGAGATGAAATTGCAACTGAAGAACAAAAGGGCACTGAAAATTCTGAAATTTTCAGAGAGCAGTCAGCAGGAGAGACAAAGACCATATTTCTTGAGATTTTTGGCACCTTTGCTCATGAGACTCTGAAATACACCAGGGAATGACCTCAAGGCAAGAACACACAAATCTGAAGCCATCTTCTAAAGCGAAATCAAGAGAATCAACCTTGCCCTACCTTCAAACCCTAAAAATGCAGAACAGAGTAAAATGGGCGAAGAACAGATAAAAGACAGAAATCATTGAATCCTCCATTTGCTCTTGGGAATGGAATGGCCAAATGGTCTAGAGTATTTTCCCATCACAGAGCATCTCATTTTGTGGCTTCTCAACAAGGATCAAGCTCAAATACAAAAGAAACAACAGAGAGAACCAAAGAACAGAATGAAATCAAGGTCCATCACAGAGAGACAAACACACGGATGGATTCATTTCCATGAATGATTACACAAGAGAGTTTAGCTCACAACCATCTCACTACGTCCCCATACGCAGTTGAGGAGAAATGTTACAAAACCCACTACATGCTTGAGATGAACACACACTCAGAGCTCAGTAGCTCACAACACGTAGGAGAATACACCACTACTTTTCTTGCTTTGTTGCTTCCACCACTCCACATAAGTAGCCAGAAGCTCACCCTCAAAGAAGAAATTCAAGAAGAGTCAGCCCTCTTCCACTCCATGCGTCACACCTAAGTGAGGCAAAAATCAAACACTCATAGGAATGGAGGGAAACCAGCCTCTCCACCCCACACTTGAGTCAATCTCCAAATTGCCCTCAAGCACCTTCCCGGAAGCTTCCCGCAACCGACACCTTGACCATCTGGGCCTCGACTCCTCCCTGAGTCTAGTCCCGGTACGCTCTGTTGTACACAATCACACCCGGCATCCTGACCGTCTGGACCTCAGCTCCTCCCTGAGCCTAGTCACAGTCCACCTCGCCGCTGCCCGTCGTGTCCACCTGACACCGACCGAGACCTCCGACTCCGCCTAAATCTAGTCCTGGTCTATTCCATCGCAGACAACCACAACCGACATCCAACCGTCTGGACCTCCGACTCCTTCGTGAGCCTAGTCCCGGTCCACTTGTCATTGCCCGTCATGTCCTCCACCGATAGCTCCAGCTCCGGTTCCTCGTCTCCCGACTTGCAACCACCTCAGCAGCCTCAATCATCTTCGACATCTCTGACCGTCTAGACCTCAACACCTCCTTGCCTCACCATGACCTAGCTCTGAAGTCCTGCAGCCACACAGACAAGCAAACCGTCACATAGCACTGCACAAAAAAGCATAATCAATAATAGTATTAACAAAAGGTACTCAAACCTAGAATACCCAAAACAAACTCAGACTCTCTAACACAACCATCAATTACTCATCACAAACATGGGGATACCTCCACATGGTCTCTCAAGGTCATCAGGCTATGGTCGAAGATGAAGTAGAGGGGGTCGGTCAGATTTGGCGAGGAGGAGGCTAGATCTGGGTGTGGCACCGCCAGATCCAGCGTGAAGGGGGCTGGATTTGGGAGCGGCGACACCGGAGAAGGCCAGGGCAAGCTGGGGTCAGTGGCGCCGTCGACCGAGGAGCTTAGATCTGGGGACGTGGAGCTTGAATCCAGCTAAATCCGAACTCATTGTGGAGCTCCACGTTGCTGAAGCCAATAGAGATGAGCGGCAGTGAGAGCCGGCTCTAGATCCGGACAAAGAAGGACTTGATCAGTGTTGACGAAGACAGTAGCATCGACGATGGCAATGGTGACCACGAGTGCAGGCTTCCCGATGGTGCGATGGCTTGTGCTCGTGGACGACGGGTCGGCGATGATGATCCGACATGATGACGATGGTAGACGGGGTGCTCGGAAGGATGCAGAGGGAGGGCTGTATCAACGAGCACGCTGCATCATGTCACAACATCATCAAAGGAGAGGAGGCGTTGGATAGGTCAAAGCTAAGGTAGTGAAGCCCAAAGCTGAGGAATGTCGACGGGTTGGTAGAGTGATGCAAACCAATCTATGATTGAAAAAAGAAAATTCGATCTGAAGATGATCGAAGAAAACTCTAATTAGTAACCGATCGGATAATCAGCGACATGACTTAAATTACAGTTTGCGTAGCCCCCGGGAGAGATCATGGAGACGTGATTATCTCCCAGGGGCGGCGCGGCGGAAGTTGTGGAGGTGGCGACTCAGGAGCGGCGCCGCTCTGATACCATGTAGGAAGATGAATATACTGCAATGGATGATTGTATTGAGCTTTGATGGTGGTTTATATAGAGTACAAAGTTTGGAGGGCAAGAAGCCTCTCCTAGAGATAAAGACAGATATCACAACTATTGTGGTTACAGATCAAACAGTGAAATGAGAGTATGGTAGTGAAGATGACTGATGAACAATGCTTTGCCCCTTCCCCATGTCCAGGGTAGCCATATATATATTCACATGAGGAGTATTTTACAAGCATGTCCTTACACTCATGTATCCCTCGCAGGGGTACTTGTGTCATTACACACATCCCATTTTGGGCTTTACAACCCCTTAGCAGGCGGTTGCGTTTAGGTGGGGGCCACTCCTATGATAGGAGCCTCTCATGGTGAAGGGCTTCACAGGCCGAAGCCATGTCGCCGAGTCATTTGGGCCCCTCCAACCCTGTGGCCTGTGACCTCTTGTGATTGTGGGCGAAAATGGTATTGCTGACACAGCCCGGCTTCATGTCGCGGACATGTAGTCGAACTTGCTGCCGAAGTCATCCTCTGGCCACAAAGTTGAAGCACCTGGCGGAGCTGGCCTGCCGAGGCAAAGTCGAGGCGAGGCCGGGCTCGTCCCGCGAGCATGCTATTGAAGCAGGGGCCAGACCTGCCCCGCGTACGCGAGGTCGAAGCCGAGGCCAGACTCGTCCTGTAGAGACGAGGCCGAAGCGGAGGCCGGACTCGTCCGGCAGACACGGAGTCAAAGTGGTTTCCGGAGTTGTGCTACAGACTCAAAGTCAAAGTACAGCCCAGTGGCTCATAGCCCGACGACACGTGGCGAGACACGATTGGCACGTTGTGGGCTGTCAGGCGCCGCATAAATCACGATCATGCGCACCTTCCCGAGGGGGCGGGACGCGATTGGCGCGTCGTGGGCTATCAGGCGGCCGCACGACTGCGGTCGTGTGCACCTTCTCGAGGGGGCGAGACGCGTGGAGGGATGTGATTGGTACGTCGTGGGCTGTCAGGCGGCCGCACGACCGCGGCCGTGCGCACCTTTCTGAGGGGGCGAGACACGTGGCGGGCCGCGATTGACGCGTCGTGGGCTGTGAAGCGGTCGCACGTGACCGGGCGACTGCGTGGCTTTGGCTGCGATCGGTCGTGCTTCCCGATCGTGGGGGAAAGCGGACAGTTCGATTTCCAATGGTTCGATTTCCGTCGGTTGTGCTTCCTGATTGGGGGAGGCAAGGGGGCTTTACATACCCCCTTCGTCACCATGCCACTGTTCTTTCTCACTCGCTTTCTGCCTGCACTTTCTTGCTCTTTGCTCCCTTGCGCCCTGCTCTCGTCTCGCTTGTTGCCACCGGTCACCACCGCCACCGTTCGCTTCACCGTGCCCGCTGAGGGAATGGTTCGCTGTGAAAAGCTCGCTCGCCGGCCCAGCAGTGGTGCTTCCTCCAGTCGGTGCAGCTCATCGACGATGGAGACGGACTACACACTGGTGGGGCACGGTCCATCACTAACCAACAAGCGGTGGACGACCGACAAGAAGATCGAAGGCCCATGCTCCAGCGTGCTGGGGCAGACCCTCGTGACGATCAAAGGGGACAGTGGTCAACGTCAATGGGCTATGGTCGAAGGGGACAATGGTCGAAGGGGACGGTGGTCAAAGGGGAAAGTGGTCAACGTCGAAGGGTCGTGGTCGTCGAAGGGCCGTGGACGAAGGGGACAGTGGTCGAAGGGGGCAGTGGTCGAAGTCGAAGATCCATGGTTGAAGTCGAAGCCATGGTCGAAGGATGCCATGGCCGAAAGGGGAAGTGGTGGACGTCGAAGGGCCGTGGTCGGAGGGGACAATGGTCGAAGAGAGCCATGGTCAAAGGGGGAAGTAGTAGACGTTGAAGGGCCGTGGTCGTCGAAGGGCCATGGTCGGAGGGGATAGTGGTCGAAGAGGGCAGTGGATGAAGTTGCAAATCCGTGGTTGAAGTCGAAGATCCGTGATCGAAGGGGGCCGTAGTCGAAGTGGGAAGTGGTCGATGCCGAAGGACCGTGGTCGAAAGGGACAGTGGTCGAAATCGAAGATCTATGGTCAAATTCAAAGATCCTTGGTCAAAGTCGAAGCCGTAGTCGAAGGGGGCTGTGGTCAAGGGGGAAGTGGCCGGCGTTGAAGAGCTGTGGTCGTCGAAGGGCTGTGGTCAAAGGGGACAGTGGTCGAGGGGCAGTGGTCGAAGTTGAAGATCCGTGGTCATCATCAAAGCCATGGTAGAAGAGGGAGGTGGTCAATGTCGAAGGGTCATGGTCGAAGGGGACAGTGGTCAAAGTCGAAGGGGGCAGTGCTCGAAGTCGAAGGGGCAGTGCTCGAAGTTGAAGGAGGTAGTGGTTGAAGTCGCGGTCATGGTCATAGTCGTAGCGCCTGTGGATGTGGTCATAGTGGTCATGGTCGTAGTCGTAGCGCCAACTCGGACGGCACCTGCTGGTTCGTCCACAACCTCCGCCACTATGAATTCCCCCTCTAGTTGGACATCCCCGTCGCCTACCCCCAGGTCACCCCTGAGATCGAGCTCCCTACCCTCGACGGTAAGACCCATAAGGTCTCGTACTCTGCATGGATTATAACAGGCTTTTGACCACTAGGTGTGATCGACGGCTTCCGATTTATGACCATGAGCGCTGATCGATGTGTTCCAACTTACAACCACGAGCGTTGGTCGAAGTCGAAGATCCATGGTCGAATTCGAAGCCATGGTCAAAGGGGGTCGTGGTCAAAGGAGGAAGTGGTTGACATCGGAGGGCTGTGGTCGAAGGGGACAGTGGTTGAAGGAGGTAGTGGTCAAAGTCAAAGGGGTAGTGGTCGAAGTCGGGGTTGTGGTTGAAGTCGAGGCCGTGGTCGAAGTTGACGTCGTGCTCGAAGTCGGGGCTGTGGTCGAAGGGGGCCATGGTTGAAGGGGATCGTGGTCGGCGTCGAAGGGCCGTGGTCGAAGTCAGGGCCGAGCAAGCTGGCACTAGCAGTTAGGTGACAGGGCACAAGCGCATCAGAGACCTGCCAACGTACGACCACCAGCGATGGTCGACCGCTCCCGACTTACAATCACGTGCGATAGTCGACGACTTCTAACTTACGACCATGAGGTGTGATCGATGGCTTCTAATTTATAACCATGAGCATTGGTTGATGTGTTTCGACTTACAACCATGAGGTGTGGTCGATGTCTTTCGACTTACGACCATGAGCATTGATCGATGTGTTCCGACTTACGACCACGAGCTATCCTCGATAGCTTCCGATGTACGACCGTGAGCCATTGTCGAAGGCTCCCGATTTAGGATCATGATTGATCATTGATTGCTACCAACTTACGACCACTAGTGATGGTCGACCGCTCCCGACCTACGATCACGCACGATGGTCTACGGCTTCCAACTTTCGACGACGAGGTGTGCTCGAGAGCTCCCGACCTACGACCACGAGGTGTGGTCAATGTCTTCTGACTTATGACCACGAGGTGTGATCGACGGCTTTCGACTTACTTGACGGATTTAAAAACTTTTAGAACATATTTGTATGCATATTCTAAAAATTTTTACCACCCGTGAGTTTTAAAACATGTAGTATGATAAATTTTAAAAATCCATAGCAAACACGGGTATTCAGCTAGTATATATATACTTGTTCAAATCACAGAAATATGAACTACAATAAAGGGTCTAGCATGACTCTATAGAATTGCAACTCAACAAGAGGAGGAATGCAAGAGGAAGACAAGGAAGCACGTCCAATGGCACAAGCCATCATCGAAGATAAGATCTTACAGGGATGAGATGCATCGAGATTTTGAGTTGATGATGCGCTATTAGCCTCCCGTAGGTGCACATCTTACATGTCTCTTCAGAACCAGCGACTCACACTTATACCATTCTAAAGGAGCACATGAGAAATTCCAAATGTTTATTATGGTGAATTATTATTATATTGGAGATTGTTGGATTTGAATTTAGTAAAAATTCAGTTTTCAAGTTTTTGCTGCAAACCTGGTGATCTGACCAGCCAAAGCCGGCGGTCAGACTAGCTAGAGGCAACAGCCTGACCGATTGCCACCAGTGGTCAGGCTGGTCAGGCTGGCCAGGCTGGCGATCTGACCGATAGGGCAAGTTGCTTCAGCTGAAAATTGGAGTTTTGGTTAATTTGGTCATGGGTTGATTTGGTTTTACCTAGATTAATGCATATCTGTTGTATTATACATGATTCATCCAACATGGGTTAAGTTACTAAGAACTTATATCAACAATTTTTTCTTTGGATGTACAAGGTCGTTTAGAGTCAACCACGATCAACGGCGACGAGACTACGCTCATGGAGGAGCTGAGTCTAAGAATGATTAAAGATACCAGTGAGATGGGTGAGCTTAAGTATAGCACAAGAAAGTGAAAAATATTGAAGGGAAATTCAAGTGACAGGTTGCACCATGTAGCTTAGTCGGTCCAAGTGAGGCATGGTCTAGCCGAATTAAAACGGGAAAGACTTATGCGTGGTCTAGTCGAATCAAAATGGGAAAGACATACTAACATGTGGCAAGTCAGTTGTGCACTTATACGTGGTAAGTATGGCGACTGCTTGCAAGGGAAGATGAAGATCAGTCAAGAAAGAGTATTTTGGTAAGTTGACCAAAATACTGAAAACTATCTTGTATCAAAACTACTATGTTTGGGAAAGCGGTTTAGGTTAAAAAGAAGTTAAGATGATCAAGTGGATCAAAGTCTAACGACTTAGTAGATTTGGGTTTATGTGCTTTAAAAAATGTGCATAAGTGTAGTGTGTGAGTAAAACCCAATTTGAGTGAGGTTAACGGGTTTTTCCTATATGTGCTAAGTGGATAGTATCCATTAGGGTTAGATATGACTGATTACCTTGCCTATTTAATGGGTTAGGATAGAGACTTACTAGTTATCTATCCAACCATCCAACCTGTCTTCATTCTAGCCAAGATTTTAAGGTTAGGGTATGAAAAGTGTGAGTGATGTGGTATGTTCTCTTATCCTACAGGTGGAATGATAGTAAAATCTTCATTCTCAAGTAGTAATACATCAAGTTTGTTCATCTCTTATAGATCTTTCTTATTTCAGTTGATTTGCTCTTGATCTTGTTGGTTTTTATCTTCTCTCTCCCCTTTTTAGTCTTATTGGATGCTAAGGATGAGTAAGTGATGAAGATGTCTCATGGAGTAAGTGTTTGATTTTGTTGTAACTTTCTTCTCAAATATTGCCGTGAGAGATATTTGTTGCAGTTACCATTTTGATGTCTTGCATGAAATTTTTTTTTGTTGTAGTATGGATGCCTATTTATTGCAACAAGAAGTTGATGTACTATTTCAAGTTTTGTTGCAAATATGTATTTGATTTGTTGCATCTATAAGTTCAAGATGTTGTAGTGTTTATCATAATTTTATAAATATGATCCATTGCTTTTGGAATTTTCAAGCATGTAAAAGTTATATGATAAATGAAATCTTTCATCCAATTAACAGTTTTGTTAAAAGTTTAGATGGATTGTCAATGTTTTGTAGTGATCATTCAACGTTTGTTGCACAAGTTACTCAAAAATGTTGTGTATGTTGTTTCGAGTTCTTGCACCATTCTAGATGAGCGTATGGTGGGAATTCTCTCATCATACTTCCAAGTGCTAGTCCTTCCCTAAAGATTGTATTGTATGTGTAGCATTGCAAGATGAACAATGAGGGAGGAGGAAGGCAACAACATGGTAGCATGCATTAGCCCGGATAAGCAGTCCTACTAGGATATACACTACTACAGAGAAGGTTGTACTAGACGCATTATTTAGTGTTAAGCTGCAACATAGTTATTTTAGACAATTTTACTAACATGACCGTCTATGTTGCAACCAATGGTAAGAACCATTAGTAACGATCTACTTATCAGAAACTGTTTTTTACACAAACCATCTGTGTCATCAGTGATACATCACAGATGATTTTTATATTAGCCATCTGTGATATGTTGGATATCACAGATGGTTGTTTTTAAAAATTATTTATGTTGCAACTTATCACAAATGGTTGTTTTTAAAAACTGTCTATGTTAATATTCTTCTATATATACAAACACTTAGGATGAAAACCTAACTCACTACTTCTACACACACATAGGTTCATCCCCTTATTACTCTACTCCTCGTTGCGTGTCGTCGCCTCCTCTTGTTCCCCGTCGAGCACTGCCTTGGCGCCTCCTCCCTATTGTTCCCCCATCATGCGGCTCCTCCTCCCGGCTCCTCATCGCCGTCATGCGGCTCCTCCTCGGCTCCTCGTAATCGTCGCCTCCTCTAGTTCCCCATCGCGCACCACCTCAACACCTCCTCCCCGCAATTCCTCGTTGCGTGGCTGCTTCTCTCGGCTCCCCATTGGCGTCATGTCTCCATCCCTACCCGTCACCACGTCTCGTCCAGTCGCCCTCCAAGTTGCCTCCCTCTGGCCCTAGTAGTGATATAATAGAAGATATGTGATATATTTTTGTAGCATCAGATGAATAAATGGTGTTGGTGTCTAAAGTTATCAAAATGTTTCTCTAAAAACACAAGACACTTTGGATGGAATATAAAGGGGAAATAGTTTACCCTAGCTCCTACAATCTCTCCTTGTGATATATTGCCAACTGGCAAAGATTATTAAGAACTTCACATGTCATAATCCAGTCCTTTAAATCCAACCTTGCAACTAGAGTTTATCAAACAATAGAAAATGACAAATCATAGGGTTTTGGGATCTACAAAAATTGTGTGCTTGTGTTTATATATACTCGTAGGTCTGCATGGATTAATTAGTCTATATTTACCCCCAACATATTGTTGGGCTTATGTGATGAATCACACTAATCATGTCTGTTGTTGAGTGTGAGTTATGATTCCAAGGCCAATTAAGGCAAAACACACCCCTAGCTAGCCAGTCCGCGGATTGCAGTAGTCTATGCAGTGGAGGAGTGTTAATCTAGCTTAATTATAAGCTAAGTTCATCCAAACATGCATAGGTTACAACCATACACATATATGCATAATTATTAGACTAATTTAGTTAGTCTATTAATTAGGTTAGTTCATTGAGCTTAGAAGCTGCTATATATACTTGTGAAAATTAGTGTACATATGGTTGCCACCTAATCCCTTATTTCTTTGGAAAATGATGTTTGTTGAAAATTTTGTTATAGTTTGTTTGATAATGTAAAAACATACTAGATAATTACTAGAGTTTTTGGACACTGTACAATAATAATGTGCATCATACTTAGTAGTGACAAAGGTGATGGAAATAATGTACTTGGAGCATAATATGAACTTAGGTTTAATGACTATGACGACATACATAAGTAGATGGCACTGGATCCTTATAGTCATTGCACCAAAGTAGAATAAGGTAATATATCTTGATTTCCTACTCAAGAACGACTACGACTTCACCTTTGTACAACAAACACTTGACAGGTATACTTATTTTCTCTGTAGATAACACTATTATAGTCTTTCCTTCGTTTGTAATGATCGATGATAACTTTTTAGAATCACGTATATTGTTTAGCGCCTATATTGCCTGCGGAGGGAGACACAATGAATCAAGCGCTATACTGTAACATAGGACACAATTTTCGGTATCCGTTACAACACAATAATTCTATATCACACTTCGTAATAATGCCTCTCGAACTGACTATACCTATATCTATAATTCTATTTTTACAGTGTCACTAACAGTTACAAGGTAACTTATGTGCACTCTACATTTGCCATCATATGCAGAAAATCATGAGAGCTGAGACAAATGATTCAGATGTTTGTTAATCTTGCAATAACTATTTTCTAATTATCAATTTAAATATATATGGTTACTACTTTACTCCTCCTAACGACAAGGTATGACAATCAAATCAAATATATTCGACCTGAACGAACTCTCGGACGTTCAAGGATGGCTCTCCACCTTCTTGATGATGGAGGTCATTCACTCGAAAGGAGAGTTTCACTCCGACAATATCGATTAATACATGTTCAAACATTTGATCCAATTGTAATTTACTTTGAGTTGTAACAAAATTGTAACTCTTACAACAATACATAAGTATTCTTTTTGATATTGAATTGTAATTCACTTTGAGTTTTAAATCACTTTGAGTTGTAATTCATTTATTTGTCATTTGTCTGTAATCTGCTTGTTTGTTTTCAGAGGGCGTGGCTACCATTTCCTGAGGCTAACAAAAAAACTAAAAATTATTTAGCTATACAAAAAACTATCACAGATGGTTTGTAACACAAAACCGTCTGTCATATGTAAACTTTCACGGATGGTTTTTTGTATTAGCCATCTGTAATATGTTGGATATCACAGACGGTTATTTTTTAAAAACCATCTGTGTTATGACTTATTATAGATGGTTTGGGAGCCGTCTGTAATAACCACCCGTTATCACTGATACAATAAATCAGACTGTTCATAAACTATCTTTGAAGAAGGTTACGAACCGTCTGTGATAATTTCATATATAGTAGTGATAGGGATGGGGTGCATGCATCGGGAATCTGATTTGGAGATTACCAATAGGGGAGAGAAAGAGAGAGAGAGAGAGAGAGAGAGAGAGAGAGAGAGAGAGAGAGAGAGAGAATGCGCATGTGTTGATTGCATTACTCGGCATATATGTCGTATACAGGGTCAGGGATCGATTGCCATGCTCGGCAAGGTACAACAAGTATGGAAGTTACAACAGATGTGATCAATTAATCACTAGCTCTATATATTCATGTAACTATCGGCTGACTAGCCAAATATACATGCCGAAATGTAGTTTTTTTTAACAAAACGAAAGCCTTTAGGAGGCAAGCCTCCTGCCTGCCTCTCTGCAATTTAACAAAATTAAAGTTCACGCCGGCCGCAACCAACATCCCTGGCGACGTTCTCCTCACCACCGTCAACGGAGGACGGCAGGGCTCTTCTGCAACAGCTCCATCATCTTCGAAGGCTTCGATGCGGCTGTGCGGAAGGAGTCAAGTTTGCAGTAGCAGCCATAGCAGCAACTAGCTAGCTCGATCATGATCCCCACGGGCGCGTGCATCCCCCGGCTGTGCGACGCATCGTGAACTCGTGATCCCTCGGCCCACCGGCGCTCCTTCCTGAGCACACGTGCCTCCGCCGCCGCATATGCTGTCTTGCCTGGGCCTGGCGGCGGCCGTCGCCATGCCAGTATCCATTGTCAACTTCCGCTTTGAGACATGGGACTATGGGAGGATGTCGTTAGATCACCTGCTTTGAGACACTTTTTACTTTTTGAAAATCGGTTAAAATATCGGTTAAATTTTTTGAAAACAAATTTTGACAAAACTTTCTTCAATATTTAACAAAATTCATGTAAAACAAATTTTTCAAAACTGATTTGAAATTTTACCCAAGGGACCGATACAACCGATAAAACTGATAATCGGTTGAAAATTAGCCGATTATTAGAACCATGGTGTCAGCTGAGGCAATAATCCAAATCAGATCTCCCCTCCTTTGTGTGGAACACTACTATAGAAAAAAGTCATCACAGATAGTTCAAAAATATCATCACTGATGATTTAAAAACGTCATCACTAATAGTTTGGTGAGTCGTCTGAGTTTATGGGCCAATAATGACATGAGGTTATCACTGATTGTTTTCAAATCGTCTGTGATACTTACTATCACAGACATTATTAACTCATAGCCGTCTGTGACAGTTGACTATCACAGATTGTTTGTAATAGAAATTATCTATGATATGTCGATTATTACAGACAGTTCGGATTAAAAACTGTCAATAATATCTGCAATCTGTGATATTTGTACTGATAATTTTTTATTTTTCTCATCCTTTTTCTCTATTCCACAGAATGCCATGTCGAGGAACAAGTCTGGACATCCCTTATGTTCGTGCCGGCAAGGCCTGTAAGCTAGCTCGTTCCTTACCGCTGTTGCGTCCATTTTTTGCTTCACCGGCCGGACCTCTAGATTGGTTCCTTTTGGATATTGGTGTAACAGTTCACAGCGTTACGACTATACGACTGCACAACTATTAGGGATAAATTAGAATCAGTTAGAATTTGTATTCGATTCCTTTTTTAGATTAACTTGATTTCTAAGCCACAATGTACTCTATATTTATACCCCTGAGATACAAGCGATACAATCATCTCAATTATTTGCAATATTTTATCCTTCTACATGGTACTAGAGTGGGTTTGTATCTAGGCTGTTCCTAGCAACAACCAGATTCCGTTTCACGCTGCCTCGGAGAGAGACGATGTAATCTTCTAAGGGCTGTGAATTGTAGATAGATAGCCCTTTCTTCTTCTCTGATCAAATAGATCGATTTTTTTCGCCTTCGCTGATCAATAGATCTGTTCTTTTCTTCGATCAGAAGATCGAATCAGTTTTTTTAAGTCTTTTCTCAACTATCGACCGTAGCTGACATCGGGAGTGACTGCCGCTTCGTCATCTCTCCTCGGCCGCCGTGCACTCTGCCGGCATCCGCACATCAAACCGACTCTCTGCGTCGTCGTTTGTTGTTTCTCGTCCTCTCTACCTTGATTAATCACGCTATGTTCGTGGTTTTCTGCCTTGCATGCCCGCATGCATGCATGCAAATTTTTTAGATCCCCTGCTACGCATGCATCCTTCTTTACTTTCTTCTCTCTTTATATGCATGCATGTGATTCAATCACGTGATCATGATTTTTTTTTTCTCTTTTAGTCATGCTGCTCGGCCATGTTCGCTCCTATTTCGCCTCTCTACGGTTATCGGCTATCGTGCACTCCATCGGCATCCGCCATCAAACTTCTTCCTCACAGTCTTGTTGGTGGATTTCGGAAAATGGTTCTAGAGTAAGCAAGGATCGCTGATGGCCTTAAAAGTAGGTCGGATCCTATGACATTAACCTAAGGTGTGGGCAAGGATTACAAATTGATGGCAATGTGGAGGCATTGAACATGGGTTTGTGGGAGGAGATTACCTCAGTGAAAATATAAGGACTAAACCCTTATGCTGAGTAAAGAATATAGTGATCGTCCAACCACAAGCGTTGATACATCAAATCTGATCTAGTAGCTGCTCAAATTCGATTGAACCTCTACATGGGCAGCTGGAGGCCAAGTGTGAGTCCATACGAAAGGGGTTAAGAAGGGTCGTATGGAAGGTGGTTGTTATTTTTAATCGATTTGTCAGTTATCCACACAATAGTAGGCTGAGATAAATTGGGTAGACCCGAGGGGTCATCTGAGCTTATTGGGGAAGTCTACTAGGTGGAGGCTATATAAAGAATTGAGCAGTGAACAACCTTGTTTTCTTGAACCTAGACGCGGGAGTTAAGAAATATTATGGGTAAAGCAGGGCAGCTTTGCAAAGTCATGACCAATTGTATTCGAATACGCCGTGCTTTTGGTAAATGAAGCTGTATTTAGTGGGTGAATCCAACAACGAAGCATAAGTAGAATTTGAGAATGACTTAGAATGTTGAAGGTTGATTATTAAGTTTGAAAACCCCCATTAACTAAAGAAGTTGTCTTTCTGTCATGCTTAAAACTGGTTTATAACTAAAACTGCATCCACATAAAATATTAAACATTTTCCCCCATCACATGTTAAACCTTGCATGTAGTTAATAGTAGCTTCCGTGTGACTTGTTGAGTACGGTTGGTTGTACTCAGTCTTGCTTTACTCTCCCCAACACAGAGATTGGCAGAGGACAGGATATTACAAGTTTTCGCATTAGGGTTGCGACCGCACTCAAGCATTCCTGTGGAGTTTTCTTTGGGTCTTCTGATTGTAAGTTAAGTTTTGGACTTGGACGCCCTTAAAATAGTTAAAATTGACTGTTAAGTCTTATTTTAATTAAATTAATTTCTTTTAAATATCCGTGAGCAGGCATGATACTTCCACTGCCCGTAACTGAACTCCTAGGCTGTTACGGAAGGTAATGACATTCTTGTTCCCAAAAACGGGGGTGTCACAATCGGCATCTGCCATCAAACTTCTTCCACACAGTCTTAATCATTACTTCTTCGCCAATACCTATGTGTGATTCATGTTGGACTCTTCTGTCGGCTTCTCTGATCACTGCACCATTGGCTTCTTCCCTTTCTTCGAGTGGCAATCCTCTTTGGGTGCCGTCCCTGCTATTCTCAATGGCCAACATAGATTTGTCTCCAATATCCCTCTCCTTCCTATATTTTGGGTTGCATGTACGCACCACTTGTCTACTCTGACAACCGTCGTGCTGCACGGCCCTCTCTCTTATGCCGATCTACACCACCACTGCCGTTGAGTCTTTTCACTATTACTGCTCCTAAATCTCCCTCTACACTAGTGGCCGACCTGTGCTATCTCAACTACAGTGGCCTTCTTCAATTGCGACAACCTCGACATTAACTTCTTGCTGCATCGATGTCATCTTTGTTTATGGCACCCTCCTACGGCTTCTTCATCAACGACACCATTCTTTATCATTGGCTACCTTACTTCGATGACTACCTCGATGGTAGACAACTCTACCGTCGGCTTTTCGCATAGCACCCCATCGTTAGCTTCTACTCTAGCTTAAGCATCCTCGTCAGCTTCTTCTTCGGCCTGAGTGTCCGCGATGCTCCCGCTCCGACTACGGGGATGTTAGAGAATATGGCTTGTATGGCAGGACTATTAGAGATAGTTAGAATCAATTCAGATTTGTATCTGAATCCTTACTTATCTCTAGTAGATTGACTTGATCTCCAAGTCACCGTATACTCTCTATATATGCATGAGGCTTAAACAATACAATCATCTCAATTATTCGCCCTATTCTATCCTCCTACACATAGCTTCATTGTCAGTGCTTGCTGTTCACTTCTACATGCAGGGCCGGCTCTGGGCCTAGGCAGCAAGGGCGACCGCCTAGGGCCCACGAAAACTTGGGGCCCCTAGTCCATGTATATTAGTATGTATACATGCATTTTGTCGACAATGAGTACTTTGTATTTTGTAATGTACTAAGCCTAATGTTGCCAATAAGTACTTTGTATTTTGTGACGTACTATTTAATGGTTACTGTATTGAACTTTACCTTTTACAACTGATATAAAATGTATTGTTACATACTTATATTAGATAAGTATTAGAATGAAGGGTCTCACTTTTATCATGCCCTAGGGCATCTAAGATGACAGGAACGGCCCTGTCTACATGGCCAACAATAATATTTTCCCACAAGAATTACAAAGATTTGCACCTTTGCTGTGTTAAGAGCTCTCGTCTACGACGTGCGCCTTCATCTATTTGGCCTTAATCCTGCAATACTAGCGTTGAAGCTTTATGGTACTATAGTTGGTAAGCTCTTCAGTGGTTGGTGAGTCAGTAAAGTCTTAGTTGGTACTCTCGGCTCAGCCGTCCATAAATAACCGGTTTCGAACACAGAAACAACAAATAAAACAAAAACAAATTTCTAGTGTGTTTCTATAGAATTGCAACACAACAAGAGGGAGGATGGAGAAGGGTGACGAGAGGCCAATGGCAAGAGCTGGCCAACATCGAAATTAAGATATTATGGGAATGGGATGCGTCGAAAATTTGAGTTGAGGATGCAGTATTGACTTCCGGCGGGAGCTCACCCGACATGTCTCTGTGAGCCCGAGTGGCTGTGCTATGGTTCCGCACAGGCCGGCGACCGGTGAGGCTGTGCTATGGTCACCCTGGGTCTCTATAAGTTTGTTACAACCGTCATGCACTGTTGAGGTTCCATCATTTTTACGCTGTGTTATAAAATAACAAAGAGCATGCCTATTGTTGGCATACATAGGGGGCATTTTTCTAAATCTTACTCTCTCCGTTCACAAATATAGATCGTTTTTGACTTTTTACAGTCTCTAATATAAAACTTTGACTATAATTTATGATCATAATATACTAACAAAAATAATAAAAAATATATTATGAAATAATTTTGTAAGAAAAATATAATGGTATTATTTTTATGTAGTCAATCTATATACTTTAACATATATTAACAGGCAAGCTTGACCGTATTGAACCTATGATAAACTATATTTGTGGACAGAGAAAGTGATTACTAGTAAGGAAGGATGCATTCGAAATAAATATATTGTTGATCAATTTGCACTAGGTGTAACGAATATTTATAAGCTTTTTTCAATTATAATATAGATCTACATACATATACACCACCACGCACGCGAGTTTTTAGCGGATTTGGCGATGTTTGCGATGGTATTTACAAAACTAGCCGTATGTGGGGCGGATTTGCAGCGCGGGAGAGACGACACGTGGCGAGGCCTCCGGCGGTAGGCCCTTGCCGCCGTGCTAGCAGATAACAGGCAGTCTACCTCCTAGCTAGGGGTCGGTAGGCAAGCTTGACGCCCAGCGAGGGGACGGTAGGTGATTAAGCTAGCTAATTAGCTGCCTTAATTATCTGCTTAATTTTTTCTGTTTAGTATTTGTTTGAATTTTTAAATATATCACATGAGCTCAAAAAATTACTAAAATCTATGTACAGTCTCCCAACACAATATACTTCATAGTGTAATTTTTGGATAATTTTATCCCTTGTGAATATTGCTAAAAAATTCATATAATTTTAATATTTGTGCGAGTTTTTACATATAGCAAACTAGCTCCAAATTATGAAATTTTATGTAAAGCCTTCCGACAGAATCATAGTTATTTTGTAATTTTTTTAAAATTTTATGTGATCCAATTTATCACATTTATTTAGGTTAATTTAATCATGAATTTACAAATATTTTACGATTTTTTTACAATTTTATACATTATAAATACTTGTACAAGTAAAAGTAATTATAGTTGTAAAAAATGAATCACACTGGATACGATATGGCTCACCCATCTGATCCACTGCTACCTCCTCGCCGCATCTGCCTCCCCGTACGTGTACTTGTCTTTCGTTGAGCACGAGCATGTCCCGTGGGGTATGTCAGTCAATCTGGAGGTTGCGTCTCGGGTCAGAGGGAATATGAAGACTATTCTGTTTGCTTAATGGCCGGCGGCAGTCCAGTAGGCTCAGGTACAGTAGGCTAGGTCTGGTAAGGGTCGAAGTCCTCCAGTTGAGACATGCCGAACTGCGAGCCACCTGCAATAATATCATGAATGAAGGACTCTAGAAATCTCCCTCATTGTGTGAAAGGGCTCTCGCCTTGACCGTACGATGTGGTAATGAAGTCGGAGGAGCTCTGCCCATCGAAGTGTTCAAACCCTGGGTATGCTATGAACATTGAGCTCTGCCCAGTGTACGCTGCAACCCTAGCGTGGTGTAGTGCTCTCTAGAAGCATCTGGGAGGCCCGCGTCATCATCGGTGAACTCGTTGTCACCCCCACATTGAATTGGAGCTGCAAGATGAAATGATATTAGTCACAATAAATATTCTGGGTGTACAATGCAAATCTCATACCTCCTGAATGTACAGCGAAGATGAAAAATGGGGAGCGATAGTCTATGTAGGTGGTGCAGATATTAAAAGTGATGCATCTCAGCGATGGATCTGCGGTGGGAGAACGCCATGATGTTAGTGAAACGCAAGACTTAATAGGAAAACAAAATGTAAGTTTGTACGTAAGTTATCTCCTCGTCGGTACGGTGCACAGAAAATCAACGGCTAGTACTACGATGCCAGGCAGACTCGGTAGATTGCGATAGTCGGCCGAGCTCGCTAGGTCGTGATGACCAAGCGGGTGAGCATGGTGCCCCTACTGGGCGACTTATGTGCACAATGTGGAACGGCCGCAACTTAGGTTGTGCACTATTTTTTGGCTTACTTTAGGATGTACATCATAGTATTCTATAGGGCCGGTGGTGTCTCCCGGCTGGTGATGGTGGCCTTGGATGCCCTTGCGATGCGCTGCACTTGCAAAAGCTAAAGTGACATATCAAATAGGTTCAGTAACGACAAGTATGAATTTCTTAAATGAAAAAATAAGAAATTTGAGCTGTCTTACACTGTCATGGCGCCGCGAAGCGCTGTGGGGATCGATCGAGCGTTACGGACTTTCCTCATGCGTGATCTACTCGGGGCGATTTGGTGGAGGAATGGTGAGTCTGCTATGTGAGCGGGGTATATACCACTCCAGGTATTCGTCGTACGTCTAGACGTCATACAGACGTTGCTCCATGACAACATCAAGGTGCGCCTTATCCATCCATGCCATCATTCACTGTTGCTGCAGTGCCCACCTGTTCGTACCATGCTGACCAGCCCTTGATTGTCTGCATTTCTAGAATCATCGATATTACATAGCAAGACATACAAAGTGTACACATTAGTCGGATGGAGTTTGACTCATTGGTGTATGGCTTGCAGTAGGAACCTGCCGTCCAGAGGGGGCATGGCCTGGTGCAAATCGAACTGTCACATCACGCGATGTGGCGCGTAAGCCTCTACCATGTACAAGAACAGCAGATGGTGTGTCGTCAACTATAACTCCGCGTCCTCCAGGCATTGCAGGGACACCTCATACATTAAGGACCCATTGTCATGAGCAGCGGTTTGGGTGAGGAGGACGACATGGTAACACTGACAAATGTGCAAACGAGGGAGCGGGCGAGGGGGACGACACGGACATAACAACATTAGTGCGAATGAGAGAGCGCACGAGGGGGCACGACACATACAGAGTGACAATTGTGCGAACCACATAGCAGGAAAGAAAATATAGCATGATTGACCGACACATGCTCGAAACACAGAAGTCAGTCACTTGAAGAGATGCCTGAGCTCACTAAATTCATGATTAAATTAAACCGAATAAACGTGGTAAATTTGGACCATATAAAATTCTCAAAATATTACACAATAACTATGACTACGTCGGAAGGTTTTACATACAATTTCATAATTTTTGAAGCTCATTTGATATATGTAAAAATTCGTACAAATATCAAAATTTTATGAAGTTTTGAGCAACATTCACAATGGATAAAATTACCCAAAAATTATACTATAGAGTACATTGTGTCGAGAGGCTGTACATAATTTTTTCATAATTTTTTGAGCTCATTTGATATATTTAAAAATTCAAACAAATACTAAATAAAAAAATTAGACAGGTAATTAAGCCGGATAATCAATCGGCTTAATCACCTGCCGTCCTCTCACCGGGCGGCAGGCCTGCCTACCGTCCCCTGGCCGGATGGTAGGCTGTTTACTGTCTGCTGGTGGGTCAGCAGGCGCTTGCCACCGGTGGCCTCACCACGTGTCGTCTCCCTACGCTACCGCCCACCCACCGAATGACAGAAGTACCATTTCTACAAATACTCACCATATACTGCTAATTTTGTAAATATCATGGTAAATAACGTCAAATCCGCTGAAAACTCCACGCACGCAGAGTGCACCCCTAAGCACACACACCTAGAAATACTATTCAAGTGTGCCACGTGCATAACTCGAATACGTAACTGAGATAGCTGGGTAGAGAGTAGTGACCAATGCAACAATGCACAAGATGTGTCAGCCCTAGGTGGAAAATTGTATTACCTTGTGTGTACAACAAACCAATTATTGTACTACTAAGATTAGCTCGCTAGTTGGTAAATCTAGATCCCTGGAATCCAAGTGACTCCATTCACATGCATATAGATGGTTCACTGCCAGTAATATACTCCATTCATTCCTTGTAATAGCTTCTATATATACTACATAGAATCAATATCTTTTTAGATGGTTGGTGATTGAGCTGAGCAAATAAAGTTTTAGTTTACTCGATCTCTATGAACCTAGCTACACTCCTCGGTAATAGTGGGTTTGTGATAATATTTAGCTCCTAATTTCACCATTTGGAAGTTATTTTGGCTCACATTTGGAAGTCATTTTGGCTCATGCAAAACATTGATGGGTTCTTTTTGGCTGGGCAGATGGTTTTTAGTTCTAACACGAGTGTTCGTGCAAACAAACCGAACACTAATAAGACACTTAGAAAAGTTTGTCTCAATAAACCGTTTTGAAAATGCGGTAGAGAAGTCGCTTATTTGTTTGTTTGGAGAAAGCCATAAACATAAGATAAAAAGAAGAGGATCACTACTTAGGCATGTTGTAGGCTGAAATTTGGGTTGTTTATAATATTTATCAGCTTTCTACAAAGTTACCATTTTAAGCCTCTGTCCCAACCCGAACCACAACAGAAAGTTGAGTTTCTTGTTTTAGGAGAGATAGGGTTAGGAAAGGAGAAGAGGAGGGGGGTTAGATCCACCAAAATCCACCATTCAAGAGTGAAATTTGGAGGATTTGGAGCCTCCTCACGTTGTTTGCTCTCATCTTATGTACTTGCTTCATCTCACTAGTGGATCATTCGTCTTGTCACCACCTATAGTTGTTCCCACTAGGGGTTTCCACGCAAGGTGTCTACTCTTGATTCATTATTTTTCTTGCCACATGTGTTGATTTGAGTCACCATCTTGCTTGCTCTTTGTTTATATGTGAAGTTATGCTTGTATGGTTTAGTTGGATATGAGATAGCACATGTGTTCGATACGTTGGTCAAGATAATGGGGATTGATATTGTAGTGAGTTGATACTTGCATGTATATTATCGTTGTGAAGTTTGGACAGTTTGGTGTGTGTAGGTATGAATCAAAGGTTGCTCTTTTGTTTATGCACACAAGGTGTTCGTTGAAATGCTTGTGAGTAATTAGCTTGCTAATCTTGCTGCTTCCCCACCCCTCTGTGCTCACAAGTGGTATCAGAGTACTTTTATATCAAAGGCACTTATTTGTTTGTTGTTTTGTGGTATTAGGGAAAGTTTGATGGTAATGGTGACTTTCGATTATAGTAAATGAAGATGCATTCTATTTTGGTTGACAAGGGCTTAGATAATGTGTTAGAAGATGGTGATCTAGATTTATCAAATGTGTCAAGTGATGAGATGAAGAAGCTAGATAAGAAAGCATTGGTGGTGCTTCGGTTGGCTCTTGTAGATAATGTGTTAAGGCAAGTTTGTTCGGAGAAGACCGCTTTGGCTCTTTGTAAGAAATTGGAATCTCTCTATTTGGACAAGTTACTCTCTTGTTGCTTCTACCTCATAATGCGCTTGTTTGGGATGTGTATACAAGAAGGCAATCCTATCAAGCAATATATTGATGAGTTCAACAAAATGGTGCTTGATTATCAAAATTTAGGTAGCTCTATGGAAAGGGAACATTTGGCCATTTTATTCATGTATTCACTCTCAGATTTATATGATGCCATTAGAGATCAAATCCTTATGGCATTGATTCTGTCTCCATGGATGATGTTGTTTCCATCCTCTTGTCAAAGGATTTGTTTAAGAAAACTCACATGGATGATCATTATTAAGATGAGGGTATTATTCTGACACATGGAAGGTCTATAAAGCATGGTCATAGTGGTGGTGGTGGTGATTGTTAGACCATGAGGAGGTCGTGAATACAGTGATGATAAATAATTGACTTTTGGATTTCATTGAAATTTGCGTTTGTGAAAATTTTGGTCGACCACGGTTGGCGATCAGTAGGCTTCGACTATGGATAGAAGTCTGATCGGCCTTATGATGGATAGTATGGTTGGTAGGTTTGAATGGCAGGCATCGACCACGGTATGTCGACCACAGCATGTCAAACACGGCAAGTCGACCACGGCAAATTAACCATAGCAAATCAACCACGGCAGGTCAAGCACAGCAAAATGACCATGGCAGAATGATCATGCTTGTTAAATGTTGGTAAGCTACAGCAAACTGGTTGTAAGCAACAGTCAACCGATCATAAGCAATAGTAAACCAATCTTAGCTACAGTGAACTGGTCGAATGCCGTAAGCTCGTCTGCTACAGTAACTAGTTGGTGGTCGTAGCTATAGTACATTTCTATGATCATAGCTACATTGTTTTGTTGATAGTCGAGTGCTACAGTACCTGGTCGGTGCTTGGTGATCGGTAGCTATAGACTGTGTGATCGGTAGTCATAGACTTCATGATTTGTTGTCGTAGTCATAGGCTTCGCGATCAGTTGTCGAAGACTTTGTGATTGGTAGTTGTGGGTTTTGCGGTCGGTTGACGTAGGCTTCACGATCGATACTCATAGGCTTTAAGTGCTTTAATTCTTATAATCTTCAAGTGCCTCGAGTACTCATGTTTATTGGGCCAACGGTCTGCCAGCCTGGGCATGATGGTCTAACTAGTCTTACTGAGTAGTCTAAGGGTAATTCTAGGAAATTGTGGTCATGGATATTTGGGCTCATGTTTATGAATGGACAAGGATGTGATATGTGTGTGTGGATTGATGTTAGTTAAGTTGGGAATAACTTATGCCAGAAGAATGTTTATTGGTCTTTGCATATGCAAGTTGGGCATGAAGACGGTCATAGTCAGTAATGAGGAGGACCGGGACTAGGAACGGGAATTTGAGGGCCATGCGATCGAGGATGTCATGAGGTGGTCGAGCACACGTTGGAGCATGTGGAAATCAAAGTTGGATAATACGTGGAGAAGCTATGGGAGGTACGGTCTTGGAGGCTTCGACACATGAGGATGATGTGTGGAGAAGCTACGGGATGTGCGATCTTGGAGGCTTTGACACATGCTGAGTTGACAGAGTTATGGAAGGATTCCATAACGGGAAGACTTAGAGATTATGAAAAACCCATATTTGGAAGGGTTATGGGTCCCTTGATTTTTAGAACGGATAGAGTTTGGTGACCGTGTTTGATGAGGACACGGTTTAGAGCATTAGCCTATAAAAGAAAGGTGAGGCTAAGGGCTAACGCAATGATTTGAGACGGCTTTAGAGAGAAAGCTTTTGTGCTAGGGTTTGAGGGGTGCCGAGAGGGCACTTTGTAACCACAGAACAAGTTTTAGAAATAAAAGATCATATCTATTTCTGAAAAGTTTGTCGGCGCAAGTGTTATTATTTTTTGGGCATCATCCTTGGCTCGTTCTCATTACAAGCATGTCATGCATGGCGCATAACATTCCTTCATCGACTAGATTGCTTGTCGAGTCTTCTACTTGATCGTCACCAACAGCACCAGTGTTGAAGCATTCGAGCGAAGGAAGGTTATGACTACGTACAAAGGGGCAAAGCGAGCTGTCAAAGACCAGTGGTCAAAACCTCCATCAAACACTGAGCGATTCAAAAGGTGGAGGCAATCGTTCATCCCCTCTCTGATTGCGGTAATCGATACTACAGTTATTGCTGCTAGCAGTGGTAGTAGGAGATGAAAGGGACGTCAATGTCCCATCAGGGTAAGAAAGATGCCCATTGCAACTATTGCAAGGAGCAGGTTCATATCAAACGGTATTGTCCTAAGCTGAAGAAAAAGAAGGACAAGCAAGAAGATGACAGCAAGAGTGAAAATTTATCAGCTAGTGTGGCGGTTGTAGATGACAATTCTAGTCAACCACTTGTGGTTAATGTAGATAGTTCATCAGTTAACGACACAAAGTGCAGAGTTGTTGGTATTGGCATAGTCAGATTCATGATGTTTGATGGTATAGTTCGTACACTCACAGATATTCCTCATGTGGTTGGACTGAAGAAGAATTTGATCTCATTCAAGGCACTTGATCAGAAGGGCTACACGTTTGTGATTCATAGCATTAGATTAAGGTATTCGGGGGCTCCTTGTGTATGATGAATGCTCTTATTACTCCAAATACAAATGATTTATATTTCTTACAGGGTAGCTTACTTACTGGGTCAACTTCAGAGGCTTCTAGTTCACATATTGATGATGACACTATGACTACATTGTGGCACATGTCATAGCATTATTTGTCAGAGCTGAGTCATCATGGTTTGTTGGGCAGTCAAAGGACTGGTAGTTTGTAGTTCTGTAAGCATTTCATCTTTGGAAAACAAATTCATTAGATATTCAACATGTTTGTCCACAAGAGGAGGGCCATTCTTAACTATGTTCATACTAATTTATGGGGTGATGCACCGGTTACTTCTATTGGAGGTGGAAAGTATTTGCTTACCTTTGTTGATGATTTCAGCAAGAAGGTTTGGGTCTACATCCTAAAGTCCAAGGATGAGACATTTGGCCATTTCGATTAGTGGAAGGCTATGGTGGAGACACAGACAGAATGGAAGGTCAAATATTTGAGACCAGATAATGGCACAAAATTCTGCTTGACAAAGTTTGAGGCATATTGCCAGAATTACTCGGCACTACACCATAGTTGGTACTTCACAGCAAAATGGAGTAGCAGAACGTATGAATAGGACATTGTTGGAGAGGACCCATTGCATGCTCTCTCATGCTGGGTTACCACAAAGTATTTGGGTAGAGGCAGTTACCACGACATGCTATTTAGTCAACCGCTCATCGTCGGCAATTCTTGAGTGCAAGACACCAGAGGAGGTGTGGTTTGGCAAGCCACCTCAATATGATCACTTGAGGGTATTTGGTTGTCCGACGTATGCTCATATTCATCAGAACAAGTTAGAACCTCTAGGATTGAAATGTGTCTTCCTTGATTATAGTGATAGATTTAAGGGGTATCATTTGTGGTTTAAAGATTCAAGACCCTCTAAGGTAATCGTCAATAGAGATGTGACCTTCGCTAAGATAGCAATCGTTACTATAGGTTATTGATAGTTGGCAGAGGTTTTTACTTCAGGTGGTGCTTCTGATGTAGTATAGATAGCACAGAGGGTAATATTTGAGGTGGAGACTCTAGTGACCAAGTCTACTACAGTTGATGATCAGCGGCAGCAACCATTGTTATCAATCTATAGATGGTGTTCAAGGTGACACAGATCAGGCAAAGCTTGAGCAGATGCAATTGATAGTCAGTCAAAGGATGCAATTTTACATGGAGCTTCAAAAGCTTCAAATTCTCCTATAGCACATCATCTGTAGAGGAGAGAAGGCCATCACAGTAGTATGGAGATTGGGTCACACCAGTTGAAAGAGGCATAGGTACATCTTATTTTGCTTTGATAGTTGCTGAGGATATTGTTCACGATGAGCCTAGCAGTTTTCATGAGTTAGTTAGCAGTTCTCAAGTAGCTAGTTGGGTTCAGGCTATGACAGAGGAGATGGAATCATAGCACAAGAATCACACTTGGGACTTTGTGTTGCCACCCAAAGGGTGTAATATTGTTGGTTGCAAATTGGTGTTCAAGCTCAAAGAGATTTCTCTAAGAGTTGATACTCCAAGGCACAAAGCTAGATTGGTGGCGAAGGGCTTTAGTCAGAAAGAAGGAATAGACTACCATGAGCGTACCTTGATTCGGGCTTTGCCAGCTTTGGTTGCTCTATTTGACTTGGAATTAGAGCAAATAGATGTGAAGATAGCTTTTCTTCATGGGGACCTTGAAGAGGAGATCTTTATGGCACAACTAGAACGTTTTTTGGCTGAAGGAAAAGAAGGCCATATTTGTTTTCTTAAGAAGTCATTGTATGGTTTGAAGTAGTTTCCAAGGTAGTGGCACCACATGTTTGATGTTTATGTTAGTAGCCATAGATTTGAGAGAAGTTCATATGATCTTGTGTGTTTCAACAGGTACTTGCAGATGGCTCTAGGGTGTATATGTTGCTTTATATTGACAACATCTTTATTGCAGGCAAGAGCTATTCTGCTATTGATGAAGTGAAGGCTATGCTCACAGAGTTAGTATGTTGAAAAGTTTTTGCTTTGATTTCACATGTCACATGCAAAGCCAGTTTCTACTTCTTTGACAGCACATTTTAAGTTGTCTACTTCATCAGGGTGAGGTAGGGTACATGTCTAAAATTCCTTAGCCTGTGCAGTTGGCAGTTTGATGTATGTTATGATTTGCATGTGTCCTGATATTGCTTATGCAGTTAACATGGTGAGCCGTTTCATGTCAAGGCCAGGGAAAGAGCATTGGAAGGCAGTGCAATGGATCCCTATGTATCTTCATGGCACAAGCAAACATGGTTTGATGCTTGGTCAAAAGGTAGCAAATCCAGGATAGGTTGTTTGTTACTCAGATTCTGATTTTGCTAGATATCTTGATGGGAGGTGTTCTCTCATCGGCTATGTATTTCAACTTTGTGGGTCTTGTGTTACCTAAAAGGCAACCTTGCAGTCTACACTTGCATTATCAACCACAGAAGTTGCATTTATGTCTTTGACTGAGGTGGTGAAGGAGGCTATTTGGTTGCATAGTTTTCTTGGTGATTTGGGCATTGAGCGACTTGATCATGTTGTCTTTTGTGATAGTCAAAGTGCGATCCACCTTACAAAAGATGAAAAGTTTCATGGGAGAACCAAGCATATTGATGTGCCTGACTTCTCTATTCAGTTTCATGTGAAAAGAAGACTTTGTATGCTGAGAAGATTGGCACAAAAGACAACCCAGCGAATATGTTAACCAAGGTTGTCTCAAAGGCCAGATTTGAGCATTGCTTGGACTGGGTTGGTATTCGTACTTGCGTAATCTAGCTCCATGTGGAGCATTGGAGGTGGTGAGTTTGCCACTTGTTGATTTGTTCATTTGGAGATGAAGCTTTTGAAGATTGGAATTTTGGCATCATGAATCTTGATGTGTTTGCTCTATGGTTCAATTGTTGCTGAGTAGAGAACTCTGATAATATGCAGCTCCTAATTTCACCATTTGGAAGTCATTTTGGATCATTTACCATGCAAAACATTGCTTAGGTATGTTATAGGTTGAAATTGAGGGTTATTTGTAATATTTATCAAGCTAAGATGCTTTTTGCAAATTGTCATTTTAAGTCTCTTCCCCAACTCGAACCAGAATAGAGGGTTGAGTTTCTTGTTTTGGGATAGCTAGGGTTAGGAGAGGAGAGAGGAGAGGGTTAGATCCACCAAATCCATCCATTTAAGAGTGAAATTTGGGGGATTTGGAGCCTCCCCTTGTTGTTGGCTCTCACCTAGTGTACTTGCTTCATCTCATTGGTGGATCATTCATCTCACCGCCGATAGTGGTTTTCCCCGCAAGGGGTTTCCACGTAAATTATGGTGTCTACTCTTGATTCGGTATTTTCTTGCCATATGTGTTGATTTGAGTCACCATATTGCTTGCTACTTGTTCATATGTGAAGTTAGGCTCGTATTGATATGAGGTAGCATATGTGTTCTTTGATATGTTGGTCAAGATAATGGGGATTGATGTTGTAGTGAGTTGGTACTTGCACGTATATTGTTGTTGTGAAGTTTGGACGGTTTGGTGTGTGTAGGTTTGAAGCAAATGTTGCTCTTTTGTTTATGCATATAAGGTGTTCAGTGAAATGCTTGTGAGTAACTAGCTTGCTAGTCTTCTTCTACTGCCTCTCTGTTCTCACAAGGTTTCTCTTGTGTCACAAGAACAAGAAGCAATACTCTTCGGTCCAGGGTGGAGCCACACCCTCGGCAGGGTAGGCTTCAGTTCGGGGTGTGGAAAAATATCTAGTGTACATCCCGGGTAAATTCAGTCTAGCTTGGGTAACATTTTCATGGTCCAGCCCAGATAGCTTAGATCATTTCATCACTGAGTCTGGAGCGTAACCAAATCCTAACTCCGCCACTACTTCTATCCCTTGATTAATAATGTAGAGTTCCAAGTTTATGATGGAGGACGAGGACATACATTGGATGTGTGTGAGGCCTATTGGAAATGGGATTCACTGGGAAATCAAGTTAATGCACAAGAGCTTCACGCTTATGGCGTACTAGTTGAATGCCCGTGCGTTGCTACGAAATCCAAAAAAGAGTGATACATTAATATATGAGATCCTAAACAGCACAATAAGTATCCATTTTCTATCGCGCTGGTATGGTTTGGGGTCAGATGACAAGGCAACACCTAAATGTAATGTAAATCAGAAAAGCAAGACTTTAACCCTTTTTTGAATCTAATCTGAACTGGATTAAATAAGAAATCATCAATTGTTGATAGACAATTAGACTAAAGTGTGACAATAGGAAGGATGCCATTCTCAAAACTTGAAGGATGGTCAAGAATGTCTGCAGAAAGCTTGAAGCTCTGAAACACGGGGATGGAGGCCAAAAAGGACATATCACTTGCAAAGGCAAGGCTGTGCACAAATCCACGAAGCATCTTAGTATGAAAGCTCAGGCTTAGGAATCATGAATAGAAATTGATCTTTAATCTAGACAGTGTGTACAATAAAACACAAATATTTAAGGATGATTTGATGACAAGTAGTGGAACAACTTCTGCTCATATGTCTGAAGGACACTGATGCATTCATATGGCCTGTTGGATTACTATATTTCGCTTAAAATACCTGAAGGTCACTAAAATAACGCCCATTATGGTTTCCACCAAATACATATATTTTGTCTTGCAACACAGTTGCTCCATGCTGTCACATTAGTGCTACAAAAGTAGATAGAAGAAACAAGTCCTACAAGTTACGAAATGAAGAAGGCAATGGAGCATATGGCGCACCTCATAACGAGGTTTCGGACACTGCCCACTGACAGATAATGGAGTCCATTCTTCATGAGCACTGACAATACCAAGGCCTTCCAGAATAACAACTTTGTCCTGTATCTCCACTGCACCTCTATTTTCAGAAATGGTTTTATGTTCTGGAATTGATGTTCCATTGGTAGAAGCTAATACAATGGTTGGCTCTTCCTTTGGCTTCTTATGAAAAGAAATGCAGACAAATAACTTATTAAGTTCATGGCATGCTAAGAACAAGAAAATACTAAGCTAGACAACGAGATGGAACTGTAATTGAAAAGCTAATAATTTCAAAGATAAAATTGAATTCTGAATACTCAGGCAAACAATAGCAGAAGCAATATACTTTTGACAGCGAAAAAACCCACATTTACCAAGCATATTTTAGAATACAATTGAAATTTGCCAAGCATGAATGTCCTAAGGCATTAACAAAACAACCAAAACCTTTTTTACCTAGGGTTATCAGCTACTGTTTTATCAAGAATAACCTTGTCATCGTTGACCTTCAAATTTCAGATGAGAAAAGTTTTTGCAACATAAGACAATTTCTTTGGTATGTGGGGCAACTACAAGAAAGATAAATGAAAGAGATAAAAAAAGGCCTAAATTAGTGATTACTTTTGAGGGAAGGGGAGCTTGATTCCTTTTCGCAGCCTGCATCTGGATATAGTACTCCTTAAATTCTATAGGGGTAATCCTCACGAATTCAACCATATCCTCTCTATCTTGCTGGGATTAAGAACAACATAACATTATTAGCAAGTTTGTGCGCGCAACTGTAGAAAGAAACAAAAAGATTATGCGGCAACATGAAAAGGAAGTATTTTGTTCGGTGAGTATGCCTAGACAAAACTCAACCGTTAGTTTTGCGCATTCAACTGCTTGTCCTTACTCTGTAAATTGTTTGTTAAAATTATGTAGCAATTCTCACATTAAGATAACCGTACTATAGCCTGTGCACTTTGAAGCTAACTTGTGTAAACTAATCTTTAATCTCCATAACCTCGATGAGCTCCAACTTGAAGTAGCGATGAGGAACAGAAGGGATTACCGTGATGTAGAGGTTCTTTCCAAGCGCACTCCCTGAGTTTAGCATTGGAGGACAGGCCCCACCTCATGCAATTCCTTAAAAAATTGGATAGGGATCACACATGTTAGTCGAGTTGAATTGCACCGAATGCAAACATTGGATCACAAGGGCAGCCTTAGCTATCTTGCAGGCGGCGCCAGAGGGTCTCGTCGGAGGCAGCAACGTTCATGAAACGGCAGACGAGGGCACAGGATATGAGATCCTCCGAGGAGAGGAACTTGAAGATCTGTAGGAACAGCTCTGACGGAATGTTGTTGAACATGCCCGTATCGATCTGAGGCTGCACGTCAGCCACAGCTTTCCCTTTCCCCTTCCTTCTCCTCACCCTCTTGTTCTGCTCCTCCCCACTGCCGCTTCCGCTGCCATTTCCGTCAAACTGCGAATCTTGCTTCCTCTTATTCTTGTTAGCATCATCTTCCAGCCACTTCTCCTCGCCCTCCCCCTGCTGCAACTGATTTCCAATCACATCCAGATTCGCATACGGCAATCAAGGGAGAGATTGATCGAGAGCACTTACATCGAGAGGGTCCTCCGCGCTGGATCCGGAGAGGATCTCGGATTCAAGGAAGCTAGCGAGGCTGTCGACGTCGTCGTCCTCTTTGTCCTCGGCTTCGCGCCCATCTCCCTCCTGCCGACCTAGCTGCTCTTCCGTAGGGAGGGGGTCGGCCATGCTCATCGCCGACGGATCGGCGCTCCTCTCCTTACCGCAACGAGAGAGAGATTGGTGGGTGCGGTGCGGTGCGGTTGGAGGAGGAGGAGGCGGCGGCGCGGGGTGGGGAGGAGGAGGCGAGGGCGAAGCGGCGGCGGAGGGAGGGGAGGAGGCGAGGACGGAGTGGCGGAGGAGGGAGGGAAGGAGGCGAGGACGGAGCGGCGGAGAACGGCGGAGCGGGGGAGGAGGCGAGGAGACGCGGAGAACGGGGGAGAAGATTCAGCGCGTTGGGGCCACATGTCGGCGCTGCCTTTTGTCGAGCCCAGGGAGGAGGCAGCGGCGGAGCGGAGGGGTGGGGGGAGGAGGCGGCGGCGGTGGAGCGGAGGAGCGGGAGAGGAGGCGGCGGAGCGAAGAAGTGGGGGAGAAGGAGGCGGCGGTGAGCAGAGGAGCGGGAGAGGAGGCGGCGGCGGAGCGAAGAAGTGGGGGGAGAAGGAGGCGGCGGTGGTGCGGGGTGGGGAGGAGTAGGCGAGGGCGGAGCAGCGGATGAGGGAGGCGAGGGCGGAGGAGGCGGTGCGGAAAACCGGGGGGAGACGGGGGAGAACGTGGGGGGCGTGGGATTCGGGTTTGGAAGGCGGGGTGGGCGGGTGTGGGGCCCACACGTCAGTCAGGCGCAGGTCTTTTCGGGTCACATGTCAGCGCTACCTTTTGTGAGAAGGGGTGGGGAGGCCGGACCAACCACCAACTCCTTCTTTTATAATAGTAAAGATATCGAACCTAAATGAGCCATCGATCAAGCACCCAACCAATATCTACTAGTAAATGGTTTTCAGAAATCTATGTGCCCCTGATACTTGGTTGACTGCTGATTTTTTCTTATAAAATCGTTTATATTTTTACAGGTTTTCATCTAGCTTTCGAATTGAAATTTTAAATTAAGATTTTTGGGCGGTTTTCTTGCCGTTCTAGCTGGTAACAGGTGAAGAACTGGAAGCGGCCAATTAGGCCCCGTTTGGCA
Source organism: Dendrocalamus latiflorus (assembly GCA_017311315.1). NCBI lineage: Eukaryota > Viridiplantae > Streptophyta > Magnoliopsida > Poales > Poaceae > Dendrocalamus > Dendrocalamus latiflorus. Next base: position 7,405,264 of record CM029630.1, on the reverse strand, counting down.
CAGCTCCACCACCAGCTCCTTGGAGCTGTTTTGTGCCAAACGGGGTAAAACAAAATAGCTCCACCCAAGGAGTTCCTTAAAACCTGCTGAGACAAAAGTAGCTCCACCCAAGGAGCTGAAAAAAGTAGCTTCACCCGGCTCCACTTGTGAAGTCAAAAAAAAAACAGCTCCACTTGTGAAGTGGAGCCGTGCCAAACGGGGCCTAAGGGCCTGTTTGGTAGAGCTCCACCAACTCTAGATCCACCAAAAATAGCTCCACTCCACGAATTTTTACCCAAACGCTCCAGCTCCACGAAATCTGGATCCACTAAAATACTGAATCTAGCTCCAAATTCATGAAATCCATGGAGCACCTCAAGGGGTGCTCCACGAAACCTTGTTTCGTATCTACTCGTGGAGTTGGGTGGTAATTACCCACCTTTTGCCACTGGTTACACACCCCATCCCATACCACCATAAAACCCATGGGCAAAACAGACCATTCCCACCAAAAACTCAGTTTCGTGGATCTGGAGCTGCTGTGCAAGCCAAACAGTTTTGTCCAGCTCCATGGTGGGATCCCAGATTCACGGTGGAGCTGTTTTTGGTGAATCTGCTGCTCCAGATTCATTTTTCAGTGGTGAAGCTCTGCCAAACAGGCCCTAAATGTTTAGTTTTTAGGAAAAACGGCTCCGTGGATGGCTCAAGTAACCCCCGTAAATCCGAACAATATATTTAGGTGACGAGCAAAATTAACTATTTTCTGCATCTTTTTTTCTTGTTATAACCATCGTGTTTCGAATTGATGCATCAAGTATTCGAGCTCTAAGAGGATGAAAGTACGAAAACAAATACACCTTCCGTTCTTTTTAGATCTCACATTAGAATCCATGCAATCAACCATTTTAAACTTTGATTGCTAATATACACAAAAATACTTGGATTCTTCACATGAAAATAACATCACTATATTTGTCATAAAAAATACTTTTATATTATTATAATTTTAATATTTTTACTATATATATAACTAGAAAAAGTAAGACAATGATGTTATGAGAGACCGTGTCGACAAGTAAAAAAGTACTGAGGTCGAATGTGCACATGTGTCCTGTTTAAACCAGCAGTAAACGAAGACCTTGTCGTGTTTTGATTTAGACAACGTGGCATGTGTCCTCAACCGGCCGGCTGGTGAATCGAGCTACGGCGTGCACCTACAAAGCTATACTCTTCGAAAGAACCACTTGCTTCTCAGTGTGGCAGTGTAGCGAGCCAACAAACCAAAATCAAATTTCTCCTCCTTTGTGTGAAATAGCTATACACCCCAATGGTGACCGGGGGCGAGGTTTCTGTTGGGGATGGGATGCATTGGGAATTTCAGTTGAACTATAAATGATAAGGCACGTATGCTGTTTGTTTCTTGCTTGCTTATGCTGCTTGTTTCTTGCTTGCTTCTGTTCCCGTTTCAGTTTCACCGGATCTCGATTTTTTTTCCCTTTGTTATTGATGGTCAGCTGAACAATGGGCAGGACTGCATTCCGAGAACCTAAGTTAAGAGGTGTTAATACTGTTGAATTATGAGGGCCAAGCCCATACAAAAGAATAATTCCTTTTAAATCTCAAAGGCCCACTCATGCAAAGGAGGCATGCATGTGAACTTTAGTACCATATTGCTAGTTCTAGGAGAGGAAGACCACCTTAAAAGAGATGGTGCACTCCTAGCCACTTGAGGCATGTGTGGGAGAGAACTAGAGGATCACACGCGCGCGCTTCCTCGCCTCGCCTCGCCGGGGCGAGGGGCGCGGGTGCACGGCACCTGCGTGAATGGTCTGCCAAAATCGGCTCCAGATGCTTGCGCAGACGCGGCTTCCTTTTGCAGTTTTATTTTTGCTGTTTTGAGTAGCGGTGAATCCGGATCGGTTACGCGCGACTAATCCGTTTCGGTTACGAGTTATGGAGAACGTGCAGGCGTATTGATCACACGTCCTGTTTCCTCCATAAATACTGAGTCGCCGACTCCATACAGCATATGCGAATCAATCTAGGGTTTTGCCTCCTCCATCGTGCTACGCCGTCCCACGTAATCTACTCCGTCCCGTCCGCCGGCGTGCACTGTCGTTCGGGAGAGCAGGTCTCCGGAACCGTCGCCTTCGAAGTCCTGCACCGGGAGAGGGCGAATAAGGTTTTTGGGAAGCGCTCTGCGCGACTGCTTGCTGTAGCTCTGGCTCGTCTTCCTCGTCGTTCGGTTTCGGCGAATCGTCATCGACCTCGTGTCATCCACACCGTGCCTGCAGCGTCAACATCGCCAAACCGGTCAGAACAGAATCATCGGTACGTAACAGTCATGTTCTCCGTATTAGATCTATTCATGTATAGTTTCCTGGTTTACATGTCTAGATCTTTTATGCCTGTGATGGTTCTGTTATTTTGCGTGCATGATGTCATGATTTATTTATGGAATAAATTAAATCTACATGTGCTTATATTTTCAACAAATACTGTCAGAAAAGAACCAAGTTTTTGGTGTGCATGAAAATCTGAAACACTAGGATATTGTTTTGAGCCTCCATTTCTACAAACGGTGATCAATTAAACATACCTTAAATTAGGAAGGCCACGATATATATGGCCTTGAGGGCTAGCTGTAACAGTTCGGACGGGCTGCCCGGTTTCGGAAAAAAAAACAGTTCGAACGGGCTTATTTGGAACACTGGAATTTTATAGAAATTTAACAAGCAACAGTTTAATTCCCACATGGTTTCTTTGAAAAATCAACGAGGCCCTCGTCTCTCAGGCTGAGCTGATGATTCTTCAATGTTCACTTCTACAAAGCCAACGATATTTTTTCCCACGAGAATTAAGAAGTTTTGTATCTTTGCAAGCTATGTTTAGAGCTCTGACCCCTTAGTGCAGGAGGGTAACGAGGAGTCGAGGAAGTCCACTGGCATGAGTCATAGTCGTCACTCGTCGGTGGTGAGATCTTAGGATGGGACGATGCCACGAGAATTTGAGCCGAGGACGCACTGTCAGGTTTTGGTATGCACTCGTCCGACATGCCTCTGCACGGTGGGATTGCACCGCCCGCGAATGCCAGGATGGAGTTCCACTTGTTCCATTTTGTAGGGAGGAACTACAGTTTTCATTATACTTATAACTCACTTCTCAGTAATCTTACTAATCAACGTGGAAGGATACATGCATTCGAAATATATTGTCACTGCAAAATTTATATATTTTATGGTTATTTTGCAATAGGAGACAACACTCACTACTACAGAAAAGTTCATCACAGACGGTTCGAAAACGTCATCACAGACGGTTTTGTGAGCCGTCTGTATTTATGGGTCAGTGATAATCGAAGGTCATCACAGACGGTTTTCGAACCGTCTGTGATTATGGGCTATCACAGACGATTTTTGAGTAAAAACCATCTGTGATAGCTGATAATCACAGACGGTTTTTAGTTAAAAACCGTCTGTGATACTGATTATCACAGACGGTTTTTGATTAAAAACCGTCTGTGATTATCAGCTATCACAGACGGTTTTGAGTAAAAACCGTCTGTGATATTCCCTTCGACCCATACATATATTTATCTTATTGGCTAGCCTCAGGAATGCTAGCCATGCCCTCTGAAACAAGCAGATAATCACAGACAAAAAAACATACAATTCACACATCTCATTTGCTTTCAGATACATTTCACAGACATAAAACATCCAATTGACATGGCACTTCATTTCACAAACATAAAGCATGCATCCATTTCGCAAATCGATTAATTGAATTGAAATGAAATATCCATTAACAAATGCACAGTTACAAAAGATCTACACTGCATTTACACTTAGTGATAAGACCAATAAGAAATCATGGTGCGCAGTGGAACCGTCCTCCTGGCTTTATGACTTGAGTCAGCAAAAAGTACGCCAACTCTCCTTGAATCCCTCCAAAATCAGACTGTTTCAATGCAGTTGACGGGATGGACACAGCCTGTCGATAGGAATATCAATGTGCATATATATGTAACGTGATAAGTATGAAGTAATTATGGGAAGAGTGACAAACCTTGCGATTGGTGAGCCTCGAGGAATCGAGGAGTAGTTCCATATGTTGGCAAACGTAGTATCCACATGTGTTGCCCGGGTGCTGCTGGTGGCACTGCAAAAAATGGAAGACAAGAGAGGAGTAGAGGGGAGGGGGAGAAGGGAGGGGGTGATATGGACATAGAGAGGGTGATATGCCCGCAAAATTCAAGGCAATTTTATTACAAAAGTGCAAAAAAAAAGATATTCCAGATTCTTCGGTGAGCAGTCGACATAGCCGACTTCTTCGGTGAGCGACTATCCATCTGCTTCTTCCCCCTCCTTCTCTTCATCTCTGGTCTCTGGATCACGTACGCCAGTAGCGATGATTCATCTAACTGAATCATCGCTACTGGCGTACGTGATCCAGAGACCAGAGATGAAGAGAAGGAGTGGGAAGAAGCAGATGGATAATCGCTCACCGAAGAATCTGGGAATTTCTTTTTTTTTGTACTTTTGTACTAAAATTGCCTTGAATTTTGTAATACTATTACTACAAGGTCTCTAAACAAAGTTCTATTAGGATAAGATGAGAAAGTTATCACATGGAGAGGGGGTGATGTGCCTATCCTAGCACCTACTTTAGTTGCTAATACTATAAACCAAATAGCAAAGTCCCTAAACAAAAGTCTATGAAGCAAATGACACAAACTAGTGTATCCGGTTCATTGAACGGGAACACTAGAGTATGTCACTTGCTTCATTTGCTATTTTTTGGCTAGATACATCGAGCATTTGGGTGGAAAGATTAACTGTTTCGTCAGGCGCATGACTGCCAATTCGAAGCATATCATAGCATCCGAGGCACATCCGAGGCCTGCTGCTGTGTCTTGAGGAATGCCAAGAGCTGGCCTTTAGATGGGTTATGAGAATAAGATTCATAATTTATAGTTTGAGGATTGCCACATCTGATGACCAGCTCTTGGCATTCTTCAAGACACAGCTGCAGGCCTCGGATGTGCCTCGGATGCTATGCTATACTTCGAATTGGCAGTCATGAGCCTGACGACACAATGTATTTCTTTCCACCCAAATGGTCAATGTATCTTTTGCAATAATCACAAGATTTCTTTATCCGGATACACTAGAATGTGTTACTTGCTTCATGCCCTTTGATCATATAATCAATGCTCTCAATGTAATATGTACCAAGCATCAAGCATCAACCCTAAACACTAACAGTAAGCATGAAGCATCAACCCTAAACACTAACAGTAAGCATGAAGCATGTAGTAGTGTCTGCATCTTCTCCACCAATGAAAGTAGATTCCATGCTTTCCAATAATGTAAGCATGAAAGCATCTGGCCAGTAAGCATGAAGCATCAACCCTAAATATGTACTAAGCAACTAACCATAACAGTATGAAGCATCAAGCATCAACCCTAAACACTAACAGTAAGCATGAAGCTCGGGGAGGGATTTGATGACCTTAGGGTTTTGGTGACCTTAGGGACGGAGGAGGAGGAGGCGACGACGACGGAGGAGGAGTAGGCGGCGGCGACGGAGGAGGGGGAGGCGGCGACGACGACGGAGGAGGAGGAGGCGGCGACGGAGGAGGAGGCGGCGACGGAGGAGGAGGAGGCTGCGGCGACGTCTTCGTCCGAGTGAAAAAGTGCGCAGAAGTGGCTAGATCTGGATCGAAATGAAAACAGATGCGGTCTGAGCAGCGCAATAAATGCCTTAGCCATTATCACAGACGGTTTTTAACTAAAAACCGTCTGTGATAACCAGCTTATCACAGGCGGTTTTTTATTAAAAACCGTCTGTGATAAATATTATCACAGACGGTTTTTTATAAAAAACCATCTGTCATAAGCTTCATAACAGAACGCTTCGCGCGTGTTTCGATGCCAGAACGCTTCGTGTTTCGATCGTCTAGTTAACGTCTCTCGATCGTTATACGAAGCGTCTATATCATTAATGTTTGGGTATACGAACCGTCTGTGCTAAAGGTTAAATATGCGCGCCTAATCCAGGTCTCTTCTACGTACGTACAATACAATATACAATACAACATGGCTTCTACTGTTCTTGTGATCATCTCCTTCCTCTCATCTGTTCATCAAGAATTGTTCGGCCGGAACCTTACACAGGCGGCCAGCAATTTGCATCTGGAGCAGCTTCTCCGCACCCGCCCTGCTCTCCTTCCCCGACTTTCTTGCATCCGTCAGCTTGACTTGATCCTCCGCCGTCGACGGAGGCGTCTCGCTGCCGCTCAAGAAAGGGAAACAGCCCTCACCCTGGTTCTTCTCCACAATGTGCGCAATGCGGAAGAAGCTCTACACGCATTGCAGAGACTGATGGATAGCCTTGCCGATCAAGCAGAAACGGCAGATTCTGAAGAATCTTTTCATGCTATCCTCTACGACATTATGGATGCTGCTGATCATTTGCCCAGGCTGCAGGAGGAAGTGCTGAGGACAAGGGCAATCTTAACGGCGTTCGAGAATTTAACGGCTGATCCTCCAAGTCCCCAAGTCGAAGAAGAAGCTTACGAAGCCCAAAAGAATACAATCTGGGAAACTCTTTACCTGTGCGACTTTTGTAACAAATTTGCCTCTAATTGAAATTAATAAATTTGCCTTTAATTTGTGATCTCTTGTCTCAGTAGTTCTGTAGTTAAGTTATTAGAAGCAATGTGTACTTATATATTAACCTCTGATCTAGAATATGACAGACAAAGGGACATCACAGCCGGTTCTTGTGAAAAACCGTCTGTGAACATTCCCAGACGATTCTTAACAACAACCGTCTGTGATAGTCGACACAACACAGACGGTTTTTAATAAAAACCGTCTGTGATATTCCAGTATCACAGACTGTTCAGCAATAAGAACCGTCTGTGATACTCCTTTTTCCCGCCACAAATACCACAGACGGCCTTCAAATTAAAACCGTCTGTAATAGTGTACATTACAGACGGTTTCACAAAACCGTCTGTGATTTGGCGTCTACTATTAGCCTTTCTGTAGTAGTGACTCCTTTAATATTTTTCTTGTATAGCCGGCAGTGTTGCGTAGGATCGTTGATGGTAATCAGAGAAGGTGAATGATTATAATCTATAGCGGAAGCTTTTTCCTTAAATTCACTGTGTTGTGATTGTCCAACCTGCCAACACAGCAAGAATAAAAAAGCAAAAAAGCAGGGGAAAAAATAATTCTGTTGGTACTGTAGCTACAGTATTTAGAAAAATTGAAACCGTCGCTTTCAATGCATGCTGCTGCCGCTTGCTTTTGCTATGGCTTTCATGGCTGGCTGTTGCAGTTGCTTCACTCATGGCCGATGGGCGAAGACACTGCGCCGACCGAAGGAAAAGGAAAACGGGCGACGTGCATTGTCCTGACGGGCGAGAACTTGGACCGAGGGGAGGAGACAGCTTCGGACACCATGCGCGTCGGACCCAGGCGAACACGCGAGACGCCGAGTTACGGATTCGACGACGCCGCTCACATGCACCGAATTTTTCTTCGAATTATATCTAATTTTTATTGCTTGATCATCATATTTACGATTACAAAGTATCCTCCTGACACTCTTAAATTCTAGCATAAAAATTGTATCTATCTAGAGTTGGGGTTAGCATATAACCCTATCTCTATTTATATTCTAGGGTCCAAACAAATTTTTATCTAATTCCAACAAATACGGGACCGAAACCCTTAAGTAACACGAATTTTTTTAACTTTATTGCACTATCCAATTTTGGATACTCCAAAATTATCACATATCGTATCTTCCGGACCATACCTCTGTAGCTCCAACACACATCATTCATTTTTGATCTTCATACGCCTCAACTGAAGCACGATTGTCTCCTCCAATATCCTTACCCTTTGGACCATGACTTTGCATCAAAGCATCTCCTGGTTCTTACTATAGACCACGATCGCCTTCAAATTACCCTGCACATGTAGGCCCTGTTTGGAATGCGGGAATTTTTCCCAATTCCTGCGGGAATTGAACTGTTTCCTGCAAAATTCCTGCAAAATTCCTGTGAAATTCCTCTGTTCCAAACAGGCGCGTAAAGATCAAAACAACATTTTTTTCCCAGCATAATTCTTTCCAATTTAACCGACATAAGTCTACACAAACCACACACCTCAAATAACATGAATAAGTAACATTGTCAATTACTCATCATCATAAATATTATAGATCTAGCCATATAGTCTAACATGTTCCGGTGTGATTCAAATCTCTCCCGATAAATGCTAAGAATAAATTAGCAGCAAAATTAAAATTGCCAACAAGCCCACGATGGGCACTTGAAAAGGACTATTACAAAAGGAACAAAACCGTCGGCAATATACTAATGATCATTGGTAGATGTTAAAAATTTAGTAGTGTGTTGGTCGACTTGGGCGCGTGATCACAAGCTGATATAAAGAACTCTGACAGGTGACTCGATCGTAGGTGTGTGCATGACTAGGAGAGAGTAGAGACCATTGCAACAGCAGTGCGCAAGACGTATGATCAGCTCTTGAAGGCACTTGGCTAGCTAGCAGCTGGCTGGTGCCACATTTGGTGGATGAAGGCTTGGCTATTCTTCAGTATGCTGATGATACCATTTCCATGTTTGAAGATGATCTTAGTAGTGCTAGAAATCTTAAGCTCATTCTCTGCCTCTTTGAACAACTATCAGAAAATCAATTTCCATAAAAGTGGCATACTGTTTGGGCTCAGCTAAGGACAGGGAAGGTATGTATGGAGAAATCTTGTAAGTTTGGCTCCTTACCACTCAATTACTTGGAGGAATTCAGCTTGGAAACCAATGGAAGACAGATTTGAGAAAAAAACTGAGTTGTTGGCGAGGGAATGTGCTAACTTTGGGTGGTTAGTTAACTCTTATAAATTCCAGTCTCAGTAGCACTCCTTTGTATATGCTTTCTTTCTCGAGAATTCCTAAGGGGGTGTTAAATAGACTGGATTATTGCAGAGCTAGATTGCTTTGGCTGGAAGGAGAGGAAGTTTGAAAATATCACTTGGTTAACTGACCTGACATTTGCAAGCCTAAAGACCAGGGGGTTTAGGGGTGCTGGATTGAAATGTGATGAATATCAGTCTTCTGTGTAAATGGCTTTGGAAATTAGAAGAGTTTGGCAAGAAATGCTAAGGAGGAAGTACTTGGGTAACAAAACTGTAGGACCGAAATGGCAACAGAGGGGGGGGTGAATGGTGCCTTCAAAAACTCCCCCAAGTACTCACACGACAAATCGGGCGAAAGAACTAGCTTCTTCGATCGAACACACGTGGTCGTAAGCCAACTGATGGTCGAACACCACGTGGTCGAACACTTGCCTGAGCCGACAAAAGAAATCAAATAGTGATAACTGAGAAGAGGAACCAAGAACAGAAGAAGGACTCGAGGCGCACAATCATTTGACAAAGAGAACTTCTCTGATTCAACTCTTGCTCTCGAGAATGATCCAGCCAAGTGGCCTTGAGACAAATTCTCAGTTCTGAGCAACAAGAAGCACACCAAAGCAAATGCGGACTTACACAGAAGAGAAGAGAGAAAAATATAACATGAAAAACAAGCTCTCAAAACAGATCGCAAACAAGACAATCAAGAACATCTCAAGACGACAGAAAACAAATAGAGGAAGAGAGATGACACGATTGATCATGGAGGTTTCTACAGCCACTCCATCGGAGGTACAAGAGCAACCGTGCTCTACCCAGAGACAACTCACACAAAATAGAAACGAAAATACTCAGAGTGACTCAGGAACAACCTCACCGATCACCCGAGCTCTATCTCTCTATTTATAGCCTCAAGCTACCAGGGGAGCACCCGTTAACCCCAACTAACACCGGGTTTTACCACTCTCTTTACCCAACAGCGACAACGAGCTCCAGTGCTTTACCCGTTACTCCCAACGGCTCCACTGCTTTGCCCGTTAGCGCCAACAACTCCAGTGCTTTCGCAGAGACACAGCTTCCCTTTGCAGCTTTCCGCATTTCTCCAAAATGCCACTTCGCTGCCTTCCCGGAAGCTTCCTCCTGCCTTGCCGATCACGCTTGCAACCACCTCACAGACTTCGTCGTCTTTGGCATCTCCCAGCCGATCACGACCTCAGCACCCCCGTGCCTAGTCTCGACCACCATGCCTCACCACGACTAGTCTCAAGGTCCTGCAAACCATCACAGACAAGCAAGCCATTACATAGCACCGCTCACAATAGTATCCAACCACTTGAGCCAGAAAACAGAGCTCAAAACATACTCTTACCAAGTCGTATACCACCTACGACCAGACGAAAATAGAGAACAATGAATGCACATGACATACGACCACAGAATCAAGCCATACGACCAGATACAAAGAGTCTACGATCATCGCTAACTTGCTACGACTACCCACAACTCGCTACGGCTTTAACGCTCAAAGTCTACGACTTCAACCCAAGTCGTTACGACCGATCGAAAAGATAAACCAACAAATGCACAAGGTTCCTGACTTCATCACAAAGCCCTACGACCAAATTCCAGCTCAAATGGTCAAGTCTGCAGGTCATACGACCGATTCCAACTGCGTGCGAGCACGTCCGACCACGCCAGACTGCTGTACGACCAAATCCGACCGGTACCGACTACAAACGACCGGCTACGACCACAACCGACTGAGTCTGACCCCGACCCGACCTCATTCGATCGCTTCACAACATGGTCGAAGTCCACCGACTTCCCACGTGGTCGCAAGCTCGAGTGCCGGCCCCCGACCACAGTGGTCGAAGCATCGACTTCCGACCGCAGCTCTCAATAACGTAGTCGTAGAGTGCATTTCGAGCATGACCAAGATACGACTAGGGCAGAAACAGTCTTAAACTTCCCTGGAGACCTACGAGTACGGCCAAACGTGGTCGTAACCTATTTCGACCACGACCAACGTGGTCGTGCTGGCCTTCGACCACGGCCAACGTGGTCGTGCTGGCCTTTGACCACGGCCCACGTGATCGTAACCTGCTTCGACCACGACCAATGTGGTCGTACTGGCCCTCGACCACGGCCAAACGTGGTCGTACTGCCTTCTGGTGCCCTTCGACCATGGCCAAAGTGGACGAAGACCCCTCGGGTGACCTTCGACCACGCCCACAGTGGTCGTAACCAATGCGCATGACTTTCGACCACGACCAATGTGGTCGTGTTAGCTGCAGAACACTTCGCCAGGGCTACGACAATGCAGAACTTAGCACAAACCTCAAAAACTAAACTCAATCTTCCTAGAACAAGAGTCAATTACTCATCACAACCATGGAGTGCCCTTCACATGGTCTCTCAATCTCCCCCTTGATGAGTATATTGACAAACCCAGAAAAAGCAAGAAGTTGAGTTAGTTTTGGAAAGTCCAACATGGTCCAAAGAAGAGAATGAAACAAATGACCATGTCGACAGAAAGATCACTAGAGCAACAACTGAAAGAGCAAATTGTTCTCCAAAGCTCTAAAAAGATCTCAAACTAGCTTTTTCTTCTCTATTCTCCCTCTTTTGGCAATAAACGCATCAAGAATGCACACGAGAGAATAAGATCACAAACATGGAAGAAATGGCTGAAGATTGATTATTTCTAAGCATTTTGAGCCATGAGAATTATCCATAATGACCATAATGGGATACACCAAGCCATAACTCAATAAAAGGCTACTAGATCATGACAAGATATGTATAACCTAGCTAGAACACATGGATGACAATCTGAAATATAGTGCATTTTGTGAGCAAGTCAAGTCATCAGTGAGTAAAGTCTTGCTAGAGATATCCAAGGATGATGCAGGCCATGTCAATAAGCTAAGCGGAACAAGGAAGCTAATATTGAGTCCAAATAGAGTGCTATAAGCTCAAGATTGAAACATTGGTTAAGTACATGGTTCTTTTTGTAGCTTAAGCAAATTGAACACATAAAACATTGTCTTTTAAAAGCTTATGGTCGTTTTCAACCCAATTTTTTATGTGCTAGATCTCAAGCCTTATGCGACTACTCCAAGCGAGAAGCTTAAGAAGATAGTCTAGGTCATCCAAAACTCCCCCTGAGTTCATGCCTAGTGCAATGGCAAGCCGTCTCATTAGAAAGAATTGGTGAAATCAGTTTTTTCGCACAAAAGAGATCTTTTTTGTTTTGCTTTGTAAATATGTTGTACTACCTTATGCTACATCAAGAGATTAAAATAGCTCAATCTAAGGCTCAACAAAGATTCAATGCTCAGCTAAGCTTATTTGACATGGCATGAATCATAAAGGGATAGCTCCAGAAAGACTAAACTCAAATACTAGCATGATAAGTTTTACTTCAAGTTAGGCAATTTTAATTGACTTATCATGGTAAAAGCTAGTCTACACATATGAAGTCATGATCAATCTAGCATATAAAGTACAAATCATGGCAAGGTGCACAGCATTGTAAACATGTCATAACAGGATAATAATCAAGGCTCAAAGCAGTTACATTACAATGCTAAATGCTAAAATGCAGGAAAATCCAGCTCCCCCTCAACATGAGATGCAACTTTTAGTTCAAGTTGAGTTAAGTCGAAATTAAGCTCCAGAAACTCCCAAAAGAACTCCCCCTGAACCAAAGCATTAAATTCGAGAAGCTGGCAAAGAAAATCCAAACGGGTAGTCCTTAAAGCATAGATAAGATATAGAAGATACTATGGCTCAGACTGACTCTCATCTACCCCATGAGACTCCAGGACTATCAGCTGACCGGAACAGCACACACTAGAGAGCAAACACGTACCCTGTCTACCCGAGGGTGGCCCAACCCTCGCTAGAACCTACAAGAAGTGAGTGAGCTCGACCTAGTGAGATAAGAAGCAGCTAATCCTGGAAGCACAAGATAAAAGTTAGAAGTCTAAGCATCTCGGCAAGAGAAGCACTCTAACCTATGCTGGAAGGACTAAACCCAAATGCACCCCGAGTGCAATGCAACAGAAATGAGACAGAAGCATAATCAATATAGTAAAGCAGTAAAGCCCAAAGCTCCCCCTCACTACAATCCGTAAGGACACACCACCCCAAGCTCTCCCCGCAGAGCTGAAAACCTCGAACTATCCAAAGGCTTGGTGAAGATGTCAGCCAACTGGTGGTCACTCTCCACAAACTGGAGCACTATATCGCCCTTCTCTACATGGTCTCTAAGGAAGTGATAACGGATATCAATGTGCTTGGTCCGGGAGTGCTGCACTGGGTTCTTAGCAATGTTAATCGCCGAAGTGTTATCACAAAAGAGTGGAACACTGTCGATAGCTAACCCAAAGTCCCGCAGGGTCGAAACCATCCAAAGTACCTGACTGCAGCAGCTGGCTGCAGCCACGTACTCGGCCTCTGCGGTGGACTGTGCAACACCGGACTGCTTCCTCGAAGACCAAGAGACGAGAGAAGTGCCGATGAATTGGCAGGCGCCAGAAGTGCTCTTCCTATCTATCCTACAGCCGGCAAAGTCTGCATCCGAGAAGGCTCTCAAGGAAAGACAGGATGAGGAAGAGTACCAGATACCATAGTCAATGGTAGCTCGAAGGTACCGAAAGATGCGCTTCACCGCCTGGCGGTGAGAAACGCGAGGAGAAGCCTGAAACCGAGCACACAGACACACGGAGAAGTGTATGTCTGGTCTCGAGGCAGTGAGGTAAAGAAGGGAGCCGATCATACTTCTGTATTCTTTCTGATCAACTGGCTCGCCATCCTCATCTGGGTCAAGATAGGCTGTAGAAGCCATCGGAGTCGACACCGGCTTACCATCACTCATGTCGAAGCGTCTCAGGAGGTCACGAGTGTACTTTCCCTGATGAAGAAATGTACCCTCCCGAGTCTGCTTGATTTGGAAGCCAAGAAAGAAGGTCAACTCGCCCATCATACTCATCTCAAACTCGGTGCTCATGACATCCGAGAACTGTGAGACCAGAGTATGGGAAGAGCCGCCAAAGATGATGTCATCGACATAGATCTGGACGAGCAGAAGGTCAGTGCCATGACGGCGGATGAACAAGGTCTTGTCAACTTTACCCATTTCAAACCCATGACTCAACAAGTAGGACTTAAGCCTCTCATACCAAGCTCTGGGGGCCTGCTTAAGTCCATACAACGCTTTGGAAAGCTTGAAGACATGGTGTGGGTATTTGGGGTTCTCGAAACCTGGAGGCTGTTTGACGTAAACTTCTTCCTCAATGACTCCATTAAGGAAGGCACTCTTGACGTCCATCTGGTAGAGCTTGAAACCCTTAGAAGCTGCAAAGGCAAGCAGGATTCTAATGGCCTCAAGTCGAGCTACAGGGGCAAAGGTCTCCTCGAAATCTAGACCCTCAACCTGGGAGAACCCCTGAGCTACCAGTCTAGCCTTGTTCCGAATAACCACTCCATCCTCGCTCTGCTTGTTCTTGAACACCCACTTAGTCCCAATAATATTGTGACCTCGCGGGGGCTCGACAAGCGACCAGACCTTGTTCCTCTCGAAATTTTCTAGCTCCTCATGCATGGCATTGACCCAAGACTCGTCGGAAAGAGCATGAGAAACATCCTTGGGCTCAAAGGAGGCAATGAAAGCAGAATGGAGACAAAATTGAGATAAGCCAGATTTTGAGCGGGTAACACGCTCGAACAGGTCTCCAATCATTTGCTCAGAAGGATGCCTTTTCTGGATATGTCTGGGAGGTCCTGGATGAGATGAAGAAGTGGCCTCTACCTCATAAGCTGATGAGGTAGGAACAGAGCCACTAGCTCCGGAGGAAGCAGAAGGCATGGGCTGATCGCCTCGAGGTGCGGTGGAAGACGGCACCTCAAGGGGGGTGCGGCTCAGGTGCTGTGACCCCTGCACGCGCTAAGTGCAGGGGCACGCCCAGGAGCCGCCACGTGTCCCCAAATATTCAAAAAACTTCCGAAAAATTCTAAAAAAATGCTTAAAAAATCAGAAAAATTGTAAAAAGTATTTTCTTACAAATAAAAAGTATTTTTTTGTAAGTACTTAATTTTTTTTTTGATTTATGCTTTTATTAAAAAGTATTTTTTTAAAGTACTTAAAAATACTTTTTAATAAAAGTATTTTTACAAAGAGTACTTTTTACAATTTTTCTGATTTTTTAAGCATTTTTTTAGAATTTTTCGGAAGTTTTTTGAATATTTGGGGACACGTGGCGGCTCCTGGGCGTGCCCCTGCACTTAGCGCGTGCAGGGGTCACAGCACCTGAGCCGCACCCCCTCAAGGGGTGGATGAGGGACAGGATCAGGTAGACAGCCGTCGTCTCCATCATCCTCATCATTCACAAAGATGGTCTCGGACTGCTCTAAAGAACCTGAGATATCGGGCCTAGTCCCCGGACTGGCGTCGTCAAAGGTCACCTCACAGGTCTCTACCAATTTGCTAGACTCGTAGTTCCAGACCCTATAAGCCCGCGAAGAAGGCGAGTAACCTAGAAAGATCCCATCACAAGAACGTGACTCGAACTTATCTAGGTTCCCGGACTTCAGAATAAAGCACTTGCAACCAAACACACGAAAATGGGAGACGCTGGGCTTTCGCCCGTATCTCAACTCATAAGAAGTGCGGTGCAAGTGTGCTCGAAGAAAAACTCGATTTGAGACATGGCACGCGGTGGCTATAGCCTCAGCCCAAAACTTCCGCGGTGTAGAGTACTCATCAAGCATCGTCCTGGCCATCTCGACCAAGGTACGGTTCTTCCTCTCCACAACGCCATTCTGCTGAGGGACGTATGAAGAAGAGAACTGGTGCTCTACACCTGTCTCACCACAGAAACTCTCAAAGTAGGAATTCTTGAACTCCGTGCCATTGTCACTGCGGATCGCTCGTAAGGCATCCGGGAGCTCAATAGAAAGCCTACCGAAAAGACCTCGGAAATGTGAAAATGTCTCATCCTTCGAGGCTAAGAAAAATACCCAAGAATACCTCGAGAAGTCATCGACCACGACAAGAACATACCACTTCCCTCCTGCTGACTGCACTCGAGCTGGTCCCACTGTATCCATGTGGAGCAGCTGTCCCGGTGCATCGGTCATAGTAACTGTGACCGGAGGGTGAGAAGCGGCAACCATCTTGCCGTGCCGGCATGGAGCACAAACTAGATCTTTGACCATCTTGAGTTTCGGCAAACCACGAATGAGATCGTGACCGCTAACTCGAGCCAAATGGTCAAACCCAATATGACCAAGTCTCCTATGCCAGAAAGAAAGATCGCGGGACTCAGAAGCAACTAAACACCTGAGAGGATCACCAGAAGACTCAGAGAAATCAGCACGAAAGATCCTCCCATAACGAGAAATCCCGCAAACCAGACTACCCGAAGAATCAAGAATTTTACAAGCATTTTTCTTGAAGCTCACCTCGAAACCGTCATCGGTAAGCTGAGAAACGGAAAGCAAATTGTACTGCAGCTTACTAACCAAGGCTACATCTTTCAAAATGAAAGAATCATTAATACGCACAGTACCTTTGGCGATGACGTGCCCAGATGAAGCATCTCCGAAGGTGATTGACTCATCACCTGAAGCACGAGCAAGGGAAGAAAACCAACGGGAATCTCCGGTCATGTGTCGTGAACACCCGGAGTCGACGAGCCAAACCTTTCCCTTCCCTGCCCGGCGAACCTGAGTCAACGAGAGAGTAAAGTCTCAGTACTGGGATAAATCAAAAGTGATTTTGGCACCCAATACTGAGTAACACGTGGAGCAGATGAAGTAGTCAAACACGACTGACCTCTATCTACCCTACGCTCTCCGTGACTCAAAGAAGCAGAAGGTCTGTGAGCAGACCTGAAGCTGTTGCGGGGTCCAACTGCTACGGGAGAGCGAGTCGGAACACCGGCAACATGCTGATCACGCCGCGGATAGCTATCTCGACGGGGAAACCGAGATCTACCCTCAGGACGGCGGAAGACACGACCAGAGGCAGTATGAGGACGGAAAACAGAGAACTCAGAAAAACCAAGTCCTCGATGCTGCCCAAACCCATCAACAGCAGTAACCCTAGACCTCGTGCTGGTCCTAGGTGCACTCAGGATCTGGGGCTGACCCTGAATATGCCTAAGAGACTCAACACGGTCTCTACGCGCGATTTTGGCGCGCCTGAAGCATCTCTCGATCGAGTGCCCATCCTTCTGACATAAGGTGCAGTGGTACTTCACCTTCTGAGAGGTGGAAGTAGCACGAAGAGGCTTCGCCTTCTGAGAGGCCGAAGCAACAGGTGGAATCACCTTACTGTCAGAGATCCCTTGGACAAAGCCCGCTGACTTGAATTTCACCTCGTCAGACCTGGGCTCAACCTCGATCACACCTCCTAAGATAGGTCGAAGAATAGCAGGAGGATGTTTCCTCATATCCTCATAGAAATCATATCCTAGACCTTGATTGAACTTGCAAATCTTGGATTGGTCTAGAATAAGATTGAGCTTCTTCTTGCCACCTACAAACCTCTCGAGAGTGTTCATAAGATACTGACACTCCCGAAAGAGAGAGATGCAAGAAGTGCAGGGAGAAGAAGAGATAGCAGAAGGTAAGGGAGCAGAAGAAGAACCAACAACAGAGGGAAGAATGGCTTGTGCATGCACAGCCGACTCTGAATGGGCAGTCCTACTGCTAACCAGTTGGTTCACGTTCCTAGGCGTCTCCACCTTACCCTGGGGCTTCTCCCCCTCCTCAGCAATCACATCACAAGAAGTTGATGACTTCTCTAATAAGTCCTTAGTTAGCTTCACACATTTATCATTCAAAGCAACGAGTTCAAGTTTTAGTTTGTCACAACTAATGCATGGTGAGCTAACAGGATCCTTAGTCGCAAACTGAGCCAATTTGTTGTTTTGATCAATCATCTCTTGGAATTGCTTAGAAACAGATTCAAGTTCAAGGGTTAATTTTGGACAATTGGTGCAAGAAACAACAGGCTCAAGTAAAGAAGCATGCAACTCAGCAATCTTGTGATCTGCCCGTTTTAGGTTCGACTTCAGCTTATTGCAATTTTCACATGACTCGGGTAGATCAAGCAACATGGTATAAAGACCTCTAAAAGCATTGTCCTTATCCTCACATGAGGTGCAAGTACTAGTCTCAACAGGAGCAGATGAAATAGAAGCAATCCTACTCATCTCTAGTTCAGCCAACAGACTAATGTTCTCCACCTTAACAGTATCAAGCTCGGAGGACAAACTATCATGCGAGATCCTTAGTTTCTCCATGTCACCCAGCAAAGCAGAGCATGTATCACAGTCGTCACTAGAGGGACCAGATGTAAGAGCAATAATCTCTAGTGACAACCTGTCTACTTCCTTCTCTAACTCAGTACACCTAGCCCTAGCTCTAGCATGGAAACCACCTAGCTTAAGAAAAGCTTCATTAAGTTGGTCATAGGAGGGACATACCTCGTCCGAGTCGGAGTACAGCTCGCTGTCGCTGAGTTCGCCCTCGAGGGCCATGAAGCACATGCCGGAGGAGTCGTTGCCGCCATTCTTGGGCTCTTGGTCACCCGTCCCGTCGTCGTCGCTCCATCCCTCCACCTCGCTGAGGTCGAGGTCGTCGAAGGCGGTGAGGACGCGGTGGAAGAGCTTCTTGGCCTTCCCGAAGTTGCGGAACTTCTTCTTTCCCGGAGCAGGTGCTGAAGGCTTCGTGTTACGGTTCTTGTCGGTGTAGTCGTTCTTGCCCGAACCGCCGTAGTCACCTTTACCCTTCCCAAGCTTGGGGCAATTTGTTCGGATGTGGTTGGGGCCACCACACTCGAAGCAGATGACTGGTCCTCCTCTCTTTCTGTCTCTCCTACCCTTATAGGCATGGGAAAACCTTCGGGCTAGGAGGGCCAGCTGATCATCCGCAAGCTGCTCTAACTGATCATCAGTTATGTCACAGAGAACAGCAAGGGAGAAACCGCAAGAAGACTCAGAAGAGAGACCAGAAGCTGAACTGGGATCGGTGACCAAAGCCATCGACTGTGACTTCGACCTACGAGAGACAACGTCAATCTCGTGAGTCTTGAGGCGCGAGTACAGCGCGTCAAGAGTCAAGGTAGAGAGGTCTGTCGTGTCTTTGATGGTGGTCACTTTCATCTCCCACACTCGCAGATCGAGTGCTGCAAGTATCTGACGAGCGTTGTCCGAGTCAGGGTATGTGAGACCGACCGCTCGGAGGTTGCTCAAGATCTTGTGAAAACGTGCGAAGCACTCATCTAGGGACTCACCAGCAAGCATCTCGAATTTGTTGTATTCGCGCTTGAATTGATCCTGTCGAACCATCTTGATCTGGGTGGTGCCCTCATGGTATGCGTCGAGGGTCACCCAGATATCGTAGGCGGACGACAGGTGGGAGATGCGATCGAACTCGCTACGACTCAGCCCTTGGATGATGATGTTCCTTGCCTTAGCGTTTGCCTCAACATCATGCATATTCCCAGCATTGATGTTCTCATCGGCAGGAACAACAAACCGGACCTTGACCTTGCGCCAGATAGCGTACCCCTGAGCCTGGATGTATGTCTCCATTCGGCTCTTCCAGAAGGGGTAATCGATGCCATCGAAAACGGGCGGCTTGGTCGAGTACTTGTCCGTCGCCATGGCTCTTGAGACCGGTTAAGATCTATTGAAAAGAGCTAACCGGCTCTGATACCAATTGTAGGACCGAAATGGCAACAGAGGGGGGGTGAATGGTGCCTTCAAAAACTCCCCCAAGTACTCACACGACAAATCGGGCGAAAGAACTAGCTTCTTCGATCGAACACACGTGGTCGTAAGCCAACTGATGGTCGAACACCACGTGGTCGAACACTTGCCTGAGCCGACAAAAGAAATCAAATAGTGATAACTGAGAAGAGGAACCAAGAACAGAAGAAGGACTCGAGGCGCACAATCATTTGACAAAGAGAACTTCTCTGATTCAACTCTTGCTCTCGAGAATGATCCGGCCAAGTGGCCTTGAGACAGATTCTCAGTTCTGAGCAACAAGAAGCACACCAAAGCAAATGCAGACTTACACAGAAGAGAAGAGAGAAAAATATAACATGAAAAACAAGCTCTCAAAATAGATCGCAAACAAGACAATCAAGAACATCTCAAGACGACAGAAAACAAATAGAGGAAGAGAGATGACACGATTGATCATGGAGGTTTCTACAGCCACTCCATCGGAGGTACAAGAGCAACCGTGCTCTACCCAGAGACAACTCACACAAAATAGAAACGAAAATACTCAGAGTGACTCAGGAACAACCTCACCGATCACCCGAGCTCTATCTCTCTATTTATAGCCTCAAGCTACCAGGGGAGCACCCGTTAACCCCAACTAACACCGGGTTTTACCACTCTCTTTACCCAACAGCGACAACGAGCTCCAGTGCTTTACCCGTTACTCCCAACGGCTCCACTGCTTTGCCCGTTAGCGCCAACAACTCCAGTGCTTTCGCAGAGACACAGCTTCCCTTTGCAGCTTTCCGCATTTCTCCAAAATGCCACTTCGCTGCCTTCCCGGAAGCTTCCTCCTGCCTTGCCGATCACGCTTGCAACCACCTCACAGACTTCGTCGTCTTTGGCATCTCCCAGCCGATCACGACCTCAGCACCCCCGTGCCTAGTCTCGACCACCATGCCTCACCACGACTAGTCTCAAGGTCCTGCAAACCATCACAGACAAGCAAGCCATTACATAGCACCGCTCACAATAGTATCCAACCACTTGAGCCAGAAAACAGAGCTCAAAACATACTCTTACCAAGTCGTATACCACCTACGACCAGACGAAAATAGAGAACAATGAATGCACATGACATACGACCACAGAATCAAGCCATGCGACCAGATACAAAGAGTCTACGATCATCGCTAACTTGCTACGACTACCCACAACTCGCTACGGCTTTAACGCTCAAAGTCTACGACTTCAACCCAAGTCGTTACGACCGATCGAAAAGATAAACCAACAAATGCACAAGGTCCCTGACTTCATCACAAAGCCCTACGACCAAATTCCAGCTCAAATGGTCAAGTCTGCAGGTCATACGACCGATTCCAACTGCGTGCGAGCACGTCCGACCACGCCAGACTGCTGTACGACCAAATCCGACCGGTACCGACTACAAACGACCGGCTACGACCACAACCGACTGAGTCTGACCCCGACCCGACCTCATTCGATCGCTTCACAACATGGTCGAAGTCCACCGACTTCCCACGTGGTCGCAAGCTCGAGTGCCGGCCCCCGACCATAGTGGTCGAAGCATCGACTTCCGACCGCAGCTCTCAATAACGTAGTCGTAGAGTGCATTTCGAGCATGACCAAGATACGACTAGGGCAGAAACAGTCTTAAACTTCCCTGGAGACCTACGAGTACGGCCAAACGTGGTCGTAACCTATTTCGACCACGACCAACGTGGTCGTGCTGGCCTTCGACCACGGCCAACGTGGTCGTGCTGGCCTTTGACCACGGCCCACGTGATCGTAACCTGCTTCGACCACGACCAATGTGGTCGTACTGGCCCTCGACCACGGCCAAACGTGGTCGTACTGCCTTCTGGTGCCCTTCGACCATGGCCAAAGTGGACGAAGACCCCTCGGGTGACCTTCGACCACGCCCACAGTGGTCGTAACCAGTGCGCATGACTTTCGACCACGACCAATGTGGTCGTGTTAGCTGCAGAACACTTCGCCAGGGCTACGACAATGCAGAACTTAGCACAAACCTCAAAAACTAAACTCAATCTTCCTAGAACAAGAGTCAATTACTCATCACAACCATGGAGTGCCCTTCACATGGTCTCTCAAAAACCTGTCTCAGGTTACTGCCAAACCAGGAGATTACCAATTTTGGAAGGGACTAATGAAGGCAAAGCAACATTTTTTGCCTCATTGTCAGATGATTTTGGGGAATTGGGGGAAAATTAGGTATTGGGAAGATAACTGGCTAAATCGAAGCCCTTTAGCCAGTCAAATTCCCAGGCTGTACAACTTGACTTTCACCAAAGAGGTGATGGTAGCTTATGTTTTCTCAGAAGGTTTTTGTTGCATTAGGTTCAGGCGACTGTTGTGGGGTGAAACACTGGAAATGTGGATAAAATTACAAGACATGTGCATGAATGTGTCCTTATCTGAAGATTCAGATTGGATAATATGGGGCTTGGGTGTAAGAGGGACTTACTCTGTTAAGTCTCTCTATCAATGTCTGAAACTGAGCAGTGTTAATTCTTTCCTCATAAGTTCGTATGGAAAGTTGAGGTGCCTCTGAAAATAAAGATTGTCCTTTGGTTGGTGCTTAAGAATAGCATATTAACCAAGGACAATCTTCTTAGAAGAGGTTGGCATGGAATCAATAGATGCCAATTTTGCGGAAATACTGAGTGTTTCTCACTTGTTCTCTACCTGCCCATTAGCCAGGTGTGTATGACAGATTTTTGCATGTGCTTTTAATCTTGTGAACAAACCTGGTGATATGGATCAGTAGCTGGCTGGATGGATTGGGTGCTTTTCTGTAGAACATCAGAAACTTGTGATAGTAGTCTGTGCAGCAATTTGTTGGACCTTGTGGAAGGCAAGAAACGCTTCCTATTTTCAAAATAAGCAGGCTGTGGATCCTACGACGATCATCTACTCTATTATATACTGTATTGGGCACTGGGGGATGCTGCAGAAATGGGACGCTCAAGGAGTAATGCGTGAAAGGGCTGCGAGGATCAAGAAGGTTGCTGAGGAAGCTTTCAAGACAGCGCATGGTTGGGGCCCAAACACAAGAAGGCTGACAAATGCTTAGGTGTCAAGTGATACAAAAAGTTATTTTCTCTTGTTGGTTTCGTTCCCGTTAGGGTAATGATGCAAGAATCTGGTGGTGAAAATAGGATAGTTTCCTTAGCAAATGTTGTCAGTATGTCTGCCTAGCTTAAGGTCTAGAGGCAATCTCTCTCCCGGTTTCAGAACAGGGTTTCTATTGCCGGGCAGTTGTTATCTTTCTTTCTTTTGCTGGATCTTTGTAAACTACTTGTTTTGGTTTCAATAAATGAAACCGGGGGTTACCCTCTGTTTCGGAAAAAGCAGCTGGCTGGTGA
Source organism: Dendrocalamus latiflorus (assembly GCA_017311315.1). Taxonomy (NCBI): domain Eukaryota; kingdom Viridiplantae; phylum Streptophyta; class Magnoliopsida; order Poales; family Poaceae; genus Dendrocalamus; species Dendrocalamus latiflorus. The sequence continues at coordinate 7,382,184 of CM029630.1, read as the reverse complement.
TTATGAATCACTAGACTTCGAGTTACTCGAGCACATGCATGCAGATGGTTCAATTCATTGCCAATAATATACGCCATCCATTGCCAGCAACAGTTCATGCACTATGTAGAATCAAGATGTGCTATTTTGATGTGGTTGGTAATTGAGTTGAACCAATGAAGTTCTAGTTACTCCATGGACATACACTAGTCGATAAATAGCAGGATTCTCGTGTCACAGAAACAAGAAGCGAAACTACATTCCCCGATCCCTTGGTTAATCGTGTAGAATTGCAAGTGAAGATTGGAGGAGGAGGATGTACGTTGGGTGTGACGCCTACTGGGAATGGGAAACACCAGGAATTCGAGCTAAGGACGAAGATGACTCCAGTGCTCACAGATCCTGGAAGGTTGTGAACACCGCAAGGCTATCACAAAAGCTTGAAGCTCACAAGCTAGTTGAGTTCGGATTGATTCGAGCTCGCTTCAAACTTATTGCGTGCTTCACTGAGCCGAACTAGAATAGTTCGCGAGCCTTGATTCGAACTTAAATAGTGATATATATTAGCTTTTACCGAGCTTACTCGAGCCGAACTCGAGTTTTCTTTATTGTTGAAAATTAGTGTATATTTAAATTATTTTGACTATTATCGAATTTACTATAACCAAGCTTGAACTCAAAATTTTCTTATTATTAAAAAATAACACATAATAAATTATTTTAATTGTTATCGAGTTTCAACGAGCCAAGCTCGAGCTTAGGCCGAGCTAAGCTCAAGCCAAGGTCCAGGCTCAAACCCCAACTCGACCTCAGCTCGAGCTTCTACAGAACTTGAGCCTGGAAGGTCAAGCTCGCTCGAGCTCAGCTCATTTATAGCCTTGTTGACACTTAGTAGATTGTTGATGTTTTTTGAGAACACGTAAAAAATTTGCGCGTCATTTTATTAATAGAAAAACAAATGATACAACTAATCACCTAATTAAATTAATCAGGCGAGAAAGTACAACAGGTCTTGCTCAGACCTTTTTCAAAATCAGAAACCGGTAAAAGAAAAATATAAGAGATTAAAACAACACCAACAAAAGCAATACAGCTATAGTATCCAGTTGCAAAGGCAAGATGCTCTCGCTGAACTCTACAACAACCCTTTTCGCCGAATAACCTCTAAAATATCGTGTAAGGAGCGAAACTTATTGTTAAATACTCTTATATTTCGTTCTTTCCAAATTGTTCAGATAACTAATATCATCACTATGTCAAAATCTTTCATATAATCCTTCTGAATAATATTCTGAGCAGATAGCCACTATTTTACAAGTTCAGAGTCCACGGCTGGCCGCAGATTGTTGATGTTGACGCCGTCGTCTGCAAGATTTTCGTAGCACAACAGACGACAGTGCAATCAGTACTAAGTTCGACCAGTACAGATTTTTTGGGCAGTTTTAGAGGTCATCACTTATAACTAAGGCTGTAAAAATAGCTCGAAACTCATGAACTATTTAAGTTCGATTCGTTTTAGGCTTGATTCGAGCTCGATTTGAACTTTCAACGAGCCAAACTCGAGCTTGATCTCGAGCTCGCGAGCTTCACCGAGCCGAGCTCGAATAGTTTGCGAGCCTCGATTCGAGCTTAAATAGTAATACATATTAACACATATCAACCTTACTCGAGCCGAATTCGAGCTCGACCTTTTCTTATTGTTGAAAATTAGTGTATATTTGAGTTATTTTAACTGTTATCCAGTTTACTAGAGCTGAGCTCGAACTCCAAATTTTCTTATTATTGAAAAATAGTGCTTAATAAAATATTTTAATTATTGTCGAACTTCAACGAGCCGAGCTCGAGCCTACTCAAGCTTAGATCGAGCCAAGCTCGAGCCCAAGTCCACGCTCGGACTCCAACTTAAGCTCGACTCGAGCTCGGTTTAAGCTTCTACCGAGCTCGAGCCTGGAAGGCCAAGCTCGCTCGAGCTCGGCTCGTTACAGCCCTACTTGTAACCAATGAAATCTGGAACCAGCCATCGAACCGTACTTTTTTACCTATAAATATTTTATGATCCATGGTTAGTGGGAGGACTACTGCAAATTACTACCCCCTCTATTTCACAATATTTGTCCAGCATATATATTAAGGAGGCACAAAATTTATAGAATTTTTAATAAAATTGGACCATATTTACCCCTATTAAATATAGTAGTACTATATCTATCTAATAGAGGTAAGCATGATCTAATTTTACTTAAATTTTATACCTTCTTAGTACATGTGCTGGATGAATATTGTGAAATGGAGGTAGTAGAAATTAGACGAGATAGGGCATTGTTCGAGTTTTCGCTGCTGACTTGATGATCTAAGTATTTAATAATTAACCAGACTTGCTGCTAGAATTCATGGATATCCCTAGGGTTCTTAATGTTCGAGTAAAGTGAACCATAGGTCTCAACAATGGGAATGTACAGACTTACCCATATGTTGCTGGGTGTAAGGTGGTATGCACGCATCTGTGACAGGACAAATGTGGACTGGAATAGGGGAACTAAGGCGTAAAACTACAGTAATTTACGATACTCCTGTACCTCGACTAGGGTGATACAGAAATAGGGAGCTACCTACCTCGACTTCTGTACGTATCTCCTGCAACAGGAAGTGCTATTTTCCCAAACAACACGATTAATTGTATGGTTTGGAAGATGTTATTTCCCATGTATGTGATGAAACAAGTAGACAGTATGATGTGTTGATAAATTATCGACTTTATCGTGCATGCATGCTGCTTAATGATGTCCAATAAAACAATGTACATGCGCATTCAGTTTCTCTATGCAACGTTAAGCTTAAAGGAATTGCACTAATAGTTTGACGCACAATCATTTTGAAATGGAGAGGAGAGGGATTTTAAACCCATGATTCTTAATATTTTAGTCTAGCAATCATCCAACTTAGACCTTTTAGTATAGGAACCATTCTACGTAATTTACATGGGCACTTTCTGTTAAATAATTTAACATTGTAGAGTATCTTTGGTATGTTAAGTGCTCTTGGCCTTTCTTCTATTTGGCATATCTTTATTATCCCGTTCAAGCGCTGAAGCTTTATGTTACGACCTCTCTAGTCACGAAAGTGTAATGTGCAGTCAAACATTATAAACGTAATTTGGCTGTCAATATCTTGAGTATTTAGAATGGGCGTATGGAAACAATACATGTATTCGTCTTAAAAAGTACTTCATAGTATTATAATTTAGTAGATTTTATGAATATATTACAATGGAAATGAGTAATTAAAGTTGTACTTTAGAGACCTATCAGGTTCAAAATGACTTTTGTGATTGAGGAAAGTGGTTTGTTTAATGGTTTGTGGTTGGTGGGGTCGATAATGTCTTATACAGTTACCTGGGGCTCAGCTGTCTGTAAATAATAGATCGGTTTCGACCGTGGTGGCGACAAGCGAGACTAAATTTCTCGCAAGTCTCCACAGGCTTGCAAAAACGACACGACGGAAAATATGCGGGAGGATGACGAGGAGTTGAGGAAGCCTAGTGGCACAAGCCATCGTCGTCACTCGTTCGCTGGGACATCTCATGGGAATGGGATGCAACGGGAATTTGAGTCGAGGACACACACTCGGGACGCACTCATCCGACATGTCTCGTCGCACCTTGTGTGAAGGCCGGAGAAGAGAGCACAAACTATCGACTGTAGCTAAGCGTATGGATGCAAATCTCTAGGACGGTGTACATGACATACAAAGGCGACATGTGAGTTACTTTTGAGTTGTGCAGTAGCAGCGATAAGAGGTTTTGTCTAGAGGAACTTCAGTATCCACCTATTATCTTTACTTACTGCTTAAAAAGAAGGCAGGGGTGATGGCGGCGGCTACCACGCTACTTCCACCCCGCATGGAAATATCACGAAAAGCGTGGTTTCCCTGCCTAGCCACACCAGCTCAGCAGCACCACATCTCCCGGTTTTCCATCCTATTTGTATAGGAAGATAAATATACTGTAATGGATGATTGTATTGAGTCTTGAGGACGGTTTATATAGAGTACAAAACTTAGAGGACAAGAAGGCTCTCCAAGAGATAAGGTAGGTATCACAGGATTATAAATTCTAAATTACCAAATATAAAGATATGCCAATATACTCTAACATCCTCCGCAGTTGTAGCGGTAGCATCGCGGACAGCAGGAGTGTCGCGGATGGTCAGACTGGAAGCCGAAGGTGGGGGGACCGTCGGACTAACATCCCCCCACAATTGCAGTGGGAGCATCAGGCGCTGCTGTGACGTTGCGGACGCAGTGACTGTAGATGGAACCGACGAGTTTGCGTAAGTTAATGATAGCCCTTTGTTACTGAGGTAGCCGAGAGAGAGGTGACCATGGTCGTGGCCATGTAGGAGGGAGCCATGTCGAGGTAGCTGGTGCCGAGGTCATCGCTGTGGTCGAGGTAGTAGAGTTGATGTGGAGGAGGTCGTGGCCGAGGTCGGTGAAGAGGTCGCCGACGTCGTCGTGGTCGACTGGCCGTGGTCGACCAGGAAGATGAGAGATTGGAGCAGAGAGAGGTTAGCCGAGGGAACCAGTCGGAACTACAAAAAATCGGTCAGAGCTACAAGGAACCAGTCAGAGCTACAAGGAAGCGGTCAGAGCCACTAAGGTCGTCCGACCGTGGTCGAACGGCCATGGTTGATCGGCCATAGTCATTCGGCTGTGGTCGACGATGAAGCAGAGGGGGTCAACTACATCTGGGAAGGAGGTCGTTTGGCCGTGGTCGAAGATGAAGTAGAGGGGGGGCAGCCGGATCTGGGAAGGAGGCCGTTAGGGCATGGTCGAAGATGAAGTAGAGGGGGTCGGCCGGATTCGGCAAGGAGGAGGTTGGATCTGGGTGAGGCACCACAGGTCCAGCGTGAAGGAGGCTGGATTGAGAGCGGCGGCATCGGAGAAGGCCAAGGCGAGCTGAAGTCAATGGCACCATCGACCAAGGAGCCCAGATCTAGGGCCGTGGAGCTCGAATCTGGACCCGGTGTGGAGCTCCACGGTGCTGGAGCCAACAGAGATGAGCGGAAGTGAGAGCTGGCTCTAGATCCGAACAAAGAAGGACCTGATCAGCGTTGACGAAGACAGTGGCATCAACGATGGCAATGGTGACCACGAGTGCGGGCTTCCTGGTGGTGCGATGGCTCGTGCTCGCGGACGATGGGCCAGCGATGATAATCTGACGTGATGACGATGGTAGCCGGGGCGCTCGGAAGGCCGTGGAGGGAGGGTCATATCGACTAGCGCACTACATCATGCCATGACATCATTGAAGGAGAGGAGGCGTCGGACAGGTTGGCAAAGTGATGCAAACCGAACTATGATCGAAAAAAGTAGAGAAAACCCGATCTAAAGATGACCGGGGAAACTCTAATTGGTAGCTGATCAGATGATCGACGACACGACTTAAACTACGGTTTGCGCAGCCCCGGGAGAGATCATGGAGATGTGATCATCTCCCAGGGGCGGCGCGGCGGAAGTTGTGGAGGTAGCAGCTCAGGAGTGGCGCCACTCTGATACCAAGTAGGAAGATGAATATACTGCAATAGATGATTGTATTGAGCTTCTAGGATGGTTTATATAGAGTACAAAGTTTGGAGGGCAAGAAACTTCTCCTAGAGATAAGGCAGATATCATAAGATTACAAATCATAAACTACCAAATATAGAGATATATCAATATCTCTTACAATTTGCCCCGGCTGGACTTTATCTCCCAACTCCCCCTCGTGACCTTGCTGCACCTCCCCTCCGATCCCCATCGCACTGCCGTGCCACTGCACTGCCACCCCTCCTCTCCTCTCTTAATCAAAGGCGACAGCGTCTTTCAACAGCAAAGTCGCGCGGCCAGGCTAACACATTGCATCCGAAGTTCTGGTCCTTTGCCTACTATCTTCTTACCCACAAATCTTTGTACATGCACCAGCAAGCGCATCAAGCAAACAAACAGCCATGTTTTAGCTTAACTCATCTACTTCTATCTCCTGGTCCTGATGTGTACAATGAGGTGAATTCGGTTTGCAGAATCTGTTGGGTGCTTCTATCTCCGGATTTGCGTCTGTGATTGATCAATTGTTCACTTCTTATTTGCTCTGTTGTACAGAATTTCCTGGTTGTTTGGTCCCTCTGTACGGGTGTTTGCAGGAGCGAAAGGAGCACAGGCAACAACTCGCAAATTTATTGCAGAATGGCGAGGAGAATGTCACCACGCCGCACCACCAAATCCCCTCTGGCTTGTTCAAGTCGGAGAAGTTTTACGATGGTGGACTGAAGCTTCTCCTCTAGAGCGGAGTAAGAGAGATTCCTTAGTTGCTTTGTTCTTTTCCCATTCATCTCATGAACTGACGTAGTTTAAGATGTTACGGGATTAAGTTACGTAATTCTGTGACAGGGCTCGGGAGACTGAACCGATTAAGCACAAGTCTGGCCATTCCTTATGGGAAACTGTAAGTACTCTGGAAAATTGTAATATGAATATAGTTGTAGTTATGAAAATTGTAAGTACTTATTACTAAGTTAATAACTTCCAATTAGTAAGTCTAATTCACATTCTATTTGAACCTATAAATTCTAGATGTCAGTGCTAGTAAATTGACACCACTTAAGGTCATCATAGTTTTCCAAATCTATTTCTGTCTATCTACTAATTACGAGCTCTCTCTAGCTGCACCATATTAGATGAAAAATACAATAAGTTTTTGAAATTTATATTCCAAGAGAATATGATATCTAAATATATCAAAATTTGGGGCTAAAAAATTTCCAAAAAGATTGGTTATATAGAAATAAATACAAATTCCAGGTATATCAGACATGATTTACATTATTCAGTACTGATAGAAACTCTTAACTATTGTTATTTTTTAAAAAAGAGAAAGAGGAGAAATTCCATTGATGGTAAAACTGATGGCAACTCAGATGTTGTTTATGACATGTTTCCTATGGTTGGTTCGATTATCTGGCTGCACTGACTGCACTGACGGAAGAAACTGATATGTATTCCATATGTTGAGCAATCTCACACTACTACAAAACAATTTATACTGTACACTTTGTCACAGACGGTTCATAGAGAACCGTTTGTGCTGTTATTATCACAAACGGTTTTACAATTGTGATCGTGTACTATTTGTGATATGTAACTATCACAGACGGTTGTTGTTAATAACCATTGGTGATAATTCACAGACAGTTCTTATTAATAACCGTCTGTGATAATTCACAGACGGTTATTAATACCAACCGTCTGCGATAATTGCATGTATCACAAATGATTTTTAATTAGAACTGTTTATGATAATTCACAAACGGTTATTAATACGAACCGTCTGTGATAATTACATATATCATAGACAATTTTTAATTAGAACCATATGTGAATTATCACAGCCGATTATTAAAGAAAATTGCTTGTGATAATTATGTATCATAGACGGTTCACGATTGGACATGCCTGGGATATGTCACGTTATTAAATACGGTTCCGATAGATCTATCTTCATTGCACTGCATTGAAAGAAGCGGTCGATTTTGGGGAGTTTGGTGAAAGCATACCGCCTGTAGATCTATTTATTCTTAGTGATTATAGATTAGTATTTGCTTTTAATTATATGACTTGTAATAAAGAGTTAGAGATGATAGCCAGGTTTAGATCTAACTTAATTGGTAGTTTGCTCCATTTTAAGAATGGGTCAGTACTCCTACTTTACTTTAATATATTTTTGCTTGATATATATATATATATTTCTTTATAAATAATACGTAGCTAGCTACTTAATTTAGATATTGACAATTTATTATAAGGTGAATGATAATTATGCGTAAGTATTAGGTTGGCTAGCTATAGTAGCATTAATAATCCAATTTGACACTAATTTGTTATATGCATAGAGTAGATGGACCGATGCTGGATGTACATTGAGAACCATGTGAGTGAAGAGTATATTAATGGCATATCTGCTTTTAGAAGAGCGACCGAACAAGATATGTTGAAGAGGGGGATGAAATATATATATACTGCCCATGCATTAATTGCGATAATCTGAAGATGTTTACCAACTTAACGCAAATCGAAGCTCACTTGATTCGAAGTTATTTCAAAAAGGGGTATACATATTGGACCTGTCACAGTGAAAAGAAGATTGTACAGGAAGCTAGTTATAACATCGTCGAGGGAGACAACGATATACCGGTTGTGGACTGTGCTTTCGATAAGGATAGGTCGTATGATGATAATCTGGATTAGATGCTACGCGATGCTGAAGGGAACTATAGTGTGAGAGAGTTTAGTAAATTTGAGGGCTTGATGGAGGGCTCGGAGAAATCTTTGTTCTAGGGCTACAAGCCGCAATACACAAGGTTGTCATCTGTTTCTTGAACTACTAAAATTGAAAGCAAACAATGGTTGATCTGACAAGAGTTTCACGGTGTTGTTAGGTCTCCTAGCAAACATCCTTCTAGAGGGAAATGTGTTGCTGAGAACCACCTACCAAGCCAAGAAGATTCTTTGTCCACTGGAAATAGAACTAGAAAGTATATATGCATGTTTGAATGATTGTGTTCTCTACCATAAAGAGTATACAAAATTACATGTTTATTCGGTGTGCAAAGCATCCCGATACAAATGTAAGAATGAATTCGATGACGACGAGGGCATCGAGATGAAGCAAGAACCTCCTGCTAAGATATTATGGTATCTACCTGTAATTCCCCATTTAAAGTGTTTGTTTGCAAACCGAAAGTATGCAAAATTACTACGTTCGCACTCGGAGGAGTGTAAGAAAGATGGAATGATAAGACACGCTGTTGATTCTGCCCATGGAGGAACATTGATAGGATATTTATAGATTTCGGTGCATAACCGAGGAATATAAGGTTTGGGTTGAGTACAGATAGAATGAATCCTTTCGGTAACATGAGCAGCCGACATAGCACCTGACCCGTGAATGTATGCATGTACAATTTCCTCATTGGCTATGTATGATGCAGAAGTACATTTCGATGTCACTACTTATCCAAGTACTGAAGCAACCTGGAACGATATTAATTTGTACCTAACACCATTGGTGAAAGATCTTATGACACTGTGGAACGAAGAGGTACGTGCATGAGATGTGGACAAACGAGTGAACTTCACTCTACGCACCATGTTGTTCTGCAACATCAATGATTTTTCTGCTCTTGGTAATCTATCGGGGTTGAGGACAAAAGGAGCCAAAGCCTGTCCGTATTGCTTAGATTATATTGAAAGTGTGTGGTTGAACAACTCACACAAAACTGTGTATATGCGTCACTGTAGATTCCTTCTAAGGTATCACCCATACCGCAAGATAATGAAACAATTTGATAGAAAAAAGGATGACTCAGCACCAAGACCTTTTAGCGGGAAAGAAGTCTACGATATGGTCAAGGATATCAATATTGTTCTTTGAAAGGGACATAAGTTGAGGACCCGTCAGAAGAATATGTTAAAGAAGAGGTCTGTATTTTGAAACTTGCCTTATTGGGAGCATTTAGAAGTTCATAATTGCATCGATGTCATGCACGTAGAGAAGAATGTAGGTGATAGCTTGATTGGTCTCTCACTGAACATTCGTGACAAAACAAAGGATGATGTCAACACACGATGTGAATTGGTCACTATGAACATCAGGATCGAGTTAGCACCGATAGAGACCGATAAAGGCTGAATGTACCTTTCCCTAGCTTGCTACACTCTGTCTAAGTCTGAGAGAACTGAGCTGTGTCAGTGCTTGCATGGTGTAAAAGTTTCGTCCGATCACTCCGCCAACATGAAGAAACTTGTTTCCATAGAAAATTTGAAATTAATTGACATGAAGTCTCATGACTGTCATGTGCTAATGACACAATTGCATGAAGTCTCATGACTGAAATTAATTGGCATGAAATCTCATGATTGTCGTGAAGAAACTTGTTTCCTTGACCCACACTTGGTCTCTGAGCAATGCATCAAGAACAACACATCTTTCATCGAAGATTACATAACGGAAGGATTTCTTACTCAGAGTGACAAGGAATATATCGTAGTACCCTTCAACCAGGGATGCTTCACTAGTTACCATACAAGTTTCATTTATACTTTATACGCAACATAAACTTAGGATTAATCACTATGGCGATATATATGACTAGATTTCACTAGATTCTGATTGTGATTATACCAAAGTGGAGCAAAGTAATATACTTTAATTCCTTACTTAGGGGCAACCATAACTTCACCCTTGTGTAACAAGCAATTGACAGGTAAACTTATTTCCTCTATACATAACTCTATTGTAGTTTTCCCTTCATTTGCCATGGATGAGGCTAACGTTTTGGAATCACGTAGGTCGTTCAGCGCTTACGTTGCCTAGGGAAGGAAACACAAGGAATCCAGTGCCACACTACAACACAGGACGAAATTTCTAGTACCCGCTACAACACAACAATCCTATATCATATTTCATAATAATACCTCTTGAACTGACAATACCTATTTATATAATTCTATTTTTGCAGTACCACTAGCAGCTATAGGGCAACGTATGTGGATTCTATGTTTGTAAACATACAAAGGAAATCATAGACACTAAGATGAAAGATCTAGATGTATGTCAACTTGTCAATATTTATTTTATTATTATTAATTTCTATATATATATACATATATATATATATATATGTGTGTGTGTGTATGCTAATGAATTTAACACTCCTAACGACGGGGTGTAGAATTTGACTCAAGTGCATACGATCTTGACAATCTCGACGAAGTTCGAGGAAAGCTCTCTGAATTCTTAATGGCGGAGGTTATTAACCCAAATGGAGAGTTCAACCCCTGCGATAATGGTTTAAACATTTGATATAATTGTAATCACTCAATTGTGCTTAATCAAACAATTCATTCAATTGTACTTCATTCAGTTATTTAATTCATTTGTGAGATCAATATAATAATTGTCATGTGCTATATATGTGATCTGTTTGCTTTTTTTCAGAAGGCATGGATAGCATTTTCTGAGGCTAGCCAAAAAACAGAAAATATTATAGCTAATGAAATAGCTATCACAAACAGTTTATAATACCAAACCGTCTATGATATTGACATATCATAGACGAATTTCGGTATTAACTGTCTGTGATATGTAAGATATCATAGACGGCTATGCTTAAGAACCGTCTGTGATATATGACATATCACAGACGGGTTTTCATATTAGCATCTCTGATATCTCAGCTATCAGAGATGATTAATACCAAAAACCATCTGTGATATGTCATATATCACAGATGGTTTTTTGAAAAATAATCTGTTTTGTAACTTATTACAGACGGTTTGAGAACCATCTGTGATAACCACCTGTTATCACAGACACATAAATTCAGACGATTCAGAAATCATCTATGTCTATGATGACCCTTTCTATGGTAGTGTTGACAAATTATTTTGGCTATTGTAATATTTCGAAACTAACCTCCCTAAGGGTCTAAGCGTGATTACAGAAAATGATTAAAGGAAAAAGGGATTGAGGAAGAAAAGGGGGAGTTCATTTCCATCTCTTGACCAAGTCATTCACGGAGGTGGAAGTGGGCCAGGCCTTATAAGAATAGGAGGGAGAGTTGGGGGAGGCCGCGACAACCCTAGCCCCTACCCCCACCCGTAGAGCTACCGCTCCTGCCACGCGATCATCGCCCCTGTCGCACGCCGCCCACCCTTTTACCCCGTCTGTGGTTGCTACTGGCTAAAGGAAGGGGAAGGAGGAAGACAGCCGGGAAAGGAGGAACAAAAGAGAGGAAGAAGGAAAAAGGGTGCCAGACAGGAAGGAGAAGGAAGGGAAAGAGGGGTTCCCGCATCCGTGCCGATTTCATCGTGCCAACAAGGCATTGGGTTGTAGGTAACATTGTTTCAAACCTAGTCTCCCTGCATCAGGCCAAGGCAGATTGGTTTTCAGGTTGTGCTAGTTCTGGTCAAAGAGGAAGGGAGGCTTTGGATTATGAGTTCTGGGTACTGCTGTTTATTAAGGTTTATTGTTCCGTCTTGTGGGAGTTAAGATAGTTACGTTCTGTTTCATAACTTTAGTGTAATAGGAATATTGTAGACAATTGCTTGAGAATTCCATAGAGTGCAAGAACACAGGATTTGGTTGAGTGGTTTAGAAGTTATAGTCTCAGGAATACTACTATCCAGATTTTGGTCGCTGCTAGACACAGTCGTTGTAAACTGCTGTTTGGGCCGACTAGACAAATTAAGTTCTAAGCATAACTAAAAGAAGGTAGATAATTTTCTGTAGATTCTAAAAGTGGTATAATTTATTATGTTGGGCCAGTAGATAAATAGTTACAAAAAATATTAAGTCTGCTGTCTAGTAAAACAACAGTACAATCTTTGGGGTTAGAAACAAGGGTCTAAATGGATTAATTAGGATTTTTGGCCAACTAAGAAATTGTATACATTTTTGTGTAGATTTCAGAACTTATATGGTTTACCATGTTAGACCTTTGAGTTAAGAGTTATGATATTTTTATTACCGGGACAGCAGAGGAGGACTGGCCGGTAAAGAGGGGATTGTTATATCGGGGAACACGTAGAATCAACATTATATTGTTTATTTCATGTTTATGTATTGATGTGGCATTTTGTTGAGACTGGTATTTACTATAGGATGTGTAACTTCAGGGTTGGTGTCATCTTCACATCAATCTGCCCCTCATAGTTAGAAAAGGCAAGTGTATGGGAGAATGGTAACACGTGTTGTTTGTTCTTATTATTTTATGTTTATAAAGTACCTAGCATACTAGTTTACATGTAACTCTTGCTTTCTATAATGATCAAATGATGATGAATTAAATGGTGATGATGATAAATGATTAATATTGATAAATGATTAATGTTGAGAGAATCATTGCAATTGCATAATGAGCATTTGTGATGGAAAGAGATGAGTTGTGTGGGCCTCTAGAGCCTACTTTGTGTGGGCGACCCACGGGAGTGGGAAAAATAAGACCTACATTGGTAGGCACTCCACGGAAGTAAAGATGAGATCACTGTATAAAAGAGAATGGACTTAAGATATCTATATGAAAGAAGACAAGCTTGAGATCCCCACATGAAAAAGGGCAGGCTTGAATGGACATCGACGGTTGTTGCACTTCGCTTATCGGTATAAGTAAGAGATGATGAGATATGTGTATAGCATTAATGAAAAGATAGATGAAAATGAGATTGTTGTAAATTGACATGAATATTTGATATCATGCTTTATAGCCGTTTACTGATTTATTATGTGCTTCCTGAGTCATGGACTTATCCTTGCTGATGTTGTTGTTTTTACGCGATCGATGAAGACGACATGCATGGGGAGGAAGTAGCTCATAATTAGTTTGTGTACCGGCATTGCTTCACTTATCACATTAGACAATAAACATTCATTATTAGTGATTTGGTTTATGCAAACCCTTGAAATTGGTTAATAAGTTTCTTTAGAACATAGAGCTATAAGTTTGGTTGCAATCAAATAAAGTAACTTTGGTTAGTCTTAATAATTGGATTTATCTTAGTTATTGTTATTGCTTTCATTCAATGTTAAGATTTGTTTTATTTAATATCGTAATGTTTATGCTTAAGTGAGTATTTTGTGAAAAATTTGTCAATGTATTAATGCTAGTAGTGTGTGAAAGATAGTTTAGTTTGGGAAAAAAATATAGTTAGTAATAACATTCTGAGCTCATATTGAGCGGGGTATTACAGGTGTGCTATCGTCTAAGAATATCAAGGTGTCCAGGATGTGTGCTTCCGTGCATACATGTGTTTCTGAGGCCCAATCATGTAGATATCCTTATGTTTCAGTCAACCCTAATAGACGCATGTCATATTTGAAGTTGTATGTACAACTTTGAATGAAAGTCAAATGATCATAAAATTTTACAAAAGATATATGCAAATTCTGAATCGGAAACTCCAGAAGAATTACAACATCCAGATATATGTAAATGAAGAATTAAAAACTCCAAAAGTGTTGTGGCAGCCAGATATACCTAAATGAAAAATGAAATCAGCAAGAGAGTTATGGCATCCAGTTATGTGTAATCTAGTATCCAAATAAATAAAAATTAGGAATTTAAAAATACGAAAGTTTATTTCCATGTACATATAAATTCGGAATTAAAACTTTAAAAAAATGTGGCATCCAAATAAAAATAAATCCTGTGCTCAAATATGAAAATTAAAGCTATGAATTTCCGAAAGTTACACATTTAAAATTCCAAACTGAATTTCTTCTATACAATATGCACACATTTAAAATTAAATTTACAGTAAATAATTAATAATAAAAGCATAGTTGAAAACATATAGCCCGTTCAGTTACACGGGTTGATAACTAATATGTATAATTAGATTCACAACATACTTGAACATGAGAAAACCATGCAAAGACTATTCCGTGCTTTAGCAAAGGATTGAATTGTTATAACCTTATCCATGGAGATATATCTTTCGTGCAGGGAAGACCTGTAGTACATAAAGTTCCAGACGGTTAGTGTTAGGTTAGATAGATAGAACAAAATGCTTCAACATGCAAGATGTACACATAATTCAATCTCAAGTGAGTACACATAATTCAATCTCAAGTGAGTACTGCTTGTGGAAAGTAATTTTTTTCCAACAGGCAAAAACGACAAGCTATATTGTTACAGCAAGAAGAAGCGTGCTGTAAAATTTCATATATTGTGTGTACTTGTGTAGCATGCAGGTATGAGTGTGTTCACGGTGATTAGCTAATAACTAACCTGAATACATATTTTAACTCATGAATTTCGTACATATTTTTGTTAGGAAACCTGGACCTGGACCGAAAGTCTTGGCCCATAGTGGACACCTCATCGGTAAACTATAAATAGGGAGCCGTACCGGCACCTCATCAAAAAAGCAATAAAGAAAGACCAGGAGTTCTCTCTACCTCTCTTTGTTTTCAATCTATTATTCTGTCTTCTGTGATTGATCTTGTTTGTATTAAGCAGAGAAATTGATTGCACTGGTCGCCAGCGATAGTTCCTCAACACGTTATTAGCACGAGTTCGCTCCGCTGAATCGAAGGTAATCATCGAAACTCTAATAGATTGAATTATCTAGATCGCTCTAAATTCGAAGTTTTCGCTTTCTAGATTAATTTTTTACGGTGCAAATCCGCTCTAATCTACAGCACGATGTCGATCGGTAGATTGCATATAGAGTAGATGTTGATTGCGCTGTAGATTGAAGAAAAAAAGAGAAAAATTTGCACGAACGGCTCCGTACGGCCGCACTGCCAGCCACTAGCCTGCCACCGATCGCCGACCTGCAGCCGGCGCAGCCCCGCACTGCACCTCGGCCCCCAGCTCGAGCGCGCTGCACCTCGGCCTGTGCGCGCACCCCGCATGGCGCCGCCACACCCGAACCGCGCCGGCCTTGGCCTCTCCGCCCGTGCGCGCGCCCCTCATGGCACCGCCACGCCCGAACCACGCCGGCCTCGGCCTCTCCGCCCGTGCACGCGCCCCATATGGCGCCGCTGCTGCAAAGCCGGCTCCTCCCGTGCCGCCGCCCCGAGCTCCAGCCTGTAGCCGCCCAGCCCAACCGCGTGCCGCCTCGCCCAGCCAGCGGCCGGCAGCCCAGCCGCCCCGCACAAGGCACCGCTCGCCTCCCGACCTAGACGCCGCCCAGCCTGGCCACCTAGCGCCGCCCGACCAGTCGCTTGGTGGAGCCGCCGCCAGACTTGCCAGTTCGTTGCCTCGCCGTAGGACCCGCCGCTCCGCTACCGCGCTGCCGAACCAGCCGCTCGGCCGGGCAGCCCCGCCATGCACACCCGAGTCGATGCTCGGATAACCGCCGCGACTACTATTTGCATAGGGGTAGGGGAAACCATACCCCTTTCCTGATTTTGTGCATCGGTTGGACGGGCCGGAGACCTGGCTGGGGTGGATGGGGTGTGTTGGCAACTTTGCAAAAAAGTTCCTCAATTTCTGGAAATTATCGAAGAGCACCTAAATTTTGCATATGGGTCCCGAATTTTGCAGAAAGGCCATTGTAATTCTGAAAATTACGAATAGGTCCTTATATTTACGAACGGGTCCTGAATTTTGCAGAAAATCAGAAAATTACGCAAAATTTCTCTAAACTGAAAAATTGCGCATAGACCCTCGGAAATTGCAGAATTCACTGAAAATTCCTATTCTAGCATAAAAGGGCATCGGGAATTTTAATTTTCAATTATATTTAACATTTGAAGCATGTTTATTCCTGCCATTATTATTTTCTGTATTTCTTTATTTATTTACTGTTTTAGTTAATCGTAATTGTTTAAAATTGCCTTTAATCACTGAAATTAACAGTAAAATTTATAGAAAATTCATAGAAAATTATGGAACATTAAGAGAATCTTTTGTACCATTTATTTACTTGCAGTAAATTATTCCATACATGTTTACCAGCAGTAAACTTATTTATTCCGTTCATACACATGTAGATGACTGGCATCACGAACCGGGAGTTCGAGGAGCTGGCCCAGCATAACCAAAACTATTTGACATGGGCTTCCGATGTCGAGATAGTGCTTGAGCTAAGAAGCTCCGCGCAGCTCTTGGGATTGGCGAACCGCATGACGCCCAACCCACCCCTGAGGAGAATGATCAGACACTTCATTTTCTTAGGCACCACCTCTGCCTCACTCTCAAGAATGAGTAGATGGCAGAGAAGAGCGCGCTAGCACTCTAGACCGCACTCAAGAAGCGGTTTGAGAGGCTAAAGTACACCATTCTTCCTCAAGCAGAGCAAGAGTGGATCAGACTGAGGTTTGCCGACTTCAAGACGGTCGGGGAGTACAATTCTGCCTTCCACAGGATTTGTACCAATCTTCAACTCTGTGGCAAGCAGATCACAAATGAGCAGAAGATTGAGAAGACCCTATCCACCTTTCACCCCCAATGCAGTACAATCTGCACGCAACTATCGTCAAGACGGCTACAAGGAGTATGCCGAATTGATTGATATGATGCAGGTTGCGGAGGCTCAGGACGAACTTCTCCGTAAGAATTACGTTACTCAGCCACCGGGGAGCTCCGATGGTCGTGAGGCCAACGCTGGGAGCTATAAGGTGCGAAGCCCTTGATGAAGAGAAGGGAGAGGAAGGGTAAGGCCACAGCCCAGAAAGGCAAGTCAGATGCTCCGAGTGAGAAAAAGACAAGTAAGGCAAAGCGGAGTGGCAAGACCTATGGCCAGCAGGACCAAGATTGCTACAAGTGTGGCAAGTTGGGGCATTAGTCGCGGATCTATAAAGAGTTGCAGCATGTCATTGATGTCTTCCAAGCCCAGAAGAAGAAGGATGGCAAAGGACAGTCTGAAACTCACTTTGCATCGGTTGAGGGGGAGAGTTCTGACCAGCTGCCCGCGTTGATGGAGGTTGAGACCATCCCGGCAGCAGCACCCCCTTTCTATCTAGAGGCCGCCACCGCCATGATTTCTCTCGAAGAGTAGATCACTCCCGAGAAAATAGCCGAAGAAGTCTCTGATTTTCTAGTAGATTCAGTTTGATGCACAGAATGCATTCAGACTTTAATTGTCATTTATTTTTATGTGAAAAGGACAAGTTAGAACTTGCATGGATGGTACTTTAGCATTTATTTTCTCGTGAGGGATGGATGATTTTGAATAATTCATTCATTTATTCAGTTTACAATAGCATGATATGTTCTGATATTGAAGTATTTTATTTATGTGTTGATTGCATTCTAATACATGTTAATAAAATACCTTATATTAGAACACGTGTGGCGCTCTATGGAGGAAGTGTGCTTAGCTGACAGCGGCACAACGAATATCATCTTAAGAGAGACAAAGTATTTTCAGTCGATTCGTAAGAATGCTGGCAGCCTTACGACAATTGCCGGAAGCGATGCATGAATAATTGGTTCAGGAAGAGCCACAATTATACTCCCAATTGGCACAACTTTGGTCATTGAAGAAGCCTTATTGTACCCATAATCAACTAGAACTCTCCTAATAACTAACCTGAATACATATTTTAACTCATGAATTTCGTACATATTTTTGTTAGGAAACTTGGGTTTGGGCCAGAAGCCTTGGTTTATGGTGGGCACCTCATCGATAGACTATAAATAGGGAGTCGTACGGTAGATTTTGGATACATGCAATCAGAAAAACAATAAAGAAAGACTATGAGTTCTCTCTACCTCTCTGTGTTTTCAATCTATTATTCTGTCTTCTGTGATTGATCTTATTTGTATTAAGCAAAATAATCGATCGAACTGGTTGCCAGTGACGATTCCTCAACAATTTTAACTCTCATGTCGTTGCAGCTTCGACAGCTCACAAGTTGAAAGAGTTGCAATTTAGGCCCACAACAGGTGCAATCTTATGCATACATGTCCAGTTTGTTCATCTATTATTTCTGCCATTCCCCGTTTAACTGCATACCTTTGCCTAAATTTCATCTACAGTGTGGCAATGCGACTGTAGAGCAAAACATGGGCCGGCTCCATAGACAGGCGACTGGAAAGTAAGGATCAAGGCGGTTGAACCACCTGATAGCGAAGATGGTTTAGTTTGTTGGTTTAAAAAAACGACGGTTTAGTTTGGCTTTTTTTATTTTTGGGGTTTAGGGAATGTAATATGTTTTTTATCCGTCGCAACGCACGAACATTTAACTAGTATACTAAAAGTCGATGATAGACCTTTTAGAAATGCTACGAAAAGATAAAGATTGAGAAATTTCCACAAAAATCAGATTTATCCGATCTTTAGTCTGGTGGGCTCTAATTAAAGATGACAGTAGCAACCATTGAATGTTATTTAAAAAGAATATCCTAGAAATTCTCAACAGAAAGGCATTTAACCCTTGACCTGGTGATCCTAATTAAAATAGAACTACAGCGTGAGCGTAGTATTTAGAGATATGTATCTCATCACTCTAATACACGCCGAAGAAACGGAGACGTAGTTTTGGCACCTGGCCTCGCCCCGACGCGTGGCTCCTCCGTTACTGCGCTTATATGGTTTTGGTTTGGATGGATTTGAGATTAGGTTTGGTGGTTTCGATCTATTGCAGATGAGATCGCGAAGCTGTTTCCCAACCTGTTCAGGCAGCCGTCGGCAGCTCTGGTGCCGTCGGCCAAGCCCGCGACGACGAGGCCGCTCAAGGTCGGGCTCGTGCTTTCGGACGGCCAGGCGCCAGCGGCCACAATGTGGTTTGCGACTGTAGGATCGAAATGGCGACAGAGGGGGGTGAATGTCGCTCTCTTAAAATCGCCCCCGAGAAATCGAACACTGATTTTTCAAAAGATGCAAAACAACGCAACTCACAGAAAACTTAAAATTAATTTTGCTGAAATCTGGGATGCATGCGATACCAAAAAATTCACCATAAATCAGAGATCATCCAGTAAAAATTTCAACTGAAAATATTGCTGTTTGATCTGCATACAAAATGGTTGAAAATCAGCAAAAGAAAAAAAGATATGCAACATTCATGCAGTCAACTAGATACTACACAGGAGAAGACAAGCTACAGATTTTCGTTCAAAGCAGTAATGCAGATTTTGGGAATTTTCGTTGGGCTGCTCACCTCAAGTACTAAAAAGAAAAAATTCAGAGAGGACAAATATCCTGCTGTACCCGAGTTGCCTTTCAGTGATCAACAAGGAAAATCAAGCTGGCTTCTCCCTGCAGGAATCGGCAAGGGATAGGAAAAATGGCTGTAGAGGCCGAAACTGCAATTAGCCGAAACTGATTTTTTTTAAGGCCAAAGAATGAACCGCAAAATCAAGTACTCTGAAGGAAAACTGAAAACTTTGCCAAGACCCCAATACACGATTGATTGATGCTGTTGCCTAATAAATTGACTTGGGGGCATTCCGCTAAAAATAGCAGCCAACAGAAAAACTCAAGTCCAACCGAAGACTGAACCTTCAGTTTGCCCGAAAGAAAATGCAGACTGCAGTAAAACCTGAAAATCACTAAAACCAAGGGATTGAGGCCATACTTGTATTCTCCTTAGATCACAAGCTTAAGTACCTGATCCAAACACCTAGAGAACCTTTGAAAAACAAGGAAATGAACTGTAGAGCTAGAATTTTCAGAATTGAACCAAGAACTGAAAAGTACAGAGACAACACTAAAAATCAAATTACTCCCCCATCTTTGATCTTTTGGCCATGAAATTTTGAGGATATATTAGCAATAGCCAAAGGACTCTCCAGACCAAATTTCATGCCATCTCTCCAAAGGAATCAAGAATTCCACCAAACCCTAGAAACTCAAAAGCAAGAACAGAGGAACTCAAATGAGAAAATTCGGGATTAAACTTGGTTTGCTCTTTGGATCAACTAGCCAAATGGCTTTTGAGCATCTCCCATGTCATAGCAACCCATTTTGGTACTCTAGAGCAGGCAAGAACTCAAAAATCAAAAGGGCAAGAAATCATCCAAAAGGAGTTACGAAGAACAGAGAGCAAGAATGAAAGAAGAGCTTCAGATTTTCATTCCATCACAAAAGGATTACAATGAGTCACGATACGCATGTACATTAGAACAAGATGAAGGATTACATGACCCTCAAACCCTCTCCAACCTCTCAATCCTCAACCATGAATGCTTGGAGGAGGGATCAACTCTCTGTTCTACCACCTAGAAGACATCGTAGAGGACAGAGGGAGCACGCTAACAAACTCTGTCTCTCCCAACAACTAAAGAGCCAAAGCCAAACAACCCTCTAAAGACTCTTTAGACTCAATCAAACCCTTGGAGTGCTCAAGTGGGCATGCAGCCCCTCAATCCCATTTATAGCCTTGGCTAACGGGTCTCCGCCCCGTTACGCCCGCTAAATCCAACGGAGCCCGCTCCCGCTTGTGCAGCCTTGCGAAATTTCCGTTTCGCCCCTCCTGCACCTTCCGGGAAGCTTCCGCGCTCCTTGCCTCGCACGCCTCGCAACCACCTCGAGTCCGCGTCGTCTTCGACACATCCCGACCGTTCTGACATCAGCGCCACCTGCGCCTAGTCCGGTCCACCGTGTCTCGCCACGACTTCGTCTCGACGTCCTGCAGCCACACAGACAAGAAAACACGTCAAATAGCACCGCTCGACACATGAAAGCGTAAATACCATCACACTTACCACAGACGAAGTCCAAACCTGTCGAAACATTAGAATATACATCCTAAGCCCAAATGACCAAGTTTGACCAAAGTCCGACCGAGCCCGATTGCGCCACGCAACGGCTCGACTCCGAACCACTCAAACCAAACTCGACTATCCTAAACCTTTGTCAATTACTCATCATTCACATGGAGTCACGACCACCTGGTCTCTCAGCGACATCTTTGGTGAGGACGACTGTTCTTCTTGCGCTGTTTGCTTGACGGAAACTGCAAAAGCCCATATTTAGCAGTAGTAGAGACGAATTTAAAGCTGGTGGTTTAAGAAAGGGTTACTTTGGGAGATCTGAAGAGAATTACGATCTTTGTTAGTGAAAGTTGGTTTCTTTAAGCGAGCTTCGACTTTGAACTTGCACAGTCGTAGATCTTGACATATTTTGGTAGTCTGATGAGGGCTAAAATTGGTTAATTTACTTATCTTTTGAGTATTGCTTTTCATAAAAATGCATAACATTGCATAGACAATGAGGTATACATTGTATTTGGAGGGTTTCCGCATGTGTTCTTGTCGTTCACTTGTCCTGATTTGTGTTGGATCAGATTACCTGCAGGAGCATGCAAAAGGCAGCACCTTGTATGGATTCAAGGGAGGCCCAGCTGGGATCATGAAGTGCAAATACGTTGAGCTTACTTTTTCTTCTCTATTCTCCCCCTCTTGGCAATAAACACATCAAGATGCAGTAGAGAGAATATGACATGTCAATGGATGAATATGGCTGAAGTTTGTTTATTTCTAAGCATTGTGAGCCATGAAAATTATCCATAATGACCATAATGAGATACACCAAGCCATAACTCAATAAAACGCTATCTAGATCATGACAACATATGTATAAGCCAGCTAGCACATAAAGATGACAATATGAAATGTAAGGCATTTAGTGAGCAAGTCAAGTCAACAATTAAGCAAAGTCTAGCTAGAGATATCTAAGGATGACTCAGGCCATGTCAATAAGCTAAGCGGAAACAAGAACCTAGTGTTGAGTCAATTAGAGTGCTACAAGCTCAAGAGTGTATCATTTGGTTAAGCACTTTTCATCTTTAGGTGATTAAGCAAATCTTGCACATTTGACATATAAATATTTTTAAGCTTATAGCTGTTTCCAACCAAAAATTTTATCATGTGCTAGATCTCAAGCCTTATGCGACTACTCCAAGCGAGAAGCTTAAGAAGATAGTCCAGGTCATCCAAAACTCCCCCTGAGTTCATGCCTAGTGCAATGGCAAGCCGTCTCATGAGAAAGAATTGGTGAAATCAGTTTTTTCGCACATAAAAAGAGATCCTTTTGCTTTTTAACAGATTGTGCTAACTCATGATGTATCAAGATGCTAAAATAGCTCAATCTAAGATTCAACCTAGATTCAAGACTCAACTCAGCCTATTTGACATGGCATGAATCATACAAGGATAGCTAAAGATAGACTAAACTCAAATGCTAGCATGACAAGTTTTAATTTAAGTTGAGCAATTTTAATTAACTTATCATGACAGAAAGCTAGTCTACACATATGAAGTCATGATAAATCTAGCAAACTAAGCACAAGACATGGCAAGGTGTAAAGCATTGAAGCATGTCATAACAGGATAATAATCAAGGCTCAATGCAGATTGATTATAATGCTAGAATGCTGAAAATGCAAGAAAGTCCAGCTCCCCCTCAACATTAGATGCAACTTTTAGTTCAATTTGAGTTATGTCAATATTAAGCTCCAGAAGCTCCCAAATGAACTCCCCCTGAACCAAAGCCATAAATCGAGAAGCTGGGATAGAAAACAGCAAACAGGCAGTCCTTAAAGCATAGATAAGATATAGAGACAACTATCGCTCAGACAGACTCTCATCTACCCCATATGACTCCAGGACTATTAGCTGACCGTAAACCACACACTAGAGAGCAAACACGTACCATGTCTACCCGAGGGTGGCCCGACCCTCACTAGAACCTACAAGAAGTGAGTGAGCTCGATCTAGTGAGATAAAAAATAGCTAATAAGAAGCATCCTGAAAGCACAAGATAAGAGTAAGAAGTCTAAGCAACTAGACAAGAGAAGCACTCTAACCTATGCTGGAAGGACTAAGCCCGATGCACCCCGAGTGCAAAGCAACAGAAATGAGACAGAAGCATAATCAATATAGTAAAGCAGTAAAGCCCAAAACTCCCCTCACTACAGTCCATAAGGACAAACCACCCCAAGCTCTCCCCGCAGAGCTGAAAACCTCGAACTATCCAATGGCTTGGTGAAGATGTCAGCCAACTGGTGGTCACTCTCCACAAACTGGAGCACTATATCGCCCTTCTCTACATGGTCTCTAAGGAAGTGATAACGGATATCGATGTGCTTGGTCCGAGAGTGTTGCACTGGGTTCTTGGCAATGTTAATCGCAGAAGTGTTATCACAAAAGAGTGGAACACTGTCTATCGCTAACCCAAAGTCCCGTAGGGTCGAGACCATCCAAAGCACTTGGCTGCAGCAACTGGCAGCAGCAACGTACTCGGCCTCTGCAGTGGACTGTGCAACACCGGACTGCTTCCTCGAAGACCAAGAAACGAGAGAAGTGCCAATGAATTGGCAAGTGCCAGAAGTGCTCTTCCTATCTATCCTACAACCGGCAAAGTCTGCATCCGAGAAGGCTCTCAAGGAAAGACAGGATGAGGAAGAGTACCAGATGCCATAGTCAATGGTAGCTCGAAGGTACCGAAAGATGCGCTTCACCGCCTGGCGGTGAGATACGCGAGGAGAGGCCTGAAAACGAGCACACAGACACACAGAGAAGTGTATGTCTGGTCTCAAGGCAGTGAGGTAAAGAAGGGAGCCGATCATACTTCTGAACTCTTTCTGATCAACTGGCTCGCCGTCCTCATCTGGGTCAAGATAGGCTGTAGAAGCCATGGGAGTCGACACAGGCTTACCATCACTCATGTCGAAGCGTCTCAGGAGGTCACGAGTGTACTTTCCCTGATGAAGAAATGTACCCTCCCGAGTCTGCTTGATTTGGAAGCCAAGGAAGAAGGTCAACTCGCCCATCATACTCATCTCAAACTCGGTGCTCATGACATCCGAGAACTGTGAAACCAGAGTATGGGAAGAACCGCCAAAGATGATGTCATCGACATAGATCTGGACGAGCAGAAGGTCATTGCCATGACGGCGGATGAACAAGGTCTTGTCAACTTTACCCATTTCAAACCCATGACTCAACAAGTAGGACTTAAGCCTCTCATACCAAGCTCTGGGGGCCTGCTTAAGTCCATACAACGCTTTGGAAAGCTTGAAGACATGGTGTGGGTATTTGGGGTTCTCGAAACCTGGAGGCTGTCTGACATAAACTTCTTCCTCAATGACTCCATTAAGGAAGACACTCTTGACGTCCATCTGGTAGAGCTTGAAACCCTTAGAAGCTGCAAAGGCAAGCAGGATTCTAATGGCCTCAAGTCGAGCTACAGGGGCAAAGGTCTCCTCGAAGTCTAGACCCTCAACCTGGGAAAACCCCTGAGCTACCAGTCTAGCCTTGTTTCGAATAACCACTCCATCCTCGCTCTGCTTGTTCTTGAACACCCACTTAGTCCCAATAATATTGTGACCTCGCGGGGGCTCGACAAGCGACCAGACCTTGTTCCTCTCGAAATTTTCTAACTCCTCATGCATGGCATTAACCCAAGACTCATCGGAAAGAGCATGAGAAATATCCTTGGGCTCAAAGGAGGCAATGAAAGCAGAGTGGAGACAGAATTGAGATAAGCCAGATTTTGAGCGGGTAACACGCTCGAACAGGTCTCCAATCATCTGCTCAGAAGGATGCCTTTTCTGGATATGTCGGGGAGGTCCAGGATGAGATGAAGAAGTGGCCTCTACCTCGTGAGCTGACGAGGTAGGAACAGAGCCACTAGCTCCAGAGGAAGCAGAAGGCATGGGCTGATCACCTGGAGGTGCGGTGGAAGACGGCACCTCAAGGGGTGGAAAAGAGACTGGATCGGGTAGACAACCCTCATCTCTATCGTCCTCGTCATCCACGAAGATGGTCTCGGACTGCTCTAAAGAGCCTGAGATATCAGGCCTAGTCCCCGGACTGGCCTCGTCAAAGGTCACCTCACAGGTCTCTACCATTTTGCTAGACTCGCAGTTCCAGACCCTATAAGCCCGCGAAGAAGGCGAGTAACCTAGAAAGATCCCATCACAAGAACGTGACTCGAACTTATCTAGGTTCCCGGACTTCAGAATAAAGCACTTGCAACCAAACACACGAAAATGAGAGACGCTGGGCTTTCGCCCGTATCTCAACTCATAAGAAGTGCGGTGCAAGTGTGCCCGAAGAAAAACTCGATTCGAAACATGGCACGCGGTCGCAATAGCCTCAGCCCAAAACTTCCTCGGTGTAGAGTACTCATCGAGCATCGTCCTGGCCATCTCGACCAAGGTACGGTTCTTCCTCTCCACAACGCCATTCTGCTGTAGGACGTGCGGAGAAGAGAACTGGTGCTCTACACCTGTCTCACCACAGAAACTCTCAAAGTAGGAATTCTTGAACTCCGTGCCATTGTCACTGCGAATCGCTCGTAAGGCACCCGGGAGCTCAACAGAAAGCCTACTAAAAAGACCTCGGAAATGTGAAAATGTCTCATCTTTCGAGGCTAAGAAAAACACCCAAGAATACCTCGAGAAGTCATCGACCACAACAAGAACATACCACTTCCCTCCTGCTGACTGCACTCGAGCTGGTCCAACTGTGTCCATGTGGAGTAGCTGTCCCGGTGCATCGGTCATAGTAACTGTGACCGGAGGATGAGAAGCGGCAACCATCTTGCCGTGCCGGCATGGAGTGCAAACAAGATATTTGACCATCTTGAGTTTCGGCAGACCACGAATGAGATCGTGACCGCTAATTCGAGTCAAATGATCAAAGCCTATATGACCAAGTCTCCTATGCCAGAAGGTCAAATCACGGGACTCTGAGGCAACCAAACACCGGAGAGGATCACCAGAAGAATCAGAAAAATCAGCACGAAAGATCCTCCCATAACGAGAAATCCCGCAAACCAGACTACCTGACGAATCAAGAATTTTGCTAGCGTTTTTCTTGAAGCTCACCTCGAAACCGTCATCGGTAAGCTGAGAAACGGAAAGCAAATTGTACTGCAGCTTACTAACCAAGGCAACATCTTTAAGAATAAAAGAAGCATTAACATGCACAGTACCTTTGGCGATGACGCGCCCAGACGAAGCGTCTCCGAAAGTGATCGTCTCATCACCTGGAGCGCGGGCTAGGGAGGAGAACCAACGGGAGTCTCCGGTCATATGACGAGAACAACCGGAGTCTACAAGCCAAACCTTCTCCTTCCCTACCCGGCGAACCTGAGTCAAACAGAGAGTAAAGTCTCAGTACTGGGATAAATCAAGAGAGATTTTGGCACCCAATACTGAGTAACACGTGGAGCAGATGAAGTAGTCAAACACGACTGACCTCTATCTACCCTACGCTCTCCGTGACTCAAAGAAGCAGAAGGTCTATGAGCAGACCTGAAGCTGTTGCGGGGTCCGACTGCTACAGGAGAGCGAGTTGGAACACCGGCAACCCGCTGATCACGCCGTGGGTAACTGTCTCGACGGGGGAAACGAGATGTACCCTCAGTACGGCGGAAGTCACAACCCGGAGCAGCATGAGGACGAAAACCAGAAGACTCAGAAAAACCAAGTCCTCGATGCTGCCCAAACCTGTCAGAAGCAAACCTGGACCTCGTGCTAGTCTTAGGTGCACTCAGGATCTGGGGCTGACCCTGATTACGCCTAAGTGGCTCTGCACGGTCTCTACGCGCAATCCTGGCGCGCCTGAAGCATCTCTCGATCGAGTGCCCATCCTTCTGACAGAAGGTGCAGTGGTACTTCACCTTCTGAGAGGTGGAAGTAGCACGAAGATGCTTCGCCTTCTGAGAGGTCGAAGCAACAGGTGGAATCACCTTACTGTCAGAGATCCCTTGGACAAAGCCCGCTGATTTGAATTTGACCTCATCAGATCTGGGCTCGACCTCGATCACACCTCCCACTATGGGTCTGAGAATAGCAGGAGGATGCTTCCTCATATCCTCATAGAAATCATATCCTAGACCTTGATTGAACTTACAAATCTTGGATTGGTCTAGAATAAGATTAAGCTTCTTCTTGCCTCCTACAAATCTCTCGAGAGTGTTCATAAGATACTGACACTCCCGAAAGAGAGAGATGCAAGAAGAGCAGGGAGAAGAGGGAACAGCAGGAGGTTAGGGAGCAGAAGAAGAACCAACAGTAGAGGAAAGAATGGCTTGTGCACGCACAGCCGACTCTGAGGGGACAGTCCTACTACTAGCAGGTTGGTTCGCGTCTCTAGGCGTCTCACCCTTACCCTGGGGCTTCTCCCCCACACCATCAATCACATCACAACCAGATTGTGGCTTCTCTAGTAAGTCCTTAGTTAGCTTCACACATTTGTCATTCAAAGCAACGAGTTCAAGTTTTAGTTTATCACAACTAATGCATGGTGAGCTAACAGGATCCTTAGTCGCATACTGAGCCATTTTCTTGTTGTTGTCAATCATTTCTTGAAACTGTTTTGAGACAGATTCAAGTTCAGAAGTTAACTTTGGACAGTTCAAACATGAATCAATAGGCTCAAGTAAAGAAGCACTCAACTCAGCAATCTTGTGATCTGCCCGTTTTAGGTTCATCTTCAATTTATTACAGTTTTCACAAGACTCGGGCAGATCTAACAGCATGGTGTAAAGACCTCTAAAAGCATTGTCCTTATCCTCACATGAGGTGCAAGCAATAGTCTCAACAGGAGTAGATGAAGTAGAAGCAATCCTACTCATTTCTAGTTCAGCCAAGAGGCTAAGATTCTCCACCTTAACAATGTCAAGTTCAGAGGACAGACTATCATGCGAGGTCCTTAATTTCTCCATGTCACCGAGCAAGACAGAGCATGTATCACAGTCATCACTGGAGGGACCAGATGTAAGAGCAATAATCTCTAGTGACAACCTGTCTACTTCCTTCTCTAACTCAGTACACTTAGCCCTAGCTCTAGCATGGAAACCACCTAGCTTAAGAAAAGCATGATTGAGCTGGTCGTAGGTGGGATATACCTCGTCCGAGTCGGAGTACAGCTCGCTGTCGCTGAGTTCGCCCTCGAGGGCCATGAAGCACATGCCGGAGAAGTCGTCGCCGCCATCCTTGGGCTCTTGGTCACCCGTCCCGTCGTCGTCGCTCCATCCCTCCACCTCGCTGAGGTCGAGGTCGTCGAAGGCGGTGAGGACGCGGTGGAAGAGCTTCTTGGCCTTCCCGAAGTTGCGGAACTTCTTCTTTCCCGGCGTCTGAGCTGGAGTCTTCTTGTTGCGATTCTTGTCGGTGTAATCGTTCTTGCCCAAACCGCCGTAGTTGTTCTTGCTCTTCTCCAGCTTGGGACAGTTCGCTCGAATGTGGTTGGGGCCACCACACTCGAAGCAAATGACTGGTCCGCCTCTCTTTCTGTCCCTCCTCCTCTTGTAAGCATGGGAGAACTTTCGAGCTAGGAGGGCCAGCTGTTCATCCTCTAGCTGCTCTAACTGATCATCAGTTACATCACATAGAGCAGCTAGGGAGAACCCACAAAGCGAATCGGCGGAAAAACCAGAAGTCGGACTGGGATCGGTGACCAAAGCCATCGACTGTGACTTCGACCGACGAGAGACAACGTCAATCTCGTGAGTCTTGAGGCGCGAGTACAGCGTGTCAAGAGTCAGGGTCGAGAGGTCTGTCGTGTCTTTGATGGTGGTCACCTTCATCTCCCACACGCGCAGATCGAGTGCCGCGAGCATCTGACGAGCGTTGTCCGAGTCGGGGTATGTGAGACCGACCGCTCGGAGGTTGCTCAAGATTTTGTGAAATCGTGAAAAGCACTCGTCCAGGGACTCACCAGCAAGCATCTCGAATTTGTTGTATTCGCGCTTGAACTGGTCCTGTCGAACCGTCTTGATCTGGGTGGTGCCCTCATGGTATGCGTCGAGGGTCACCCAGATGTCGTAGGCGGACGACAGGTGAGATATACGGTCAAACTCGCTACGACTCAACCCCTGGATGATGATGTTCCTTGCCTTTGCGTTCGCCTCAACATCAGCCATGTTCCCGGCATTGATGTTCTCATCGGCAGGAACAGCGAATCGTACTTTGACCTTCCGCCAGATGGCATACCCCTGGGCCTGGATGTATGTCTCCATTCGGCTCTTCCAGAAGGGGTAATCGATGACATCGAACACGGGCGGCTTGGTCGAGTACTTGTCCGTCGCCATGGCTCTTGAGACCGGTTAAGATCTATGAATTAGAGCTAACCGGCTCTGATACCAATTGTAGGACCGAAATGGCGACAGAGGGGGGTGAATGTCGCTCTCTTAAAATCGCCCCCGAGAAATCGAACACTGATTTTTCAAAAGATGCAAAACAACGCAACTCACAGAAAACTTAAAATTAATTTTGCTGAAATCTGGGATGCATGCGATACCAAAAAATTCACCATAAATCAGAGATCATCCAGTAAAAATTTCAACTGAAAATATTGCTGTTTGATCTGCATACAAAATGGTTGAAAATCAGCAAAAGAAAAAAAGATATGCAACATTCATGCAGTCAACTAGATACTACACAGGAGAAGACAAGCTACAGATTTTCGTTCAAAGCAGTAATGCAGATTTTGGGAATTTTCGTTGGGCTGCTCACCTCAAGTACTAAAAAGAAAAAATTCAGAGAGGACAAATATCCTGCTGTACCCGAGTTGCCTTTCAGTGATCAACAAGGAAAATCAAGCTGGCTTCTCCCTGCAGGAATCGGCAAGGGATAGGAAAAATGGCTGTAGAGGCCGAAACTGCAATTAGCCGAAACTGATTTTTTTTAAGGCCAAAGAATGAACCGCAAAATCAAGTACTCTGAAGGAAAACTGAAAACTTTGCCAAGACCCCAATACACGATTGATTGATGCTGTTGCCTAATAAATTGACTTGGGGGCATTCCGCTAAAAATAGCAGCCAACAGAAAAACTCAAGTCCAACCGAAGACTGAACCTTCAGTTTGCCCGAAAGAAAATGCAGACTGCAGTAAAACCTGAAAATCACTAAAACCAAGGGATTGAGGCCATACTTGTATTCTCCTTAGATCACAAGCTTAAGTACCTGATCCAAACACCTAGAGAACCTTTGGAAGACAAGGAAATGAACTGTAGAGCTAGAATTTTCAGAATTGAACCAAGAACTGAAAAGTACAGAGACAACACTAAAAATCAAATTACTCCCCCATCTTTGATCTTTTGGCCATGAAATTTTGAGGATATATTAGCAATAGCCAAAGGACTCTCCAGACCAAATTTCATGCCATCTCTCCAAAGGAATCAAGAATTCCACCAAACCCTAGAAACTCAAAAGCAAGAACAGAGGAACTCAAATGAGAAAATTCGGGATTAAACTTGGTTTGCTCTTTGGATCAACTAGCCAAATGGCTTTTGAGCATCTCCCATGTCATAGCAACCCATTTTGGTACTCTAGAGCAGGCAAGAACTCAAAAATCAAAAGGGCAAGAAATCATCCAAAAGGAGTTACGAAGAACAGAGAGCAAGAATGAAAGAAGAGCTTCAGATTTTCATTCCATCACAAAAGGATTACAATGAGTCACGATACGCATGTACATTAGAACAAGATGAAGGATTACATGACCCTCAAACCCTCTCCAACCTCTCAATCCTCAACCATGAATGCTTGGAGGAGGGATCAACTCTCTGTTCTACCACCTAGAAGACATCGTAGAGGACAGAGGGAGCACGCTAACAAACTCTGTCTCTCCCAACAACTAAAGAGCCAAAGCCAAACAACCCTCGAAAGACTCTTTAGACTCAATCAAACCCTTGGAGTGCTCAAGTGGGCATGCAGCCCCTCAATCCCATTTATAGCCTTTGCTAACGGGTCTCCGCCCTGTTACGCCCGCTAAATCCAACGGAGCCCGCTCCCGCTTGTGCAGCCTTGCGAAATTTCCGTTTCGCCCCTCCTGCACCTTCCGGGAAGCTTCCGCGCTCCTTGCCTCGCACGCCTCGCAACCACCTCGAGTCTGCGTCGTCTTCGACACATCCCGACCGTTCTGACATCAGCGCCACCTGCGCCTAGTCCGGTCCACCGTGTCTCGCCACGACTTCGTCTCGACGTCCTGCAGCCACACAGACAAGAAAACACGTCAAATAGCACCGCTCGACACATGAAAGCGTAAATACCATCACACTTACCACAGACGAAGTCCAAACCTGTCGAAACATTAGAATATACATCCTAAGCCCAAATGACCAAGTTTGACCAAAGTCCGACCGAGCCCGATTGCGCCACGCAACGGCTCGACTCCGAACCACTCAAACCAAACTCGACTATCCTAAACCTTTGTCAATTACTCATCATTCACATGGAGTCACGACCACCTGGTCTCTCAGCGACATCTTTGGTGAGGACGACTGTTCTTCTTGCGCTGTTTGCTTGACGGAAACTGCAAAAGCC
This sequence comes from Dendrocalamus latiflorus, assembly GCA_017311315.1. Classification (NCBI taxonomy): domain Eukaryota; kingdom Viridiplantae; phylum Streptophyta; class Magnoliopsida; order Poales; family Poaceae; genus Dendrocalamus; species Dendrocalamus latiflorus. The sequence continues at coordinate 7,350,444 of CM029630.1, read as the reverse complement.
CATATTTAGCAGTAGTAGAGACGAATTTAAAGCTGGTGGTTTAAGAAAGGGTTACTTTGGGAGATCTGAAGAGAATTACGATCTTTGTTAGTGAAAGTTGGTTTCTTTAAGCGAGCTTCGACTTTGAACTTGCACAGTCGTAGATCTTGACATATTTTGGTAGTCTGATGAGGGCTAAAATTGGTTAATTTACTTATCTTTTGAGTATTGCTTTTCATAAGAATGCATAACATTGCATAGACAATGAGGTATACATTGTATTTGGAGGGTTTCCGCATGTGTTCTTGTCGTTCACTTGTCCTGATTTGTGTTGGATCAGATTACCTGCAGGAGCATGCAAAAGGCAGCACCTTGTATGGATTCAAGGGAGGCCCAGCTGGGATCATGAAGTGCAAATACGTTGAGCTTACTGCTGATTAGGTGTATCCCTACAGAAACCAGGTATGGCAACATAACCTTCGCTTAGCAATCTTAGTGAAATTTCGAGTGTGTTCGGTTTTGTGTAAACCATGTTGGTTTGGTTGGTACCGTTAAGTAAGATTCAGGGATAGACAAGATCATAAGATATTGTTTGGTCCATTTCGTTTCATTTCATCTACAATCTCGGAGTAGCCACCAACCCATCACTATTCGCTTCACTTGTTATCGCGCCAAATTCCCCATCGCTAGTGATGCATTACATTATTTAGCACTCAGCGTTTATTGATATTTTGAATGAGGCTAGCGATTTCCCCCCTTTTCCTGTGATCAAGTAGTAGTGATGCTATTTTCCATGTTTGTTTCATTCATTGTCAGTGTATGAGACTGATGGTCCTGACCTAAAGCTACCAGCGAAGCTTTTTCTTCCCACACTATTTGAGATTGCTATTAAGGAATGAGTACATAGGCTGACATTTTCGTTACATATGCAGGTAGCAGAGCATTACGAAAAGGACTGCCTTATCATTTGATTCTTTGGAATTTTCAATGAGCTGATTATACTGTTCTAGCGTACCAAGAAAATCCTTATGTGCCTTGACAGCATATTGATTTGCTTGCGTAGAATTTCCCTTCTGAAGCTCCACCTCTTTCATTTTTATAGTTTCATACAAAGAAGTGAAGAACTCAATGCATCCTGTGACGAGCTTTACAATGAATTAACTACCGTCACCATCCGGATGTTTATAAGTGATCCTGTGTCTAAAAGCATTCTTCATAGCAACTTTTAGATAAATAATTGTGTTCCAGAAACATTTAACTTAATGAATGTATGTTAAGTACAAAATAAATGAAAGGCTATTAAAAAATGTTGGACCGAAATGGCGACAGAGGGAGGTGAATGGTGCCTTCAAAACTCCCCAAGCACCCACACAGCAAAACGGACGAAAGAACTGACTTCTCTGGTCGAGCGCACGTGGTCGTAAGCCAACTGATGGTCGAACACCACGTGGTCGAACACTTGCCCGAGCCGACAAAAGAAATCAAACAAAGAAAACTGCGCGGTTGAAACAAGAACGGAGAAGGACTCGTTTGCCAGGTTTCCGAGTAACTAAGACTCTCTGGCTTTTGATCCTCAAATTTGGGGCACTGCAATATTCCAACCTCTGGAAGAGAGAATACTAATAAAATCCAAAGACTTAGCTACGATCGACTAGAGTGACATGGTCGAACTCGAAACAGAGGACTTGAGGCGCACGACTATTCAGAAAAGAGAACTTCTCTGTTTCGACTCCTGCTCTCGAGAATAAATTGGCCAAGTGGCCTTGAGACAGATTCCCAGTTCTGAGCTAATCGAAGCACACAAGAACGAATGCAGACTCAAGAAGAAGAGTGGAGAGAAAAAGATAGCAAGAAGAACAAGCTCTCAAAACAGATCGCAAACAAAACAATCACAACATCTCATGACGACAGAAATCAACTTTGAGGAAGAGAGATGAATGATTGATCATGGAGGTTTCTACAGCCACTCCATTGGAGGTACAAGAGCAACCGTGCTCTACCCAGAGACAACTCACACAAATAGAGACGAAAAATTCAGAGTGACTCGGGAACAACCTCACGATCACCCGAGCTCTACCTCTCTATTTATAGCCTCAAGCTACCAGGGGAGAACCCGTTAACCCCAACTAACACCGGGTTTTACCACTCTCTTTACCCACTAGCGAGAACGAGCTCCAGTGCTTTACCCGTTACACCAAACTGCTCCACTGCTTTGCCCGTTAGCGCCAACCACTCCAGTGCTTTCGCAGAGACACAGCTTCCCTTTGCAGCTTTCCGCATTTCTCCAAAATGCCGTCCCACTGCCTTCCCGGAAGCTTCCTCCTGCCTTGCCAATCACGCTTGCAACCACCTCACAGACTTCGTCGTCTTTGGCATCTCCCAGCCGATCACGACCTCAGCACCCCTGTGCCTAGTCTCGACCATCCATGCCTCACCACGACTAGTCTCAAAGTCCTGCAAACCATCACAGACAAGTAAACCATTACATAGCACCGCTCACAATAGTATCCAACCACTTGAGCCAGAAAACAGAGCTCAAAACATACTCTTACCAAGTCGTATACCACCTACGACCAGACGAAAATAGAGAACAATGAATGCTCATGACATACGACCACAAAATCAAGCCATACGACCAGATTCCAGCTCAAATGGTCAAGTCTGCAGGTCATACGACCGATTCCAACTGCGTGCGAGCACGTCCGACCACGCCAGACTGCTCTACGACCAAATCCGACCGGTATCGACTACAACCGACCGGCTACAACCACAACCGACTGAGTCTGACCTCGACCCGACCTCGTTCGACCACTTCACAACATGGTCGAAGTCCATCGCCTTCCCACGTGGTCGCAAGCTCGAGTGCCGGCCCCCGACCACGGTGGTCGAAGCATCGACTTCCGACCGCAGCTCTCAAAAACGTAGTCGTAGAGTGCCGACTACTCACGTGGTCGTACGCCCGAGCGCCGACTTCCGACCACAGCAATCGTAGATTCGACTTACGACTTCAGACTTCGGCCAACGAGATCGTACCAGCTTCGACCACAGCCAAAGTGATCATATTCGCCCAGAATGTAGTCGTAACACTGCGCATGGCTTTCGACCATGCCCAAACGTGATCGAAAACGACTTGGCTGGACTCCGAAAGCGCACAACGTGGTCGTACGGGACATTTCGACCCTGACCAAGATATGACTAGGGCAGAAACAGTCTTAAACTTCACTGGAGACCTACGATCACGGCCAAACGTGATCGTAACCTATTTCGACCACGACCAACGTGGTCGTGCTGGCCTTCGACCACGGCCAACGTGGTCGTGCTGGCCTTTGACCACGGCCAGCGTGGTCGTACTGCCTTCTGGTGCCCTTCGACCATGGCCAAAGTGGACGTAGACCCCTCGGGTGACCTTCGACCACGCCCACAGTGGTCGTAACCAGTGCGCATGACTTTCGACCACGACCAACGTGGTCGTGTTAGCTGTAGAACACTTCGCCAGGGCTACGACAATGCAAAACTTAGCACAAACCTCAAAAACTAAACTCAATCTTCCTAGAACAAGAGTCAATTACTCATCACAACCAAGGGGTGCCCTTCACATGGTCTCTCAATCTCCCCCTTGATGAGTATATTGACAAACCCAGAAAAAGCAAGAAGTTGAGATAGTTTTGGAAAGTCCAACATGGTCCAAAGAAGAGAATGAAACAAATGACCATGTCGACAGAAAGATCACTAGAGCAACAACTGAAAGAGCAAATTGTTCTCCAAAGCTCTAAGATGATCCCAAGCTTTTTCTTCTCTATTCTCCCCCTTTTGGCAATAAACACATTAAGAATGCAAAAGAGAGAATATGACATGACAAAGGATGAGAATGGCTGAAGTTTGTTTATTTAAGCACTTAGAGCCATGAGAATCATCCAATATGACCAACAAGTACTACACCAAGCCATAACTCAATAAAACGCTATCTAGATCATGACAACATATATATAAGCTAGCTAGAACACATAGATGACAATCTGAAATAGTAGTACATTATGTGAGCAAGTCAAGTCATCAAGAAGCAAAGTCCAGCTAGATATATCCAAGGATGATGCAGGCCAAGTCAATAAGCTAAGCGGAATCAAGAAACTAGTGTTGAGTCAATTAGAGTGCTACAAGCTCAAGAGTTTATCATTTTTTTAAGCACTTTTCATCTTTAGGTGATTAAGCAAATTTTGCACAATTAACATATTTTCATTTTAAAGCTTATGACTGTTTCCAACCAAAAATTTTGTCATGTGCTAGATCTCAAGCCTTATACGACTACTCCAAGCAAGAAGCTTAAGAAGATAGTCTAGGTCATCCAAAACTCCCCCTGAGTTCATACCTGGTGCAATGGCAAGCCGTCTCATGAGAGAGAATTGGTGAAATCAGTTTTTTTCGCACATAAAAAGAGATCGTTTTGCTTTTAACAGATTGTGCTAACTCATGATGTATCAAGATACTAAAATAGCTCAATCTAAGATTCAACAAAGATTCAACGCTCAGCTAAGCCTATTTGACACGGCATGAATCATAAAGGGATAGCTCCAGAAAGACTAAACTCAAATGCTAGCATGACAAGTTTTACTTCAAGTTAGGCAATTTTAATTGACTTATCATGGTAAAAGCTAGTCTACACATATGAAGTCATGATCAATCTAGCATATAAAGTACAAATCATGGCAAGGTGTACAGCATTGTAAACATGTCATAACAGGATAATAATCAAGGCTCAAAGCAGTTATATATTACAATGTTAAATGCTAAAATGCAGAAAAATCCAGCTCCCCCTCAACATGACATGCAACTTTTAGTTCAAGTTGAGTTAAGTCACAATTAAGCTCCAGAAGCTCCCAAAAGAACTCTCCCTGAACCAAAGCAATAAATCGAGAAGCTGGCAAATAAAACCAAAACAGTCAGTCCTTAAAGCATAGATAAGATATAGAGACAACTATGGCGCAGACTGACTCTCATCTACCCCAAATGACTCCAGGACAATCAGCTGACAGTAAAACGCACACACTAGAGAGCAAACACGTACCCTGTCTACCCGAGAGTGGCCCAACTCTCGCTAGAACCTACAAGAAGTGAGTGAGCTCAATCTAGTGAGATAAGAACCAGCTAATAAGAAGCATCCTGGAAGCACAAGATAAGAGTAAGAAGTCTATGCAACTAGACAAGAGAAGCACTCCAACCTATGCTAGAAGGACTAAACCCAAATGCACCCTGAATGCAATGCAATAGAAATGAGACAGAAGCATAATCAATATAGTAAAGCAATAAAGACCAAAGCTCCCCCTCACTACAGTCCGTAAGGACACACCACCCCAAGCTCTCCCCGCAGAGCTGAAAACCTCGAACTATCCAAAGGCTTGGTGAAGATGTCAGCCAACTGGTGGTCACTCTCCACAAACTGGAGCACTATATCGCCCTTCTCTACATGGTCTCTAAGTAAGTGATAACGGATATCGATGTGCTTGGTCCGAGAAATGTACCCTCCCGAGTCTGCTTGATTTGGAAGCCAAGGAAGAAGGTCAACTCGCCCATCATACTCATCTCAAACTCGGTGCTCATGACATCCGAGAACTGTGAAACCAGAGTATGGGAAGAGCCGCCAAAGATGATGTCATCGACATAGATCTGGACGAGCAGAAGGTCAGTGCCATGACGGCGGATGAACAAGGTCTTGTCTACTTTACCCATTTCAAACCCATGACTCAACAAGTAGGACTTAAGCCTCTCATACCAAGCTCTGGGGGCCTGCTTAAGTCTATACAACGCTTTGGAAAGCTTGAAGACATGGTGTGGGTATTTGGGGTTCTCGAAACCTGGAGGCTGTCTGACGTAAACTTCTTCCTCAATGACTCCATTAAGGAAGGCACTCTTGACGTCCATCTGGTAGAGCTTGAAACCCTTAGAAGCTGCAAAGGCAAGCAGGATTCTAATGGCCTCAAGTCGAGCTACAGGGGCAAAGGTCTCCTCGAAGTCTAGACCCTCAACCTGGGAAAACCCCTGAGCTATCAGTCTAGCCTTGTTTCGAATAACCACTCCATCCTCGCTCTGCTTGTTCTTGAACACCCACTTAGTCCCAATAATATTGTGACCTCGCGGGGGCTCGACAAGCGACCAGACCTTGTTTCTCTCGAAGTTTTCTAGCTCCTCATGCATGGCTTGACCCAAGACTCGTCGGAAAGAGCATGAGAAACATCTTTGGGCTCAAAGGAGGCAATGAACGCAGAATGGAGACAAAATTGAGATAAGCCAGATTTTGAGCGGGTCACATGCTCGAAGAGGTCTCCAATCATCTGCTCTGAAGGATGCCTTTTCTGGATATGTCGGGGAGGTCCTGGATGAGGAGAAGAAGTGGCCTCTACCTCGTGTGCAGAAGAGGCAGGGACAGAGCCACTAGCTCCGGAGGAAGCAGTAGGCAAAGGCTGATCACCTTGAGGTACCGTGGAAGAAGGCATCTCAAGAGGAGGATGAGGAGCTGGATCAGGTAAACAACCATCGTCTCCATCGTCCTCATCATCCACAAAGATGGTCTCGGACTGCTCTAAAGAACCTGAGATATCTGGCCTAGTCCCCGGACTGGCCTCGTCAAAGGTCACCTCACAGGTCTCTACCATTTTGCTAGACTCGCAGTTCCAGACTCTATAGGCCCGCGAAGAAGGCGAATAACCTAGAAAGATACCGTCACAAGAACGTGACTCGAACTTATCTAGGTTCCCGGACTTCAGAATAAAGCATTTGCAACCAAACACACGAAAATGGGAGACGCTGGGCTTTCGCCCGTATCTCAACTCATAAGAAGTGCGGTGCAAGTGTGCCCTAAGAAATACTCGATTTGAGACATGGCACGCGGTACCTATAGCCTCAGCCCAAAACTTCCGCGGTGTAGAGTACTCATCAAGCATTGTCCTGGCCATCTCGACCAAGGTACGGTTCTTCCTCTCCACAACGCCATTTTGTTGTGGAACGTGCGGAGAAGAGAACTGGTGCTCTACACCTGTCTCACCACAGAAACTCTCGAAGTAGGAATTCTTGAACTCCGTGCCATTGTCACTGCGGATCGCTCGTAAGGCACCCGGGAGCTCAATAGAAAGCCTACCGAAAAGACCTCGGAAATGTGAAAATGTCTCATCCTTCGAGGCTAAGAAAAACACCCAAGAATACCTCGAGAAGTCATCGACCACGACAAGAACATACCACTTCCCTCCTGCTGACTGCACTTGAGCTGGTCCCACTGTATCCATGTGGAGCAGCTGTCCCGGTGCATCGGTCATAGTGACTGTGACCGGAGGATGGGAGGCGGCAACCATCTTGCCGTGCTGGCATGGAGCACAAACTAGATCTTTGACCATCTTGAGTTTCGGCAAACCACGAATGAGATCATGGCTGCTAACTCGAGTCAAATGGTCAAACCCAATGTGACCAAGTCTCCTATGCCAGAAAGAGAGGTCGCGGGACTCAGAAGCAACTAAACACCTGAGAGGATCACCAGAGGACTCAGAAAAAACAGCACGAAAGATCCTCCCAAAACGAGAAATCCCGCAAACCAGACTACCCGAAGAATCAAGAATTTTGCAATTGTTTTTCTTAAAGCTCACCTCAAAGTCGTCATCGGTAAGCTGAGAGACTGAAAGCAAGTTATACTGCAGCTTACTAACCAAGGCAACATCTTTCAAAATGAAAGAATCATTAATGTGCACAGTACCTTTGGCGATGACGCGCCCAGAAGAAGCATCTCCGAAGGTGATCGTCTCATCACCTGGAGCACGGGCAAGGGAAGAAAACCAACGGGAATCTCCGGTCATGTGTCGTGAACACCCGGAGTCTACGAGCCAAACCTTTCCCTTCCCTGCCCGGCGAACCTGAGTCAGACAGAGAGTAAAGTCTCAGTACTAGGGTAAATCAAGAGAGATTTTGGCACCCAATACTGAACAACACGTCGAGCAGATGAAGTCGTCAAGCACGACTGACCTCTATCTACCTTACGCTCTCTGAGACTCAAAGAAGCAGAAGGTCTGTAAGCAGATCTGAAGCTGTTGCGGGGTCCAACTGCTACGGGAGAGCGAGTCGGAACACCGGTAATATGCTGATCATGTCGCGGGTAGCTATCTCGATGGGGAAAACGAGATCTACCCTCAGGACGGCGGAAGTCACGACCAGAAGCAGCATGAGGACGGAAAACAGAAAACTCGGAAAAACCAAGTCCTCTATGCTGTCTAAACTCCACAACAGGAGCAAGCCTAGACCTCGTGTTGGTCTTAGGTGTACTCAGGATCTGGGGCTGACCCTGAATATGCCTAAGAGACTCAACACGGTCTCTACGCGCGATCTTGGCGCGCCTGAAGCATCTCTCGATCGAGTGCCCATCCTTCTGACAGAAGGTGCAGTGGTACTTCACCTTCTGAGAGGTGGAAGTAGCACAAAGAGGCTTCGCCTTCTGAGAGGCCGAAGCAACAGGTGGAATCACCTTACTGTCAGAGATCCCTTGGACAAAGCCTGCTGATTTGAATTTCACCTCGTCAGACCTGGGCTCAACCTCGATCACACCTCCTAAGATAGGTCGGAGAATAGCAGGAGGATGTTTCCTTATATCCTCATAGAAATCATATCCTAGACCTTGATTGAACTTGCAAATCTTGGATTGGTCTAGAATAAGATTGAGCTTCTTCTTGCCGCCTACAAACCTCTCGAGAGTGTTCATAAGATACTGACACTCCCGAAAGAGAGAGATGCAAGAAGAGCAGGGAGAAGAAGAGACAGCAGAAGGTAAGAGAGCAGAAGAAGAACCAACAGCAGAGGGAAGAATGGCTTGTGCACGCACAGCCGACTCTGAATGGGCAGTCCTACTGCTAACCAGTTGGTTCACGTTCCTATGCGTCTCCACCTTACCCTGGGGCTTCTCCCCCTTCTCAGCACAAACAGTACAAGCAGTTGGTGCCTTCACTAGTTGATCCTTAGTTAGCTTCACACATTTGTCATTCAAGGCAACGAGTTCAAGTTTTAGTTTATCACAGCTAATGCAAGGTGAGCTAACAGGATCCTTAGTCGCGAATTGAGCCATTTTCTTATTAGTGTCAATCATTTCTTGAAACTGTTTTGAGACAGATTCAAGTTCAGCAGTTAATCTAGGACAATTCAAACATGAATCAATGGGCTCAAGCAATGAAGCACGCAACTCAGCAATCTTGTGATCTGCCCGTTTTAGATTCATTTTTAAATTATTGCAATTTTCACAAGACTCGGGCAGATCAAGGAGCATAGCATAAGGTCCTCTAGCAGCAATGTCCTTAACCTCACATGAGGTGGGAGAAATAGTCTCATCAGTAGTAAGTAGGGTAACAGCCATCCTACTCAACTCTAACTCAGCAAGCAGACTAACATTCTCCACCTTAATAGAATCAAGCTCAGAGGACACACTATCATGCGAGGTCCTTAATTTCTCCATATCAACCAGCAAAGCAGAGCATGTATCACAGTCGTCACGGGAGGGAGCAGATGTAAGTGAAGTAAGCTCCCGTGACAGTCTATCTACTTCCTTTTCCAACTCGCTACATCTAGCTCTAGATCTAGCATGAAATCCTCCTAGCTTAAGAAAAGCTTCATTAAGTTGGTCATAGGAGGGACATACCTCGTCCGAGTCGGAGTACAGCTCGCTGTCGCTGAGTTCGCCCTCGAGGGCCATGAAGCACATGCCGAAGGAGTCGTTGTCGCCATTCTTGGGCTCTTGGTCACCCGTCCCGTCGTCGTCGCTCCATCCCTCCACCTCGCTGAGGTCGAGGTCGTCGAAGGCGGTGAGGACGCGGTGGAAGAGCTTCTTGGCCTTCCCGAAGTTGCGGAACTTCTTCTTTCCCGGAGCAGGTGCTGAAAACTTCGTGTTGCGGTTCTTGTCGGTGTAGTCGTTCTTGCCCGAACCGCCGTAGTCACCTTTACTCTTCCCAAGCTTGGGGCAGTTTGCTCGGATGTGGTTGGGGCCACCACACTCGAAGCAGATGACTGGTCCTCCTCTCTTTCTGTCTCTCCTACCCTTATAGGCATAGGAAAACCTTCAGGCTAGGAGGGCCAGCTGATCATCCGCAAGCTGCTCTAACTGATCATCAGTTATGTCACAGAGAACAGCAAGGGAGAAACCGCTAGAAGACTTAGAAGAGAGACCAGAAGCTGAACTGGGATCGGTGACCAAAGCCATTGACTGTGACTTCGACCTACGAGAGACAACGTCAATCTCGTGAGTCTTGAGGCGCGAGTACAGCGCGTCAAGAGTCAAGGTCGAGAGGTCTGTCGTATCTTTGATGGTGGTCACTTTCATCTCCCAGACACGCAGATCGAGTGCCGCGAGCATCTGGCGAGCGTTGTCCGAGTCGGGGTATGTGAGACCGACCGCTCGGAGGTTGCTCAAGATTTTGTGAAATCGCGAAAAGCACTCGTCCAGGGACTCACCAGCAAGCATCTCGAATTTGTTGTATTCGCGCTTGAACTAGTCCTGTCGAACCGTCTTAATCTGGGTGGTGCCCTCATGGTATGCGTCGAGGGTCACCCAGATATCGTAGGCGGACGACAGGTGAGAGATGCGATCGAATTCGCTTCTGCTTAAGCCCTGGATAATGATGTTCCTTGCCTTCGCATTTGCCTCAACATCGGGCATGTTTGCCACGTTGATGTTCTCATCGGCAGGAACAACAAACCTGACCTTTACCTTTCGCCAGATGGCATACCCCTGAGCCTGGATGTATGTTTCCATTCGGCTCTTCCAGAAGGGGTAATCCAGGCCATCAAAGACGGGAGGCTTGGTCAAGTACTTGTCCGTCGCCATGGCTCTTGAGACCGGTTAAGATCTACTGAAAAGAGCTAATCTGCTCTGATACCAATTGTTGGACCGAAATGGCGACAGAGGGGGGTGAATGGTGCCTTCAAAACTCCCCAAGCACCCAGACAGCAAAACGGACGAAAGAACTGACTTCTCTGGTCGAGCGCACGTGGTCGTAAGCCAACTGATGGTCGAACACCACGTGGTCGAACACTTGCCCGAGCCGACAAAAGAAATCAAACAAAGAAAACTGCGCGGTTGAAACAAGAACGGAGAAGGACTCGTTTGCCAGGTTTCCGAGTAACTAAGACTCTCTGGCTTTTGATCCTCAAATTTGGGGCACTGCAATATTCCAACCTCTGGAAGAGAGAATACTAATAAAATCCAAAGACTTAGCTACGATCGACTAGAGTGACATGGTCGAACTCGAAACAGAGGACTTGAGGCGCACGACTATTCAGAAAAGAGAACTTCTCTGCTTCGACTCCTGCTCTCGAGAATAAATTGGCCAAGTGGCCTTGAGACAGATTCCCAGTTCTGAGCTAATCGAAGCACACAAGAACGAATGCAGACTCAAGAAGAAGAGTGGAGAGAAAAAGATAGCAAGAAGAACAAGCTCTCAAAACAGATCGCAAACAAAACAATCACAACATCTCATGACGACAGAAATCAACTTTGAGGAAGAGAGATGAATGATTGATCATGGAGGTTTCTACAGCCACTCCATTGGAGGTACAAGAGCAACCGTGCTCTACCCAGAGACAACTCACACAAATAGAGACGAAAAATTCAGAGTGACTCGGGAACAACCTCACGATCACCCGAGCTCTACCTCTCTATTTATAGCCTCAAGCTACCAGGGGAGAACCCGTTAACCCCAACTAACACCGGGTTTTACCACTCTCTTTACCCACTAGCGAGAACGAGCTCCAGTGCTTTACCCGTTACACCAAACTGCTCCACTGCTTTGCCCGTTAGCGCCAACCACTCCAGTGCTTTCGCAGAGACACAGCTTCCCTTTGCAGCTTTCCGCATTTCTCCAAAATGCCATCCCGCTGCCTTCCCGGAAGCTTCCTCCTGCCTTGCCAATCACGCTTGCAACCACCTCACAGACTTCGTCGTCTTTGGCATCTCCCAGCCGATCACGACCTCAGCACCCCCGTGCCTAGTCTCGACCATCCATGCCTCACCACGACTAGTCTCAAAGTCCTGCAAACCATCACAGACAAGCAAACCATTACATAGCACCGCTCACAATAGTATCCAACCACTTGAGCCAGAAAACAGAGCTCAAAACATACTCTTACCAAGTCGTATACCACCTACGACCAGACGAAAATAGAGAACAATGAATGCTCATGACATACGCCCACAAAATCAAGCCATACGACCAGATTCCAGCTCAAATGGTCAAGTCTGCAGGTCATACGACCGATTCCAACTGCGTGCGAGCACGTCCGACCACGCCAGACTGCTCTACGACCAAATCCGACCGGTATCGACTACAACCGACCGGCTACAACCACAACCGACTGAGTCTGACCCCCCCTCTGTCGCTATTTCGGTCCAACAAAAAAATATATGGCAAGCGAAAAAAGAATAAACTCCTGGCTATGTGCATGCAAATTTCCAAAATATTCTTGCTGATGCAGGGAATTTCGCCGTGTGCTATAATGTACATAATACAGTAGAGAGAAGGTACAAGATGTGCTTACCGTGTTTGCGCATATCAACATATTCAGCGCTTTAGACAAGCTTTTTACAGTAAGATAAGATATATGTATTACCTTCGTTATTATGATGTGATTACACATTTTGAGAGAATGCTTCGGTCATCTTTGGTTGATCGTGTATCAGCTCGAATTCTTTCATGCAAGCTATTTGTTCGAGTTCATCTGCGCTTTACACCACCGCGCTTGCTAATCTCATACACACTGAAATTATATAAATACGATGTCTTTTTATTTGATGCCCTATTTATATTATTGTCATGTAATTATGGCAGCAAGAATTAATAATTTTAAATTTGAAAACGAATAATAATTTTAAATTATAAACTTATTATTCGTTATAGCGATGTTTCATTGGCTAAAACGAATAATAATTTATTGATTAGCATTTTTATCCCACGGTAAAAAATACGGATCGTCAGAGATATATAGAACTCTGAATGTGACTCGATCGTACTTGTGTGCATGACTAGGAGCTTGCTAGGAAAAGCGTAGACATCATTGCAACAGCAACGCGCAAGACGTATGATCAGCTCTTGACTGCAATGCGCTGGTGAATCTGATTCACTGGACTTCCGAGTTACTCCGTGCACATGCATGCAGATGCTTCAATTCATTGCCAGTAATACATGCCATCCATTGCCAGCAACAGCTTATGTACATTTTGATCGGTGTGGTTGGTAATTGAGTTGAGCCAATAAAGTTGTAGTTACTCCATGGACATACACTTGTCCATAAATACCAGGATTCTCTTGTGTGTCACAGAAACAAGAAGCGAAACTACATTCTCCGATCCCTTGGTTAATCGTGTAGAATTGCAAGTGTAAGATTGGAGGAGGGGAATGTACGTTGGTTGCTGTGAGGCCTACTGGGAATGGGATACACCAGGAATTCGAGCCAAGGCCGCAGATACTCACAGACATTGGCAGGCCGTGAACATCCAGGTTCCATGCAAACCTATGGAACCAAAGACGAGACATCATTCACAGTCACAGCAGGTTGCTTACGTTATTGCATCATTGCACATACGACAGGTGTAATCAGTACTACCTGAAGTACAAGTTCGACCAGTGCTACATGGGGCACCACGTGTAAGACATGTGAAGCAGTTCCTATAGAGAAAAAAAACGGGGACAGACCGAAGTCCCCTCCGTGCTACATGTATAGCGATGATCACTTGTTCGGCGTTGGACGATTCAAACCGACATCCTTGCAGGCTAACATGTTGACACAAATCTCATACCCCGAGATACTCAAACGGCTCTAATTTAAACTTCAAAGTTTTAACCAGTTTTCCTCTTGTGTTGGAATCAAATTTTGAAATCAGATTTTTGGGTAATTTCTAGAATCTCCATATGATTTATTCTATCATGAAGGGAGGCCTTCTCCCACTATATAAATATGGGAGTGTCTATACAACATTCGACTGTTTTTGAGGACAAAAACAATCAGATTTTAAGCCGTTAGATCGAGATCCAACGCCCTAGATCATTTTTTGGAGGGGGTCATTTTTTTGGAGGGGGCTTGTATGGGTGGATCCGTTGGATGGAGATCTAACGTCCCAGATCAATCTAACTGTTTTTGTCCTCAAAAACAGTCGAATGTTGTATAGCAATACTCTGTAAATATAGAGGGCAAGGGACTTTCATTGTATACCCCACCGTCTACAAGCAAAAGCAATAAAGTTGAGAGAATACTAGCGCTACTTTCTGTATTCTTCTCTGCACATTTATATTTTTTATATTTATGAGTTGAGCCTTTCAATGGAGGGCAACGCGACCTTGAATATACGACAGGTATCACAGTAAATTTAGGTTGGTTAGGGAAAATTGATGATGTAAAGATATTAATGAAATTATAAGTTGATAGAGTGACGATAGATTTATTATAGGATCTAACCACATACACCTAGTGAAATGCTTCCACAAGGTTAGATCATTATCCAAACATGAGTTTCCGGTTAGTCACATGAAACTATGGATTTGGGGGGGGGGGGGGGGGGGGTCCGACTTGGCGTTCAACGGTACGGTTGCAGGGATCGGTGATGTGAGCGCTCCAAGTATCCCCTTACGAACCTACACGCAAGGCCGAAGCATCAGATTCGGAGTCGTGCGAAGAAAACAAGCGGAAAGGGGTACAGAAATATCACTGTGGCTGCCGAATACCCTGCCGCAGCAACGAAATTGCTGCCACGGCCATGGTTCGGCATGGTGCACGATTTGCAACGACGACGAGGAGAGTGTTAAACGTACTATTGTTTTGTGGTGCATCAATTAAGATTTTGTTTGTTGGATATAAGGTGATTGGTTATTCCTTTAGTTAGATTTAAGACATAAATGATCCTCTTACGTTTTCCTCTGCCATGAATTGTGATTTTGCGGATCAATGGCACAATGCCACGAAAGATGAATTAAAGTCCATTGACCAAAATAAGGTCTAGAATCTAGTTGAGTTACCTAAAGGAATAACTGGGTCATTAAGGCCAGTCTCAATGGGGTTTCATGGAGTTTTATAGGCATTAAATACGCTGATATGGCACTGTATTGATGAAGAGAGAGATGATAAAAATTTCATGGGAGTAGAGAGAGTTTCATGGGGATGAAACTCTTCTGCACTGTTTCCAAAATATGAGTGTGTTGGAAACTGGGACATGAAACCTCCACTGAGACTGGCCTAAGACCAAACATGATTCCAATGGTAATGTTGAAAGGCGCAAGGCTCGCCTTATTGCTAAAGGGTTTACTCAAAAAGAACGCATTGATTACAAGGAAACTTTCTCTCCCGTCTCTAAGAAAGATTCCTTCCAAATTATCATGGCTTTGGTCACACATTTTGATCTTGAGTTGCACTAAATGGATGTTAAAATAACTTTTCTTAATGGGGATCTCCATGATGATGTTTATATGGATCAACTTGAAGGTTTCTTGCAAAAAGGCAAGGAGCGTATGGTTTGCACATTAAATAAATCAATATATGGGCTAAAACAGGCATCGCACCAGTGGTATCTCAAATTCAATGACGTAATCAGGACCTTTGGTTTCAATGAACACATTGTTGATCAATGTAAAGTGATTTTCTATTCCTGTATGTTGATGATATATTGTTGGCTAGCAATTGTCATGATATGCTACATGAAACTAAAGCTTTTTCAATCTCAGAATTTTGAAATGAAAGATATGGGTTAAGCCTTCTATGTTCTTGGCATAGAGATTAAGAGAGAGACATAAAGGTTTACTTGGTCTATCTCAAAGAGCCTACATACGGAAAATTTTTGAGAGGTTTAGCATGCAATATTGCAAGCTGAGTATAGCTCCTATTCAAAAAGGGGATAAGTTAAATGCTTTTCCGTCCCCAAGGAATCAATTAGAAAGAGAGCAAATGAAAGGATGCCCATGTGCATCTGTTGTTGGTAGCCTAATGTATGCGCAAACATGTACACATCTAGATATTTCCTTTGCAGCTAGGTTACTTGGTGGATACCAAAGTGATCCAGGTCAACAGCATTGGAAGGCTGCTAAAAAGGTGCTAAGGTATTTGAAAGGGACTATTGATCACATGCTGGTGCACAGGAGGTCTAACAGTTTGGAGCTTGTCGGATATTCAGACTCCAATTGTGCTAGGTGCCCAGACACAAGAAAAGCAACAACTAGGTACATTTTCTTACTAGCTGGTGGAGCCGTGTCATGGAAGAGCGAGAAGCAAAGCGTTACTGTCTCTTCCACTACACCTGCTGAGTACATCGCTTGCTATTAGACTACATCTCAGGCGATTTGGCTGAAATTTTATCACAGACTTGCAGATTGTGGACTCAATTGCTCGTCCTATCAGGATATTCTGTGATAATAAAGCTGCGGTTGCTTTTGCTAATGACAAGAAAATGTTCGATGGTGGTAAACATTTGGACACCAAATATCTTGTCGTGAGAGAGATCACTAGTTAGCTGATTTCTTTGGAGCACGTAAATACCATGCGCATGGTGGCGACCCATTAACTAAAGGCTGGGGGCCTTGGGGCTTAATCTCTATCAAAAGCATGTTGTTAATATGAATTTATCCCAAGTCCCCAACGCTAATGCTCTTGCTTGTCTCCTCTCCTGTTCTCAACGAAGGCACCACAGGCAAGGGCTAGCAGACAGTGACGGCCTGTGAGGACGGCGTGTCGTGGCCTTACGAGAGCAGGCAGCGGTGCCACCACTGCATGGGAGGGGAACAGAGCTGCAGAGATGGCGCGGCGTCGATGCGGGAGCAGCTGGCAGTAGCTAGGGCTGGCTATTGAGTTTAATGAGCTATTATCGAGTTTCGTTCAAAATTGATATAGTTTGATATAAAATTATTTTATTTATCGTTTAGATGGTTATTTTAAATTCAGGCTAACGAGACACTATCGAGTCGAGCTTCATTAACCATTTTTCATTCCAAATGAACTCATTTTAATTTTGAACCCATTAACTACTATAATTGAAGTAACTTTGATTTGAGCCCTAACAAGCTATTTTGCTAGCCCTTGCGGTGGTGTGCTAGCACCGCACTGTCCCACTGGCACTGTGTGTGAGGGGGTGATAGCTTTTTTAAAGGTGGTTTAAAATTGGAATAGATATGATGCTTGGATATGGAATTACGAAATTGTTGGATGGTTATGGTTTCGGTCATGTAAATCTTGATGCTTTCGTGCGGTGAAAATTAATTGTTGATGCCAATTAGAGAATGTTGATGAACTGAAAGAGACCTATATTATGATATCACAAGAACGCAACCACAGACGGTTCTTAACTAGAACCGTTTATAATAATAGACTATTACAGATAGTTCATAGTAAGAATCGTCTGTGATAAATGTTATCACAAATGGTTCTAGTTAAGAACCGTCTGTAATAAGGTTATCATAGACGGTTCAAAAATCGTCTCTAATATCCTTAGAGTATTACTGACTCATAAGCATAGACGGTTCAGGAAAACGTCTGTGGTGACGTTTTCGAACCATCTGTGATGAGTTTTTCTATAGTAGTGATAGTATATAGTTGTGTAACTCCTTTCTAAGTAAGATGTATTTGCAATGATGCTGAGAGAGATCATTTTGGAATACCACTCTATTTGTTGAAGTACAGGAGGTAATATAGATTTGTTTCCTTTTAAAATTATATTTACATCCACTACTACAAAAAGTATCATCACATACGGTTTTTTAGAACCATCTAATTTTATGTGTCAGTGATAATCAAAGGTTATAACAGAAGGTTTATAACTAGAACCGTCTGTGAAAAACACTATCATAGACGGTTCTAGCTACCAACCATCTGTGATACTCACACATCACAGACGGTTGGTGGCTAGAACCGTCTGTGATGTGTGAGTATCATAGATGGTTGGTATATAAAAATATGTGTGATACTTCTCCATCACAGACGGTTTTTGTTTCGAGCCATCTGTGATAATTCTTCACAGACGATTTATATCATAAAACCGTCTATGATAGTTTATTCTATACCTAAAGTTTTTCTATTCCTCAAGAAATGTTAACTATAGCATCTGAAAAGAAGCAAATACAGCAACAAACACAGCAACACATTCTATTTCCACTAAGATTAGAATCCACCATTACAACATCACAAGATATTGAGTAGGTTACCCATAGCACTGTATACATAAGAGGATACTTACAATTTTACAAAGATAAGCTTCACGGTTACAAATTAAAAAAATGCTTACACTACAAGAAACTTTAGACTAATGCAAGCTATACTTACACATCCTTTATTAAACTACAATCTAAAACAAGTGGTGCGGGAAAATTTTCAAATAACAGAAACAAAAAGGCAATAAACACCATTTTCAGCTTCTAGGATAAAATCAACAGCTTCTTTGTCGGCGACTTAAAATAGTGCAGATTTTCCATTGTCTTCTTCCTTTCCATCTTGCTTTAAGTGAAATTTCAGCCGCCCTTCCCGAACCCCTTCTCACTTCCTTTCCATCTTGCTTCAAATGAAATTTTAGCCGCCCTTGCCAAACCCCTTCCCACCCTTGCCGCGCACAAACGAGTTGGAGTAGTATTGGTCTGGTGGTATTGGTTCTTCGAGTAGAGAGATAGGGTTAATAAGGGGCGAGAGGTGGGAAGGAGAACGGTGACTGCCGTTCGATGCGGAGAGAATGGATGGGTGAGATCGAAATCCTAGGGGATATTCCGCGGATCGGTGATGTTGCGGGACATCACAGCGGTTCGGATTACAAACCGCATATGATAGAGATATCACAGACGGTTCATAACAAAAACCGTCTATGATAACAGGAGATATTACATACGATTCATAACAAAAACAGCCAGTGATAATGGCATCACAAAGACAATATATCGGTACAATATAAATAGCTAGTATTAAAAGATAAAATAGCAAAATTTTAGATGGCTTATATATACTCATTTGAAATGTTTCAACGAGATCTACAACTTTGCAGTTGAGCGAAACCTAAATTCCGAAGAGAAGATAAAATGTTTGGCAAAAACAAAAACTAAAATCTTAAAATGCAAATTTGAGGCTAAAGATGGTCGATTTTGAGGGTCTTAGAAGACGAGTGGTGCAAGCGGGTTGTTTTTTGAATCGGACTCGTCGTTAGCTTTCCAATAAGTACAAGAACGTCGAAAACAGACATCGTATGCAAAAATTATGCCCGTTTGACTAAACGTGTCTCAAAACTGAATCCTACTCGAACTCAGGTGAGATATTATGAAATCTTAGGGAATAACAAGGTAGGAAACATATCACAGACGGTTAAAGTATCACAGACGACTTAAATAAAAAATCATTTGTGATGTCTGTCATTATCACAGACATATCTTATATTATCACACACGGTTCATATAAATAACCGTCTGTGATAATTACCACAGACGGTTATTCGTATAAACCGTTTGTAATACTTACAGTACAGATGATTCCTAGAAACCGTCTATGATGTAAGCGTCCAGTTTAGCCTCTTTTGTAGTAGTGATTATGTGGTGACATTTACACAATGACTTCATGGGAATTTTGCAGAAAATTTTTGCATGAAATAGATCAATTGGAATAGAGAAAATTTCCCACATTCCATGCAAGGCCTTAAATATTATTTATCAGCAGTAACCGCTTGTATATCTGTTGCATCACTCTCATGTAATTTCAAAAGTAAGGTCTATTTCGAAACACGTTTCATAGGAAATAGTTTAATTCCTAAAAACCCAGAAAACAATACATGATGCGTTGTTGTAAAATTTTCTAAAGAGCTTCATACATGTAGCATATCATAGCGCATGATGCAATGCTTGTCCTTTATGTAATTTGGTATTAAAAAATTGCCCGCATACGTAACATTGCATTTATATATCTATAATTTTTTCAATGAGTTTTTGATATTGTCCATCGAGCACCTTTTCACTTTTGACTAAATCAGATAGGTGCTCGTAGGGGCACCACAATA
This sequence comes from Dendrocalamus latiflorus, assembly GCA_017311315.1. NCBI lineage: Eukaryota > Viridiplantae > Streptophyta > Magnoliopsida > Poales > Poaceae > Dendrocalamus > Dendrocalamus latiflorus. The sequence goes on along the minus strand of CM029630.1, from coordinate 7,330,454 downwards.
TTTCAGATCTCAAATAATATGGAAAAGTCTAGAGAGGTTGGTTAGTTTCATAGTCGAAAATAAGTTGTTGGGTCCAGGGGCGAAGCCCAATAGAGGCCCGTGGGTGCCCAGGCACCCCCCTCACTTCCAGAATTTCTTAAGGATTGGAAAAATTCGGCCCTATAGGCACCCCGCATGGCCCAAGACGAGGCACCCCCCACCAGGCCGGCAGCCCAACAAGCCCACTACGCCACCACGTTTCAGAATTCCGCCCCAGCACTTCGTACGCACAGCGGCATAGGAAAAGTTCGCGGGCGTCCTTCCGCCTTCCGCGACGCGACTGGGCAGCACGCCGCACGCGACCCCTCGCCTTCTCGGCTCCTCGCCTCCTCGCCGTAGTCGCCGAACGCCTGTCACGCCGTCGCTGGTCGCTCCGTGCTGCAGTGCTGCCGACTGGCCGTCCGCCGCCCGCCGCCCGTGACCCGTCTCTCGGTCTCTGGCTCTCTGCGCTGCGGTCAGTCCGTGCGACCGTGCCTCCGTGGCTCCGTGGAAAGAAGGACCAAGGTAACTGCCGCCAGACACTCCGAGTGCTATTTCTGCCAGTCTGCTGTCCTGCTGATTTGCTGTCTTGCTGAAGTGCTGATCAGGGACTGGTGCTGATTGTGAGTCACTGAACCCCTGACTGAGTGACTGCCTTTTATTTGCTGAAGTGCTGATGCCCTGCCGGTGAGTTGCTCAACTCAATTAAATTATTTATATGTTTTATTGTGATTTGTGAACTGCAATTTGATTATAGAAACAAATAAATTATAGGTAAATAGGTAATCATGGAGAGGTATTACAAACGAAAAGCTCAAGACACGATCGATGGTAATAGAATTTCATGTCCAGAGGAAATTAATTGGGATGAGGAGATTAAATATGACCCCGGTTTGAGAAAAGAAATTAATGCTTATCATCCTAACCTGAGAGAAAAGGTGAGAAGAACATACTTAGAGAATGGACCTTGTCAGCCTCGCACGTGTGATTTTCCTATTACACAAATTGGAGAAAAAGAGAAGCCAAGAAGATTTATTCCAGAATGGTTCGATGAGTTTGGTCCTTGGCTTGAGTATAGTGAGGCAAAGGATAGAGCATATTGCTTTTATTGTTTCTTGTTTAGAGAAAAGAAAGATTCAGGATATGATGCATTTGTGATTAATGGTTGGAATGGTTATCATAGGAAAGAAAGGTTAAGGTCACATGTTGGTGAGGTTGGTGGTTTACACTATAAAGCAATGAAGAAGTGTGATGATTTGTTACAAAGAAAGCAACACATAGATGTTGCTTACAATCAGATCAGTGAAGTTGCTAAGAAGTTAGCAATGAGGCAGTGGTTCGTCGTTTCATGACCATGGAAGGAAAAGGGCGTAAATATGATCTCTAAGAGGTAATACAAAAGCAATGCAATGCACCTACTTTCAATGGGTAATTCTAGATTTTCTTTGCTAAATAATTGATCTATTTGTTCTCTTTTATTTAGGTGGGATCACATATTTTGCTATATGGGACATCTTTTGTTCATCATTTTGGAATTCTTTCAATCACTACACTAGAATGGTCAATGTCATCTTTATTTTGTTATAAATGGTGAGTGTTATTGCCGTTGTCCCTAATATTTTACTTATGTTTTGACCAAAATCATATTGCCATTACTGAAAGTTGAACTTTGATGTTAAAAATTGTGAGTTGGTCATGCTACTTGTTTGAATATCACATGAGTCACTATATTTATGATGAAGTTGTGCACCCCCACCCATTTGCTCTAGCTTCGGCACTGGTTGGGTCAACTGGTAGCTAGTCCAATTGGCATAGCACCCGTGTCTTGTGGCTAATTGGCCATGGTTCCAGTCACATTAACTATACGTCTTATCAACTGTGTTATCAAAAGACGCTAATAAGAACAGCTAGTGGAGGATGTGGACATCTGTAAAAGAAGGACGGTAGCACGGCAAAGTTCAGAGGCAAGAAGCGAATAACAGAGCGACCGAGCGAGCTAGCTAAGCTGCCAGGCTCTTTCATCTGGGCCGCCACCGTCTTGATTGACATTGTCGTCGGCCGGATCTGACCGCTGCTGCTCCGGACTGTCACCGCCCGACGCCGCCTTGTTTCCCTCCAGATCGAGCCGTCAGCGGCGGCGAGAGCAGCCTCGGTGGAGAGGACGAACACGCGCACGGCGCGGTTGACGGCGCCCTCCGGATTCGCATCGCCGTCCGCCTTCCGCCCGTGGCCACCTCTCGCCCGTGAGGTTGCTGCCGACCGAAGCCGCCGCCGCCGCCCCGTCCGGCCACTGCCGACCGGCGCCGCCGACTCGGGCTGAGATCGCCTCTCTCTGCTGCTAAGGTCTGCAGTAAGCTTTCTCAATCGAACTATTCCTCTATTAATTTCCGTTCTACCTATTGAATAGCTTCTTCACGTGAATTACTACAACGGGGCGTAGCAGCTGCAAAGCATAACAGCTAGAAGAAATTTGGTCTACTTCTAGGCATAGTTTCAGCTAACTGTATGTTGTGCGCTTTAATAAGCACTTGATTTTTTTTCTCTCAAAAAAATACAGTAAGCACTTCAATTAAGGGCAGTTTTGCGTTACTCTCTCTCTCTTCTGGCAGAGCGGGTGAACACCTGCGTCTTCTTAACGTTGCGGTCCTCCTCCGCGAACTCGGCCTTCTAGCGCCGCGCGGACAGAGGAAAAAAAATACTGTTTTGCTGAATCGAGGAAAAAAACAGCGATTTCGCTGCCTCCGTACGCCGGAGACGCAATTCGCTTTTCTTCTTGCGATCGCCGCGATTTCGCTGCCTACAGCTGCTGGTGTGCTCTCTCTTCTTTTCACAGGGACCAAGGGAACAGACACCGGCATACCTTTTCTCTTCTCTCTCCTGGCGAAGAGAACTCAATGTTTGTGCTGCTTTTTTCCTGCGCGCCGTGCAGCAGCGCCTGTTGCTACAGCACCCTATCCTGTATCCTCCTCCTTGCTTGTCCACAACTCGGTTTCGACGAGAGACCACACCGGGAATTTTTTTTTTGAAATCAGTGTGCTCTAATATTAACTGCTGGCTTTGCACTAAGAGAAAACTTACACATTATATAAATAAATAGAGAGAACATAGAAGAATTTGGTTTAGCCATAACTCGTAACTGAGTTTTTTAAATTTTTCTATTTTCTTGCTTGCTATCAAAATAAATTATATGTCTATCTATGTATATAGCCTAGGGTTTATATAAATATTAGACTCTATCTCTAATTCTAACACGTATTGAACTCTATCCTCGAGTTGAACACAATTTTAACTTAGGCAACGGCTATCCCGAGTTGAACACAGTTTTAACTTAGGCAACGGACTTAATTTAAACTCTAAGTCAAGATTATTTCTAATAGCTGTCTCGTGGATCCTCGCAAGACACATTGTGGAATTTGAACTGTTCACGTATTTGACACTTTGCTCTTTTTTTCAATTTTAGTCTCTAAATATTCGTTTTTACAAAACTATTTCGTTGTTGAGCTCGGAAGATACCACAGACGATAACTATCACCTACGGTGGCTGAGAAGCTCGTAAGGAGGCGGCGCATGACAGTTGGCCCGAGCACAAGAGGGCACGGCACTGACGTGAGACGTGGCTGGCCTGAGCGCTGCCGAGCGCCCTGCTCGGCAGAGGCACGGCCATACGGGACGTTGGAAACTACTAATAGGCGCATCCCAAGTTGCTGTCCTTTGATGCTGTACGAACGGCCAATCACTCCATGATGTTCTAGTCAACTGTGTTATCAAAAGAGATGCGCTAATAAACTCGTGAAGAACAGCGAGTAGAGGTTCTACACATCTATAAAAAGAGGACGGTAGCACGACAAGGTTCAGAGGCAAGAAGCGAATAACAGAGCGACCGAGCAAGCTAGGTAAGCTCTGCAGTAAGCTTTCTCAATCCGTCAACCGAACTATTCCTCTATTAATTTCCGTTCTACCTACTGAATAGCTTCTTCATGTGACTTATTACAACGGGGCGTAGCAGCTGCAAAGCATAACGGCTTGAAGAAATTTGGTCTACCTCTAGGCATAGTTTCAGCTAACTGTATGTTGTGCGCTTTAATAAGTACTTGATTTTTTTTCTCTAAAAAAAACAGTAAGCTCTTGAATTAAGGGCAGTTTTGCGTTACTATCTCTTTTTCTTCTGGCAGAGCGGGTTAATTAATGAATTAACTAATTGCACGCATAGGTCGATCATCCAACAATGGACATTATCACGGTGTCCTACAACGTCAAGTCAGCTAACCAGGAGCGCTTCCGGCAATTCATCGACGACGTGCGCAGGAGGCTCCGAGTGAAGGAGCGGCCATTTGTGATGCTGGACGCCGTCAGGCTCCCGCTGCAGGAGAATGTACCCCGCAGATGGCTGGACCTGGAGCTGCGCGACGGCGACGACAATGTGGTCACGCTGAGGATTCGGGCTGATAACCTCTACTTGACAGGCTTCCGCGGCGGCAATGGGAAGTGGTTTGAGTTACAGCCTGACAATGGAGGACAACCCCTGATCCAGGGGTCGAGCCCCTTGGCATTCAACGGGAGCTACGCAGGAAGCGATGGCATAGGTACAATAGAAGATCAAGTAAGTATATATATATGGAAGCTTTTTTCCCCGTACTTTTGAGAGTATATACTTTCACTTTTAAGCAACTATTTTATACTTTTTATCACTTTTAGTATACTTAAATACTAATTCCAAGATACTCCAATGCGACTTAGTTGAAAAATTTTCATCGGAACCTTTTATTTTTACTAGACACATTTTTCCATATATAAAAGGAGTATATACACAAACTATGCTATAAAAAGTAGAATTTGATAAAAAAAATTTCATGAAATTCACTTTAAAATATTTTATAATCATTATTAGAGTGTGATCAAATAAATAAAAATGTATAACAATGCCATCAAATGGATATATTATGAGTAGGAGTACGTACTTCTAGAAGTATAAAACCATTCTCCATACATACATGTATGCATACATACATAGATACATACATACTCACTACAACGGATGATGACCTAGACGAATCATCCACGCAATTACACGGTTAGATAACGTAACACATGCTTATATTGATTGAAAATACAGATGTAATAGCCTGATTACCTAAAAGTAGAGTATAACACATTCTATGCTTAGTTATACCAGTTCATCATGTTATACTCCTTACTCATATAGACGAGTCCTCCGAGAAAATGAAGGAAAAACGGTGTGTGTATAGTTAATAGGATGAAGTACGCACATGAGAAATTTTGTCCGAACCTAGGATGCACAATAATAGTCTATAAAGGGTCGTCTGCCAACAAATAGCATTTCAAGGCATCCATTACTGAAATCAACTCTAAACAGGGTAACATGACCATCCTAAAACATCTCTCAACAACATGCATCAGATAAATACAGCAATCGGACATCGATATATATATATATATATATATATATATATATATATATATATATATATATATATATATATATATATATATATATATATATATATATATATATATATATATATATATATATATATATATATATATATAGAAAAATTACATAAGGCACCATGGTGCCTAGGCACCAACATCCGATACACGTGTATGATTGATAATTTTTTTGAGTTTGGGTATGAAAATGTTTTATACTCTTGATATATTTATGGTAAGTAAGTTTTGAACTCAGTTCAAATTAGTTTGAACTACTTTTGAGTTCAATGCAACTACAGTGAGTATATACCATAAAAATAGTTCAAACTAATTAAACTGAAGTTGAATTTAAATTTTTTCGGAGTTTGACATCTCAAATATACTTTTTTATGGGTATATGAAGATACCCACATCAAACGTTGCGAATCTCGAAGCAAATCAACGGGTATTGATATTGGTGCCTAGGCACCATGGTGCATGAAACACTCGTCCTATATATATATATATATATATATATATATATATATATATATATATATATATATATATATATATATATATATATATATAAAATATCTTTTACTCCCACGTCTAATATACCACGTAAACAAATTTAAAATACTTCTTTATCACTTTAGCTATACCTATATACTAATTATAAGATACTCTAATGTTATTTTAGACATCGTCCCTAGAACAGAATTTTAACCACTAATTTATATTGCAATGTATTTATAAAATCTAATAGAATTATAATATTATAAAAGTACTTCTCGAGACAAACATATACATATAATTTTTATGTATCCAATAAGTATTTTTAAGAGATATCGATAGTTAAAGTTTTGAAAGTTTGATCGCACGTATTCCAAAGCAATATATATTTGTGACCGGAGGAAACATGTGTACTCCATGTTATAATTCCAATTCGATCGCCGTACGTGTTATCAAATGACTGGTAATAGTATAATATCAACACTTAATCATCTAATAGTGAGTAATACTTAATGTGCAGCCCCCGAGACGTGAAGGTGAGGCTCCCCGGCCCAACGTTCGACTTGGCCGACCAAGCGTGCGGGACGCCATCAGAGGCCTAGCCAATTACCACAAAACGGGAAGCAACGATGTGAGGGAATGTTTGCGCATGCTAGTCGTCAACTTCATCGAGTCCATCAGATTCAACAGCATCGCTGACCGTGTCGCCGTCCAGATGGCCAATCCATCGCAGGACAGGGACTCAGATGGCGTCCGGCTCTCCGTCGAGATGATGAACTTGATAAAGAACTGGCGCGGCCTCTCCGACGCCTTGTTGTACGCCGCCAACGACACCGTGCAGGACCCCCACGTCCTAGCCGCTCGCTTCCGTAACTTCAGGGACGCTGGCATACACAATGCCTACGGAGCCGCGGCGGCACTTGGGATGGTGCTTGTTGGAGGAGGGTCTCCGAGCTATCTTAGACCCACTACGATCTTCGAGCAACCCCGAGGCCAATCCCGGACGAGCCACGTAAGATTGACTCAAGAGGGGTCTAAGGTCAACCCCAACCCCAGATGAAATACACAAAACCGATCTCGGAGGAGTTCGGAGTAATCTCGGACGAGGTACACAAGACTAACCTCATACTGAAAATGTTATAATTACTAGATACGGACACAGATTAGGTCAGTGTTTTAGGGTTTTAAGAATCACGCAAGTATTTTTGCTCAGTGTATAATGGCGTTCTAAAGACCAAAATTGTAACTCCCCTAAAAAAGGAAAAAAAAAGGACGAAGGGTGGGTCGAACAAGCCGAGTCGGGCATGCTCCTTTTCTTGGTTCCTGAAATGCTGCAGCACGGAGGTTGGCCCCGAAGCAACTAGTCCAGTACCACGACCCCTATGGTCCTTGATGACGCACTGATGAGTGATGACCGGTGTCCTTGGACTTGGACCGCCACCGGGTCTCGCTTCCTTTTCCACAGGCCGCGTGCGTACGTCTCATTCATGGCATGGGCATCGGCGCCGCGCGGTGCCCTACTCCCGGTGGAATCTGCGCGCGCCGGCCGGTGCACGACGGCACGTCGCCGACGGCTCTGCGGGGTACCGCGCGCGGATGGATTCGCACGAAAACCGTGTGTTTTGACCGAGAAACCCAGTGGAAAGCCGCAGCGCAAGCACGTACGCGGGGGGACGCAGCTGTCCACTGCAAGAAGATGTGCGTGCCTCGGCTGCTTTCGGAGCGGCTGGTACATGAGCCGAATTGCTAAAGTCTAACAGAGGCAGAGAAGTGGAGTGGGGCAACGCTGGCGAAGGATGCGTAAGATTTCTCAATCGAACTATTCCTCTATTAATTTCCGTTCTACCTACTGAATAGCTTCTTCTTCATGTGACTTATTCAGTGTTTTAAATCTCCGGCTATGACGTTTAGCGGATGACATCTCAAACAGCTAATAGCGGAGCTAAATAAGGCTATAGCGGGCTATAGCGGCTAAATTGTACATGGACTCAAATAGCTCGATCAGTCTAAAACAGCTATAGCGGGCTATAGCGACAGCTATAGCCGGAGATTTAAAACCTTGGACTTATTTCAAGGGGGCGTGATAGCTAGCAGCTGCAAAGCATGACAGCTAGAAGAAATTTGATCTACTTCTAGGCATAGTTTCAGCTAACTGTATGTTGTGCGCTTTAATAAGTACTTGATTTTTTTCTCTCAAAAAAATACAGTAAGCACTTCAATTAAGGGCGGTTTTGCGTTACTATCTCTTTTTCTTCTGGCAGAGCGGGTGAACACTTGCGTCTTCTTGACGTTGCGGTCCTCCTCCGCGAACTCGGTCTTCTAGCGCCGCGCGGACCGAGGAAAAATACTGCTTTGCTGAATCGAGAAAAAAAAACCCAGCGATTTGGCTGCCTCCGTGCGCCCGAGACGCGATTTTCTTTCGATCGGATCTCGGCAAGGGAACAAATACCGGCACACCTTCTCTTCTCTCTCCTGGCGAAGAGAGGTGTTTGTGTTGCTTTTTTTTCCTGCGCGCCGTGCAGCAGCACCTGTTGCTACAGCACCCTATCCTCCTCATTGCTTGTCCACAACTGCTGAATTTTTTGTACGGATAATCCATTTTTTATTCAAAATTACAGAAATATACCTGCGGGAAAATTTTTTACAAGAATATGCTTCAGTCGCCTAATGATTGGGCGACTGGAGCCTTTCGCCCAACCATTGGGCGACTTTAATCCAGTCGCTCAATGGTTGGGCGACTGCATCCAGTCGCCCAACGATTGGGCGACTTAAATGCAGTCGCCCAATGGTTGGGCGACTGCAGTCAAGTCTCCCGTGAATGTTTTAAAATTTTTCAATTTTGTAGTTTTAAACTGGTAAAAAATATGCTGGAGTTGTAATAAAAGTTTATGTTCATTGTATATTATAGGTGTGTAAAAAATTTTGGGAAATTTTTTTAGGAACGATTGACCGTAGAACGATCGGTACATACGATGGTAATTGATATTTTAATGTTATTGAGAATTCGTGTCTCTGGGCTAGGATTGGGTTGAGGAGGATCGACGGGCCCAGCGGTCAGATTATCACAGACGGTTCTACATACAAACCATCTGTAATACTCGCTATCACAAGTTTTATATATCGATGCAATATAAACAACTAGTCTGAAAAGATAAAATAGCAAAGTTGTATATGGCTTATATATACTCATTAAAAAGGTTTCGACGAGATCTACAACTTTTCAGTTGAAGCAAAATCCAAATTCCGAAAGGAAGGCCAAGAAAAAGGGCAAAAACAGAAACCAAAAACTTACGACGCGGGTTTAGGTCCAAAGATGGCCGATTTTCGGGGTCTTGGAGGGCGACTGGCGCAAGCGGGTCGTTTTTATTGGATCGGGCTCGTCGTTAGCTTTCCAACGAGTACAAGAACGTCGAAAACGGACACCGTATGCAAAAGTTATGCCCGTTTTACTGAAGGTGTGTCGGAAACAGACTGAAACTGCTATAACTTTTGATCCCGTGACCGAAATTGCTCAAATTTTTTTCTAGAGGCTGTTGGATGTATGAAGAACAGCTCCACCAATTTTCACTTTTTTTAGCGAAGGTTTGATGCACTTTCCAAATTCTCAGTAAATCAAAATATTACTTACCATCGTATGTACCAATTGTTTTATGGTCATTTGTTCCTAAAAAAAGTTTCCCAAAATTTTTTACACACCTACAACATACAATGAACATAAACTTTTATTACAACTTCAGCAGATTTTTTACCAGTTTAAAACTATAAAATTGACAAAATTTAAAACATTCACGGGGTCCTGAGTGCAGTCGCCCAACCATTGGGCGACTGCATGAAAGTCGCCCAATGGTTGGGCGACTGGATGCAGTCGCCCGAGGGTAGAGCGACTGGATTAAAGTCGCCCAATGGTTGGGCGAAAGGCTTCAGTCGCCCAACCATTAGGCGACTGGAGCCTATTTTTGTAAAAAATTTTCCCGCGGGTATATTTCTGTAATTTCGAATAAAAAATGGATTATCCGTACAAAAAATTCCACAACTGCTGCTGTCCGGCACAAGAAAACGCGGCTCGGTATCACTGTGCTTTAATATCAATTGTTGGATTTACTTTAGGAGAAAATTTACATATTGCATAATTACACAGAGAGAACATAGAAGAATTTATCTTGGCCATAACTACATAGCCAGTTTTCTAAAATTTTCTATTCTCTTACTTGCTATCAAAATAGATTATATATCCCTCTATTTATATAACGTAGGATTTATATAAATACTAGACTCTATCTCTAATTCCAAAACGTACTGAACTACATCCATGAGTCGAACACAGCTTTAACTTGGGTAACAGACTCGATTTAAATTCTATGTCAAGATTATTTCCAACAGCCGCCTCATGGGTCAAGACAAGACATGTTGTAGAATTTGAACTATTCAAGTATTTAGCATTGTAGATATTTTTTTGGGAAGTTTTACAGTACATTATACTAGTAGTATAAAGGTAGTAGTAGAAATAAAATCTGATCGTTTATTTGTGAGCGTATTATAGACTTTTGTTTTTTAACTTGGTTTTTTTTCATGAGGGCATTTGGATCATTTTAGCTCAACCGAGGAATTAAAGAGGAGAGATTTACGTCACCGGTCAACATCGCCGACTCCGCTGGTTGAAATGCCCCACGTCATTAATTAACCATAAGTGATGAATTAGACGTTAAGCAGGATTAATTATACATAACTAGATCTAAAATACAGGGGGATTTAAATTTTTTATATGTCAATATAGATTGAAACCAACGAACGATGGGTAAATACGTTAATACCGCAACTCAATCGGCGAGGGCGAACACCAATTGGTATAGACTAGAGTGAGATAAAATTTGATTGCACGAAAGGTAAAAATTGCAACTCAATATATATATATATATATATATATATATATATATATATATATATATATATATATATATATATAAATATATATATCAGTCCGTAGTACATCAGTCATTAAATTACAATCCGTGTAGGATAAAATCAATAACATCCCCTGATCGACAATTAGAACTTATATCAAGTCCAATAAAAAATATTACAAATTGCATTACATGATAGCGACAATCCGAATTACAACAAATATACAATTCCATGTCTCAACCAAATAACCATCTCAAAGATTAAGTAATTGTAATACAACTGTATTTAGTCAAGAAGTGCGTGATTTAATTTACATCAGGATCCATCTCATACATATTCAGTTGCATCTGAATTAATAGAGAATATAAATTACATTTAGATAACATTCAGTATCATCGGTACATCAATATTAAGAGAAAGCCAAATTACAGTTAGATCATCTCATACATTAGAAATTGCCGCCGAATTGCCATCACATCGCCAATTCACTTGTGATTCCATTTGTAATTATAATATCGAAAAAGACCGAACAAAAGCACAAATAAAAAACAATTGAAGCAAGGAAAAAGATAGAAAGTGCCGTCAGAGCCCGAGAGGTTAAATTCGGGCGGGGTAATCCGTTCACGAAGATACCTGACCGTCCGGGGGCTAGTCGGCACCTCTCACAACCATAGGATCATCACTCGGCATAAATAAACCTGACATTGATCCCAGTACCATAGCAACCGGCCAAATGCCCCAAACCCCTAAAATATCATTCGGCCGCTACAGTAACGCTACAGTAAGGGACAGCTCTCCTCATCTAGAGCACACGGCCGCAAGCCACAGGGGGCATAAACAACCAGCAAGGTTGAGAGAAGCCAAACTTCACTTGGACACCAATACCACTAGCCACTCATGACTAGTAGAAGACACGAGTCAACCTTGCATGCATAGGCAACAGAGAACCAAGCCCCGTTTCACCCCACTGCCACAAGGCAGCAAGAGATCAAGCCTTTGCCATGCAAAAAGAGAGTGCTTATAGTAAGGAGCTCCCTGCCAGAACTTCCCACACACCACATTTCACCATTCCAAAGCTCCAGTGGACTCTCAAGCTCACTGACCAGCCACTACCCAGCTCGCTGCCCAAAGGAGACGAGGCACATAGAGACAGTGCAGGCCATCAAACAGCAGCACAAGACACCAACATTTCCAATCAACCCCATATGGCCATTATACTGCCCAAGGAGCTGCATCACCCCATTTAAACCCTAGCACTCAGACGAAGGCCAAGGAACCCACAAGACCAGAAGGACGAACACCAAGTACACCAGCCAGGAAGTACTCCCAGGAGCCAGCCCCACAACCAAAATCCAAGGGAAAGGCAGAGTAGCCGAGAAAGTGCAACCACCTCATCCCCTTGAGCCAACGACACAAGTAAGGTAAGGCTCTGGAAAACCTTTGCCCCTTATGTAAGTAAGTAGTTACCACCGAGCTAGCCAGTAGAACTCAAGCAAGGAAAATAGATCATCCACTACACTAGGTTAACAAATTAGGGTGGCCATCCAGTACACTCTTGAGCCCATGGATCGGCATGACCCGTGCATGTCCAAGCCCCAAGCAACCCACGGTTGCTCACCCCAAAACCACAGCACATAGGCCTTAGTGGCCGTCCATGAGCCCCTGGACATCGACAATTGCTTCACCGGCGCAATGTCCATGTCCAGCCCCCACATGGTTGCTCACCGAAAACCAACACCCTTACTAGTAATCGCCAAAGCATGCATAGTATACGCTAATCATTAAGGATACATAAGAGTAGGGAGTAGGGATGGAGAAGAAAAACCCGATAAGGCCGAAGAGGAAGTGCATGGCGTTGGTGGTTCATGGCCACCGTGGCGCAGGAGACCGGTGAGTAGCAGACGGGGCACAGGCCAACAAAGGCCAAAGCAGAGCTGTGCGCCAGCAGCATGCAGCTGTCGTGGCGCACCGCCGTAAAGGAGGAAGCGGGCAATGCCCAGATGCATCGGTGAAGCCTCGGTGTCACCGAGGCGCATGCCCACCCGTGGTAGATCCGGTGGCGGCGGCTCGGCGTGTAACGCCGACTGGGCGCATAGCGCCGGCCGACCGAAAATCCATACGCAGCTCCAGTTCACCGCAAATACTCCACCAAAAACACAATAGAAGGGGGGAAAACCAGATCCAATCCTCAAAAGCTTACTTACCAAGCTAGATCCATGGAGCTACAACCCCAAGTCAACCAAAGAACCGGCCGATTTTTAGATCGGCATCAGGGGCTTAGAAGGAGGGTGAACCAAGCCCTTTTCGGTGGCGCCCAAAAGAGGGGAGTAGGGGGGAGCCGAAACCGAGCAGGAGGGGCGACACGGAAAGGCCTGCGGACGACGGCGCCATGGCGGGCGAGGCTGATGTGGGCGGAGTCGCCGCCGGGGGGGGGGAGATGGCGAGATTCGGGGGTAGCCGAGAGAGGGGAGAGATGAGAGCCAAGGCATTCGGCCGGGTCATATGACCCCGGCACCGACTGGGCCGGCTCGGTCAGCGGGCCTGCTTGTGCCGGGAGGCCGAGTGGGCCAAATCCGAAATAAAATGATTTACAAAGGAGTCCAGCACAGAAATAAATAGTAAAGTAAATAAACAGCAAGATAAAATCCATGTATATTATATCAATTTAAAATGTATAAGGAAATCGTTAACAAAAACTCTCTGTAAATAATATTCATAAAAATAAAGCCTAGAGATTTAAAAGGACCAAAACTCTTAAGTATGAATTCAACAAGGGTTATTGCTTCACTTGAAAATCTATAATTAGAAATATTTCTATCTTAAAATAATGCTGGAAGGGATTGGGTTTCAGGGGAAGAGACTTGTCGGACCTCAGGTTAGCAAAACCCAGATCCTCTGTGATTCCACCGCACTATTCCCTGGATCAGTAGATAGTGCTCACAGATACATTACTGTATATCAAAAGCATATCATGCGGAAGCTTAAATAATACAGTATTACTTACCCATGGGCCGGTTAGGCCGAAATCAATAAAATGCAGCAGCGGAAACTCCACACAGGTGGGACCCTCAGGACTTGCCCACAGGCAGCCAACTGGGGTTCGCGACCTAGTCCTTGGCCTCTTCGTCTTCCAGCTCTGTCGACCCCTTTTTAGCGTCGCAGGGCTTGACATTCCTGTTCTTTCTGACTGAATGGTAGCAATTAAGCAAGAATGAGTACGATGATACTCAGCAAGCCACCACACAGGATGCAGTAATAATAGATGCAAAGTTGTCAAGGGAGGCTTGAGGCTCTTTTATTTGCTAGAATCAGTGTTTTGAAATTACAATAAATAGGAAAAACTCCTGAGACTTAGCAATTTTAACTGAAACAGATTTTATGAAATTGATTGTGAGAATGTGATAATAATAGAAGTGTAGGTTACATCCACCTTTTACAGTGCATGGTTACCCCCACCTACGCTAGTTTTCACCACTGGAGTACTTCCCTCCAGGAAAAATTCAAAACTCAGAGTACGTCCCTCTGACTGGTTTTATCCCACCCACAAATGTTTTTGGAAATAGAACTAACTCAAGTAAGTTCCCATGTCCGCCCTTGACCGTGGGCACGGCTATTCGAATAGTTTACACTCTGCAGAGGTTGTACACTTTACCCACAGGAGATAAATTATCCTAATAGCCTGCACGCTTCCTTAGGCATGAGGCCCAGATAAATTATCACAAAGCCTTTACATTACTCCGATCTAGCTAGATACCACCCGCTGAGGTTTCACCGCTGAAGGGTTCTATCCGCCACAGTCAGAGGCCCCCTCTTGCGCCGTATGGGTACAGTCGGTCCCTGTATCCCACTGTGAGTAAACCAGTATGTCCTGGCACCCACTTACCACTGGTGATATCTGAACTAAATCTTTGTAAGTTAATCAGCTAGGTCGTACCCATATAGACTTGTGGTTGTACTGTTTTACACAAGGAGGTCGTCACAAGATTCAGTCCTTAATTTGTCCAGGCGGTTCTTACCACAAACCACGGGTTCTCGTGCGACATCGGCACCATCCACTCTCACCAACCGCCCAGACAGTTAAAGCAGATTTTAGGGGTTTTGAGAAGCATAAAACATTTGTATCAACATATTCAGCCATGTACATCCCATGACTGTCCCCAAACCAAGTTTTTATGTTTTCGAAGATTGATGATCAGGGCAACAAGTGCCCTGGACTTGACTGGACTAGCATAGCTTGTTAATGTAATCTATAGCTAGTAAAGATTATCATTAATATCTATGGTGACAAGGTAAGTGATCCAAGTGTCAAGGAATGGCGTATTAAATTTAATATAACAGCAAGTGGGCATGTAGCTACCTTAAGTTTTGACATACATTTGCATATTAAATTAGGCATGCAAGTTGATAATTTAAAGGAACATAAATTTGCATAAAATGTGGGATCAACATGATCAAAGTGATGACTTGCCTTGCTTGGTTTACCATGGCCTTGATTCAACTCAAAGCCTTCTCAATCAATGACTTTGAATTATTGGTCCTCGCTTTTACCCAGTCTTACTGTTCGAATCCGTTGCCTCGTCGAGTCTTCAAATTCTAATACGCAGCAAAGAAAAGAAAAACCAATAAAACCAAATACTCTAAATGCCCAATTAAATTTAGATTATAAATTTATTATGATTTTGAGAATAAGGAGACGATTTGGATTAATGCACCTCAAACACGGCCGTAGCTGGATTTGAGTGAGAGATTGAGTTGTCTGAATAGCTTTACCGTGAGGGAAAATTTTAGGATAATGAGGATCAAAATGAAAAAGTATCTTCAGGCTTTTATCCTCTCTGGGAAAGGTAGTGGCCAAACCTAGCCCATTTGGGGAATGGTGAGGCTCGAAGGTATCGATTCCTATTTATCAAGGAAGTTCCATGAGTTACGCAGAATTTAAGGACAGATAAAAGAGAGTATCGGTGGTAGTATATAGAAACATGATTTTATGATTTTAAGATATGGATACGTAAAGTGAGTATAATTAAATATGCGGTGTAACTTTGATATTTTATGTGGCAGTATTTATCTGAGATTGCAACTGCCAACTTAATGAATCAATATTTTTAATAACTTAATTAAAGTATGGAGTTAATCATTTAACCAACTATTATTATGGACAAGGTTGGTTATTTTATTGGTTACCAACCTATTATTCATTTTATTGATTGGATGAGTCATGAATTAACATGGATTACCTCGATGAAGCTATTTCTTTTAGTATTAATTATTTTCAACTATTACATTTGAATTATGAGATAATGAATGGAGATTCGGATGTGAGGCAAGGACTATTTTAAGTGCTAATGGGAGAGATGACAGGATTCTTGATATGAGCGATTCATGGTTAATATTTTATGTGGCAAAATCTTGTTAAATTGATTTACTTAATTTGTATAAATATAATTAGATTGACGGATAAAGGATAGTATCTAACTACTTCAGATAGGATTAAAGGTATCATTCGAATTTCTAGGGTAAGGTTTGAGAGCATTGAATTTATCTTTATAAAACTTCCACCATGCGACTATAAGTATTTAGGATTAACTCCTAACAACTGTAATAGACCATGCATAATCTTGTCTTAGTTGTACAATATTAAGAAGTGTTAAGTTTGAAATTCTATTGTGTAAATCTTTTCTTTAGGCACTCATGAGTAACATCTTATTCCCATTATTAGCCATAATTTGTTATGATTATTGTTGTTGTTGTTAGAAAACATGCATGAATATTTCTTACACATGATTTTCTGCATTTAGCAAAAGGGTACAGGTCATTGTTCAGTTCTTGCACAAGAGTTCAACTCAGTCACTTGATTGGGCCCACCTGTCATACCAGAGAGAGGGATACAGGAAAGAGGGCACTGCCTTCGGCTGGGAGCCAGAACAGAGCAGAGGCCGAACAGGGGAGGTGCTCGGCCAGGGGGGAGGGGGCGGTGGCGCCGGCGAAGGGCGGCCGGGGTGGCTCCGGCGACCAGTGAAATGGAAAACCCAGGTGACGACGAAGCTCACGGTGGCAGGTCTTCGGCCGAGGTGGCGCCAAGGCGGGTGGGCGGCGGTGCTAGGCGGATGGCGGGGAGAGCCGATGGGGCGCCGGTGGCCGGAGAGAAAGAGGAAAGGAGGCGAGGTGAGCATGGGCACGGGTAGGGTGCGAGAGACTCACCGGAGCGGCCGAGCTGGCCGGAGGGTGGCGGAGGCGAGCCGGCGACGTGTGCAAGCGGCGGCGCTGGAGGTGCTACCGTGGAGGGGCCGCGCCTGTGGGGAAGAGCGCCGGACGTCAGTTTGGGAAGCCTCGGGGTACCGAGAAGTAGCTCCTGCCGCGAGGAATTGGGGAAAGAAGCCCTGGAGGGCGGCCGGCGCTGATGGGGGCGGCGTCGGCCGGCGATGGAGGAGAACGGCCGCTGCAACAAATTCCGATGATGAAACCTCAATTAACCGGAGGGGGAGGTAACGGGCGTCAGGGGGCTCACCGTGACACGATCCAATCGGTGAGTGCTTGCCGGAGGCGGCCGGGACGGGGAGAGGGCCGGCAGCGCGCACAGAGCCAGCCCGAGCTGAGCTCGGTTTGGGGGAGAAGGAGAAGAGCAACGGGGACTAGGAGCAAGGGGGGTTTCGGCCAGCTCCTTAAAGGCGGGCGAAGGTGGCGAACAGCTGGGCGAATTGAAGCCAGGCGCAGGTGGAGTAACGCCGAGCGGAGACGCGCTGAGGAATAACGCCGGGGTAGGCCGGTGGTAGGAGCGGCAGGTAGGCGTGCAGAGGTGGAGTCGAGCGAAACCGGGGGTGGCACGCGGTCTCGGGGCGGGCTGGGCCGGCGCGTGGAGTAGAGGCGCAGGCCGGCTTCGCGCGACGAGAGAAGAGGGAGGAGGAGGAAGAAGGAAGAAGAGAGGCGAGCGCGTCGGGTGGGCCGGGGCCGAAGAAAAGAGAAGGAGCGGCCAACGGGCCAGAAAAGAAAAAGAATAAAATGGAGGTCGGGCCGGGAAAAAGAAAATGGGCCAGCCCAGGAGAGTTTTTAGTGATTTTAAGAGTTTCCAGAAATTTAAATTTGTAATGCAGTTCTGAATTTGTATCTTGGTTCATATTTTTGAATTCAACAATTAGATTTTAAGAGTAGCAGACTTCGGAGAAATAATGCTTTTAAATTTTTAGAATTTGAATTTCCAGATATGCAAATTGGACGGAAAGATTTTATATTAGTTTCAATTTTCGTTCTTGGTTTTGGAGGTCCAGATTTCAAATTTTAAATATGAACTCAATACTTCCAAGGGGAATTGTATCTCTCTCATTTTGATTTTCAAACTTGGTTCTTGCTCCCAAAATTTTGAATTTTATTAATTGGGCTTTTGGCAAGAAAACCAATTTGAGAGATTCGAGCAACACCAAAGATTTTGAAATTACCAAGAAAGTGATTAAAAGATTTTACACTTTTCGCAAATACAGTAATTCCCTATTTGGGATGTTACAGATCCTACCCCCCTTAAACTGAATCTCGTCCTCGAGATTTGAGTGGAGTAGAAAGAAGTAGGCGGGAACAAGCTGGCTAGCAAAAAGGTTCTAGGGTACTGCTTGATACTACGCATACTGCTCTTAGTGCTGCCGAAAAAGAGGGGACTACACAAAAGTGGGTTAGCACATAAAAAAAATGTCGCACAGAGAGAACCTTGCTCTTCTGGATAATTTGATGTTGACTTCCCTTCATTGCTCGACATCTTTGGGACTTGCGGTTTCTTCAACGCTGGTTGTTGACTTTCCCTTTACCTTGGACTGGTGGCAGTGGCCCTACATCGTGGTGTCCAAACACCCCTTGTTGATTCGGCCTACCCCCCTTAAACTGGCAGGTGACCGGTACTAATTGCGCTTGTCAGCTTTGGTCCTTGTGAGTCTGATGGCACTTTGGAGACTCAGCTTTTGTATCTTGGCAGCCTTGGTCAGCAATAAGTTCATGGAGCAGTCCTTGGGGCAATGATCCTGTCCTTCACAAAGAAAACACGTGACTTTGTGCGTTGGGCATTCCCCAGGTTGATGATCTTCCTCACAGTTGGGGCAGCTTGTAGTGCATTGGTCTTCTTGGTGTCCTTTTTCTCCACAGCGCGTACATGCCACTAGGTTCTTGAGACAGTCTTCTGGTAGATGGTATCTCTTGCAGTAAGGACAGTACGGAGCTGGGCAATTGCAACTGTGGCGTCCTGGTTGTCCGCAGGCAAAGCATGTACCCTGTCGTAGTGGAGGGTATGACTGGGCGTCATGTCTGGTCTTGCCACCTTCAACACATGTAGTAGCTGGTAATTCTTTTGGACCTGGTAGTAGGGCTTCATTAGGTCCTGTTGGTTCCTGCATGACGCGCTTGGAGCTAACACCTTTCCCTTTGTCAAGATCGAGGCTGATGGCGACGACATCCTTTTCTCGCTTGTTCAACCTTTGTTGAGAGCAATCTCTCACATAGTGTCCTGGGTCACTGTATTTGAAGCAGTTGGCCGCTTTGTCTTGCTTCCCTTGGGGGCACCGGTTAGCATAGTGTCCAGTATTTTGGCAACAGAAGCAAACAATATCCTTTCGACGTTTGCTTGGTGTCATACCACTGTTATTCCCATCTTGATGGTTGCCTCTTAGCAATCTCTGCGGAGTAGGTCTGAGTGAATACTTGTGTGAGTGGTACGGGTCAAAGCGAGCAGGGGTTACTGGTCCTTTCTTCTTGCTTCTGAACTTGTTCCTGGCCATTGACTACTTGATGAGGACTGTATTAGAGAGTTTGTTGTGGGATAGAGACTTGAGTCTTGATCCTTTCACAGGATAGGGCTTCTTAAGTGCTGTCCTTTTCAGGGATGTTGCCTTTTTAATTTCAGGGCTTTATGTGTCTCGACTTGGCTATCTGCTACCTCTTGCCTACAGACCTGACGAGGTTTTCAGCAATAAGGTGAGGGGGAAATAGCACGGGATACGAAAAAGAATATGAGGATGAGATATTCTAACCCATTCTAAAGAGTGCACACCCAGAAACTAGGGCAGTACACAAGCCACACAAAAGAACCGAGCTTTTGAAAACAAGCTTTTCCTGTGACTACGAAATACAACGCCCGAAGGCAAGAAGGCAGTGCACAGGGCCAATAAAATCTTTTTGACCAAGCAACGTCTATGCGCGGGGACACACACAAGAAGGCACAGGGTTCTGAACACTCAGTCTGCTGAAGCGAGGCCACCAAATCTCCACAAGCATTCTTGACGCTTTCAAGCTTAAGCCTTTGAAATGAGGGAAAGGAAATAGAGAAAACCAAATCTCTTTTTGCAGACGGAAATAGCAAAAGGAAAGGGTTAAGAAGTGCTTTGGCAGCGAAGCTCATGCTTCTCTTTATCATTTTGAAAACATAACTTTTTTTTTGAAAGGGCTTTGAAATACTGGAACTTTTAAAATCCCCTTCCGATTGTAAAAGTAACCTAGCATCCTCCAAGATCATAATATTGACAGGCTAGTTCACTCTCACCATATTTCCAGTTGTAGGCTTAGAATCTATAGCCTTGTTAAAATTGCCTATACTTGGTTGAATCTAGAACTGACTTCCTTTATTATTTAGTCTCAACACGATTGTTTGTCTAATACTCCAACCAGCGAGTGTTGCCGTTTATCCGATCCATAGATCATATCATCTCCAAGGCCCCTTTTTTTCTGCTCCTTCCTGATTAATTCTAGGTATCCTCCTTCATTGCTTAGTCACTGCACAACTGGTGTCTAGTACTCTAACCAGTGAGTGTTATCAGCTATCTCATGCACAAATTATATAACTTTCAAGATATCATCTATAGCTTCACTCACCAACTCAAGGTTACCTATTTTCCACATGAATCTCAAATCCCTCCGTAAATTCTTAAATCCAATCTTGGGTGCATTACCCAACAATACTATTCAACTGTTTACCTGAGCATTACGCCAATCGCTTTACTTTTAAATCCACCCATACCTGCTTGTATCAGGGTTTCAATATTAGCACTTTTTAAATACATCAGCACCATTCAACATCTTTTCATGCTAGGGCCACCAGTATCATTTCACACATTTTTTTTTCAATTTAAATCCACCGGTATTGCTTGTAGTATGGTTCTAATACCGCAATCCACCAGTAACCTTGTATATTCACCCAATCCCTTCAACTATTGAGATATATTCATAATCGGTTCACCAAGTGATTAGTCTTACTATATGCAATGTCCTTCCAGCGACTTCATTGTCCTAAATATCCACCGGAAATAAGATTATTATTCAAATATATGAATCAAGGTTTATTATTACTTCTCCTAGTCTCCTCAGAATTTTTAATAATCCAATCAGTAGTCAGCTATGTCTCATTGTCCCACCAATGCAAACATCCACCTTGGATCATATTGTTTATTAAAGATGCAATCCAACAATGGTAATTATACTCCCCACTATTCTAAAATTCCATCGATCCCATTATTTTAGCCAATCCAATCTTTTTGAGTTGGTCCACTCATTTAGTCAATTCAATCATTGATATTGCTCCCTTTATTTAACCAATCCGATCATTTTAGCCAATCCAGTCCTTTTACATTGGGTCGACATATTTAGCCAATCTAATCATTTAAATTGGTCACCCCATTTTAATCACTCCAATCATCTAAACTGGTCTGTCCATTCAGCCGATCCGATCATTAAGTTTGGCACCCATCTTAACCAATCCAAACAGGTTAACTGGTCTATCCATTTAGTCAGTTCCATAATTCAAATTGGTTCACCCGGGTAGCCAAGTCAACCGCCCAAATTGATTCGCTTATTGTTCATCTTAAAATTCACAATATTGATCTTCTTTGATGATTGACATGAATCCACCAAGATTTACACCTATATCTGAGATATCAAAGCAACTCCATAGACTAAATTGGCAGAGGGTTAAATTTTGGGAAAACTTTTCCTTGGAAGCTTAGGTTTGTCGAAATGAGCTTGGAAGTAAGCTTTGCAATTAATTTTGACAATTTAACCTCCTAAGGATAAACCATTTTTTTTTTGCAAATATTTCTTGATATAAGCTTTATGATTTTGGCCCAAGGTAGCTTTTCAAAAGAATTTCCAGAAGGAAACTAGGGCTCGCGTTAATTTGAATTTAGGATAAGAGAGCCTTGGAGCTGAAAATGGCCAGGGCAGCAAGTAGATGAGAGGGAATCATCTAAGAGGGATGAGAGTAGTAATACTACTTATATTTTGCATTTAGACTTTGAAGAAATAGTTCTAGTCATAAAGCTAACGGCCACGCTAACTAAGGTTACGACCTACAGTCGATATGCTCTGATACCAGCTCTGTCGGACCTCAGGTTAGCAAAACCCAGATCCTCTATGATTCCACCGCACTATTCCCTGGATCAGTAGATAGTGCTCACAGATACATTACTGTATATCAAAAGCATATCATGCGGAAGCTTAAATAATACAGTATTACTTACCCATGGGCCGGTTAGGCCGAAATCAATAAAATGCAGCAGCGGAAACTCCACACAGGTGGGACCCTCAGGACTTGCCCACAGGCAGCCAACTGGGGTTCGCGACCTAGTCCTTGGCCTCTTCGTCTTCCAGCTCTGTCGACCCATTTTTAGCGTCGCAGGGCTTGACATTCCTGTTCTTTCTGACTGAATGGTAGCAATTAAGCAAGAATGAGTACGATGATACTCAGCAAGCCACCACACAGGATGCAGTAATAATAGATGCAAAGTTGTCAAGGGAGGCTTGAGGCTCTTTTATTTGCTAGAATCAGTGTTTTGAAATTACAATAAATAGGAAAAACTCCTGAGACTTAGCAATTTTAACTGAAACAGATTTTATGAAATTGATTGTGAGAATGTGATAATAATAGAAGTGTAGGTTACATCCACCTTTTACAGTGCATGGTTACCCCCACCTACGCTAGTTTTCACCACTGGAGTACTTCCCTCCAGGAAAAATTCAAAACTCAGAGTACGTCCCTCTGACTGGTTTTATCCCACCCACAAATGTTTTTGGAAATAGAACTAACTCAAGTAAGTTCCCATGTCCGCCCTTGACCGTGGGCACGGCTATTCGAATAGTTTACACTCTGCAGAGGTTGTACACTTTACCCACAGGAGATAAATTATCCTAATAGCCTGCACGCTTCCTTAGGCATGAGGCCCAGATAAATTATCACAAAGCCTTTACATTACTCCGATCTAGCTAGATACCACCCGCTGAGGTTTCACCGCTGAAGGGTTCTATCCGCCACAGTCAGAGGCCCCCTCTTGCGCCGTATGGGTACAGTCGGTCCCTGTATCCCACTGTGAGTAAACCAGTATGTCCTGGCACCCACTTACCACTGGTGATATCTGAACTAAATCTTTGTAAGTTAATCAGCTAGGTCGTACCCATATAGACTTGTGGTTGTACTGTTTTACACAAGGAGGTCGTCACAAGATTCAGTCCTTAATTTGTCCAGGCGGTTCTTACCACAAACCACGGGTTCTCGTGCGACATCGGCACCATCCACTCTCACCAACCGCCCAGACAGTTAAAGCAGATTTTAGGGGTTTTGAGAAGCATAAAACATTTGTATCAACATATTCAGCCATGTACATCCCATGACTGTCCCCAAACCAAGTTTTTATGTTTTCGAAGATTGATGATCAGGGCAACAAGTGCCCTGGACTTGACTGGACTAGCATAGCTTGTTAATGTAATCTATAGCTAGTAAAGATTATCATTAATATCTATGGTGACAAGGTAAGTGATCCAAGTGTCAAGGAATGGCGTATTAAATTTAATATAACAGCAAGTGGGCATGTAGCTACCTTAAGTTTTGACATACATTTGCATATTAAATTAGGCATGCAAGTTGATAATTTAAAGGAACATAAATTTGCATAAAATGTGGGATCAACATGATCAAAGTGATGACTTGCCTTGCTTGGTTTACCATGGCCTTGATTCAACTCAAAGCCTTCTCAATCAATGACTTTGAATTATTGGTCCTCGCTTTTACCCAGTCTTACTGTTCGAATCCGTTGCCTCGTCGAGTCTTCAAATTCTAATACGCAGCAAAGAAAAGAAAAACCAATAAAACCAAATACTCTAAATGCCCAATTAAATTTAGATTATAAATTTATTATGATTTTGAGAATAAGGAGACGATTTGGATTAATGCACCTCAAACACGGCCGTAGCTGGATTTGAGTGAGAGATTGAGTTGTCTGAATAGCTTTACCGTGAGGGAAAATTTTAGGATAATGAGGATCAAAATGAAAAAGTATCTTCAGGCTTTTATCCTCTCTGGGAAAGGTAGTGGCCAAACCTAGCCCATTTGGGGAATGGTGAGGCTCGAAGGTATCGATTCCTATTTATCAAGGAAGTTCCATGAGTTACGCAGAATTTAAGGACAGATAAAAGAGAGTATCGGTGGTAGTATATAGAAACATGATTTTATGATTTTAAGATATGGATACGTAAAGTGAGTATAATTAAATATGCGGTGTAACTTTGATATTTTATGTGGCAGTATTTATCTGAGATTGCAACTGCCAACTTAATGAATCAATATTTTTAATAACTTAATTAAAGTATGGAGTTAATCATTTAACCAACTATTATTATGGACAAGGTTGGTTATTTTATTGGTTACCAACCTATTATTCATTTTATTGATTGGATGAGTCATGAATTAACATGGATTACCTCGATGAAGCTATTTCTTTTAGTATTAATTATTTTCAACTATTACATTTGAATTATGAGATAATGAATGGAGATTCGGATGTGAGGCAAGGACTATTTTAAGTGCTAATGGGAGAGATGACAGGATTCTTGATATGAGCGATTCATGGTTAATATTTTATGTGGCAAAATCTTGTTAAATTGATTTACTTAATTTGTATAAATATAATTAGATTGACGGATAAAGGATAGTATCTAACTACTTCAGATAGGATTAAAGGTATCATTCGAATTTCTAGGGTAAGGTTTGAGAGCATTGAATTTATCTTTATAAAACTTCCACCATGCGACTATAAGTATTTAGGATTAACTCCTAACAACTGTAATAGACCATGCATAATCTTGTCTTAGTTGTACAATATTAAGAAGTGTTAAGTTTGAAATTCTATTGTGTAAATCTTTTCTTTAGGCACTCATGAGTAACATCTTATTCCCATTATTAGCCATAATTTGTTATGATTATTGTTGTTGTTGTTAGAAAACATGCATGAATATTTCTTACACATGATTTTCTGCATTTAGCAAAAGGGTACAGGTCATTGTTCAGTTCTTGCACAAGAGTTCAACTCAGTCACTTGATTGGGCCCACCTGTCATACCAGAGAGAGGGATACAGGAAAGAGGGCACTGCCTTCGGCTGGGAGCCAGAACAGAGCAGAGGCCGAACAGGGGAGGTGCTCGGCCAGGGGGGGAGGGGGCGGTGGCGCCGGCGAAGGGCGGCCGGGGTGGCTCCGGCGACCAGTGAAATGGAAAACCCAGGTGACGACGAAGCTCACGGTGGCAGGTCTTCGGCCGAGGTGGCGCCAAGGCGGGTGGGCGGCGGTGCTAGGCGGATGGCGGGGAGAGCCGATGGGGCGCCGGTGGCCGGAGAGAAAGAGGAAAGGAGGCGAGGTGAGCATGGGCACGGGTAGGGTGCGAGAGACTCACCGGAGCGGCCGAGCTGGCCGGAGGGTGGCGGAGGCGAGCCGGCGACGTGTGCAAGCGGCGGCGCTGGAGGTGCTACCGTGGAGGGGCCGCGCCTGTGGGGAAGAGCGCCGGACGTCAGTTTGGGAAGCCTCGGGGTACCGAGAAGTAGCTCCTGCCGCGAGGAATTGGGGAAAGAAGCCCTGGAGGGCGGTCGGCGCTGATGGGGGCGGCGTCGGCCGGCGATGGAGGAGAACGGCCGCTGCAACAAATTCCGATGATGAAACCTCAATTAACCGGAGGGGGAGGTAACGGGCGTCAGGGGGCTCACCGTGACACGATCCAATCGGTGAGTGCTTGCCGGAGGCGGCCGGGACGGGGAGAGGGCCGGCGGCGCGCACAGAGCCAGCCCGAGCTGAGCTCGGTTTGGGGGAGAAGGAGAAGAGCAACGGGGAGTAGGAGCAAGGGGGGTTTCGGCCAGCTCCTTAAAGGCGGGCGAAGGTGGCGAACAGCTGGGCGAATTGAAGCCAGGCGCAGGCGGAGTAACGCCGAGCGGAGACGCGCTGAGGAATAACGCCGGGGTAGGCCGGTGGTAGGAGCGGCAGGTAGGCGTGCAGAGGTGGAGTCGAGCGAAACCGGGGGTGGCACGCGGTCTCGGGGCGGGCTGGGCCGGCGCGTGGAGTAGAGGCGCAGGCCGGCTTCGCGCGACGAGAGAAGAGGGAGGAGGAGGAAGAAGGAAGAAGAGAGGCGAGCGCGTCGGGTGGGCCGGGGCCGAAGAAAAGAGAAGGAGCGGCCAACGGGCCAGAAAAGAAAAAGAATAAAATGGAGGTCGGGCCGGGAAAAAGAAAATGGGCCAGCCCAGGAGAGTTTTTAGTGATTTTAAGAGTTTCCAGAAATTTAAATTTGTAATGCAGTTCTGAATTTGTATCTTGGTTCATATTTTTGAATTCAACAATTAGATTTTAAGAGTAGCAGACTCCGGAGAAATAATGCTTTTAAATTTTTAGAATTTGAATTTCCAGATATGCAAATTGGACGGAAAGATTTTATATTAGTTTCAATTTTCGTTCTTGGTTTTGGAGGTCCAGATTTCAAATTTTAAATATGAACTCAATACTTCCAAGGGGAATTGTATCTCTCTCATTTTGATTTTCAAACTTGGTTCTTGCTCCCAAAATTTTGAATTTTATTAATTGGGCTTTTGGCAAGAAAAACCAATTTGAGAGATTCGAGCAACACCAAAGATTTTGAAATTACCAAGAAAGTGATTAAAAGATTTTACACTTTTCGCAAATACAGTAATTCCCTATTTGGGATGTTACAAGACTGTTCAGGCAATCGATGACATAGCTACCTCTCGGTCAGGCAAGTAAAGCAGGCCAATAAGCTTGCTGTGGTTCATGAAAATGTTTTGCTTTGACAATTATTTTCTAAATCTTGAATGATGCATTAAAAGTAATTTCTAAAAGAAAGAAATTGGTAGAAGAATGAATAACATGATAAGAACCAAAGGGAACAGGTCCACTGGAGGAGCAGTGGACTGTAAAGGAATTAATAAAGGATGGTAGAGGGTGCTCTAGAGTGAGAGTTTAGAGGCACGTGAGACCCTCTACATATGGTTATTATATAAGGACTAGAAAACAATCCTCATTCTAAAATAAATCGTAAAACAGTATCAACCATACTCCCATGCTAAATGGGCGGAACAAGTTACTCTCTTTTATTGCTATTATCTCCATGCTAGGTAAGTAATAACTTAGGAAGGGGACTCGGGCCGGTAAGAAAACTCGGGAGTCCCAAGTCGCTTATATTAGCGTATGTGGAGTGTCGAGTATTCAGAACCGCTCGACCAACGGCTTTATAGCCGGATGGAGATATAGTGGTAAGAGTCGAGAAAACATTTTGTATTCTGAATTTGGGGTCGCATCAAAGGAAATGCGAATGTCTAGTGTCCATAAGAATTCAGAATAATTATGGGTAAAGTGATACAAGTCTGCGCAGTACTAAAAACCATGAATTCATGCCAGTCTCTTGGATAAGAGTCTACGGGGAAAAACACTGGTTTTCTCCTGTTCCAGAATGAGTGATAGATAATTCATAAGTTAAAACATGGCCAAACTTTCAAAACTTATATTATGTCTTTTGGGGAAAATTGGATCAGGTATGACACGGGCAGAAATATGGTTAAGATTGCATCATTATTTATAAACTTGCTGAGTACACTGTACTCACTCTTGCTATTAAATCTCCCCCTTTTAGAGCATTTCTCAGCAGGGGAATTTTTGGGTTTTGAAGAGGGCGGGCTTGAAAATGAGGACACCTCGGGATATGATGTTGCAGAGGATGACGAGATGGAGGCCGTATCTGACGGCTGGGAGGAATAGACAGCCTTTAGATTGTCATATCAGGACTGACGGGTATTACATTATAAGCAAACATGTATCTCCCACTGATATAGTACTTAGTTGTGTAAGGGACCATAATTATGGTAACCGTATGGAACAATTAGGTGGCTCGACCTTAAGTCACCTACGGTTTGTAATAAATAATGTACTTTCAGTCTCTAATTATTGTTCTGCTGCAACTACTTTGATTGGCTTGCTGCTTGTTAAATGCGGTGTTCTACCGAATTGACAAGTAACAATCCGTTGACTAGTGTTATTACCCCATGGTAATGACACGAGTCGTCACAGGTGGTATCAGAGTAATGGTTCGAGGGCCACGCAAATAATTAGAGACCGTTCTTGACTTAAGGATGTTGTTCTTGCTATATGGCAATACATATTCTTTAATACTTTTCATCTTTACGTCATTTCTTATTTTGGTTAGCTCTAGGCTTCGGCATCGTTACTTTTAGCACCACATAATTTTAGAGCCAGAATGGGTAGCGAGGATGGGAACGGTGATAATGATAGTTACGACGATCTAAATTATGTTACTAGTTTCTTTTCATCAGTAACAGTGTTAGTTTACAAAATTGTAGTATTAGTTGGTAAGCAATATAATTTTAATTATGAACTTAACATTTAATTTTGCTACAATTAGATATTTTGCATTTAAATTATTGCATTTCAGTCAATATATGATTGCTACTTTATTGTTTCAACCGTAGCGACATAGGCTCAAATGTAGTGACATAGGACAATTTAGGACAAATATTAGCAGTTATAGTGGTTTTAGAAGTGAACCAAACTCTGAGACCCTTATCTTTTCACTCTGGCAACTAAATGAACACATCCGCCATCACAAAATTTAGTAGAGACAATCAAAGAAAGGAAATACTATAACTATTCATGATGGCAGATGAACTGAAATAAAATTGACTTCTCTCATTTCTGCATATGAGATTTCCCGAACGAGTGGTCCGTGGCGCTTTCGAGCGCATAAGTTTCGGACGTACCCAGGAACGAAGTCCTGGGCGTACTCAGGGATGAACCCTGAGCGTGGTCCCAAACGCATAGTTTTGGGCGATCCTGAGAGCGAGTTCTCGGGCGTGCCTGGGCGCGGAGATTCAGGGTAGTGTAGGTTGCACTCGAAGGCGAGCTTCGAGCGTGGTCCCAAACGCGAAAGATTTGGGCGGTCTCGAGAGCAAGTTCTCGAGCGTAGCTGGGCACGTAGTCCCAGAGTAGTGTAGGAGTTGATTCTTTTTGCATCTCTATATTTCTTGGGTTTTATTTGCCTATTAGGTGGCTCGACCTCAAGTCACCTACAGTTTGTAATAAATAATGTACTTTCAGTCTCTAATTATTGTTTTGCTGTAACTACTTTGATTGGCTTGTTGCTTGTTAAATACGGTGTTCTACCGAATTGACAAGTAACAATCCGTTAACTAGTGTTATTACCCTATGATAATGACACGGGTCGTCACACTGGTCACGCGAGCGGTGGCTCTGCCTCTGTCGTGCACCATGACACGAGGGTGTGGGGCGCTGATGCGACAAAGTTGTGGTGCCGGTGGGCACGGAGATCCTGATCCCAATCATGGCCGTGCACCATGAAGCGAGGGTGTGGGGCACCGATGTGACGAAGTTCAACCCGGCGCGGTTCACGGACGAGGCGGCGGGCAACCTGCAGCGGCAGTCGATGGCTTTCATGCCGTTCAGCGGCGGCATGAGGGTGTGCATGGGGCAGAACCTGGCGTTGATGGAGGCCATGGTCGTGCTGCAGCAGTTCACGTTCCGGCTATCACTGGCATATACGTGCACGCGCCCAGGGTGCTCATGGTACTCAACCCACAACATGGGGCACCGGTGATCTTCCGGCCGTTGTGGTCAGTCGCTATCTCACAGCCCAGTTCAGCGATCAAACAATCCCCATGTTAGTTGGATTCAATTAACTCCTTCCTATATATGCATTCAAGTGATCACACATGTACATCAATCGTAGATAGTTCGAATCATATGAATGAATTTATACAAGGACAATACATCACATAACGTGTTATGTCATTTCTTTACAATTTTACCTTTTTAGAGATTCTACTGCTAGTAGTGTGGATGGTAGTATAATTAAATCATAACTAATCTGAATCATTGGATCGTAAAGATCGGATAACTCATATTTATTTTAAGGTGCTGTAAAAGTGTTCACTTTTCAATTTTAGTCTCTGAACACTGTTTTTTTGTAAATCTAACTCCGTCTCGTCTCTGAGCTTAGAACACGCGACAGACAATACCTGTTACCAGTCATACCTATGGAGATCGAGTAGAAGGCGGTGGTGTGGAACGTGATGGGCCTGAGCGCTGTAGAGCTCCCTGCTCGGTGAGGCGCTGCTACTCGGCAAGTGGCCAGGGCATGTGGGTTGTTAGAAACTACTAATTGGAGCATCACAATTGCTGTCGTGACCATGATGTTCTAATCAAATGTGTTATCGTTTGTACAACCACTTGTTAAAGTTGATCCGAATTTGTATCGTGTTCATGTAGGACACTTCATCGTCTCATGCGTGGCATGACAAGTGTATGCACATGTTATATCAGACATAGTGTCAATCTGTAGCAACCAACTCTGATTCAGTTTCCTCTCTATGTGGGACTCTTTTCCCTCACAGTATAAATATGTACCCCAGTAGCCCATAGGAGAGCAGTCACTCTATTGTAAAATCTCTTTATTATAGTGATTTGCCTTCAAGCGCCCGTGGTTTTTTTCCTGCAAAGATTTTTTATGTAAAAAATTTTATGTTTCTTGTCTCTATTTTTTTATGCATTATTTGTGATAAATGGTATCAGAGCACAGCGATTTAAAGGCTTGAGATTAGAGAAAAAAAATTCATTCGATCCAATCCGAGCGTCACCGAAGCCAAGACGTCTTCGTAGTCTCTCTCTGAGTCGGCGACCAAGCCACGCGATAAAGCAGCAGCACGTGAGGCTTAGGGCCTGTTTGGCAAGTCACAAGTCGGCCGGCTTTTGACTTTTGCTACAGTACCTAACTTTCAAACGGAGTATTTTCTTAAGACGGGGTCTACAAGTTAAACGTAGTACACGTTAAAAGCCCAACATCTGTACCAGCCAAAATTGTAAGTGAGTATCGGTCTCTCCGTAATCTGTACCGTAAACAACCAAAATTCAAAAATTTCAACCAAAAATCATAAATCACAGTCAAAAAGAACAGGCCAACACTCCTCGCTTGGTCCATGCGTAGCAAAGCAAGACTAGCAGACTCGTCCTCCAATCACGTGCAACCGAGCCAAAACCAGACGCAAAGGGCAGCTATTTGCCAGGGAAAAAAAATCACGTAGGAGAGAGAGATTAAGGTGCACGCAACCAAGGCAGAAAAGGTGCTGGCGCTAGAAGCTTTTGGTGTATTTTTTGTGAGTTTTGCTAGGGGCACCCAATAAATGTACCAGGATTTTCAGATTACGAGAATTTTGCTAGGTACACAAATTCGTACCAGCAAAATTTGGCTTTCTTCCGTATGGCGACTCTAAAGTATGATCTTCCGTTGTTGGATCGTGACACGAGGTTTTCTCTATGACAAGTCAAGATGCGAGCTATTTTATCACAGCTTGATTTGAATGATGCACTTCTGGGGATCGACAAGATGCTAACCAAATTATCTGCTGATGAGAAGCAACGAAAAGATTATAAGGACTTATCTCAAATCCATTCATTTATCAAACAATATTTTACAGGAGGTTATGAAGGAGACATCTGCCGCCGCATTATGGCTGAAACTGGAGCAGATTTGCATGACCAAGGATCTGACTAATAAGATGCATCTGAAGTAGAAGTTTTATTCTCACAAGATGGCAGAGGGTGCCTCATTGTTGAACCACCTGACAGCTTTTAAGAAAGTTGTTGCAGATCTCGAAGCTATGGAAATAAAGTATGATGATGAAGATTTGGATCTTATTTTGCTACGCTCTCTGCCTAGTTTGTACTCTACTTTTAGAGATACTATTCTATATAGTCGATATACTCTTATTCTTAGTGAGGTTTATGAAGCTCTGTATGCTAAAGAAAAGATGAAACTTATAGTTCCCAATGAAAATTCAAGTACGCAAGCAGAAGGTTTGTCTATCCGTGACAGGCAATACGAGAAGGGTTCAAATGGTAATTCAAAAGGCAGAAGCAAAAGCAGATACAGAGGCAGATCTAAATCCAGAAATAGGAAGTCATGCAAGTATTGCAAGAAGGATGGTCATGACATATCTGAGTGCTAGAAGTTGCAGAACAAGGTGAAGAGGAATAACAATTTCAAGAAGGATGTAACATCTTGAATTTCAGAGTCTTTTTGAAGTTTTCAAAATAAAATACACCATTTGTATTTTTCTAGAATTAATTAAAGCTTAAAAGGAATTTTCAGAATTTATTTGGATTTAATATGATTAAATTAAACATTAACATTTGCCAAGTTATTTTATTTGAGTTCCCTGAGTCTCAAGGAATTTTCTGGAATTTTTGGTGAATTTTCCAGATTTATTTGTTATTTTCTAGAGCTCAAAAGCCTTTATTTGTTTTTCTGAAAAAAGAAAAAAAGAATTAAAACCCAAAAACCGGCCGGCCGGTCCAGCCCGGCTCGGCCCAGCCGACCGTCGGCCCAGCACGCCCCGCCCGTGCCACGCGGCGATAATCCGCCCGCGCCCGCCTTGACCCTCCCGATGGGCACCACGCGTCGCCCATCCCCGCTGCCGCCTGCGCCCACGCCGCATCCGCGCCGTCCGCTCGCCCGCGCGCGCCCCGCTAACCCTAACCCTAACCCGCCGCCGCCCGCACGCATCGCGACCGTCCGATCTCCCGCGCGCGATCCCGGCCGTGCGCGTGTCCCAAACCGCGTCCGACTCCGCGCCGGGCCGGGATCGATCGGGCCGCCTCGGTTCGCGTGCATTTAAGCGCACGGTCGCCTCGGTTCGCGTGCCGCCCGTCGCCGTCCCGCGCCGCCGCCTTCGTCGCCGTGCGCTGCCGCCGTCCGCCGACGCCCGTGCTCCGCCGTCTGCCGTCGCCGTCGCCGCCGTCGTCTACCGTCGCCGGTGAGCCCCGCCGCCGGTCCAGCCCGCCGTCCCGCCCCGAGCCGCTTGATCCCCGCCGCCCGTTCAGATCTGGGCCGACGGCCCGGATGCGTCCACGCCCCCGCACCGCAGCCGTCCGATCGTCCCCGCACCCGCGCGGCCGCGACCCTCCGCCTTCCCGTGGATCGGGTCCACCGTGCGCCGAGCCGCTGACAAGCCGGGCCCACCCGTCAGCCATGGTCCCGTAGACCCGTGAGTCGATCTGGCCACGTCAGCACCCGAGGCCCCCAGGTGCCGTGTCAGCCCAGTCAGCTGCCACGTCAGCCTAGCCGCTTGCGCCAGCAGCCCCGTCAGCCGCACTGTTCCGTGCGCCGAGTCCACCGTAGAACCAGTCTCCCGTGCACCCGGTCCACAGCACAGTGCACTTTTCCAATTTTCCGATTTTCTGTAGATTTATTTTTCCAGAGCCCCGTTCTCCCTCGTCCTAGCTCCGATTGACCTGATTCTTTTTCGTAAATTCATCTAAAATTGAGCTCTATCTTTTGGTTTAGGTTTTAGAATTTTTGGAGTTCATTTGAATTTTTATTTGAATTTATTTTATCTCTTTGTTTCGTTTTCTCTCTCGTTAGATCACGCGTTCGAGGGAGCCGCCGTCAGATTTGAAGATCAAGAGCCGTCAGCTGAGCAAGGCCAAGGCAAGTCGTGTCCTTTGATCATGTTGAACCCAGTTTGCAATCTATTATTTAAATATTTTGTTTTAAATTACATTGCATCGCTACTTTTATACAAACCTTGTAATTGGTAGTTATCACCTCAATTGAGTATTTCCCTCCTTGTTAAACTTGTATGCCATGCTGCCATTGTCACCATAGGTTGGGAAACTTACTAGTGATGCTATGTTACGATCACATTTGGGATGGTACGATTAGTATGCTTAGCCATGCTTTTAGTATCGTTTGGATTCATCATCACATGTGATTGATTAATTTGACTTAATGATATATTGAATCGTGGTTGGTGCCACTGTTATAAAATTTGTGCCGTGACGTTGGTGCGTCATTGGCGGTGGTTATACAAAATTGGTTTCTACTCGGGCGAGTGATCGTGCAGTAAAGGGGGAAGTGTTGGAGCACTTCGATGGATGTGGTCTTAAGGACTTAACTTTGTGCGCCATTGATCTGAGTCTTACCGTGCAAACCACATGTCTGGTATGGGACAGACCTGGCTGATTAATTTGGGATGTTTCAATTTCAATCTCGCTGGGATGAACATGGTTGTTGATTTCCATGAGGCGCAAGGGGGGGTGTGATGCGAAACCCTAGCGAGCGGGATTGGGTTGGAATTGAACATTGTAAAGGCCTTGTTGTGATTTCCTTAGCGCGAGGCTAATCATATCGTGTGGGTACAGTTGTGCAACCTCTGCAGAGTGTAAAACTATTCGAATAGCCGCGTCCTCGGTCATGGACAATGCTCGGTGATTTCACACGGGGTATAGTTATTTCTAAAAAGTTTTGGACAGTGGATGGTTAATTCACTGTTGGTTTAACTTGTGGATGGGAGATCCATAAGTTGTTAGTTTAGCTTATGGATGGGAGATTCATAAGTGGTTACTTCAATTCCTTGATTATTGTTTATTATTGTTTTACTTCAAATGCGCCTTCAATCTATTTATTGTATTTTCAAATGCTGTTTTATGAAAATTAACCTTTCAGCCTTCCCTTGGTAAGCCTTGCATACTATATTGCATCATTTGTTACAAACGGCTTGCTGAGTACCAATGTACTCACGGCTTTACGCCTATGTTGCTCAGTTGAGGAAGAGGAGTGCTACCAGCAGGAGGTTCCAGGAGGAGAGTACTTCGACGACTACGCGTTCTAGGCTTCGCTCCCCACTCGATTGCCCGTGGGCATGTCGATTGGCCACTACGTTTATTTTGGATTTTCCGCTGCTAAGTTTTGTTAAGCCCCTAAGGCTATTGAGATTGTAAGCTTGACCATAAGGTCTCACTTTTGGATATTGATTAATAATTTGAGTTTCCTTTATTTAATATCGTGATTGTGGTGATGATTACCTCTATGTTTGACTGTGTGCACTAGCGTGATCCTGGACTAGTGCAATATACACAGAGAGTCCGGATTTGCATATTCGGGTCTCGACAAAGGATCAACAAGATGATGAATCTAGAGCCACTGTTGTCACCAAAGAAGCTTCTGATGGAGAGATATTCTCATCGCCTTCACCGGTAATTGCAAAACCGATGATGAATGGATCCTTGATTCAGCATATACTTTCCACATGAGCCCGAATCGCGAGTGGTTCGTTACCTATGAAGCTATGCCAAGTGGATCCGTATTGATGGGTGATAATACACTATGTAAGGTTGCAGACATTGGTTCTATCCAGATCAAGATGTTCGATGTCACCATCAGAACTTTGTCGGATGTTCGTCATATTCCGAATTTGAAGAGAAATATTATTTCGTTGAGTACTCTTGATGCTAAAGGGTACAAATATTCAGGTGGAGGTGGAGTTCTAAAAGTTACTAAAGGTTCTCTTGTTGTGATGAAGGGTGATATGAAAGCTGCCAACTTATATCATCTGCGAGGCACTACAATTTCAAATATGCTACTGTTGCCTCGAATAAATCATCTAATTATGATGCTACTAATCTTTGGCATATGTGTATGGGGCATATGAGTGAAACTGGAATGATGGAATTATGCAAAAGAGGATTTCTTAATGATCAAAGTATCGATAAGTTGAAGTTTTGTGAACATTGTGTCTTCGGCAAGCAATTGATAAGAAGACTCCAATTGAGGTATGGTCTGACTCTCCAGCAGATTATTCATACTTAAGAATATTTGGCTGTCCTGCTTATGCTCATGTTAACAACAATAAATTAGAGCCTAGAGCAGTTAAGTGTATTTTTCTTGGTTATAAAACTGGTGTGAAAAGATATAAATTGTGGAATCCTAAAACTAGAAAGGTGGTTATTAGCAGAAGTGTTACTTTTGATGAGTCTGCTATGTTGCATGATAAACCATTTACTGATGTTCCCGTTGAGAAGCAATCAAGCATGCAGGTGGAGCATGTTATTGATTCAAGATCTACATTAGATGTCAACAAGGAAAATATTTCAGAAGCCCCTATTGTTGAGCCTCCAACACATCGTTCTATTGCAGTTGCTAGACAGAGGAGGAACATTCAGTCTCCTAACAGATTGATTGAAGCTAATGTTATGACTTATTGCTTAAATATGGCAGAAGAAATTGAAGACACTATAGAGTCTTCATCTTATTCAGAGGCTACCTCTTCTAGTGATTCAGAAAGATGGATGATTGCCATGTATGATGAGATGGAATCTCTTGACAAGAATGGCACTTAGGAGCTGGTCAAGTTGCCATTTGAGAAGAAGCATATTCGCTGCAAATGGATCTTCAAGAAGAAAGAAGGAGTTTCACCAACCGAAGATGTTAGGTACAAGGCAAGGCTAGTTGCAAAAGGATATAGCCAAATTCCAGGTATTGATTTTACAGATGTCTTGTCCTCTATTGTGAATCATAGTTCTATTCACACTTTTACTCAGCATTGTGGCTATGCATGATTATGAGCTTGAACAATTGGATGTGAAAACTGCATTTTTACGTGGGGAATTAGAAAAAGACATTTATATGGAGTAACCGGAAGGTTTCGTCATTTCGGGAAAGGAGAATTTTGTTTGCAAATTGAAGAAATCTCTTTATGGTTTGAAGCAATCACCTAGACAATGGTTCAAGAGATTTGGCTCTTTTATAATATCTCAGAATTTTAAAAGATCTAATTATGATAGCTGTGTTTACTTGAAGACTGTTAATGGTGCAGTTATTTATTTGCTCTTACATGTTGATGATATGTTGATTGCTGCAAAAGACAAGACTGAAATTTCAAAGTTGAAGGCACAATTACATAGTGAATTTGAGATAAAAGATCTTAGTGTAGCAAAGAAGAATCTTGGTATAGAAATCATTAGAGACAGACAGTTAGGGAAATTATATCTAAGTCAAAAGGGATATATTGATAAAGTTTTTCGTCGTTTCAACATGCATAAATCTAAACCTGTGACTACTCCCTTAGATTTACAATCAAATGATGACATTGAGTATATATCTAGAGTTCCATACGCGAGTGCAGTTGGTTCGTTTATGTATGCTATAGTATGTTCTCGCCCCGATTTATCTCAATCATTAAGTGTGGTTAGTAGATACATGACTAATCCTAGAAAAGAATATTGGAAAGCAATTCAATGGATTTTGAGATATTTGCGGGGCACATCTAATGCTTGTTTATAATTTGGGAAGACTAGAGATGGACTCGTTGGTTATGTGGATTCTGATTTTGCTGGAGATTTGGATAAAAGAAGATCTCTCACTGGTTATGTGTTCACTGTTGGAGAGTGTGCCGTTAGAAGTAAGTTTGCAAGCTATCGTTGCCTTGTCTACTATAGAAGCTGAGTATATGACTATTTCTGAAGCTTGCAAAGAAGCTATTTGGCTGAGAGGTTTATTTACTGAGCTTTATAGAAGTACATCTTGCACTACAATATTTTGTGATAGTTAGAGTGCTATTTATCTTACAAAGATCAAATGTTTTATGAGAGAACAAAGCACATTGATATCAGGTATCACTACATTCGAGGTGTCATTACTCAAGATGATACTAAAGTCAGCAAGATAAGTACTCATGATAATCTAGCTGATATGTTGACAAAACTAGTTCCTGCTACTAAGTTTGAGCTTTGCTCAGACTCAGTTAGTATTACTCACTAGTTCTTTGGACTTTAGGCGTTCAAGGTATATATGCTAATTTTTATTGGATGTGTCTATCATATTCTTCAACTACTAGAGGGAATTCAACTCAATGTGGAGATTGTTAAAGTTGATCCGAATTCATACCATGTCCATGTAGGACACGTCATTGCCTCATGCCAGACGTGGTATGGCAGATGCATGCACATGTTGTATCAGACGTGGTGTTAATCTGTAGCAACCGATTCTGATTCGGTTTCCTCTTCGTGTGAGACTCTTTTACCTTACGCTATAAATATATACCCCAGTAGCCGAAGAGCAAGCGCTCTATTGTACACTCTTCTCATTGTAGTGATTTGCCTTCGAGCGTCTACGGTTTTTTCCCGCAAGGGTTTTTCACGTAAAAAATTTTATATTTCTTGTTTCTATTTTTCTATGTATTATTTGCAACATCACTCATGATGTCCTAATCAACTAAGTCATGGTTGGTACAACCACTACGTGATGTCCTAATCAACTAAGCCATTTGTGCTACAACCACTCCGTGATGTCCTAATCAACTGTGTTATCAGAAGAGATGCGCTAATAAAGCTCGTGAAGAACAGCGCGTAGAGGTTGTAGACATCTATAACAGGAGGACGGTAGCACGGCAAGGTTCAGAGGCAATAAGCGAATAACAGAGCGACCGAGCAAGCTAGCTAAGCTCTGCGGTAAGCTTTCTCAATCGAACTATTCCTCTATTAATTTCCGTTCTACCTATTGAATAGCTGCCGCTGCTTCATGTGACTTATTACAAGGGGGCGTGCTAGCTAGCAGCTGCGAAGCATAACAGCTAGAAGAAATTTGGTCTACTTCTAGGCATAGTTTCAGCTAACTGTATGTTGTTCGCTTTAATAAGTACTTGATTTTTTTTCTCTCAAAAAAAAAACAGTAAGCTCTTGAATTAAGGGCAGTTTTGCGTTACTCTTTTTTTCTTCTGGCAGAGCGGGTTAACACCTGCGTCTTCTTGACGTTGCGGTCCTCCTCCGCGAACTCGGTCTTCTAGCGCCGCGCGGGCCGAGGAAAAAAATACTGTTTTGCTGAATCGAGAAGAAAAACAGCGATTTTGGCTGCCTCCGTGCGCCCGAGACTCGATTTTCTTTCGATCGGATCTCGCCGCGATTTCGCTGCGTACAGCTGAAGCTGTGCTGTGCTTTCTTCTGCTCACAGCGACCAAGGGAACAATCACCGGCATACCTTTTCTCTTCTCTCTCCTGCGAAGAGAGCTCAGTGTTTGTGTTGCTTTTTCCTGCGCGCCTTGCAGCAGCACCTGTTGCTACAGCACCCTATCCTCCTCCTTGCTTGTCCACAACTGCTGCTGTCCGGTACAAGAAGGGAAATTTAACTATTTGCCACTCTTATCAATGCCACATATCCAAATGCCACCCTCTTCATTGCAATTAATTTTTTGCCACTCTCGAGCCTACGTGGCGCCTAATCACCGCCTAGTCAGCGCCATGTCAGCGCCCGCGCCCCCTCCCCGCCTGCGCCCGCGCGCCTCCCCGCCTGCGCCCGCGCCTCCCCGCCGCGCCCGCGCGCCTCCCCGCCTGCGCCCGCGCCGCCGCCTGCGCCCGCGCCCGCGCCTCCCCGCCGCGCCGCCACGACTCCCTCTCCATCCCACCGAAAGCAATCGACCTCTACTGCCCTCAATCGCCGGCGAGCCGAGCACCGCTCCAAACTCCGGCGACCATCCAATTCGCCACCCCGAGCCATTAAAATCTAATTCGTCGCCACCACACCACCTCCGGCTCACCACGAAGACAATCCCACCCTCGCCGGAACACCTCCTCGTCCGTAGCCCTCTGCCACCGTAGCTCCTCCCAGCGCCGCCGCCACTGCACATTGCCGACCACCCTCCGGCGACCTTCAGCCCCGGCCGACTTCGCCATCAGCTTCACCGTCACACGGGGAGGCACGGGCGCGGGCGCGGCGGGGAGGCGCGGGCGCAGGCGGGGAGGCGCGGGTGAGGGCGCAGGCGGGGAGGCGCGCGGGCGCGGCGGGGAGGCGCGGGCGGCGGCGCGGCGGGGAGGCGCGGGCGCCGGCGGGGAGGCGCAGGCGGGGAGGCGCGCGGGCGCAGGCGGGGAGGGGGCGCGGGCGCTGACATGGCGCTGACTAGGCGGTGATTAGGCGCCACGTAGGCTCGAGAGTGGCAAAAAATTAATTGCAATGAAGAGGGTGGCATTTGGATATGTGGCATTGATAAGAGTGGCAAATAGTTAAATTTCCCGTACAAGAAAACGCGGCTCGGTTTCGACGAGAGACCACAGTGATTTTTTAAAAAAAAATCACTGTGCTCTAATTTCAATTATTGACTTTACTGTAGAAGAAGATTTACATATCTTATAAATAAATAGAGAGAACATAAAAAAATTTTGCTTTGGCCATAATTACATAGCCGAGTTTTCTGAGTTTATCTATTATCTTGCTTGCTATCAAAATAGATTATGTGCCCCTCTATTTATATAGTCTAGGGTTTATATAAATATTGAACTCTATCTCTAGTTCCAACAGTACTTATCCCCAAGCTGAACACAGCTTTAACTTGGGTAACAGATGTTGGAAATCTAGTCAATTTTCGGCATATTTTAATCCAGAAATTCAACATATAAAACATGACATAAACATGCATGAGTGATCTATCAACGATGTATTCATATTCGCTAACGAACAAACTAACAGAAACATCTATTAACATATTCATAGCGCACAGAAACAAATACATCAGAAAAGTTTTAGATTTATACCCTCGGGCGGGGCCAGTGCCGGAGACACCGGAGGCGCCGTTACCATCAGTCGACATGATGGCCTATTCGATGTAGTCGATCAAGGCGTGATGCAGGACGAAGCTTGATGCAGGAAGATGTTCGCAGTGCAGTCCCGCGAACGGTTCACCACCAGGAAGTAGACGTCGTAGACTTGAGTAGTCGCGCCGATGCGCTCCCCAAAAACTTGATCGCCCGCCTACCCGTGCAGGTACACAAACGGACGAAGTTCCGAAGGCCTACTCGCCCAGAAACTTGTGCGCGCAAGGTTCTGGACCGGAGATTGCAGAGAGCAGCAACAAAAACAGAGGGAGAGAAAACTGTT
Source organism: Dendrocalamus latiflorus (assembly GCA_017311315.1). Classification (NCBI taxonomy): domain Eukaryota; kingdom Viridiplantae; phylum Streptophyta; class Magnoliopsida; order Poales; family Poaceae; genus Dendrocalamus; species Dendrocalamus latiflorus. The sequence continues at coordinate 7,289,577 of CM029630.1, read as the reverse complement.
ATTTCGTATGGAGAGGAGAGCCTTCTTATGCTGTGTTCTCTTGTAACAGCAAAAATGAAGAGACCAGTAACTGCACCCATTACTCGAAAGTAACCGCAGCCATAATCCACTGGTAACTGCACCGTTACTGCCAGCGAGTCAGTGCGTTTCAATTTTCGAATAGATAAAGAAAAACGCGCCCGCACCCGACACGCCTGCGCGCGTACGTACACGTACACGTACACGTACACGTACACGTACACGCACACGCACACGCACACGCACACGCACACGCACCGCACGGCGCGGCGCGGCGCGGCGTGGCGAGGCGAGCGAGCGCGCGCGTGTATTGGCTCTCTCCAATTCCACAAGGGGGTTACCACGTTCCACCTTTTAAAGTGGTGTAACTCCCATTCAATTCTCCATATGGGACTAAACAATTTTCTACCTAGCATTAGTTGTGGGCCTAGGAATTTCATTTGATTAATTGCTAAATTTAAAATGGGCCAATCCCAATTAATCCAACAATCCCCACCAAATTTCAAGGCACACGAGAAATGCTCTCAGTTCTGCTGTTGTTTGATATACCAGTGTTTCGATGGAGACTGTTAAGTTGAACATCCACCTAGGAAAGGAGTTACACTCATCCACAACTGAACAATGGACTATGCCTTGAATTGACAGTTTTGTGCGAACAAGCTTTACCCAATTCCGTTACTAGTACTAGGCTGTCTAAAGCATCCCCTCTGGTCGGAGCGTATAAGTCATACTCCATGCCTATTCATGAGTATCTAGAGATCACCCAAATCTCATAGACTGTGACCAGCAGTCGAACTCATATAGGTGTGTTCCTTCTAAGATGTCCTGTAGGCCGACATCTCTGCTTTAAATAAGCCACTCGGATCACATTGAGGTAAAAACCAACCTGCCATACAGAATAAGAGAGAAGTGCATCACTGAAGAAATGAGCCTTGTAAAGGTCTCTCCTCCCAGTCAACCAACAACTTGTTTCACCATCCTACTTCACGGGATCTCCGATCACGTAGAACAGGTTACCACTATGGTACGACTCATGTGGGTCTCAGGCCCATCTCACTCGATACACTATCTATCACATTACGTGATAAACCCTTTGTAAATTGGTCGGCCAGATTCTTAGCTGTCTGGACATAGTCCAGTGCTATCACTCCGGAGTTTTTCAGCTTTCTGACAGACTTCAACCGCCTCTTAACATGCCTAGATGACTTCATGTTGTCCTTAGAACTGTTCACCTTGATAATTACAGTCTGATTATCACAGTTCATCAGGATAGCCGGTATCGGTTTTTCAACCACCGGCAGATCCATAAGGAGTTCACGAAGCCACTCAGCCTCAACAGTGGCGGTATCTAACGCTGTGAGTTCTGCTTCCATTGTTGACCTCGTTAAGATGGTCTGCTTGCAAGACTTCCAGGAAACAGCACCACCTCCAAGTGTGAACACATATCCACTCGTGGCTTTTATCTCATCAGCATCAGAGATCCAGTTTGAATCACTATATCCCTCCAGTACCTTTGGGTACCCAGCATAGTGAATGCCATAGCTCACAGTTGCCTTTAGATAGCGCATCACTCTCTCAAAATGAGCCAATGATCTGAGAGTATCTCAATTGATCCCTTGTTATTCTTCGATTTTTCCTCAATAACACACTAGGATCATAAGGAGTAGAAGCAGGCTTGCAGTCACTATAACCAAAGCGACTCAAGACCTTATTCACATAGTGGGATTGCACGAGTGTAACCCCACCATCACCTTCTCTCAGTAGCTTAATGTTAAGAATCACATCAGCCACTCCCAAATCTTTCATCTCAAAATTCTTGGACAGAAAGTCCTTGACCTCCTCAATCACATTGAGGTTGGTCCCAAAAATCAGTATGTCATCAACATACAAGCACAAGATCACTCCTTCTCCCCCACCATAGCGATAGTACACACATTTGTCAGCTTCATTCACAACAAAGCCAGCAGATGTCAAAGTTTTGTCGAACTTCTCATGTCATTGCTTAGGTGCTTGCTTTAGGCCATACAAAGACTTTAACAACTTGCACACCTTTTCTTCTTGACCTTCTACTACAAACCCATCTGGCTGATCCATATAAATCTCCTCCTCCAACTCTCCATTTAGGAAAGCTGTCTTAACGTCCATTTGATGAACGAGAAGACCATGAGAGGCAGCCAGGGCAAGTAGTACTCGAATTGTGGTCAATCGGGCAACAGGTGAATAAGTATCAAAGAAATCCTCGCCTTCTTTCTGGGTATAACCCTTGGCCACAAGCCTTGCCTTATACTTTTCAATTGTACCATCAGGCCTAAGCTTTTTCTTGAAAAAACCCATTTACATCCTACAGGTTTACACCCATAAGGACTGTCAACAACCTCCCAAGTTCCATTAGACATAATAGAGTTCATCTCACTCCGTACTGCTTCCTTCCAATAGTCAGCGTCAGGAGAAGAATATGCCTCTTCAATGGTTCTTGGAGTGTCATCCACGAGGTATACAATGAAATCATCACCAAAAGACTTTGCAGTCCTCTGTCTCTTACTCTTTCGAGTAACTTCATTGTTATCCTCCTCAGGATTTTCCACAGGCGTTTGCTCAACATGTTCTATCGGCACAAAAGAATCAAGGGAAATTATAGATTCTTGACTAGATAAGCTAGATACACCACTTTTCATAGGAAATTCATTCTCAAAAAAATGTAGCATCTCTGGACTCTATGATTGTACCAATACGCACGTCAGGTACTCCAGATTTTATAATTAAGAACCTATAACCTACGCTGTGTATAGCATAACCAAGGAATACACAATCTACGGTTTTTGGTCCAAGTTTGCGCTTCTTGACAATTGGCACGTTAACTTTGGCCAAACATCCCCAGGTGCGCAAGTATGACAGAGTCAACTTCTTCTTTTCCCATTCCTCGAATGGTGTTACTTCTTTGTTCTTTGTAGGAACTCCATTCAGGACATGACATGCGGTCAATATAGCCTCACCCCACCATTCCTTAGAAAGTCCTGCAGTATCTAACATGGCGTTAACCAAATCAGTTAGAGTGCGGTTCTTTCTTTCGGCAATCCCGTTTGATTCAGGAGAATAGGGAGGCGTCCTCTCATGAATAATTCCATGTTCCTCGCAGAATACAGTAAACTCATTTGAAAAATACTCTCCTCCACGATCAGACCTTACCCGCTTGATTTTCCTTTCAAGTTGGTTTTCTACCTCAGCTTTATAGATCTTAAAGTAATTCAATGCTTCATCTTTTGTTTTCAATAAGTACACGTAGCAAAATCTAGTGCAATCATCTATAAGCGTCATGAAATATTTCTTTCCCCCTTTAGTCAACACGCCATTCATCTCGCATAAATCAGAATGAATGAGTTCTAACGGTGCCAAATTCCTCGCCTCTTTTGCTGCCTTGTGAGGCTTGCGAGGTTGTTTCGATTGAACACACGCATGGCACTTAGAACCTTTGACCAAAGTGAATTTTGGGATTAAACTCATATTAGCTAAGCGCGTCATACACCCAAAATTAATATGACAAAGTCGTGAATGCCAAACATTAGACTCATCATCATCATTACACACATGGTTCACAATTTTATTACAGGAATCCATCAAAGAAAAACGGAACAAACCTCCGCTCTCATAGCCTTTACCAACAAATGTTCCATACTTAGACACGACACATTTATTGGACTCAAAAGCAAGCCTAAAACCATCTCTACATAGTAGAGATCCGCTAACGAGATTCTTCTTTATGGAGGGGACATGCTGCACGTTCTTCAACTGCACAGTCTTTCCCGAAGTAAACTTCAGATCGACCGTACCAACACCATGAACAGGTGCATGCGATCCGTTCCCCATCAACAAGGAGCAACCTCGACCGACCTGATAAGATGAAAACAAGGAAATATCAGCACAAACATGAATATTAGCACCAGTGTCAACCCACCACTCAGGTGATTGACAAACAGAAAGAACTGTAGGTAAATAATTACCGTACCCCGATGTTCCTCCAGCGTCACTAATAACCATGTTGGCAGACTTCTTCTGCTTATCCTTGCGATCTGGACAATCCTTAGCCCAATGGCCAGAATCACCGCACACAAAGCAGCTGCCCTTTCCTTTGCCTTTCTTCTTAAACTCAGTAGTAGCCTTGGGCTTGACAAAAGGTTTATTTTTCTTTTTGTTGTGGAAAGCCTGAGGATTCTTCTTCTGCACCAAATTGGCGCTAGAACCTCCCTCAGCAGCAACTTTCTTGCCACGAGTATCTTTTGCCCTCGCCTTCTCTTCAACACCAAGAGTGCCAATGAGATCAGTAACACTGAACTCTTGCCTCTTGTGCTTTAGAGAAGTAGCAAAATCCGACCAAGAGGGTGGTAACTTGGCGATAATACCGCCAGCCACAAACTTGTCCGGTAACTCACACTTATTGTTCTCAAGCTCCTTTGCCAGCGCCTGAATCTCATGAGCTTGCTCTACTACAGAACGGTCATCGACCATCTTGTAGTCATAGAACTGCTCCATGACATACAACTCACTGCCAGCATCGGAAACTCCGAACTTGGCCTCAAGTGCATTCCACATATCTTTGCCCGTAGGCAAATGCATGTACACATCCACAATGTTATCCGCCAGTATGTTGACAAGCGCACCTCGGAAAAAGTTATCCGCTACATTGAACTTGCGTTCATCCTCATCAGACAGAGGCTCAGCGGGCTTTCCTTGTGCAACATGAAAACATTCCATGGCAGTAAACCACAGGATCGCGCGTGCACGCCATCTCTTAAAATTTGAACCATCAAACGGAGGGTGTGGCTTAAGCGACGCAGCAAAGCCAACTACCGAAAAAGACCTATCAAGTTTTTGGATTGTTGGAAATCTAGTCAATTTTCGGCATATTTTAATCCAGAAATTCAACATATAAAACATGACATAAACATGCATGAGTGATCTATCAACGATGTATTCATATTCGCTAACGAACAAGCTAACAGAAACATCTATTAACATATTCATAGCGCACAGAAACAAATACATCAGAAAAGTTTTAGATTTATACCCTCGGGCGGGGCCAGTGCCGGAGACACCGGAGGCGCCGTTACCATCAGTCGACATGATGGCCTATTCGATGTAGTCGATCAAGGCGTGATGCAGGACGAAGCTTGATGCAGGAAGATGTTCGCAGTGCAGTCCCGCGAACGGTTCACCACCAGGAAGTAGACGTCGTAGACTTGAGTAGTCGCGCCGATGCGCTCCCCAAAAACTTGATCGCCCGCCTACCCGTGCAGGTACACAAACGGACGAAGTTCCGGAGGCCTACTCGCCCAGAAACTTGTGCGCGCAAGGTTCTGGACCGGAGATTGCAGAGAGCAGCAACAAAAACAGAGGGAGAGAAAACTGTTATTTCGTATGGAGAGGAGAGCCTTCTTATGTTGTGTTCTCTTGTAACAGCAAAAATGAAGAGACCAGTAACTGCACCCATTACTCGAAAGTAACCGCAGCCATAATCCACTGGTAACTGCACCGTTACTGCCAGCGAGTCAGTGCGTTTCGATTTTCGAATAGATAAAGAAAAACGCGCCCGCACCCGACACGCCTGCGCGCATACGTACACGTACACGTACACGTACACGCACGGCGCGGCGAAGCGAGCGAGCGAGCGCGCGTGTATTGGCTCTCTCCAATTCCACAAGGGGGTTACCACGTTCCACCTTTTAAAGTGGTGTAACTCCCATTCAATTCTCCATATGGGACTAAACAATTTTCTACCTAGCATTAGTTGTGGGCCTAGGAATTTCATTTGATTAATTGCTAAATTTAAAATGGGCCAATCCCAATTAATCCAACAACAGATTCGATTTATACTCTAAGTTAAGATTATTTTCAACAGCAGCTTCATGGTCTCGACAAGACACGCCGTGGAACTTGAACTATTCCCGTATTATGTACTGTAGTTTTTTTTTAAATTTTCGTCTTTGAACACCTGGTTTTGCAAAACTACTTCCAAACTACTCTCGAAAAAATACAGTAAGCACTTCAATTAAGGGCAGTTTTGCGTTAATATCTCTTTTTCTTCTGGCAGAGCGGGTTAATTAATAAATTAACTAATTGCACGCATAGGTGGATCATTCAACAATGGCCAATATCGAGGAGTCCTACAACGTCTCGTCACCTGACCAGCAGCGATTCCGGCAATTCATCGACGACGTGCGCAGCAGGCTCCGAGTGCAGGAGCGGCCCTTTGTGATGCAGCACGCCGCCAGGCTCCCGCTGCAGGAGAATGAACCCCGCAGATGGCTGGACCTCAAGCTGCGCGACGGCGACGACAATGTGGTCACGCTGAGGATTCGGGCTGATAACCTCTACTTGACAGGCTTCCGCGGCGGCAATGGGAAGTGGTTTGAGTTACAGCGTGACAATGGAGGACAACCCCTGATACCGGGGTCGAGCCCCTTGGCATTCAACGGGAGCTACGCAGGAAACGCCGGCATAGGTACAATAGAAGATCAGGTAAGTATATACTTTCACTTTTCAAACAATTATTTTATACTTTTTATTATTTTTAGTATACTTAAATACTAATTCTAAGATATTTCAATATGACTTGGTTGAAAATTTTTCATTGGAACTTTTTATTTTTGTTATACACATTATCCATGCAATTACGCGGCTAGATATCGTAATACATATGCTTATATTGATTGAAAATATAGATGTAATAGCTTGATTACATAAAAGTAGTAATACATTCTATGCCTAGTTACACCAGTTCATGTTGTTATACTCCTTACTCATATAGACGAGTCCTCCCAGAAAATGAAGGAAAAACGGTGCATAGTTAATAGGATGAAGTACGCACATGAGAAATTTTGTCCGAACCTAGGATGCACAATAATGGTCTATAATAAAGGGTCGTGTGCCAACAAATAGCATTTCAAGGCATCTATTACTGAAATCAACTCTAAACAGGGTAAGATGACCATCCTAAAACATCTCTCATCATGCATCAGATAAATACAGCAATTGGATATTGGAATATATCTAAACTAATAAAGCACCAGTTCAAATTATTTTACATCCACCCAACAATTACCTGCTCCACAGTCATGACCTTAACTACGTCCACACCACAATATGCACCCAAAAATACACTATCATAAAAACGTACGCACCAGATTAACTCTCCTCTATTCTCTCTCCTTACCCAACCATATCCGATGGTCATCCTTTAATGGATCTGCAGTACCCTACCGCATCCCTGACGCTCGTAAAAAAAATCCACCGCCTCCGCCGTCTCCCCCGTCTCCCCCGCCTCCCCCGTCTCGCCTCCCCCGTCTCCCCCGAAGGGCGCCGCCTCCCCCGAAGGGCGGCGCCTCCACCGCCTCCCCCGTCTCCCCCGCAGGCCGCCGTCTCCCCCGTCTCCCCCGAAGGGCGCCGCCTCCCCCGTCTCCCCCGCCTCCCCCGAAGGGCGGCGCCTCCACCGCCTCCCCCGTCTCCCCCGAAGGGCGGCGCCTCCACCGCCTCCCCCGTCTCCCCCGAAGGCCGCCGTCTCCCCCGTCTCCCCCGCCTCCGCCGAAGGGCGCCGCCTCCACCGCCTCCCCCGTCTCCCCCGAAGGGCACCGCCTCCCCCGTCTCCCCCGCCTCCCCCGAAGGGCGGCGCCTCCACCGCCTCCGCCGTCTTCCCGAAGGCCGCCGTCTCCCCCGTCTCCCCCGCCTCCGCCGAAGGGCGCCGCCTCCACCGCCTCCGCCGTCTCCCCCGAAGGCCGCCGCCTCCCCCGCCTCCCCCGATGGTGGTGGTACTACCGTATCTCTATACTGTATATCTTGATATGCTTTTTGAAGCGTCACAGAAGATGTACTTGTTGCTCTTGATGTCAGGTCCTTACGGAGTTACTGTCCTTCAATTCTCGCCACTACTTGTGAATTGGGCATGCTTGTTTTGACAACTGTTAGTAGAACAAACCAAATTTATGAACTCTTGTACATTCTACACTAATATAGTCAATAAAAGATATGATTGTCACGAAATTTACCAATATTTTCTCCTGCTATTATCGGCAGAGTTTATTTTCCATGTATGCATTGGAGAAAATGGTATTTGGCCTCTGAAGTTGGACATCGTGTTTGGTCATAGGGCATTGATTAAGCATACCATCCTGCACCTGGATGCATGAGATGAACAAGGAAAGCCTGCGTGTTTCATCACTCTCTCTGCATCTGCATGTGCTTTTCATCAGCATCGCATCAGCTGGGTACAATTTACACTATGTCTGAGATGCAGATTTTGCCAATAAAGCGAGGCAAATTAGGACCACAATCTTGATGGCACTGCAGATTCACACCATTTGCAGGCACAAAAGCTTGGAATGCTCCAGGTACAGACCAAAACGCCAAATTACAGGAGAATCACATCTATGCAAGCCGAGTTAGCCACATCTATCTAAGCCGAGTTAGCCACCTCGTAATTCAACTCAACTCCAACATGTTTCATTTTAGAATCTAATCCACACTGAGTTAATTCCCATTCGGAGCCTTAACAAGTTGCAAGCCGCCAGCCTTTTCTCCGCCACTAATTGCTTAATAGCAGTGGGCTGGTACTTTGGCTTAAGAACAGCAGGAAGGGTAGTAACATTGCATGCTTCCCCGTCTCCGGTACAGTGGGAGTTGGTAGACCTATGTTGTTTGTCCTGTAGGTATCTGACCAGCACTTCTGCCATTTCTTATTAAATGGACCAGTGATGTGAAGATGAACAATAAGGAAAGCAGTGTGCATTTAGAAGCTTAGGAAGATGGTCAGTAAAATGGTAAAAGTAGTGTGCATGTACTGAAGCAAGAGGACTGGTAAATGTTTTGAGTAGCATAGGAAATTCATTTATTTGTGTACTGCACCTTATTATTCATGTACCCCGCCTCCTAAAAATGCTTCAATCTGGATAGGACCAAGGGTTGTTCCAGGCACAGCAGATTGTATTGGCTTGTATTTTTGAGCTGCAGCTGCCACCGGATCCTTATATGCCATTGTTCCTACAACAGTAGAATCTCCAACTATTAGTGTCATGAAGAAAATAATGAGCAAATAGTGATAGTTACAAAAAGAACAGAACAAAAATAGACAAGAATGTAAGGGCATACTTAGCAAAGCACTGATAAATGCAGAATCTCCAACATTTGCTGAACCCTGTAAGGATGTATGAAATACATCATACAAAACTATAGCAGCTGAGAAGCAGACATATTACTCATGTTCTATGACTTCAATCAGTCAATGCGCATAATCAGTCAATCCCTCTGAATCACCTACATGGGGCGTAAGAAAATTTTAGACTAGATTGCACTGAAGTGTGGATCTAAGGTAGTTTTGAGCTTTTAATATTGATGATGGTTCAGAATACTTGTTTCTCGTACTCAATCTTTATTGATGTTTCATTTTGTCTTTAGGTGGAGTACAGGTCAACATTGTGTGATACTGCAGAGCTACAGTTCTCTATCGAGGTACATTGGAACTTCTTATATTTTGTACCTTCATATTTAGCTTCTATTTTTCATATTCGATTTCATCAAACAAGCAAGTTTGTCTCTTGAACGTATTGGAAGGTGTAAAAGTAGATGTGAATTTTGGAAAGTAACATTGGTAATAGGATCGCCTACATGGTAATATAACTCAACATAGTTCTCTTGAGAGAGATTAACAACCCTGACCAACGACTGAAATTTACTGTTGTTTCTCACGGACTATTTGTAGGAAAACTTTTGCTGAAGGAAATGTATTTTGTCTACTTGTAATGTTCCTAAGCTTGCCATAGTGATCTTTTTTCTTGTTTCTCTTACCTCTACCAGGTTTGGATTATTGGAGAAAAAGTAGGTGAAGGAATTGGTAGGATAACAAATGTTTACCCAATTTACTCAAAAACTATATAAAGAGGGTGGGTAATAATCTACATACACATAACAATATTGTGAAGGTGTCTGATAACTAAAATTAGGGTTATTTTACAAGTATTAAAAATATTTACAAAACTCAAAATCAATGGAAAATACTTCATAGAAAATTTACCTATAATGAAACCAAAAATACATGAAACTGGGAGAAGTCTGTGCTGGTCGCCACGCCGGCTTCCTTGATACAGTTAGGGGCATATTTGTATGCACGTTCCAACACATTTTACCACCCGCTAATTTTAGAACATGTAGTATGATAAAAATTTAAAATCCGTAGCTCGGTTGGCTGGATGTGTGGGTGTACACCATTAGCACCCAAGTTTTGAGTCCTCGTCGGCTTTATATTTATATTTGCAGCTTTCAGTTTCCTACGGATCCAAATCCAATACAGGAATTGAATTTAAAGTGTGTGCTACGGCCGACAGTGCTTGGTCTTGGTTCAATTCCTGAGGCATCTCTTCTGGTTACTACCCAACCCATTGAGATGTTTCCACCCAGTGAATGCCTATTGCTTAAGAATATGTATACTCTGGTTACGTGAAGAAGTATGACAAGCAGAATAACAAGTGGATCACTCTTGGAAAATTACAAAGAGGATCTCTACAATACATTTTGAGGCATTAAGCCATTTAGTAGTGGCTATACACAGATGTACAAAAGGAAATTCATCATTAACCATATTGATAAAGGCTCTGGGTAAAGGTAATGTTGAAGAACAGAGTATGTACCTTTAGGAAATCTCTGTTGCGTAAGGGTTTGTCAAATGTAGCTATCTTCTACTGATCATATTATTGGCTCGGAGAAAGTCCTCCTTTTGTCCTCAACTCTAGGATTGGGTCCAATTCAGCCCCTTAACCTTTTCAAGGCATCTTTTAGGACCTCAACTTTGGTCATGTCCAAAATATGCCCTCTTTTAGGACCTCAACTTTTAGTGGGTTGTGATGGGGGTGGGGAGATGTAAATGATAATTTAAAACTGTTGCGATTTTAAACATTGGTGATTGCATCTTCCTCAGGTTGGTTTTGCATGTTGTTGGCTGGTTAAATAAAAAAAGGACATGTCAAACCAGAAAGCAGATCGCACTGCTTTACGCGATATAACAAACAACAACACAGGTATGAGCGCTTCCTCGGCTGTGACGGAATTGCTTTCGATATTTTAATAACCTTCTCAGTTTTAAAATCACTTGCAGCACCTGTGGATGAGGCCGAGCGAAAGAGGGAAGAGAGGAATAGAAAAAAACGAGAATACCGAGCAAGGATAAAGGCTGAGGAATCCACCGAGCAAAGAGAAGAAAGGAATAAAAGGCGCCGGGAACAACGAGTATTGAAGAGGACAGAATCATCAACACATACTATAGGACCTGATCATGGTATTGCTTATTTATTATTTAATAATGGTTCCTTTGTTATTTGAACTGTTACTCTTTATTAAGCAATAATAATTATGTCCGGACAATGAAAAATTAATGTTTCATCCTGCTCCATGATTGGTCAACAAGCACCATATGGAACGTGTTCAAGTATTCTCCGAGCATCAAACGATGAGGACAAGGAAAATGTCTGTCCGGATAACAACACGGATTGGCTACATAGAAATTATAATTATGTCCGGAGAAGACAACCGACCTATGATACTTCTTGTGTGCCCAACAACCTGTCAAGCCACACTCTGTTGAATGCAAGTGCGGCAACTCCAGGTGCCATCCTTGTATTTTTTTTTTAATTTGTGCAAGCAAAATAGTAGCATGTTGTACTATATGTATAATAGAATAGATCATCTGACCATGCCAATGTTTTCCACCCAATGGTGACCAGTTAGCAGCTCAAATAGGCAAAGGGCCCTTGCAGAAAGAGAGAGGTACAACAATATGGATGAGCACAACAAGGAAAAAATGTTGCAGAGAAATAGGGACTACAAAAAAAAGATGAGAATACAGTCAGTCGGTGTCTTGGTGAAGGAAACATTGCATATAGGACAGAATGATATAGAATATGATAGTGCCTTGTTTGAACCTATAAACAATCAATCTGATGAAGGTGTGTTCTTTTTCTTTGTTTTTTTATTTTAATAACACAGTCAGTCGGTGTGTTCTATTCCTAATGTTCGAGCAAACATCATGCAGAGGAACATCTGGAGGCACCTCATTCCTTGGATATTGATGATGTTCTTGATGACGATGAGACTAGGCAGTACGTTGGTGAAGGTAACTTTATTTTGTGTGTCATCACAGGTGTTTCGCTTATTAATGTTGTGTAATGACGGCCAGTGCTTGCTTTCATAACAGATGGTGCCTTCGAGTCCTATCGTGTCAGTGTCAATGGTGTTCATTTCAATACCAATGAAGATCCTTATGATTATGTCTACCAAAATGTGCCTGATAGGCACCATGTGTTGAGAAAGGTGCCTAACTGCTTGTACTGTGCAGCAATGAGATTTCAATATGAACCACCTGGATTCTGTTGCAGAAAAGGAAAGATAAAAGTACATGTTCCACAGGTGCCTACTGAATTAAAAAGGTTATTCACAAGTCAGGTAGATAATGATGCAAAATATTTCAGGCAAAATATTCGGTACTTCAACGCTCATTTCTCTTTCACGAGCCTTGGAGTAACCTTGGATCGACGAGTTGCCACCGCGGCAGGGACTGGTATATATACATTTCGTGTGCATGGGGCCTTGTACCATCGCCTGGACCAGTTGGTTCCAGGTTCTAAAGGACCTCGCCACTTGCAACTCTACTTTTATGATACGGAGGATGACAGTTTGGCGCACAGAGTCCAGAGATCGCCTGACCTAGATATCAATCTTATCAGAACTGTGCTGCGAATAATGGAAGGCAACCCATATGTACAGACCTTTAACAGAGTTGGAGCTATTCCAAATCTTGATGACTATGTAATTGAACTCAATACTAATGTCACGCCAGACCAACGAAGGTACACATGTTCAGGGATATGTTTATGTATTGCAAAATATTTTTATTCTACAAATAAATTTGATTTTTTTACTAATAATAAATCAATGATTGATTTTATACATATATTTCTTTGCTGAAAACAAGGTACAATGCACCCACGGCGTCACAAGTGGCGGCTATCTGGTTAGATGGCAATGATCCCCAAAGATGCTTTGATAGGAGTGTGCTTGTGTATGCCAGAGGGGATCGCCCGCGCTATATCAAAGCATATCATGGATGTTATGATCCATTGGCATATCCGATATTTTACCCTAAGGGAGAAACTGGCTGGAATAAATTTATGCCATACAATGATATAGTCACTGATATGGAAGGACACACCTCTGTTGATCCAACAGATGCAACAGATCCGACATATCCAACAGGTACCGAACATGATTTAATTTCAAATGCCTTAATAAAACGCATGGGTACATACTAATATATAATTTCCATTTGAGACAGAGCATGGTGAGAATGACGCGGACGTACAACAAGGTGAATACATGAGTACCATGGTGGAAGAAAGACAATCTGGAAGATTTGTGACAGCAAGAGAGTACTATTGTTTTTTGATGCAAGTTAGAGAGGGGCTTTTTAACATATTGCTATTTGGGGGACGACTTTTCCAACAATGGGCCGTTGACATGTACATAAAGATCGAGTCTATGAGGCTTGATTGGTATTCTAACCCTGATAACCAAAAACTCATACGCGCGGAACTATATCAGGTGAGTTATGCAATGTTGTATTGTTGCAAAATATTGTGTCACAACAATTCAAGCCTAATCAATATACACGTAGGGTTTGGTTGATGTAATTTCTGCTGGAGAGACAAGGGCTTCAGAGGTTGGCAAGAGAATAGTGCTACCTCGTAGTTTCCCTGGTGGCGATCGTGACATGATGCAGCGATTTCTTAATGCAATGGCTATAGTCCAGCGTTTTGGGAAACCAGATTACTTCATCACCATGACTTGCAATCCGTACTGGGAGGAGATTACTCAAAATCTTGAGCCTGGCCAAACACCACAAGATAGGCCAGACCTGGTTTCAAGAGTATACAGGGCCAAGCTGCGGTCCTTAAAAGATTTATTGATCAAGAAAAAGTATTTTGGAGAGGTGGCAGCATATGTCCATGTCACTGAATTCCAGAAGAGGGGACTTCCACATGAACACATCCTACTGATTATGAAGAAAGGCAGTAACTTAACAACCCCAGATGCTTATGACAAAGTCATCTCTGCAGAGCTACCAGACAAGGATAAATACCCTGTGTTGCATAGCCTGGTCATCAAGCATATGCTGCATGGCCCATGTGGGGTCTTGAATAGAAAGTGTGCTTGTATGGTTAATGGAGAATGTCGCTTTCGCTATCCTAGACAGTTTTGTGCAGCAACACAGCAAGGCAAAGATTCATATCCTTTGTATAGGAGGAGGGATGATGGACGGCGTGTGAAAGTAAGAGGTGCCGAGTTGGACAATAGGTGGGTAGTTCCATACAATCCTGGGCTGCTTATGACATACAATTGCCACATAAATGTTGAAGCTTGCTCAAGCATCAAAGCTTGTAAGTACTTGTTTAAGTATGTACACAAAGGCCATGACTGTGCAGCATTCTCTATTGATCCCGCTGGAGTAATCAATGAGATCCGTCAGTACAGGGATGCAAGATACATATCACCCCCGGAAGCTGTACATAGGATTTTCGGCTTCCACCTTTTTGGAGTTTGTCCATCTGTTTTACAGCTCCAGTGTCATCTACCTAATATGCAATCTGTTATTATTGAGGAGACAGAAAATCTCAACGATGTTGTCAAAAAGCCATCTGCAACTATGACGACACTCACAGAATACTTCACATTGAACCGTGCTGATAGTTATGGAAGGAAATTTTTGTATAGAGAGATCCCAGAACACTACCGGTGGATTAGTGGTAAGAAGGCGTGGCATAGAAGAAAGCAGAGGGGACAGGTGGGGCGTATTGTGTATGCACACCCGGCTGAAGGATAAAGATATTTCTTGAGAGTTCTTTTAAATCATGTACGAGGTGCAACCTCATTTGAGAATTTAAGGACAGTTGCTGGAATCACGTACCCTACTTTCAGAGAAGCATGCGAGAAGAGAGGACTCATAGAAAGGGATCAAACTATTGATGACTCATTGAGTGAGGCAACAACTTTTCAGATGCCTGCAGCTCTGCGAAGGTTATTTGCGACTATTCTTGTGTTTTGTGAGGCCACCAACATCCGTGGATTGTGGGACAAGCACAAGGAATCTTTCTCTGAAGATTATAGCCGAAACAATCCTAACACAGCAGTAGTAGAACAAATGGTTCTCAGAGACATTCGGGTAGTAGTTCAGTCAATGGGGAAGGATATCAGGAAATATGATCTACCTGAGCTAAATGATACGGGTAATATTTTCAGCACTAATATTATTCTAAAAAAATATTTTGTTGTAATAGTATATTTGGATGTCAATATAGTGCCTTACTGATAAGATTGACTATAACTCAAAATAAAATCCTAATTTGCTCTTTTAACTATTTTATATTTATTTACTTATTTCATGTTCCCGAAGTTGTGTCAAGCAGATGAATTTAACAATGACATTATGAAAGAGGTTAGGGAGGAACTTGCTGTGCCTGTCGACCAAGAACATTTGGATTTAGATACATCTCTTAACAAGGAACAACGTGAAGGATTTGATGAAATATTAAATTGTGTAATGAATAAGAAGAGCCAAGTGTTTTTCGTGGATGGTCCAGGAGGAACTGGAAAGACATTCCTATATAAGGCACTTCTTGGTAGAGTGCGCTCAGAGGGATTAATTGCCATTGCAACTGCATCTTCTGGTATTGCGGCGTCGATATTGCCTGGAGGACGCACAGCACACTCAAGGTTCAAAATCCCAATTAAGCTTGCTGACAATAGCACATGCAGCTTTACAAAGCAAAGTGGCACTGCAGAGTTACTGCGTATGGCATCCTTAATTATCTGGGATGAAGTAGCGATGACAAAGCGACTAGCAGTTGAGTGTCTTGATAGGTCCCTACAAGATATTATGCATTCTTGTTTGCCATTTGGGGGAAAGGTTATGGTATTTGGTGGAGATTTTAGACAGGTGCTACCTGTGGTACCACGTGGGACAAGAGCACAGGTAACAGATGCTACATTGCAGCGATCTTATTTGTGGGAAAGTATAAGGAAGATACGGTTGTCACATAACATGAGGGCTCAGTCTGACCCATGGTTTGCAGATTACCTCCTTAGAATTGGGAATGGAACTGAAGAGACAATTGGAGATGATTATGTACGCCTTCCAGATGATATTTTGATTGCCTATACAGACAACGAAGAATCAGTAAACAAACTCATTCAAGAAGTCTTCCCATCACTTGACAAAAACGCAAGATCATCAGCTTATATGAGCACACGTGCCATCCTGTCTACCACAAATGAACATGTGGATCAGCTAAATGCATATATGATTGACAAGTTTCCAGGTGAGGAAAAGGTTTATCATAGCTTCGACTCTGTCGATGACGATTCAAGAAATAATTACCCTATTGACTTCCTGAACTCCATCACTCCAAATGGTCTCCCCCCGCATGAGCTCAAAATAAAATCCAACTGCCCTGTAATCCTTCTCCGCAATCTTGATCCTAACAATGGTTTGTGCAATGGAACAAGACTAATGGTTAGAGCATTCCAAGACAATGCAATTGATGCAGAAATAGTTGGTGGGCACCATGCAGGCAAAAGGGTGTTCATACCTAGGATCCCTATGTCTCCATCAGATGATATTTCACTTCCTTTCAAGTTAAAGAGGAAACAATTCCCAATTCGTTTGAGTTTTGCGATGACCATAAATAAAGCTCAGGGGCAAACCATCCCAAATGTTGGGATATATCTTCCAGAGCCAGTGTTCTCACATGGGCAGCTCTATGTTGCCTTGTCAAGGGGTGTGTCCAGGCAAACAACAAGAATTTTGGCTAAACCAAACAAGGAATTAGATCCAACCGGGAAGAGCACCAAGAATATTGTGTATAAAGATGTCCTCGAATGGTGACAAGGTGGTAAGTAATGTCCTAAATGACTATTTCTTAATAAATCAAGATGCAAGTGCTAACCTTATTCGTTCCTTTGCAGTTATTTTACCTCTATCGGTCGGATCTATCGGAAGCTCAATATCCCAAGCACTGATATCTGCAGTTAACTTATTGTACTATATGCAGTGGCTATATTTCTCATTTTTTCATGAGGTAACATTGCAAATAAGTTAGGCAAAGTATTCAGTATGAGCTGCAACTATAACTGCACACAAACGGATTGCAATCTTTGCCATTTCTGCTACTGTCATCTCAGCAGTTGTTGGTGTTATGATTGCTACTGGTAAAACATCTCTATTCCACTTTAAAAGAAGTAGTGCTGTTGATAACAACCTTCAGGCAATTTGCTACACTTGCTACTCACATGAGAAAGCAATTTGCTGTTTTTCGGACTCCATCAGCTCGTAATTTTATTCTTACAGCTATTTGTAACTATATTCGTGTATTCACATTTGTTATAGTTTACTATATTCTCAGATGCTACTTCAGGATCCAGCTCAGGCAAACATCTGTGCTATGTCTGTCAAAATTATCAATTAGGTTAGTACATCTAGCTGATGCATGGAACTGTCAAAATTATTAACGAGTATATGGAATTTAGCTGAAATCAATTAGGTGATCCAACCATAGTTTTTAAAAACCAGATGTACATGTCCGATCCAGTAGATAAAACCAGACTGGACGAGGCTCCAGTTTTTCTGGTTGAACCGCTGATCCAGTCCCGTTTTTTAAACTATGGATCCAACAATCTACTTTGGAATTTAGCTTAAGTAATGATTCAGCTCAGTTAGGAATTCTGTCAAACAGTCTCCTTCAGCTGTTGTGCTCTTTAGTTGAGAAAAGTGACCTGGAAGACACAGATGGACGACATATGTATGCGAAGCTTGTAGATGTAATTCCTACATTAGCGGCTTTCTTACAAGAGCAACATGATGTCCCAAAAAGTCTCTCTCAATATTCAAAGCACAAAATTCTGGTAATTTCAGACTTCAGAGCTCTTCTATTTTTTGCCGCATGAACTTTTTGATTGCATCTATACAATAATAATGAACTAAGCACAGTTCTTTGTTGATTCTGTTTCCTCGATTCACTTTTCATTGATGTAGAAACCGTTCCTGTTAGAACTGTGAACCGGCAATGTTCGTCTGGGCTACAGGCAGTAGCTGGTGTTGTTGCTGCTATAAAGGCTGGTTTCTATGACATAGGTAATTGCAATATGCTTATACTAATATTGCTACATAGCTGCTTCATTTTGAGGTGCTGAATTACAGTTTTTCGTCAAAACAGGGATTGGTGCAGGTCTGGAATCCATGTCATTAAATTCTATTGGTTGGGAAGGGCAAGTAAACCCCAAAGTATGGATTTTTATAAGCACCCTGTATGTTGCTGTAGATACTCTGCTTGTGCCTTAATAACACATTCTTTTTTGCAGGTAAATGAATTCCAGACAGCACAAGATTGTCTTCTGCCGATGGGAATAACATCTGAAAATGTTGCTAATAGATATGTTGTAACCAGACAAGAGCAAGATCAGGCTGCTGTGAGTTCCTAACTTCCTCGGGCATGCATTGTGTTTAATTTTCCCCATTGCTTCCTTTATTTAAAAAGGTTATTAAAGTTTGCCTTTTTAACAGGCTGAGTCTCATAGGAGAGCTGCTGCAGCCACAGCTTCTGGAAAATTCAAGGATGAGATAGTTCCAGTGCCTACAAAGGTAATGGGGATTGTTTTCCCCCCTTTTTATGTTCCGAATTCATGTTACCTGGGAATTAGGAGTTCAAAACATTAGAAAAGATTAATCAACATAAGTTCCTATGATTAATTTTATCGCCCAAGTTTATATAAATACAATCAATGTGCTGAACTCAGAAAATTCACAACCTGCAGCGCATGCAGCTTGTGACAGGAATTGGTCACCAACTTGTAGTCTACACTAATAATACTGCAAGATTACAGGGGACTATGCATTGCAAGAAAGAGTAGATGTGCAAACTGGCATTAAACTGATCTTGAGCTTGTGTTTGTCTGATGGGTTCGACATGTTTCCAACTTTACTGGTCACAGACGGATCATGCATGATAGACAGGAGGATGGGAATACATGGGCATCCTCTTGAGATTCAAGTAAGTTGAATTTTAATCAGTGATGCCTCAATTCCCTACAGAACGATCTTTCCTAAACGATTGTATTAGCTCAATGGTTTAGACTATATGAGTGATATTTCCGATTTGGTGGTCATATAGAAGTTAACTTTGACAGCAATGCTCGAAAGATGCTAAAACCAAAATCCCTTGAATGTGTCCTCAATGTTGAGTGCTCTACAAAACATCCTTGCATTTTTTTCTCTTTTGTAGAAATGAAAGAATATCATTCTATTAGATCACCATTGTTAACGACGACCTGAAGAGAACTTTTGGGGGCATAAAATTTGCAGGTGTCTTGTTAAGTATTATCACCAACTTTGAGATTGAACCTCAATGAGTGGTAAGCACTAAGCACTAAACACTAGGGTCTGCATAAATTCACTTAGTGGTTTGTGCACAAATGGTGACTACTGTAAATTTGACTAGATTACAAGTCATGGTACTGTCTTCACGTAAATAAATGTCTTGCAAGAGCTGGTGGAGATGTTAAAGATGCCATCAGATGCTTAGTTGATGAAGATTGCAATTGTTGACTTAATAATCCCTCCATTTCACTGGAGGATCACCAACATGCATTGCAGGAGCTTTTAGTTCTTGTTGAGCCCATTGACTATTCTAATGGTAAACATGGTGATTATTTTTTATATTTGTGACTTTTGTCCATTGAAAGAATATGTGATTTACTTTACAAATATTTAGGCTTTTAGCTATCTCCTTTTGTAATCAATGCATGTTAAGATGCTCCATGTACCTATTGCTTGCTTATTTATCCCAGAAATTAAAACTGCACTTTGAACTCTCCAATTTCCATTCATGGGAAGTCAGCAGTGTATTTCTGTGGTATTTATTTGAAACAAGGATTATCCTATTTTTACACTTTCTTACACCAGTGGCCACATGATTTTCTTGCATTCATTTTCAGACCTTGACAAACCTGGAGGCCTTCTTCCAGTGATTCAAGAACTTAGCAATGCAGATGAAAGGATAAGGACAATTTCTGCATGGGTGCTGGGCAAAGCCAGTCAGAATAACGCCCTTGTCCAAAGCCAGGTAATTTCCTTGAAGTTCACGCGCTTAATAAAAAGTAATGTCCTTGAACTTAAGAAGATTTTTCCAAGTGTTCTCGCCCAGATCATGGTGATTGTTCTCTATTTTGGAACTTCCCTTACTCAAGAATCCATTTGCTATTCCTGCAATGTATCATTCCATGGTCTATCAATTTTTACACAAACTGTTTTGTGCTTTGCTAGATCCTTGGTTATGGAGCTCTGGCAAGATTAGTGAACATGGGCTCTTCCAGTTCTGCAGAGGAAGCTGCAAAGGGACTGTATGTTATATCTGCTTTGATTAGGAACAATGAAAATGGTCAGGAATTGTTTGTTTCGGAAAATGGGAATACAATGTCACTGGTAGCACAATTGGGAATGAGGACTATCCTGATTATTTATGTAGTTCCTGTCAGTGTCCTTCATAAATGCAAAAGTTCTCTTTGAGGAATTTTGTCTTTCATGTGCTTTTAGGCTGATTACAAGTGAAGTGGAAATTTGTATGGCGCACATGGATGTGTAGTGGAACTGATGTGTTATATCCAGAATAAACCTGTTAATGTGATATGTAATCTTGGGTCACTAACAAATATCTGTCGGAATCTTGTCAGTTATTGTACTAAATAGTCAAGTTCTGCTCTGATGCCGATAAATGCTCCTCTGGGTGTTCTGCTGCTCTTGCGTTCAGCAATTCCAGTCAGTACCGGTCATCGATCCGCCAACAAGCGAGCGTTAAAACGTACTGCTGTATTTGCGAAAATTGTGTCATAGTTGCATTGTAGATGGGCAAATTACGCCTTTTTTGTGTTATTTGTCGTTGTGGTTCTATAAAGGATTCAAGGATTCAAGAGTATCATTTTTTTTAGAGAAAAGAGCACCAGGCCCCTAAGTCTTATATTCTTAGTATAGTGTATTGCAACCTTGTGGTGTTTGGATTGAGAACCGATATTTTGCATGCTGTCTTGCTGGGTGAAACTCTTATGGACCTTGGAAATCTGCATGAACATACTTTCCATGGGTTATTCTCAAATTTCATATTCAGTGTTTAGATAACGTTTTTGGTGAGATCAAGTTGATGACTACTGCTTGACTTTGAGAACAGAAGTATTTCCACCACCAGAAAAGTTGCTATCTGAATCTGATGGGATTGTGATTTTTCTTTACATCAATAAACATATAAAACATGGAAATTATGTTGAATTAATAACCCAATATTTTTCCTTTGATGAATGTAACCAACATACTGTATGTTACATGCGACTAAAGCTGTTTACTTGGTTTTCTTTTGCAGCTATGATTATTCAGGATATGGGGCCTCTACAGGAAAAGTTAGGATCTGAACTCTTAAGTAATTTTAATAGCTTAAAATTGATTCTCTTGTTGCTTAAATCTGCAGTTAAGTTGTCTTTTGGATATAGATTGTCAGGTCGTATTCACACATAAACTTTCTGATTTTGCGATCATGACGTCTCCTGTATATGATTGTGCCACATTTTCAGCAATGACTTAGGCGACAACTATTAGATTGGACTTTCCCTATCCTTTTTGTGATAAACTTTTTGTGATAAACTTCATGTTTTTGTGATAAATCATACTGTCACTAAACTCGTCTAAAGTTAAACCCATCTTTAAAAAAAGCTCGCGATTAATCTTCTCCTGGCACCGTTGAATCGATCGCAAGCGAGAGGCAGCGACGCACGGATAACCGTCGGATCGCAGAGCTCAAACGGTGCGGATCGAGCGTAGCTCTTCCCGCAGCCCGCTTCACCCGCCTCTCGAACGCGTCGTAGGGTTCTTTTCCCCTCGCCTCGCTTCTCACTCCGGCCTTCTCCCCCAGCTACCGCGACGGCGGCCACCATGAGAGCCCTCCTCTCCCTTTCCAAGCTCGCCCGCCGCCTCCCCCCTCCCTCGCCGCCGTCCAAGCCCCGCCTCCCACCCTCCTTCGGCACCTCCACGTCGACTCCCCCCCGCCTCCTCCTCAAGCCCCGCCGCCCGTCGCCTCCCGGATCCTCCAATCTGACCTGAGCCCGAGCCCTACCACGGAGGCGGAGCCGGCCCAGACCGCTTCCGACCCCGTCCTCGATGAGTTCCTTGCCCGCTTCGTCACCGCGCTCCGCTCACTCCTCGCCGCTGCCTTCCCCACCCACGCCCGCCCCTGATTGTTCCAATCTCACCCGTATCTCTCTCTATCTCTCTCTCCTTCACATATTCTGCATGGAATCTCTCTCTATCTCTCTCTCCTTCCCGTATTTTGCATGGAAACTCTCTCTATCTCTTCTCTCTTTCTCATCTCTAACTCTATCTCTCTCCTTCACGTATTGTGCATGGAAACTTCACGTATTTTGCCGTGAGCGACCGACGAGTCCAGGCATCCACGCCGTCCAGCCGAAGGAAAATTGGAGCCTCCGTCGGCACGCTAGGACGCGCTCCCCTGCTACACCTACCGCAAGTCTGAGCCCTTCCGCGTCGGCCTCTGGAACTGGTCCGTACTGCCGAGCCCCTCCCCTCTCCCTTCTCTCATTCTCTGCACAATTTGTTCCTTGTGTGCTTTTTTGATCGCCATGTCGAGGAGGGTGCAAAAGGTTGAGTATTTAGGAGTTTTTAGCGTACCCTGTGCTGCCCTGTAATTTAGTTTAAATCGTCTTGAATTGAATTTGACATGAAGTTTGATTCTTTGTTGCGATAATTTGACATGGAATCGCCTATGTACGTTAATCTTGGGTTTTTGTATACTGATGAGTTTGGCCTTGGGAGCGTGTAGTGCAGTCTCCGGGGCGGCATTCACACAAAGAGCTACAAATTGAAGATGATTTTCCCTTTCACTAAAACACATCATGTTCCAAATCCTATACTTCAAAGTAACACCAGTTAACTCTCTGTTTACTGCATAGACATAACTTATATTTAATTAGTAATTAATTGTTTTTCAGATTTGTAGCTTCAGTCAGAATATAAAGATGCAGCAAGTAATTTGCTGCATGTGTGAAACTTATTTCACTGTCTCTTATGAAGTGTCCATCTCAGTTTGCCAAATAGTTTCCTTGGCTACCACAAACATATCCACTTTGCCTGCTGTGTCCCTCCATATCTCAGGTCCTGATGTTTTTAGAAAATGACCATGAAGTATGATGCCCAGGAACAAAAAAAATCACAATGGGTCAGAAAAACAAATAGTTGTAAATTGTAAAGCATGAAAATTCAGCTTCTCCAACATAGGTACCAGTCCATTTGAAGTGTGCCTCCGGATTTGCTGGATTGGTTATTTGATTCAAACAGTACCAGGGCAGTAGCTAATAAGATCCAAGATTGCTGGTTTGAAGTACCAGGGCAGTAGCTGATAAGATCCAAGATTCGACAAGCTATGTTTGAAGTAGCTATGTTTTTGAAGTAGCTAATAAGATCCTGTTCCTTTTCTTTCCTAACGCTCAAGATTGCTCTTCTTTCTTTGGGAATGCATGCAAAAGTCTTGTGCAATGTATGAGCCTTTGTGTGAGAGGAATATGTGCTGTTGGTTGGGGCCAGCAAGTTGACGTCAAATATGGCAGTTTGGACCTTCCCTCCGTTTGCCTCTTAATTTTCCAATGTCTATTACATATGTTGCCAACTGATGGGTGCATCATGCACACAGAGTCATCAACAATTTGTACTGCTAGATTTTTGCTCCTATGGTGTGGACTCTACGGAGTTGTCTTACAAAAGTAACTAGGAAGATATATTTTACAAACAAAGTGAGAACATGAGCTTGATAATTTTGGGATTCGCTGTTTAATAATATATGATATATGTTGAACTTGGAATGATGTTTGAGTTTTTTGGTCGTTTATCGGTACAATGAGCCATAGCCGCATAGCGGATCCTGTCCTGATTTTCTTCCATGAAAGCTTCTTCTTTCATGTTGGTTTTGTTGTTCTAAACTTTGAAAACGAGCTCTGCAGCAGTATATGTGTGATTGTCTGTGTTGTGAATCTTAGGTCTAACAAAGTTATGTCATCTAAGAGCTCTATAAGCTTTATTAATATAGCAGATAGCAGTAACCTTGAATGATGGTATTTCCATTTTACGTGATCCTGCAACGTGATCCACCATTCTCAAGAAGTGTAGATGCAACAAAAACAGAAGACTGACCAAATTTCTTTTCTAACTTCTGTTGATTTACAATACCAGCCTTTTCGTTTTCAGCTCCTACCAAAAATATTGCAAGGTTAGATATGTTCTTACAATGAAGATGGAGCTGTTTCTTGAATAACAATGAGTTGTTCTTTGGAAGCTCAATGGTACCTGCAGCACCTTCTTCAATTTCACCAAGAGCATAAGCAGGCGATTGATTTTCTGCTCTCTTGAAAAATGATCTTTTCTTCTTCTCTGTTTTAGGTTTCGTAGCCTTCTTCTTGCTCTTCCTGTCACCAAAGCAGCAACAGCAAAAGCACCACTTGGGCCAGCAGTTGCAAGTCCTTGATGGCTGCTTCTTTGTTTTGGGGGGATCATAACCATACAATGCCTGTCTTCTAAAGACACATCCAGTACCAACATAGATGGGGCCTTGGATACCATCCAAACCTTTCATGTTGATCTGTAAGAAGCAAATATTAGGGACATTGCAACTTAGTCAAATGATTTGTCTATGTGAGAACATCTCAGAAATATGGATACAAAATCTTACATCAAAAAAGACGACATTCCTGTTGGCATATCGATCATGACGATCAATCCCATCAAATCTTTGAGGAGAAACTGCACATAGCAAACTTTCTTTCCTACCAAAGGGTCCATCATAAAACACATCGCTTCCTTTATAGCCTTGTTGTTAATGTAATGATCACAATCCAAGTTCAGCAAATATGGAGCATTAGTCAGTACAGCGGAGACTCCAACCTGTGAAACAGCCAAACAAAAAAAATTAAAAATCCATTATATGTTACTACAAGTTACAAGACTGACAGAAAAAGCATCAAACGCATTTCTTTACCAAAGCATTCATAGCACCAGCCTTCTTATGATGGTTATAGCCTGGCCTTTTTTCTCTTGAAACATAAACCAATCGAGGCAGCTCATTTCCTTCCACATCATGGCCACCACTCCGGCAAGGAAGACCTATTTGTAGCAAAATTTTGACGAAGAACAGTAGCAAAATTTTTTTACATGACCTGATTCATTTCACAAGCTGCTTCACTATTTCACTCTCTTTTCACTGATATTATATATATTGCAGATCAAGATGGATGTAGCAGAAGGGCCGATCGAATACGATGCCGGACAAATAGTTGACCTAGAACAAGACGACTACATGAAGCGTGCTGACGAGGATGTGAAGTCGATAGTCTTGAACACACAGATGAAGGCATCATCCCGTCATAATAAACCTAAGAAGTCAAACAATGCAAAAGTCCTGCCTCAAGGTATTTACGCTCTTCAATTGTATCTTCTTTACTTATTTGGGAATTAATTAATAATAAAAATAATTTCTCTGTAGATTATGAGTGTACAAAAGAAGATGCTGATATAATTGAATACATGAAAGCAACACCAGAAAAAAGGGTACTCGTCAACATCGATAATAATTGGGTAAACAGAGATGACATGGATTGTCTTTTCCGTGACGGTGAGCAAGTGAATGGCGCTGTAAGTATTGTTTAAGACTGTCTTTTGCATTGATTGATGTATACCAAATATCTGGGTTCAATTCTTTACTGTCAAATTAAAAATTTGCAGGTCCTAAGTGCTTATATTCATTGTATCCGGCATGAAGAACACCTACAGCATAGAGAAGGTGGAGATGTTTATTTAGAAAATACATTTATTTCCAGCTTGCTAAAACGTGACGGAGATCCTAAGGTGGCATTGAACTCTAAAGATGACGTAGATTATACAAGGGTCGAAAAGTATTTACACGCTGATATGGTAAACTTGTCGATACCATAATTATTATATATATAATATCATGCAGATGTTAATTTGTTAATTTAAAGATAGAAGAAAAATACAAGATAAAACTCTGTTACTGCAGGTGTTCCTTCCAATTAATATTGAGAAGTTTCACTGGTACCTAGCGGTTGTGAATGCCAAAAAATGTGAGATACATATCTTGGATTCTTTCGGACGAGAACTATCGGACCGTCGAGATCTCAAAACTACGGTAGGTACTAATGATTAATATATAGTTTCATATTGTATTTTAATTCTAATATTCCTTTCTAAATATTGGTGTTTCGGTCACAACAGTTAAGAGGACTGGAAAGAGTAATAAAACTTGCAGCAGAGGATACACAGCTGTACCGAGATAAATGGGCGGATATTAAAGTGGCATCTTGGCCAATTATAGATAAGATCACTGAGAGAATGCAAACAGATGGGTAAAAGATCATCTGACTTGTTGTGTATGCCATTGCCTGACTTGCCACGGTATCTATATTACTCACGTTAGTTTTTTTTTCACTTTTGCACAGGGTAAGTTGTGGTTTATGGATGATCAACTATATGGAGTATTGGACTGGAATTACTCTATCTGACCATGTGACCCAGGTAATTCATAGGGAGATTTCTAAACATAGTCACTTTTTTTTGTCAAATAATCGGTTAATAGATCAGCACTTGCTCATATTTTCAGGATGATATAAGTAAGTTTAGGTTCAAGCTCCCTGCAATCTTGTGGAACTCCACATTAAACACAGCGAGAGGGTACCAGGATGATGAACAAGATAAAGAGGTCAGCGATCATCCAGATGATGTCATAATGATCGATAATCCGGGTGAGGTCACTCAACTGTCAAAAATTGTTGCTGGTCCTCAACCATCTGCCAAAATATTCACTGACAGAAATGAACTATTGTATTGGTTGAGCACATACATCTGGTCGATAGACGATGAAGAGTGTTTAGAGTAAGTATTTTTTGCTAATTAATTGCATATACTAATATACTAAGATGTGATCAACTAATTCGTTCCTGGTCCTTGTTTTTTTTTGTAGCAAAGAATGGGTTCGAAGCACCAGACCATATCCAATTTCTTTAAGTCTCAGAACACTTAGAGATATTTTAGATGCAAATAAACCCATTGATTGTGATTGCTTCAACATGGGTGTTCGGACGGTTGCGTGCAACGAAGCCTTGTTGTGGTTAGATGACAAATTCCACTACATGGACCTCCAGTTCTGTGTAAGTTGATATAATTGTTCCCTTGTTGTGTGTGTGTATATATATATATATAAACAAATAATTCTAAATTTTGCAAAATGAACAGTCCATATCTCAGTTTGGACGAGATCCGCGGCGGTGTGACAAGCTAGACTGCAAAAAACTCGCAAAATTGCTTGAATGCTGGCCTGACATGGAGTACGATATTTCACATTGCAGCAGTGTAAGATATGTTCTATATCCTCCTTTAAAAACTTGTGTTTTATCATTTGTCACTTATAGACTCAGTGTTTGTTTATAGGTTCTACTGCCATACCGTCAAATGGAGCACTACACATTATACATACTAGACATGGGTACCAGAACTGTGTCCATTATGGATCCTCATCCTAAAAATAGAATGTTTAAGGGTTCTGATACATGCATGCCATATATACACAAATTACATAACATTGCCAATAATTTCAAACTCGCCATGGAATTGGCACATCCTGCGTGGAAAGACGATATTTTTTACTGGGGTCGTAAATTCCCAACATGGGTTCCAAAAACTACGGACTGGTAATAACTTATAATATGTTTCATCTTTATTATCAAATATCATTTGATTTATCTATAACAATTAAACACGTGCTTTTCTCCAGCAACCTGTCAGGCTTCCTTGTATACAGTTTCATTGCGACGTGGAATGGCATAAGATTACCAGTCATCAACACTGTGAGCATATAATATTCTCTATGTATATTTTGTAGACTACATAGCAAATTAATAAATTAACTTGTTATCTGCCATGCACAGCGATCACATTCACTGAGGACGAATTTCTTGGTGGACATTTTGAAGAGCAGTGAAAATGAATGTAAAGACATTATCCCTGGAGAACTCCAAGACCTACTTAAGCAAATCAGAAATTAGATGGTTCAGGCGAGACATGCCTTATTATTGTCTTGTTATGCATTATAATTGGCCTAGGCTTGTAATTTCATGAGCTGAACTTGCTGGTGATATAAATGAGTGTTTTCCAGATTATATACATGGTGATATACAATTGCGTGAAACTTAAACTATGAAAAAAAATATCGTCATTTGGTTGTTTTCATGTGCATCCCTGAAATGCCGCCGTGGCGTTAGCACGGGCACTATACTAGTATATATATATTATATGATCAGTCATTTCCATAGCGGACGTACCTTAGTACTCCCTCCGTCACAAATACGTGTTATTTTGGAGGTTGTCTTTAGAACGGAACTTTGGCTACTAATTTATATTGTAATATATTTATAAGACCTAATAGAATTATAATATTATGAAAAATATTTCTCGAGATAAATTTATAAATATAATTTTTATATATCTAATAAACATTTAATAGATATCAATAGTTAAAGTTTCAAAATTTTAACTGCGCGCATTCCAAAATAGTGTATATTTGTGATCGGAGAGCATATGTTTTCCATGTTATAATTCCAATTCGATCACTATACGTGTAGTCAAGTAACTAGTAGTAGCGCAATATCAAACACTTAATCATCCAATAGTGAGTAGTACTTAATGTGCAGCTCCCGAGACGTCAGGGTGAGGCTCCCCGGCCCAACGTTCGACTTGGCCGACCAAGCGTGCGGGACGCCATCGAAGGCCTAGCCAATTACCACCAAACGCGAAGCGACGATGTGAAGGAATGGCTGCGCACGCTAGTCGTCAACTTCATCGAGTCCATCAGATTCAACAGCATCGCCGACCGTGTCGCCGTCCAGATGGCCAATCCATCGCCGGATAGGGACTCAGATGGCGTCCGGCTCTCCCTCGAGATGATGAACCTGATAAAGAACTGGCGCAGCCTCTCCGACGCCTTGCTGTACGCCGCCAACGACACCGTGCAGGACCCCGTCCGAGACGATCGTTTCCGTAACTTCGGGGCCGCTGGCATACACAACGCGTTCGAAGCCGCGGCGGCGCTTGGGATGGTGCTTGTTGGAGGAGGGTCTCCGAGCTATCTTAATCCATGATGACCTTAGAGCAACCTCAGGTGAGGTCTGGGGTCTTGGGCCAACCCTGAACAGCCATGTAAGATTGATTTTAGACGGGTCCAAGGTTAATCCCGGACAAAATACACAAAATCGATCTCAGAGGAGTCCGGGGTAATCTCGGACAAGGTACACAATGCTAACCTCATGCTGAAAATGTTATAATTACTGGATATGGACACAGATTAGGTCAGTTTTTGAGGGTTTTAAGAATCACGCAAGTATTTTTGCTCAGTGTATAATGGCATGCTCCTTTTCTTGGTTCCTGAAATGCTGCAGCACGGAGGTTGGCCCCGAAGCAACCAGTCCAGTACCATGACCCCTATAGTCCTTGATGACGCACTGATGAGTGATGACCGGTGCCCTTGGACTTGGACCGCCACCGGGTCTCGCTTCCTTTTCCACGGGCCGCGTGCGTACGTCTCATTCATGGCATGGGCATCGGCGCCGCGCGGTGCCCTACTCCCGGTGGAATCTGCCGGTGCCGGTCCGGTTCCGTAAGATCCGCGCGCGCGCCGCGGTGCACGACGGCACGTCGCGTTTTTAGCCAAGTCGCCGACGACTCTGCGGGGTACCGCGCGCGGATGGATTCGGACGAAAACCGTGTGTTTTCACCGAGAAACCCAGTGGAAAGCCGCAGCGCAAGCACGTACGCGGGGGGACGCAGCTGTACACTGCAAGAAGATGTGCGTGCCTCGGTTGCTTTCGGAGCGGCTGGTACATGAGCCGAATTGCTAGAGTCCAACAGAGGCAGAGAAGTGGAGTGGTGCAACGCTGGCGAAGGATGCGTGAGGTTGGAGTTGCGAGTTGTTCGCCGTTGGTCGGAGCCGGAGTTGCGGACTGCGTGCGTGGAACGTGATGGGCTCGTTTTCGCCGAGTACGGGCTCGGCCCAGCTTTGACACCAGAATCGTTTGCTATTGCTGCTTTCCCCCCCTTTCTGTCGTCGTCGTTCGTATATAGGTACTCTCTAACCGTAAAGGCGGCACAAATTTGTTACTCCGGTAGGCATTTTCGCTGTGATGCGTGTGCGTTTAAATGCTTGTGCTAGTGTGTTGATAAGTGGACGTTGTTGCTGAGTTTGAAGGTGTTTGTTCAGCTTCTCACAAAAGCACCAAAAGTAGAGTCCTCGGAGTAGTTTAAGGGCCTGTTTGGGAGAGCTTCACCATTGAAAATGTGGATCTGGAGCAGCAGCAGCTCCACTGTGAATCTGAGATCCCACCATGGAGTATTTGGCTTGTACAGCAGCTCTATATCCACAAAATTGAGGTTTTGGTGGGAATAGCTACTTTTGATGGGATGGGGTGTGTAACCAGTGGCATTGGTGGGTAATTGCCACCCAACTCCACGGTGGAGCACCCCTTGAGAAGCTCCATGAAATCCATAGATCTGGCCCTCAGATCCAGGATTTTGGTGGATCCAGATTTCGCGGAGCTGGAGTGTTTGGGTAAAATTTCGTGGAGTGGAGCTGTTTTTCGTGGATCTGGAGCTGGTGGAGCTCTCCCAAACAGGCCCTAAAATGGCAGGGCGCAATTCTAATCTTCTCGAAAAGAGGAATCGAAGCCGAGCCCTCCAGATAAGGTCTCTGTAGTTGATTTCGGTCGTGGTTATAATCACGGAGGTTATCGAAAAACATTTGGCCAACTCCAATTCCCAATTGGATAATCTGTGTAGCGTATAGGCCCCTCCTTTTCATAAAAAATGAAACGGATGTTTACGGTAGTGCTTTTCTAAGAGAAAGGTTGTCGGTATCGCGACACCTATCGTAGTATCATACGATCCTATCAGAAGTAGATACAAATCGCAATATAGATCGGAATCAGTTAGTATCACAGTGGGATCACGATCCTACTTGTAAAATCGTTAGGATCGGGTATAATCATAGTGGGATCATGATCTTAATAATAAACTATATTAGCATATAAAATTTGATATTACCTATTGCTAGTTTAAGTTGCACTAATTTAATTTGCTTTGTTTTGTTGTTTACATGTTATTCTAAGATAAAAAAAAAGTATTATCTTTTACATTTTGCATTTTTAGATTATTACTTTATTAAAAATAATTAAATAGGTTTCAAAAATCAACCTTAATTCAATATAACATGAATAAGTGTACTTAAATTACAAAATTAAATTAAAAAATCTACTATAGACTTGCATATTTAGAAATATAATTCAATATATATATAAAATATATATGTTTTTAAAAATTTGATAGTATTGTGATTCTATGATTCGATCCTACGATCCGATTCCGTTAGACAAAAAAACAATCCTATTTGGTATTGCGATCGTGACAACCTTGTTTAAGAGTACAAGGTGGATGTAGACACTTAACACACTATGTTCACAACCTCTAACCCACACAACCACGTACACATATGTGTACATCTTTTACACACGCTAGAAATTTACTGGTGCCTCTGTAGTGCCATTGCAAGACAGAGTCAGTTGTCCAAAAAGAAAAGCGGCAAGGAGTTGTGAGCTGAAAAGGTTTGTGGCACAATAACGCACTACACCAGCGAAAATTTCCTGACAAGGAAACGCTCCACAAGTGTAATTAGGAGCTTGCCCTCCTGCCCCGTTATTATTCTCAGCCGGCGGCTCTTGAGGAAGAGCCGGCTGGAAAAAAGCACGGTAATTCGGAGCAGTAAGGCGACGATGTGGCTGCGAGGGCCCTGGCGCCTCAGGGTCCACTGGGGGGTGTGAGGGTCCTGGCTGATCAGGATCAACTATAGGATAGAATGGGCCTGGAATATCTAGTGCAAACGGATCAAAAGGTTCAAGGAACATATCTAGTGGCGGAATGAAACCTGGTCCTCCAGGAACAGCCGGCGACTCTCCACAAGCTGACAGTTCACCCACCTCTACCAGATTCCTTCTGTTCAGCTCTTGCCTCAACTCCTGGTGCTCTTGCCTCAGCTCTCGGAGTTCTTCTCGAGCCTATCCCAGCTGATTACGCAACTGGTACAATTCTTGGGTGGCTCGCGCATACATTACTTCTTGGTGGATAATGTACTTGGATGCAACCTTCAAGCGTACATCGTCCTGCTCCTGGGGCTGAGGATTCACAAAGGCTCCATCCCGGGGATCCTTCCGAGGCACTTGATCAAATGCTGATTCATCAAATTCAAGATTATAGTAATGCCTGAGATGACGCACGGCATTCCTTGCAGCGTCCTGAATGGCGTCCCACTCGTCAATTCTTCTACCAATAAACTGCCTCTCCCTGTCTGGACGAACAGGGAGCGGGGTAAGGTTTACCCATGCCTTCCAAGAGATGCTTCCGTCTTGCCCGGGTCGTGATACTGAATGGAACACGGGTCGATGCCAGTTAGTGGCCCCCAGATATTGCTGCATCACCCATAACAGGTATGGCCATCCCACCAGTTGGTCTGGATCAGAGTGGATAAAATGCACCATCTGTTGACAATAAAAATTTTGATATTAGATAAAATCCAATATAAAACATTTGCAAGTGCAAAAACTTAAGCCATAATTAAGCTAAGACAGGAAAGGTAGCATTAACAAAAGTAATTGCAGCAGTATTGCTTATATTTTATGTAAAGTTTTTTTACCATTTTAAATTAGGTTTTGCTATAAAACAGCTCTCCTAGTTTCCCTTAAGGTTCAACCTACAGTCAAGCAAGCCTGCTCTGATACCATTCTGTAACGCCCCTATTTCTGGGGACGGTACGGAACATCGTAACCGTACAGAGTGAACAGTTACGACGTTCGTAGTTACAAATGATTATCACCACAGCACAAGCTTACAATAAAAGATCCAACTTTATTACAATATAGTGACAACATTGTCTAGCACAGCAGGGCGCATAAGCCCACATACCACAATACATTACAAAGGATCAACGGCCTGAACGTAAGCTAAAACTTAAGACCAATCTTCATCGGAGTAGATTGGTTCCTCCGGAGCTTCATCCTCAGCGGGGTCTTCTTGATAATACTGACCTTCTGTTAATGTTGTTTAGCAAGTAATGAGTACCACCGTACCCAGCAAGTTACAGGGGTAATCCCTCATTTACTATATGCAAGGACATTCAAAGGATGGGAGTATATTTGTTTTATTACATTGGTGGATGCAGTTTTATTTGCAAACAAATAAAATTTAAAACAGTTGCTTCTAAATATCAGGGGTTTATTAACAAGGTTTATCATTAACCACATTAAAATCATCACAATCCTACTTATGCCTTGTTGCTAGATTCACCCAATTAACACAGCTTCATTAATCGGAAGCACGGCGTATTCGAATACCATTTATTTCACTCTGCAGAGTTGCTCAACTTTACCCACACGATCCCTTAACTCCCGTGACAGAGTTAAGAAAGCCAAGTCGTTTCACTGCTCAATTCTTTATATAGGCTCTACCCGGTAGCATCACTCAGTCACGGCCAAACAAAAACAAAACTTCTCTAAGCCGTTTTAAGTGTCTACTACCGTTATTAGGTACCCCACGGCATACCTAACTCCCCGGCATCCTGACATCTCATCCTGTAGAGTTTCAATCGAATTGAGCAGCTACTAAACCAGTGTTGACAAGTCAACTCCTGTGGTTTGAGCTATCACTATGTCTGTTACTTGGCACAAGGTTCTAGTCCTTATATTTTTCATCTGAGGCACTCAACCACAGCTTCCACCGTGCTCAACAGCACACACCACCACCAACTCATACCAGCCTCCAACCCCGGGTAAAGTAGTGGGCGAAGTCCGCCGCACGGAGCCCCACAATTCCTCTACCCGAAGTCCAATCTCTAGAGTCAAGGGGTGGGCGAAATCCGTCGCACGGAGCCCCACAACCACTTCACCCTAAGTTCAATACATTTTAGTAGTGTAAAATGTTGTATGAGATGACGTTTATATACATTTGTGAAATATTTAAATTCTTACTAAGGTTGTCAAGGTGAATATGGCCATCAAATAAGGCAGGGCATTTTGCAGTGGTAGGATGTAACTAATTAGCATGTCATTCTAACATTTATTTTAAGCAAATATCATTTCACAAATAACATTAATGAAAGTACTGTATTTAACTACTTTAAATATCATGGGATTCAAAATGATCAAAAACATGTAACTTGCCTTGCTGATCTGGGATTTCCACTAGATCGTAGATCTGGGCTACTGGCTCTTGATCAGGGACGGATACTTCAACAACTTCGGAAGCTAGCGCAAACACATAAAATAACAACATAAGTCACACATAAAATAACAACACAAATCTAACTTGATTCTAATCAAGTTAGAAAAATAATCTAAATAAATAGAAATACAAACTGCACAAAACATCACGTGAACATGTAAGAGACATTAGAATGTGATTTTCTTTGACAAAAGGATAAGTTTGGATTTTTGGTAATTGGATTTAGAAAACTAACTTTGGACAAAGAGGGAGAAATTTAAATTTATAAAACTGGAATTTGGTGGAATGGAAGGTATATTCGGACTCAGGAGATGAAATGGGTCAAAATGATGTATTTTTTTGGTATTTTGGTATTTTTGGATTTTTCTAGAATTTTTGCGGCTTTTTCTGGATTTTTCGGGATTTTCCTAAAGCAATATAAATAGTGCTTGGCTCGGCCCGAACAAACAGTGCAGCCCGGCCGAGCTTTCCCACGCAGCAAACCAGCCCATTGGCCCGGCTTCGCGCTCGGCCAAGCAGGCCGCAGCCCATGTGCACGCGGGCGAAGCCCCACGCACACACGCGCATGCCCGACCGATGGTCGACGCGCGCCTGGCGCCAACGGCCAGATCTTGCGAGCGTGAACGCCCGGATGGAGGCGGGGCGCATGCGTTGGCGGCTGAGATTCAAACCCGAACGAACGGCCGGATGGAACGAGATCGACGACGGAGCGTCATCGTCTTCCTCCCGACCCCCGGCTCTGGCGGCAAAACAGAGAGAAACGACGGCGGTGGGGTGGCGGCTACAAAGCTCTAGAGGACAATTGGTTTCGCCAGTGTGTGCGCATATGGCTTAGGGTTCCATTTTGGTGGCTTTGGGGAGCTGGGAATGGACGGCCATGACTGGTGGTGACCGAGAAGAGCAAGATCCCCACGGCAGTGACAAGAAGCTCCGGTGAGGATCAAGTCCAATCGGCTGCACTTTAACCATCTAGGGAACCTAGAGAACACATTAGAAGTAGTGGTGAAGCTTGGGAATAGCCCCAGTACTCTAGCCACGATGAAGCCGATGTACCTGACGGCGACCTTCGATGCTAGCTTGCTAGGCCAATGCTCCTGTGCAATTGAACATACCATGGTGGTTAGCATATACTGAGGATCATGGCGTTGCAAGGAATCGAGAAATAGTGGATGAATTCACAGGATTGCATCTAGGGTTAACCGGGCTCAGGGGTGTCGATTACCGGCAGCTCAGTCGATGTCCAAGTAATCGGCTGCTCTGGGAGACGCACGGGGACGCTAGAAGAAGTTCTGTGGGGTTCATACGCTTATATAGCGAGTGTAGGACGGTGGCAACAGTGGGGGTGTCCTCGGCTGCGTTCTTCTTACGCGGATGGAGGGGGAATGCACCAGAGCTTCTTCGGGATATGCTAATGAAAGGTGGCGAGTCTCCACTACCCGCTTGCACGGACGCTTGACCCTGTGAGAGGCAGGAATAGTAAGGTAGGGCATGGGCGTGGCTATGGCGGAAGAATAGGCACGAGGAGGTGGCGCGCCAGGGGGAAGGAACGGAACGGCGTTACGGCTGACGGGTGGGTCCGCTTTGCAGAGATGACGCAAGGTGAGAGCGCCGCAATCCAACGCGAGGGGACGACGACGCGTGCGGCAGTGGCTTCGGGAAGAAGAGGGAGTGGCGCTGCGCACGGGCGACGCCAGAGAGAAGCGATGGCGCCAGGGAGAGGAAGACGCCAAAGGGAGGAGAAGGCGCAATTGCCAAAAGAGGAAAGCGTAAATTCAATTCAAATTACCAAATTGGGAAAGTATTTGAATTCAAATACTAATTACAAAGAGTTTCAAAAATTTTGAATTTTCAGGGTCGTTTCAACAAGTGCCGTGATAAATCACCAACTCTGTTTGTACTCATACACCTACAAGAAACTCACCAACGACAACAAATAGGAGACAATGAAATACTTGCTAGTTTACATAGGCTACAAACTACCCAGCAATCACTGTTCGAAGTATCCTGTGTTCGGACAACCTTGAGGCGAACATCCTGGCAAGGGTGGCTAGAATGCAAATAGAGAGACCCACTGGCGCTTTCTACAAGGTGTTGGCAGAGTCGGCAGTGAAGGGGCTCCCAGAGGTGTGTGACATCGGGGAGCAAAGCTAGAGGAGACCGATCATCGAGTGTCTTGCCAATGGGATCGAGCCCGCGGACCCCGCCGGGGCGTGGAGGCTGAAGAGTTGCGCAAGGGGTTTTTGTCATTCACAACGACATCCTCTACAAGAGCGGCGTTTGCCAACCTTACCTCCGGTGCTTGTCCAAGGATGATGGTGCTGACCTGGTTCACGAGATGCACTAGGGGCTCTACAGTTCCCACCTGGCACCCTGAGCCTTGGTCTCAAAAGCATTCTGTTAGGAATTCTACTGACCCACTGCCCTACGAGATGCGGAGTTTCCTTATTCAGACATGCCCTACCTACCAATGGATGAGGCGTGGGACAAACTCTCCGGCAAACGACCTATAGCTGATACCACCATTGTGGCCGCTCGCCCGATGGGGCATAGATCTAGTTGGTCCTTTCAAACCCCAAACCCAAGGGTACAAGTTCGCAGTGGTGGCCGTTGGCTACATTTCCAAATGGATCAAGGCCAAGCCGCTAGCTAAGATAACCTCCACGATGGTTCAAAAGTTCATACGGAAGAATATCATATTCCAAATCGGCGTACTAAGGAAGGTAACTATCGACAACAGGACACAATTCGACATAGCCTCCTTCTATAAGTTTTATGTGGGTTTGGGCATCAACCACTATTTCGCATCGGTCACCAACCCAAAGACCAATGGCACCATGGAGAGGGCCAATGGCATCATTCTGTTGGGACTCCGCACCCGTCTGTTCAACCTCCCAAAGGGTCATTGGGTGGATGATCTTCCAAGCATGCTCTGGTCGACATGCACTTTGCTCAGTCGGGCCACAGGGTTTACTGTCAGACCCTGGAGCAACAACTCTTGAATCCTCTGTGTAAATCGCACTAGTCCAGGATCAGCTAGTGCACACAGTAGAAGAAAGATACATATCATGCACAAATGACTAACTTTAATAAATAAAGAGTACGACCTTATGGCTAAGTCTTACATCAATGCTCATTGGCAACAATAATAAAGCAAATAACTGCGGAAGCAAACTGATAAGAAGCAAAGCCCAAGCCTGTCCACAGGCAAATGACTGTAAGATGCGTCCTACTCGTCCTGGTCTTCACCGTAGTCGTAGACGTCTTCCTCTGTATGGAAATTACAAGGGGAGTACAAACTTGTACTCCGCAAATCACACGGAGAAATGCAACATAATGATAAAGCATCAATGGAGGGCTTATAGGGTTAGTTTGAGCATAAGACAGCATTTAAAGAAATTCAGTAAATAAATTGAAATTGCCGAATGTAATACAATAAATAAAACAATACATGTATTTGAAAATATTACCGTCAGTGCAGGCTCTGACCAAACACCAACCTATCCACGGGTATCCCAACCTGACCATCTTTTCCAAAAGATCTCATATGAATTCCATCCATCCACACGATTCCAAACACTCGTGGATTCTATCCATCCACAAGCTTTTCAAAAACTCGTATGGATTCCATCCATCCACACATTTTCCATCTCTCATGGATTCCATCCGTCCACACATTTTCCATCTCTCACGGATTCCATCCATCCATAAGGTTTTCGAAAACCATTTTTGAAAAGCAAAGTCTAATCCATGAAAAACTTTTACTCAGCATGCCCATGACCATGGGCACGACTATCCAGTATAGATTATACACTTTGCAAAGGTTGTATAGCTTTACCCACAAGACATGATCATCCCGGATTGCCACGCGAGTTACACACTTCCTTAAGTGTGCGGTGAGGAGATCATGATAAGGCCTTTACAATGCAAAGCCTTCAATCTGGCCAAGCCAACTTTAAGGTTTCACCACGGTAAGAAATCCACCAGACTGGGACCCCTTCTTGAGCCGAATGAGACTTCTCATGGCCTACGCCACGCTCACTTTCAGCCTACAACATGACTCAGGTTAGGACTCGCAAATTATTCAGACAGGATTGTCCTATACTAGCCTTATGGCAGTACGATAGGGCTTTGCAACAGTAGCTCATAGACGGTCCTTAAGTGACTTAGGCTCAACCACATACCCCTGTGCATGACAATCAACACTGTGTCTCCGAACAACAGTGCATACCTGCACCCACCACCTAACCATTAGCTTAGGTCTAAACCAGGTTTTATATTTTATTTTGAAATAATTTTACAATCCTTCCTGACTCTCCGAAGTCAGGAATATATTCCAAAAGCTTATCATTTCATGTGAAAAACTCATCATATTATGTGAAAGGTATCCCAACTCATAGCTATTTCTAAGCAAGACTAAGCATTTGCTATCCATAAAGTCTCTAGCCAGACTAGTGTACCAACTAGAGTTTCAATCTAGGGTGACAAGGTATCAGAGAACTTCAATGTCAATAGAGGTATTAACAAGTAGGCAATAACTAACTTTAAAACTGAATTGAAATACGTTGAATAAAAATATGCATGCAGAATAATTTAAAAAACATAAATTTTATTTTGAAATTTGGGATCAACATGATCAGGGAGTGTGACTTGCCTTGCTCTTGGGTTGGCTGCAAATCTTCATCGAGGAATTCTCCTGAATCGTCGCAGTCTACACGTGAAAATAACCGACCAAACTCAAAATAAATTCAAATGACTTCCAAAATTCAAATTAAGGCTAGAAATGGATAGAGGGGAATTTTTGATGAATTTAGGAATTTGAATGGGCTCAATCGGAGCTAGAACGAAGGAGAACGGGTCCTCGGAAGTTTAAAATCAGAGAAAATGAATAAAGTGTATTTTTGAAATTATTTTTCTAAAGAAAAATAGGAATTATGACGTTAACAGGGATTTCTTTTTCGGCTGATTTATTTTTCTATTGGAAATCCGGATTATGACATCAGCATGACGTCAGCCCTTAGGGAATATTCGGATAGGAGGCTGACAGGTGGGCCCTGGTCCATGTGGACCGAGTCCATGGACCCGAGGAGATGCTGAGGTGGCAAGGGGGTGGGGTGGCGCTGACGAGGCAGGGAGGTGCTGAGGTGGCTGCCACCGGGCGCCAGATGGCAACCACGTAGACCCAGGTTGCCGACGTGGCTTGCTGGCCGGGGCAGTGCTCGGGGACCAACGGCTTGCCGATGCTCCGGTGGCTAGCGGCCGGCGGTGAGGGGCAGAGGAGGGAGAGGAGGCTACGGGGATCTCGGTGCTACTTGGTGCAAAGCTTGGCGAGCACGGGAGACGGCCGGTGGTGAGCGAGGAGCGGCGGCGGTGCTCGGGTGGTGGTGAAGACGGCGCTCGGGCCTGGGAAAGCGGCTCACGGACTTTGTGGGGAGGCGAGGAAGCCGAGGAGGGCGACGGCACGGCTTGAAGGTGGTCGAGGTGGCGGTGATTGCTCGCCGGAGAGCGGCCGATGCTCGGGGAGGGAGGAGCACGGCGCGGGTGAGCTCGAGTGGCGGAGAGGGGAAATTGAGGGCGGAGGGAGGTGGAGTGAGGAACAGGGGTGCTCGGGGTGGGTTTATATAGGGTCGGGAGAGGGGAGGAGTAACACCCCATTTTCAAAACCTGGCTTATTGTAAAATTCAAGTGTATGTTAATGAAAATTAAAAGCTTTTATTCTCAGTTGGCTATTCTTTTTGCTTCCAAATATAAATATAAATATCTATATATTCCAGGAAATGCAAAAATAATCTAAAATGAAGACCTTGTTTTATTCCCAAAGGAGTAAATCAAATTAACCTTTTAAAATCTAGAATTTGAATCATACATCAAGGATTAAAGGATTCAGGAGGCTAAGAATGTGAAGAAAAGATATATGCATGTATATATGTATATATACCCGTATACATATATGC
Organism: Dendrocalamus latiflorus; assembly: GCA_017311315.1. Lineage (NCBI taxonomy): Eukaryota > Viridiplantae > Streptophyta > Magnoliopsida > Poales > Poaceae > Dendrocalamus > Dendrocalamus latiflorus. Next base: position 7,249,092 of record CM029630.1, on the reverse strand, counting down.
GTATGTATGTATGCTAATGGTAGGATTTTTCCTCCCCAAGCCTTTCCAGCCAGCACTTCATTTCTCCTTATGTGGCAATGCACCTTCATCACTCCTACGTCCGAGCTTGTCGTCATGCGCCACCAACTCCGTCGGTGATTGAATGCGGTGTCAGCTCTCGTCTTCAGCGCCTCTCCTCGCCATCAGCGCCCAGCAGTGGTAGTGCTTTCCATCACCTCCCGCGCGTCCCTGACTGCTTAGGCATGCTTCCGGCCGTGCGCCATTTCCCTACGCCAATGGCTGCCATGGTACTCTCTGCCAGCGGTCACCTTGCGTGCATTGTGGTGGCACGGCTCACTGTCGCCTTGTCCCCGACGAGCCGACCCTGTCCTCCATAAAGAGCGCCGGAGCTCGCTGCACATACCACCGAGGCGCACCCAAGAGCACCCAACTCGGTCGCCTCCTCTGCCTTGCGTGCGCCTCCGGCAAACCTCGCCGCCACGCCCCTCCAGTCGTCGCCAGGGCCCATGACCCTCTTCTCCGAGTTTCCCATCTCTCCCTCTCCATACCTCCCCGGCTAATCGACCCCTCTCTCTCTCTCTACAGGCCGCCGGCAACGTGTTCGTTCGCCACCGCTGGCTTCGGGTCTCCTCGGCGAAGCGCGACGCCTCGGGCCGATTCCCCGCACGTGGAGCGTCGCCCGGACACCCTGAACGCCGTCCCCTCCTCGCCGGACCCCGCCGTCATCCCCAGTGCGCCGCCGCCGTGTCCCTCCTCACCGCCGAGCCTGCTCTCGCCGCTAGACCACCTCGCTTCCCCCCGGCCCCAGTCAACACCGCAGGTGAGCTCATATACGCCCGAAGGTACTCCCATGCCGAGGAATCGGGCCCCAATAGCCCGAGCCGCCGGCGCCCTCCTCCCCTGTCCCCGCCGCCGCCTCACCCGCCGTCGCCCTCCGCCCGGCCGTCACCGGCCGATTCCCGCCTCCCCGAGGTGCGCGCCCGGGTGGGCAACCCGTTTGGGCCAGCGCCGCCGCGCCTCCATGCCCCACCACCGCCGGCCGGCTCCGCTCTCCTTCTCCCCCGTGCGGACGAAGTGAGCCAGAGCAGAGCAACGAGCTAGCACCGCGATAGCTCAATAAATACTGCCCAAAAATGCCATTTAATTTGTCCTAAGCTGGCACTAAAGAAGGCATTAACCGCTACTAATTAAGCCCACCTGTCGCCGCATGTCCGCAATGCATTTCTTTATTTTTCGGATTTTCCAACATTTAAAACTTCAAAACACTATAACTTCTTAACCGTAACTCCGAATTAAACGAAACCAACTTCTAAAAATTTCTAAAATCAAGACCTGTTTAATGGTTCTAGATTGGTTCAATTTCGAGTTCATTTGAGTTGTTTTATTTTATTTGGTTCTTATTCGGCTCTCGTTTTCTCGTGTTGCTTTTTCCGGTTTCTCCCGTCCGAGTAGAGTTCAACGACGTGAACGAGACCCCACTTGAAGCAGCGCAAGACCCCCAAGTCTTCGATCCAGGCGAGTCAATACTTTGATCATTTTGCACCTACATTTTATGTGAGACTATGTTCGTTTAAACTAAGAAAATTGCATGCGTTATTTTATGTGCTAAAAATATGTAAGTCTTAAGGTAGATAACAACCTTATATCCACCTAATAATATAGAACACCACAAGTACATTTGGACTCCCATGATCATTTGTCGCCCTAGATATAAACACTGGTATGGTAGTTATATGATTTATTATTGCCATGCTAAAATTTGTCAAGTCCAGGGTTCTAATAACCCTGTTAATCAATCTTTAATCATGAACACTAGATTTGGGATAGTCATGGGATGTACATGGCTAAACAAATATGTTGATTTATGTTATGCTTCTCAAAGCCCTAAAAATCTGTTGAACCTGTCTGGGCGGATGGAAAGAACGGTGGGTGTGGATGTAACACAGGGGATTGTGGAATGATCCGCCCGGACAAATTAAGGACTTAATCCTGTGTGGACCCTCCGTGTATAACAGTACAACCACAAGCTGGCATATTGTAAGCTTGGCTGAATAATTTATTGAACTCTCTAGTCATTTCACGGAGAACGTGTGCAGGTGGGTAATGAAAGCCCCACTTGGAATGGGACACCGGATGTAGGTGACGTTGCCTAGGATAGCGTATGTGGAGAGTGGAGTCCGACTGCGCTAACCTATGGTGGACATCCCGCACAACCTATGGACGTAACCCCATAGGAGTGAAATGCTAGAGTGTGAGGTATTTAAAGGCCTCGTGATATTTTCTCGATCTGCATATCGAAGGAATCATGTAGAACCATCGGGACAATTATCTCTTGTGGGTAAAGATGTACAGTCTCTGCAGAGTACTTAAACAAACTATTCGAATAGCCGTGCCCACGGTCAAGGGCAGACATGGAAATCTTCCTCGAGTTAGTTCTATTTCAAAAATATTTGGAGGTTGGGTATAAAAATTTGCTAGGTGGATGTAGCCTAAACTTTGGAAAAATTATACTTGAGGGATGTACTCCAGTGTTGGAATTAAGGTGGATGTAACCTGCTATGCAAAAATGTTAGTAATTGGTGGATGTAACCATAAAATATGGTGGATGTAACCATAAAATTTGGAATTGGAAACTACTCCGTTTATTGCATTAAATCATAAGTTCTTGAAAAATGCTAGGTCATAGAAATTTTAAACTATGGTATTTCCAAGTGTCGCTTTATGCAAATAAAAGAACCCGAGCCACCCTTGAATAGCCCTGCATCTATATTTATATGCATTCTGTGTGTTGGCTCGCGGAGCACGGTTGTTTGTGCTCAATCTCGCTCTTAACCCCCCTTTCAGAAGATGTGAATCAAGAGCACTACGCCTACCATGAGGATCAGGATGCCGAAGGCAATGAAGATGGTGGCTACTAGATTAGGCCTTGGTAGTCTTGCCTCTCGCCTCAGTCCAGTTGACCAGGCTAGTTTTGGCGGGTGCCTTCGTTATTAGTCAGATCCCTGGTTAATAGCGTTGGTACTCGGGTTATCCCAGTCGCTTGCCTGTGGTGAGTTGTGCCCCTACGCTATGTACGCTTCCGCTTTCGCTCTTTATGTATTGTAAGACATTTGGCCTGACGGCTCTATTGTAACCCTGGCCCGATGTGGTCTATTTGAACTTTGGTATTGTAATGTATGAACTTATCGTGTATGAAATGATGCAGCGATGTATCTGTGAGCATTATCTACTGATTCAGGGAATAATGCAGTGTTATCACAGAGGATTCCAGGTATTAAACTTGGGGTCCGACAGGAGGGGCGTGGGAATTGGTTGCCGGAGGGCGGAGGTGGGCGGCGGCCGTTACGGGGAGTGGGGAGTGGGTGTGGGAATGGAGGGAGGTGGGTGCGGGGCTTGCGGGAGGGGTGGTGCACGAGGGAGACGTGGGGGCGGCACTTGCGCGGGAGAAGGAAGGCAGCGGCGGTTTCGGCGGGGAAGACGGAGGCGGGCGCGCGGAGGAAGAAGGCGGGCGGGGGCCGAAGGGTTTGACAAGCGGGCCCAAGGTGGTAGAGAGAGGGGAGCAGAAGCGATCGGATGGCAACGCATGGCAGAGAGGGGAATTGGGCGGCCGAGAAAGGAAATTGGGGCAGACGGGGCAGATGGGCTGGGGTGTCGCGTGGCACAATCCGGGGCGGTCAGGTGTTGGCCCGAGGGAGGGGGAAGGCGGGATCCCGGGCGTCAATGTGGACGCATCCTAGTCGTTCACACGTCGGCCGTAGGGAGGGTTTGGGGTTTTTAATTTTTAAATTTGATTTTGGATTTTCAGAAAAGCCTAAGAAATTCAATAAATCTCAGATAAATATGAAATAAATTCTAAAATTTCCAAAAAATTTCACAGAAGTTCCTGAAGATATTTTGGACTTAGATAAAATATTTCCACTTAATGTTGTGTTATAATGGACGTCTAGAAAAAAAAGTAAAATAAATAAATAATGCTACACACGACCAAATCATGTCATGGAAGGAAAGAAAATGCATGCTAAACCCCGTGATTACAAAAAACATATGCCACACACGATCTTTACGAGATTGATGATTTGATTGGTCGTGAATTCTCGATGGTCTGGATTTCGCGCTTTATATATGATGGACCATGTGGAGGTGACCACATGTTAATGATGAGTAATTGACATTGGTTTAGACAAGTCGAGTTTGGTTTGGGTGGTTCGGAGTCGAGTCGTTGCGTGGCGCAATCGGGCTCGGTCGGACTTTGGTCAAACTTGGTCGTATGGGATTAGGATGCATATTCAGATGATTCGACAGGTTTGGACTTCATCTGTGGTAAGTGTGATGGTATTTACGCTTTCATGTGTCGAGCGGTGCTATTTGACGTGTTTCTTGTCTGTGTGACTGCAGGACGTCGAGTTGGAGTCGTGGCGAGACACGGTGGACCGGACTAGGCGCAGGTGGCGCTGAGGTCAGAACGGTCGGGATGTGTTGAAGACGACGTGGACTCGAGGTGGTTGCGAGGCGTGCGAGGCAAGGAGCGCGGAAGCTTCCCGGAAGGTGCAGGAGGGGCGAATCGGGAAATTCGCAAGGCTGCACAAGCGGGAGCGGGCTCCGTTGGACGTAGCGGGCGTAACGGGGCGGAGACCCGTTAGCCAAGCGCTATAAAAGGAGAGGAGGGGCTGCATGCCCTCCTAGAGCACTTGTAAGGAATTAGGGTTTACACTAGTCAAAAGAGGCTTTGGGAAGATTGTTTTCCTTTAGCTCTTTAGTTGGTGTGAGTTGGTGGAGGCAGAGTGTGCTCCTTGTTGTCCTCCATCGATGGTTTCTATGTAGAGTGGGTTTCTTGAGATGGAGAGTGAGAGGGAGAGGTGATCCAACTTGTAATCATTCCTCATGTCCAAATGTCCATGCGTATGGGGACGTAGTTCCTTGTATCTCCTGTTGATTGGAATGAAAATCTGAAGTTTATGTCTCCTCCCGTGCTCTCTGTTCTTCGTTCTTCCCTTTTGAGCAAATTCGTGATTTTCTGTGTTTTGAGTTCTTGATTGCTGGAAAGGCCCAAAATGGGTTGTTCTTTGATGGGATAGTGCTTCAAGATCATTTGATCGCGTTTCCCTAGAGCAAATCTCTGTTAATCTCAGATTTGGCTTTTTGGGTTGCTCTGTTCTTCTTTTGCCTTTCTAGGGTTTTTGAGCATTTCTTGTTTCCCTTTGCAAGATGGCCTGAGTTTTGGCTTGGAGAGTCCTATGGCTATTGCTAACATATCTGCAAATTCTCTTGGCCATAGGATTAAAGGTTTGGAAGCAATTTGATTTTTGGCTCGAGTCGTGCAAGATTTCAGATTTTTATCCATAACCTGAAATTCTTGTGTCTTGGTTTGATTCTCTTGTTTTCCAAGGTCTCCTTACTATTTAGCATGATTTAGTAAGGCATTGGTTCAAAAAGTTTGAGAGCAAACCCTCAATTTAGTCAAAATCCCGAGATCTCAAAGTTTCAGCCTGATTTGTGGCTGTTGTCTGTCTGTCGTGCGGTACTACCGCTCAAGCGGTACTACCGCTCAAGCCGCTCCGGTACTACCGCTGCAGAGAGATTTCTGGTCCCCAGTTTTTCCTTTCTCGGCTCGTGCGGTACTACCGTTCAGAACCCCGGTACTACCGTTCAAGCGGTACTACCGCGGATAGCACTCCGGTACTACCGCTTAAGGACAGATTTTTTTCCCGATTTGATTTCTCTCGCTTGCTGGTTTCTGTCTTTGTGTTTTTCCTGCTGCTTGGGTATCTTGTGAGCACTGGTCATCTACCTTCATAGCTCCCATAGCTATTGGAGTAGAAGATACTTGTTGGGGGCGATTTTTTAAAGAGCGACATTCACCCCCTCTCTGTCGTCATTTCGGTCCTACAATATAGCTTGCATGTAAATGTGTTTATTTATTCTAGGAGGGATAAATGCTAGAAATTTCCACGTCAATACACGAAAAAATGTAGAACACCACCGTCCATCTCAATTAACTTAGGAGCTTCGGGAGGAGCCTCTAAACAGTAATGATAAAGATGTTTTTCAAAAGAGATAAAATCGACGTCAAGTGCCAGCATCACAAGCGCGTGTCTCCGAGTTCACTACAATGTTTTTCGGCATTGAACGCGGGACAGCTCGGATACAAAGCAACCCTCATAGAATTAAAGATAATTTCGAATTGAAGTTAAATTCAGAATTAAACTATATTTGAAAATAAGGTTAAGTCATATTTGGAATTACTTATAAGTTTGCTATATAACTCCACATTTTAAAATTAAAGTAAATCCAAAATAGAGTTAAATTTAGAATTAAAGTTTATTGTAAAATAGAGATATATCAATAATTAAAATTCAATTCTAAAATAATGATTGAAAATGTAAACATATATAAATTTGGAATAAATATAAAATTACGAAAATTGGAACAAAGGTGATCCGAGTTGCAACCAAGATAGGAATTAAAAATAAAATCATAAAGTGTTCAATTCGGATTAAATAAATTTGAGAATAAAGTTAACCATTAATAAATTTAATTTCGAGGTTATAATATGCATAACCAAAATATTTATCTGTGTGTGTGTGTTTTGTAAATCACTAGCCCGTGCAGGTGCAAAGGTTGATGGCCAGTTTGAAGTAACCACGGTAATAAATGTTATGCCATTAAACACCTCATCTTAAGGACACCACCACCACCAAAAGAATCATCACCATCCTTTCTCTGCGAAAATAGGTAAGAAAAGCTGGAAACAGCAGAAAAAACCAAAGAAATGCAGTCAACCTTCACCTCAGCTCGGGTCTAAAACACAGAGAAAATCATGAGCTCCAGAAACTGGGCCTCTATGCATCAAATCACCCTTCATTTTTCATCAGTTGTCTTGTCATTGCATCCTTTCTCTACAACCCTGTTTCTATAAGTTTGTTCTATAAGCGATGGAGTCCAATATCAACAAGTGTTTAATCTGGCCTCGGATGATGCGTTCACTGTAACAAACCTCCAGGAAGGATTGAGAGATCATTTCAGATTCAGGTGCACATCGATACATGAGACTGAAGTTGTAAGTTTGGCTTTTGCAGCAAGAATTGCAGTAAGGATTGAGAAGATTCTTGATATCTTTCTACTCTCCCGTGCCAACTAATGCGAAAACGAAGTGGTGAAAACCTCAATACCACCAACAAATATAACCTATAAGCCCATAATACTATCATACATACACCATTCAACTTGCAAAAATCCATAGAGGAGATCACCAGCCCAACAGCACCACCTCCACGCCATGCTTCTCTTCAGAAGCTTTGCATGGCACATATGAGAGAGAGAGAGAGAGAGAGAGGAAGTAGTAAGAACACTAGGGCACATGCACATGTTACACACTACCTAGGGCATGGTGATAGCGCTTCACAGCTCATGGGCAGTTTGAGTTCTTGCCAGGGCCACCATAGTAGAAGTAGGTGCCCCAGTCTCCATTGTTGCCATTCTGCACATCATAGCAATTCGATTGCTCGGTGAATGTGCCCACCCCCTTTGGGGCCTTGAGCTGGTTGGTGCTGTCCACCACCTGGATGTTCTTGAAGTAGCTCGCCTTCCCGAACCCTTCCTCCGGGAAGCGCCCGCTGCCCATCTGCGTCGACGTGTGCGCGCCGTCGGGCTCCGAGTTCACCACCTCACCACCCCACTCAATCATCGACGCGCTGTTGGCGAGGTAGGAGAAGAGGAAGGATGGCCAGTAGCCGAGAACATATTCCTTGCCAAATTGCATCCACCAGTTCCCTTCCTTTGGGTCCTGCTCACAAGTTAAGGACACAAAACAGCATCACTAGAGATGTCATAAAGGTATTAAGCATGTAGTACTTGTAGTTTGGAGGATATAATTTTCAAAGAAACAGGTGTGAGTCAGAGGAGCGTGGGTAAGAGCACAAGAGCAAGTGGGCAAAGATTCTCTAGCCCTGTGTCTTGTGCAAATTCCTTCTTTTTTTTGTGCTAATTCTGAAGGCACCGTGGCATGTGGTGATGTTTTGATAGTTTAATTGCTCACCTTCCAGATCAGTATACTGATATCATACTGGGAGCCAGCGTAGTTAGAGATGGGGAAGATGCTCGCTCCCATGGCAACCTCGCTGTTGATCTGAATGAACCCTGAGCACAATATGTTGTAGCACCCTGTTGCTTGGTACGCATCACTCTACAAATAACCCAATAGCAAAGCAATGTAAGAAACATTGAAGCTAATGCGTCAGCGACAGAATGTTTGCAACCAAGTACAGAAACCATTAATAATGTAAGCATGAGCAACTGAATTTGTGAGACTTACGGTCCAGTATGTGAACAGCCTAGTGTTGTTGTCTCCGTAGAGGTCGGGGCTAACCTGATGAATCAAACAATGCACATAAATGATCAGACGCACACCTCAGGTTGCATCACAGCAGGGGCAACGACCGTGAAAACGGTTGGCATTTACTCGGCACAAGCATGACTCAATGAATGAAGGTGATGGAGCTCATGAGCTCAGGTTCATTCAGTACCTGCCACCCGGCCTCGATGCTGTTGAGATCTTCCCCAAATGACCCCCCCAAGATCCAGAGCTGGGACAGGCTGAACTCGTTAGGCTGCTGGATCTTGGGCTCCCACACATTAATGGTGGCCTTGGCACCGTAGTACTTATCACCCTCGACGTAAGCTATTGCATGCTGAATTCGACAAATAACAGTTCGATAAGTACAACAAGTGAATGCCACTACCATGGTCTTCAATCTCAACAGGATATGCGGTGACGTACTTGGTGACCACCCTCATTGAGCATGTTAGGATCAATGGACAACGGGTTTGGGGCAGTGTGCCGTTTCCTGCCATACCGCCGCATGGAGCTTGCCCTGAGTAGGTCATCCTTCTTCGTTCTCCTGATTGGGACAGTGCCCTTCGGGCACCTCCCATTTTGATGCCACAGCTGGAGCATCGGCTTCTCGCCGGAGTTGTCGGAGGCCAGGCTGCTCTTGGCATCATCATACAATCCTTCCGGGTGGTAGGCCGGCCTCAACTGCAAGGGTAAAGTTTTTTTTCAGAGTCAATGTTGAGCGCAACAAATTAACCATGGATTAGCGTAAAAGTTGGTCTGGATTCTTGGAAAGGATTGCAAAGTGAATGATTGTTTGTACCTGGAGAGTGTGGTTCTTGAGGAGAGGGTGATCGAAGGCTGGTTGGTGGGAGATGTGGACGCAGTCGATGGTGTCTCCATCTGGGCTCTGCACGGTTTGCAAACAATAAACATATGTGGGTCAGAAATGGACAAAGCATTATTCTTGGAAAAGCGATGCTCACGCCAACTTGTTTCAGAAAAGCTTCAAGTTTGCAACTTTCAAGAAAAATGGAGTGAAAGATGGAATGTTATGAAAACATTCTCGAACTCATTCATTGAGCTCAAAACTAGCTCAAGAATAATAAGGAATCAAATTGTTCACAAAACAAAAAGATTCGGCCCCTTCTTAATTGCAGAAGACTACTTTGCCAGAACCAGCCTGGACGCAAGACCCATCTTTCCTGCCCTACGTTGCTTGAATTTGCCAAATATACCTCCAAAAGATAAGAACTTTCTGAAGAAATTCCGTAAAGCAACAATGGAAATACCACCAGGAACAACCCAAAAGAAGCAGAGAAAGGTAAACTTTTCTGAATTAGAGAATACAACTTCTCAGTTCTCACTGAAGCTTACTCAAATCCTACCAAATGCAGCTAAACAACTAGACAAAAGTCCACAGAAACAAGGCCAACAATCCCAAGAACACCACCCCAAAACAGAGCATTTCACATCAAAGAGACCATCATTTTGAGCTCCCATTTGCTCCAATGCATCGATACAAAGTTCACTGACAACCCCGAAAGAACCATCAATTTCCAAACAACGAAATAAAAGAAGCCCATTTGTGAAATTTTCAAAAACTGCAACCACCTCGATGCTCTTGACGGCCGGCTTGTTGAGTCGCTTCAGGTGCCGGTGCACCTTCGCCGCCGGCGACCTAGCCTCCACCGCGGCTGCCCACAACACGCAGACCGCCGCCGCGGCCAGCACCCACGCCGGGCCACAGCGCCGCGGCGCCATGCGCGTTAGCGTTACGCCGAAGGCTGAAGCTTCCACTCGCGGCACCGCTTCCTCCCTTCTTTTCCTCTTGCGCCCTTCTCCTCTGTCCAAATTGCAAGAAAGCCCTTTTCTCCCACGAAAAGGCCCCTCGCGGCCTCGCGGGTGCCTACGTCGAGGGCTGATCTCAGAATATCGAAACAATGCCGGGGGGGCGAGGGCTTCGTCTTCCTCGGAATTGGATTCTGCTGCTGCTGCTGCTGCTTCTAGAGTGCTAGTGCTACTTGGGAGAGTACAGTGAGCTCACTGGTAAGTGGGTAGAGACCGGTCGCTGGTAGTCTCCGCCATAGCTTTTGCCGTTTCCAGCTTTAATTTTGGATTTCTGACCAAACTGCCCCTGCGTGCCTTCATGATTCACGGATTATTAGGCTTACAGGGTTGCAACGCACTAGTGCCGACCAGTGTGACACTGATCGGTGGGACCTGATGTGGAATTTTGAAGAACTAAGGGCCTGTTTGTTTGGGACTGCTCCACTCCAGCTTTTTCAACTCTGCTCTAAATTTGTCTAGCCAAACGGGTCCAACTCCAAAAACTCTGCTCCAAGAAAAAGGTGGAGTTGAAGGCCAACTCCACGTTTTTTCTGGAGCTCCTCAAGGGGTACTCCAAAAACTGAAGTTTTGTATCTCCTCATGGAGTTGAGAGAAAATTACCCACCACTGCCATTACACAATTCCTCTACTCCGTACCGATTCGCTCCTCTTTTCCGCCCGACGCTCCTTCTCCCCACGCCCGCAACGCCTCCTCTTCTCCGCCTCGCGTCGCCCCTCTTCTCTGCCCCACCCGCGCTGCCCCTCTTCTCCCCACGCCCGCAGCGCCTCCTCTTCTCCGCCCCCACCCGCGCCGCCCCTCTTCTCCGCCCCTCCGCGCCGTCTGCCGCTCCTAGCTCTCCGCCGCCACGCCCCCTCCCCGGTTCCTCCCCTGGCTCCTCGTCTGCGCCGCCCACCCCACCACCCGCCACTCCCTCTCCTTCTTCTCCCTCTCCTCCGGCGCCGTCCGCTCCGTCCCCGCCCCCTCCGCCACCCACCGCCTCCTCGGCCACACCCACTCCCACCTCCTCTTCTCCGACCACGTCCACCACCCCAACCCTCTCCTCCTCGTCAACCCCCTCACCGGAGCCCAGCTCCCCCTCCCCCCTGCGCCTTTCCATCCGTCCAGCCCCATCACCCAGGGCTACTACATCTCCGGGCCCGACTCGCCGGTGGTGCTCTACAACGCGAGGAAGCTCTGCTTCCACCACCCAGGGGGTGAATCAAGAAACCCAGGGGCTCTACTTCCTTCAAGTGCTCGACCTTCATCCCGTCTGGCCATGAGCTGTTATGTGTGATTCGGTATTTCGGGAGATATGAGCGTGTGGAGTTACTGGAGGATTGCGGCAGGCTGGAGGTTCACCGCCTAGTGATTGAGGAGGAGGACGAGAAGGTGTCGCCGCGATGGGTTCGGATGAGGAGCATTGGTGTAGGATGCTATTTGTTGGGCTCTACCAGGGATTCTCATTCAATGCTGCGGATTTCACAGGGTTCAAGGGGAATTGCATCTATTTCTTCAAGCTGGAGAGGGCCAAAAGGTTTTGCATCTATTTCTTCACAGGGTTTCGGTAAAGGATGTTGATTATATATTTGTAATTGTATAACTGGGGAAAATTTTGATTCATTCACTTTTCTTAGCTGCAAAAGCCAGACAGGAAAAACCGGGCATGTTGTAGTTTAGATTCTTGAGTGACTAGGCTTGAAACATGTAATTGTAAACCTTTAGTTCAGGAAAGATTAGCTCTTTCTGACAATTATTTTGCTCATGATTGCTGTTGGTTTACCTATTCAGGGAAAGGAATAAGGCAATATTGGTCCATTCGCATGTTGGGTTATAATAGGAATAGGAATTCTATTCTATTCTTTGCACAGTGGTATACTGTACACACCTTTGTATGTGCTATTAGTTTGTTTTCTTCCGTATCTATAATGAGTGAAGGACCCAAAGGTTATGCAACATTATGATTGGAGATACACTTGCAACATTATGATTGGAGATACACTACTCCTTATATAGCTTCTGATTGAAGTTTTCACATGTGTAAAAATTATATGGACAAATTGGTATTGTTTAAATGGTGTCACTAATGCACACTTTGCCGTGAGGCCTAAGAATGCAAGTACTTTTCCAAGTGGAAATTCTCTCTGGCGGTCTGGCTATCTGAATGCTCTTATAGGTTCTGAGTTATGTGGCATATTATAGTTTGTTGTTCCTCTGTTTTAGGATTAGAATGATCGAATCATTCTGTGGATGTTTACACACACTGTAATCTGGTTGCAGAAGTCAGTCCTAGGATGTAATGTTTGATGTCACACCACTTCACCATTGTACCTTGGCATTTCAGGATCCTTCCTGGAGTGCCTTGGCAGATTGCAAGGGTGTTTGCTCCTCCATTTGGCTATGGCAACAGAATGACAGACGAACTCTGTAATTAGCAATCTGTCAGTTTTGATCCTTGCACAGTTTGAAGGCTTATGTAGGTTGGCACCTTAGAAGTGTTCTAATTATTTTCAATCATTGTCGTAATCATAAATATCTGTCGGTAGATACGCAAACTTTTTTTTTGGGTCAAGAACAAGCCTGAAGTTTCCTCAAGATTATTTTTTGCACTAGTTAAAACTTCATCAGTGTTTGTTTTGTCCTAGAAGTGATATAATCTGATATGGCATTATTATACTTGTGAAGTTTCAGAATAGAATAGAAAAAAGAAAAGAATCTAGCTTCGCTCGACTATTCGCACGAACTCCACAGTGGCAACAAATTAATTGCGATTATAATATTTTTCATCATATTTCAATTGGTAACAAAAAATATTCAGTTACACATGCTCCGCAGACATCAAAACATACACCAAACATCATTCAGGGGCACATTGGACCTTTCTCAAGGAAACCTCACATTTCTGGAGTTGGAGCTAGGCTGCGTGCCAAACAGGACCACCTGCTCCAGGAACTCCACAGTGGAGCTGCTCCATGGTGGAGTTGGTGGAGCAGAGCTGGAAAAACTGGAGCAGAGCAGTCCCAAACAGGCCCTAAATGTCATAAGGAGTACCATGGTGACATAAGAACAAGGGTGTGTTCTTTTTTGCTGCAGCTTGTGGCTTTTGACTGTGGCTCGTGTTTTTTGGGCTATTTATGTGAGAGATTACAGAGTAACCGAAACTTACATGCAATTTTTACTGATATAAATGAAGTCGGTACAGTATGTACTACAATTAACTAGAAGACCCCATCTTGAAAAGACACTCCGTTTAAAAGCTAGTTACTGTAGAAAAGCCTAAAACTGATGCCAAAAACTGAAAAAGAACATACCCTAAAACTCAAAAGTACCATTAGGAGCTTGACTTCAATCGATATAGCTAAAACTTATGTTTAATGCAACTAGTTTGAAGTTTATATTGCACAGCTTTTCCATAAATATACGTTATATTACATATAATGCAATTTTACTATAGCATAGCCAACCTTACGATATCGCAAGCGGGCTTATAAAAATACTAATGACAATAATCAACGGTGATATTTGTACGATCTTGTACAATATCACGTGAGTTACATTTCTAACACCACGCTGCAAAAGAAACACCTTCTTGGGGAGGCTACAAGGCAAAGCCGACATGTCTAAGTAGGCAAGCAACATATGGTGTGGATGAGCAAGAGTGCTACGATGATAGTGATGACCACTACAACAAGGGCTACCAAACCTTACCTGAGCGGTGGAGACTCCTCACTAGTATGTCGATTTCATAAGTGATGTTATATTGTAATGACCACTACGACGGGTTTCACCATGCCTGACCTCTCCAACAACCTACTCATGACCCTATTTGGTCTAAGACTTTACGGTTTGTGAAAATCACGTAGATCATCTATGTGCCAATTTACAGTGTTACTGGTTGTGGTTGTGAATGTACAACTCCGGCAAGCTATAAACAATTTCTACTTAGAAAGAAAAACATAACGTCCTCAAATCACTAGCGCAGTAAGAAAATCTTTTGGGTGAACCATGTGACCTTTAGCGATTCTCCACCTCTAGGGGGTGGCGCGGGCCCCATCGCCAGCCGGCTGTCGCGCCCCATCTCGGGCCCAGCGACACGTGCGAGCTAACCCGCCCCCGTGCCCACCCAGACAGCTTTCAAGCGGACTCCCTAGTGACTGACCTGTGGGAGCGACCAACGTCCGGACCCACCTGTCACTCGTGCGAGATACATGACCGTAAAAAATGCTTTTTTATCTTACATTGCACTGCAACAAGCGAGCGCCACTGTGTCAGCAACAACAGGGGCCCGTGAGGAGGGAGCAGAGCATTGGATTCGTTACTGCTACCGGCTGCAGCTTCGGGGGTGTCTATTTTTAGCTAAAATTATTTTTTAGGGTTATTAGTTTTTTAGTCATTTTAATTACAGAAAATAAAGAAAAAAAATAAAAATATTGTTATATCTTTACGGATAATACAAAGAAATAGGAGAAAAAGGCAAAAACACCGAAATTAAGAAGTCAGCGCGTTTATTCCATTTTCTGGCTTTTGAAAGCCGAAAACTATAAACTGAAACTATTTGGAGTGCGATCTTTTTTTTGCACGAAAAAGGGGCGTTCCATACACTGGTTTCTAACATTCAGAAGTGAGGAATTGTTTGAAATGTGTTGCCTTTAAAAAATATTTTTTATTTATATCATTCATGAAGATAAAATAGTGTTCTTTATTTATCATATATTTTCTTTTAATCTTCTCATTGTGCAGCACACGCATGCACCACGGGACGTCGAGAGCGCGCGAGAGTAGAGGATGACAGGTGGACCCTTGTCTCCTGCTGGTATTCTGCGAGTTAAAGCTAGATTTTGCACTGTTTCGCACCGTATTCACAAAATTAGCCATATGCGGAACGAATTTGCAAAAATGTGTCGTCTCGCAGGCGCTGCCGGCCACTCATCGGACGGCAGAAGTGATATTTTTGCAAATACATTTCGTATATATCTAGTTTTGTAAATACAGTGTAAAATAGTGCTAAATCTGGCTTTAACTCGTATTCTGGTCGATCCTGCAGCAATCTTATCGACTGTTCACTGCTTTAGATTTTTTTACTATTTTGTTTCTTCTTCAGTTACGCATTCAACTCAGGAGAGGATGGCCAAGAGTTGGGTCACAAAACCCATTCATCTTTAGAGTACTAGCCACGTAGGCGTGGCGCCACGCCACGCCAGCCACCGTGTGGATCGAAGCAAAAGAGACGACAATTCGCAGGTAGTTTCGTAAAAAAAATCGAGGAAAAAATCGAGGACCCGTGCGCAATTTCGGAAAAACAGAAGGACTTTTTTGGGAAAAATCGAGGACTTGTAAGGACCTGTACGTAAGTAAATAAGGACCTATACGCAATTTCAGAAACCCGCCGGGCGCAATCCAAAAATTTTTCCAAAGGAAAAACTTACAGGGACCGTTTCGCGAGAAAAAAGGACCTTTACGTAATTTCCGAAAACCCGGAGGGAATTGCCTCCCCCGGCCGTACGCGAAAACGGGCGACACGCGCCGGCCGGGGGGAGCGTGGGGGCCGACGTGGCCGCGCGCGCGGGCAGGAACCCCGCGGGTCATTGGGGGTTCTGGATTTGCTACTAGGCCTTTTCACCTAAGTGCTCGCTGTTCTGACGTCACCCCCTTTTGCCGAACTAGCAATAGTAGCCGGTATTGTAACACATGGCTACTTAACTAGCTAACACGATTTATAATGTATAAGTTAGTAAATTACCAGATCCTAATAAGGTTGTTTGAAATGTGGATGTCAAAGAGGGTTGGTTATGTGGGGTGTTTCAAGTCGTTTTCCTATTCTATTTCTGTATCTATGTATTATCTCTAGAGTTCTTTTACGGTATCTTAAAATGAATATGAGCTGTTCAATCTTTGCTATCCAATAATTCACATTAGTTAAGATTTAGTTATATTACCACCCAAATTACTAGCAGTAGAATATCCAAAGGGGTAAAATTATAAATGAAACAAGTGGCATAAACTACCACACCAGCTAGAGGAAGGAAGCCAAAGGAAGCAACAGTAGCAAAGCGAGATGAAAGCAAATTGCACAGTAGGGAGGGAAGGGAAGTATGTGATGCAGGCACTCGCGCAATCTTGTTCTGCCTCACCAAGCGAGGCAAGAAGCTTCAAGGAGGGAGGCTGGTGGGGGGCCACAGGCACGGGCGTCGAAGGCATGGGGAGGGACGAGCTGATGTGGTGGAGCCTCATGGAGTCGGCTCAGTGGAGGCGGCGAAGGAGGCGTAGGGCATGAAGAGTTGGCTGTGACACAGGGAATGGAGAAGCAACGGTGTCAACGAGCTCGATGGTGCCACCAACGGAGGTGGCAGCACGAGGTATGGAGAGGCACACGTGATGGATTGACACTTCAAGTATAAACGCTAGTTGTGCTCTTACTACTAGTTTGTAAAATTGAATCGAGGGATGTATGTAATTGCTAATGGCGTCTCTCTGAAATTGCAGGACACGGTGAAGGCACCTCCGGTCGAGAACAAGATGATGAGGAAGGTGATCCCCCTCAGCGTCTCCGCCACCATGGCCTTCTACATGCTATGCAGCTGCCTCAGCTATGCGGTGTCGGGGAACATGCTGACCAGGTTCGGGTTCTATGAGCCCCTTTGGCTCATTGATTTCGCCAATGTCTGCATCATCGTGCATCTCTTTGGCACCTACCAGGTGTACTGCCAACCCATCTATGCCGTCGTCGAGATCTAGGCCGCAACACGTTGGCCCAACTCCGCTGTGACTACATGTGAGTATCCTATTAGCAAGTTCAGCGTTAACATCTTTAGGCTGGCATGGAGGACGACCTTCATCATCGTGAGCACGGTCCTCGTCATCGTCATGCCGTTCTTCAATGACATCCTTGGGTTCCTCTGTGCCATCAAGTTTTGGTCTCTCACTTTGTATTTCCCGTGGAGATGTACATTTGGCAGAGAAAAGTGGAGAAGTTCTCCAAGAAGTAGGTGGCGCTACAGAGCTTGAGTTTCGTGTGCTTCATGGTGACTGTCGCTGCAGCAATCGCATCTGTGGAGGGGATCATCGCATCACTCAAGCACTATATACCGTTCAAGTCAGAGTTGTAGAGAGGAGTTAAAACATGAGATCGTCCGAAATACCTTTCTAAAAAACAAGATTAAAAAAATAAAAGTCTATAATACCATCACAAATCAATGATCAAATTTTATTTCTACTATCACCTTTCTACTACCAGTATAATGTACCGTTAAAAAATCCTATCTCTCTAATGCAGGTGTTTTCATGTGAGAGATAGCATAAATAAGCACAGAGAAATAGTAGAGTACGGGTTATCGCTAGATAATATAGTATTCTCGAAAAATAAATAAGCGCTTCCACAAAAAAAAAAAAAAAACTCAAGAAGCACCTGTCACTGAGGAAAGGCAATCAACTGTTTCAGCTATTAACTATAGGCTATCGGTACTTTTGGTTTTTAGCTTGTTCAAAAGTTAAAATAAATTGGACAATTTTTTAAAGTAGATTATTTGGATTTTCGAGTTTAAAATTATATGTGTTGTTTGTGTCAGTGTTTCTATTATTTACTACTATCTCGAAAGATATAGACAGAGATCATCAATAATAGTTAAAAAATATCAATCATAACTGAAAAAAGCACGAACGTTTACTGCCTAGTACAATTTCAATTAGTACTGCGGTAAGTACAGAGGGTTGCAAGAACCATATATGCGAGCTGCAAACAGTAATGACGGTGTTCTCTCTGCCTGCCCTGACCCCTGGGTAAATTTTGGAATCTCACTGGTTCTACACTTCTACTTCACAAATATCTGGTCAAGGCAACCCTGCAGTGCAGCTCTACCATGATTGGTTTTGGATGGGCCCATGACCAGACATTAATTACTGTGTCCTTTCACTCAGTAGGATAAAAAATATATTTTTCAGGAATCCAAAGGTTATCTTTGGCTCTTTGTGACTCAACTAGCTAAAAAGAGCTAACTTGAATTTTTTTACATATACTGGTATACTTCAAGCTCCAAATACCACTCAGTAGGATAAAAAATATAATTTTCAGGAATCCAAAGGTTATCTTTGGCTCTTTGTGACTCAACTAGCTAAAAAGAGCTAAATTGAATTTTTTTACATATACTGATATACTTCAAGATTCAAATGCCACTCAGTAGGATAAAAAATATATTTTTAGGAATCCAAAGGTTATCTTTGGCTCTTTGTGACTCAACTTGCTAAAATGAGCTAAATTGAATTTTTTTACATATACTGATATACTTCAAGCTCCAAATACCATTTGTCCTGTATGGCATCATCTCATCTCCCATCATTATGTATGATTATTTGAGAAATTACCTTGTTCCAAATCCTATTTGAGAGATAGTCTAAGTGGATGAATGATTTTTTTGTGTGATTTTTATGTACTAGTAGCATTTTTTTGCGAGGGTACTAGTAGCATATGACAAGGTAACTTTCTGATGAAGATGTCACAGATTCTTCTTGTTCGCCCATGGAAACTCCCAGGGGTGGGAGATGCCTCCATGCAACTTTCTGACGAAGATGTCACAGATTCTTCTTGTTCACCCGTGGAAACTCTCAGGGGTTGAGCGGAAGCTTCCCTCGTGTTTGCTTCATTCGCTTGTTCTGGAAGCTGCATTCCTTCCTAAAAGCAGAGCAGTACCAAGGAACAGATGGAATCCATTCTCACAAGAAAGGCATTGCAATCTTCACACTTTTCTTGAAACTTGAAAGGAATAATTCTTCCATTACAAAATGAAAATTTTGAAGGTAATATTATGTGGTGGCCAGACCTCAACCAACAACTTAAATTATTGTACTGTCACATAGATTGCACTGACGCACATAGACCACTGCACATCTGCACTGAAACAATTATATATCAAAAGAATACTCTACAATTAAGGTCCTACTTCAAACAATTTCAGCATATGACTTCTTAATTTAGTCTTTTTTGGTTTTTTTTATTTTTTTATTCCTTTACATTGTATAAGTTTTTTGCTTTTTATTTTTTAAAATGTAATTACTTAGTAAAAGGTAACAGTCACTATAGTGTATTTTCATTAATTACAGCGCAAAAAAGCTAGAAACCCCGGCTTTTAAGCCACGTTGAGCGAGGCATAAAGATAGCCATCTATGGTTCTATAATTCAGGCATTCATGAAATTCACCATAGCTCTAAGACCTTAGTTTATGCCCTTGCACAAAAGCTACTTTCCTCCTGCATTTTCAGCAAGAGCACTTTGTTAAAATTTTCCTTTTCTCCCATGCATCATCACATGAGCCCATGTCACTTTGCCACGCAAGTAAAGAGGGAGGGAGGAGTAGGAAGAAGGCATGATCCGATTGCATTTGCTCACCCATCGTCACCAGTTCATCACATGGGGCTGCTCCCACTAGCTTAGCCGGTAGATTTGTCCAGTCATGTCAAGCGCCAAAAGTGTACCCTCTGACCTTCCTACGATCATCTTCCGTTTCAGAAACGGGGAGAGGCTCATGCAACACGCTTGGAATGAAAATGTAAAAGATTGGAGGTTCGTAAAGATTTTTTTACCTCAAAAACTAGTTAATGAAGTGAAAGAATCTTTTACTTTTAAGTTAGGTCTCTTACTTTTTTACAATCAATATATGACTGTTCTAACAATTTCTTCCTTGACACATTGGTATCCCTCAGCCTTTCCCTGCCTCTTCATTGTACAACGATGGTCTCTCAGCGTCTCTTCACCATACACTGACGGTCCTTCAAGGTCACAGTCCATCAACCGTTTACACATTAATATTCATTCGGCCAGGGATGTTAGAACTGGACCCTGATACCACTTGTAGAATCGTAAGGGCCTTCTTATTCCAAAAACCAGCCAATGAGGTGAGGGACTCTCTTACTTTTAACTTAGATCCCTTTTCCTTCCGCAACTAATGTGGAATTATTCCAACAAAGATATATGTAGGTCATGGCCAAATGGGTCGGTTGGCACGGCCCGTGTAGGTATCGCTCGGTTGCCACGTTTAACTAAACATGCCTTGTTGTGCCGCCCCATAGGCTAAGCCTTGGACCCAGACACGACTCAACTAAGTCATGGACTGTGCTGTGCTGGCCATGCACATTAAGCCCGATGGCCCAACGTCGGCCCATTTAGCCCATCAAAAGTAATTCAGTCACATTTTCAAATTCCAACTGTTGGATCTAAATCCAACAATCCTCATCCATTCCCATGAATCACATCCTATATATAAATTCTAAATAGTAAACTCTAATCGCTATTCCCTAATCCCAGTTGGCGCCCCTCCACCGGCCTCCATGCATTAACACCGATGTGCCGCCTCTCCACCTCCTCCAGCACTCTTGAGCTGCCCACCTCCTCTTCTGTCGCCCCTCTGTCAATGGATCCACCGCCCACCTCCTCTGCCGCCCATTCGTCGCTCCTCCGTTGATAGATCCACCGCCTACCTCGTCTGCCGCCCCTCGCCTACCTCCTATACCACTGTCCCTCTGCTGCCGCCAACCTCCTCGACTCCAGCGATGACTACTCCCCCTCCATGCGACGCCACTCCCCCATGCTGCCACCCCCTCGCCTCACCTCTGGACTTGCCTCGCTCTCTGGCAATACATCTCGCCTTGCCTGTGCCCTCCAACCACCACCTCTCCACCACCTTGACGAGCTGTGCTGGGTTGGGCCCATGGCACGGTACTATACGTGCCATGCCGAGTTGACCCACTGTGGCAAGATGCCGGCCCAAGCATAGTATGACCAATCGGGCTGGGCCGACATGGCTGTTTATGTGTGGACTATGTTGTGCTTAGGCCAAATCAACAGTACCATGCTTTGGACCGACATGATTAGTCTGGTCCATTTAACCACCTCTGTAGGTCACCATGGAAATCACTTTGTATCCACGAAATGATAACACATGCCCCCTAGCACTAGTGGATGGGCAGGAGGGGATGGGCATGGATAAGCTCTATCACAAGATTAGCTTAAATAGTTCATCTTTCTTAATATGGAGCACTTACAAAGATTACCCGTTGTTTTATGTACCTCAGTTTTGAGGTTTTGAGCCTAAGAGCTCGTGTAACTTTTGGCTGTGTATATCCTTCGTGGATATAGAGGCTGGATTTTATATTCTTTATCTAAAAAACAAAGATTACCCAATTGAGACACGAATACGACGTAGGATGCCGAGGGGCTGTTTGCTTTCTGACCACCACCAAACTTGTCACACTTAGGAGACGTTTCAAACAGTGGTAGATTCTAATTTTTAAAAGTCAAAAATCGTTTGAAATGCATTGGTTTTTTTAACGTGGCTTTTTCCCTTGCATTATCCATGGAGTTATAACGGTATTTTTTTTATTTTTCTTTATTTTCCTTTATTTGAATAAATAAAAAAATTGGAAAAGAGCCCTAGTCACAACATCCTATGCATGTATGGCCTCAATGCCATAGTTTAGTTTAATATTTTCGCTTCGGAAAAGAGCCCTAGTCACAACATCCTATGCATGTATGGCCTCAATGTCATAGTTTAGTTTAATATTTTCACTGTGTTATCATCTTTAAATCAGTTAAATTCACTGTGGGGTCCAGTGGAACAAATATGATTGCTACAATACTATCAGCTGAAGTGTGAGTATGAGACCAGGGATTTACGGCAATTGTCCACAAGGGCTAGAAGTGGCCAAAGGCCTAGGAGACCCACACAATAATGGAGCAATGCTTGGGCTCCAAAAAGGCTGCCGGGACCGTACATGATACATGGTGAGCAGAGGAGAGGGGACCCTACATTTTCACACTTTGTGAGGCCGCTGGCTGATCATGTCATGAGCCAAGGTAGGCTGGTCACTGTTTGGGACATGGAGGTTGGGGAGGACCCAGCTCTCTAATCCATTTCAGTAGGCAATCCAGATATGTGAAAACTACATCTCATCCGCATAAAGCTGATCATTTTGGAGATGGATATGAATAAGGGTGAGCTTGCCAATCATACTGATCCACTAATTCTCTTAAAAGAAGATGTAGGTAACAACTAACAAGATGGGTTGTGGATTAATTGGGGAGAGCTTAACAATGTTGCATGAGGCCAATCTTTCACAATCTGGTAATATGATGCTTTGTGGCATTCATTGGTGAGTATTCAGTTCAGAGATTCTCCGAGGTTGTCATGCCATATGCAGTAGTAGGTAATCACATGCATTCAGTATGCACACAGTGGAAGGAATCCAAAACCTAATGATAGCTAATACTCTCACATATACCCTGCAGATGGATACAAATTAACCTTTTATGAGTTTTGGAGTGTCTGGAATCTTTTGTCGCGTCAGGCCAATACAAGACTTGGATATATGCCACACACACTTCAGCAGCGCATCCGGTTGGAAGCTTTTAGCTGTATAAATGCAAAGTTCGTAAGGTTTCAGGTTCAGCGCCGAGAGTGAGAGAGAGATGGCATAACGGTTTTAGATTTGGTTACATCTACATTTTAAAAGAACTAAAACCTTATTATTGAGAGATCACAAAAGTAGTGACATGGTGGAGAAAGCGTATACCATAAGATATTCACGGCTGAGAGTGAAATGTCAAGCTGACAGATCCATTTCGTTGTACATTGGAACGTCCCATTGTGGGAGTTCAAAAGTGTTTGAATAAAATTTGCCAATTTGAATTCGATTCAAAAGTTCAAACTCAAATTCAATTCAAAATTTAAAAAAAAGCCAAACCCAAGCCTGGGTTGGGCCAAGCCCAACCCATCTTTCCCTCCCTTCCGCCCCATCTGGCCTTGAACCTGGCCCATGCCGCTCCCTCCCCTCGTCGTGCGTGCCCCGCACGCACGCTGCCCATGCCATGCATGCTCCTGGCCGGCGCCCACGCCAGCGTTACCGACTCCTATGCCGAAGCAATGTGTGGCCATCTTCCCCCTGTGCACCAACAGTTCCCATTAGCCTTGCGCCAACCTTGCCTAGCCTAGCTCTCCTCTACCCCTCCCTCTTCTCCCTGTTGCACACGTTGCCATGCCCGCGCCAGCCACTCCCACTCCGTGTCTGTGCCACATGCCTGGCTTCTTCACGCCTGACCGTTGCGACCTACTATCTGCACCTTAACTCCCTTCCATGTCAAGCGCCGGCTTTACTTTCATTACTTTGCACTGCGTCGAGTGCAGATGCCGCCGTCCTCAGCTTTCGCCTGCCTTAATGCCACCCGAATGCTCAACTCCGTCTCTTTGACTATAAAGCCCTCGGACGGCCTCTCCTTGCCCTCAATCGCTTCCCCACTGCTCCAATCTCCACCGAACGCCTCCGTGCCCCTTCTTCCTTGGCTCCAGCTAATTCCCCACCATGGGTGCCATCCTTGGTTTTTTGCGTCTCTACCCGATTCGGTGCACCAGGAGCATCGCGTGGAAGTCCCAAAGCCATCTCGAGCCATGCCGACCCTCTTCAACCCCTCCGGCAAGCTGTCCTCATTGCCCTCTTCTCTGTCGCCACCATTCACACCGCCAGCAAGCTCTGCACTTCCCTGAGCCCCACCTTAATCTCCAGCGAGTCCCCCTTAGTCCCGAGATGCTCCCCTAGCATTTAATTAGCTTTTTGGTGCCGCTGGTCGCAGTGGTGCCATGCGCCTGTGCTTTGCCGCTGCCTAGCTTGATGTCAGTCACCTCATGCGCCCAATTAGGCCACACCACCTCGCTTCTAGGTGTGGTTTGGCGTCACTACTACAAAACAAGCAATACTGAATGTCTTATCACAGACGGTTTGTAGGATCAGAAATGGCAACAGAGGGGGGGGGGTGAATGGTGCCTTTTAAAATCCTCCCTAAAGTATCCACTAAAAAGAAACTCTTCTCCGATAGCTACAGAAGCTATGAAGAAGGCATGCCCATGCTCACTGGCATCCGGAGAAAGATTGGCAATCAAAGAAACAAAATGAAGCTGGCAACAGAAAACAGCTCACAGACTGCAAGGGGTCGGTCAGACCTCAGGCATGAGGCCGGTCAGACCGTCGGTTCAAGACCGGTCTGACCACCGGCTAGATGCCGGTCTGACCGCCCCTGCTGGCCCGGTCTGACCGCTGGCTAGATGCCGGTCTGACCGCCATTGTCTCCCCGAATTGACCAGCGGCAAGAAAGCGGTCTGACCGCTAGGGTTAGCGGTATGACCGGGCCTCGAAGACAGAGCAGTCAGCAGGCGCCCGTCTGAAGATCTTTTGCACAGTTTTTACTGAAAAAAGCAGAACACAGGGAATTTGACAAACTGATGCTTTTCTTTTCAGCCCAAATCATCTTAACTTCATCTTGAATAGATAAGAGACCTTAAAGAAAAGGAAATGCAGATACAAACCAAATGTGAACAGAGATTGCTGTCTTTGCCAAACAGAATCAGTAGAAAGGATGAAAACCATATTTCTCATGATTCATTGATCCTTTGCTCATGGATCTCTGAAATACATCAGAGAAGCAACCTTAGACAATCGAATATGAATCTTGAACTGCTTTTCTCAGGTCATTAAAAGAAAACCAAGATTCCCCTGACATCAAACCCTAGTTTTTGCAAACAGAGGAAATTCTGACGCTTCACTCAGAGTGAGCAGAATCATTGAATCTTCCATTTGCTCTTGGGAATGGAATGGCCAAATGGCCTTGAGTATTTTCCCATCACAGAGCAACCAAAAACCATTTCATCAAACAAGATT
Source organism: Dendrocalamus latiflorus (assembly GCA_017311315.1). Lineage (NCBI taxonomy): Eukaryota > Viridiplantae > Streptophyta > Magnoliopsida > Poales > Poaceae > Dendrocalamus > Dendrocalamus latiflorus. The sequence goes on along the minus strand of CM029630.1, from coordinate 7,224,241 downwards.
CACTCAAAATAAAAAGGATCAACAGAGAGCAGCAGAAAATAGAAATCCATCACAGAGAGACAAACACTCAGATCATTTCCATCTCAAGACTTCTCAAATGGATACAAGGAGATGAATGATTACAATGGCCCCATACGCAATTGGGAAGGAATGTCTACACATCTCACTACATGCTTGAGATGAACACACGCACTGGATAAATTCAGCTCAACACACCAGAACACTCACTGCTTGCAATCCTCTCTAGAACACACACCTACTAAATAGATGGAGCTCACACCTCAAGAGGAAATTCAAGAAGTGGCAGCCCTTTCCCACTCCATGCTCCACACACAAAAGAAGCAAGAGTCAAAGTCAACACAAGAAATGGAGGGAAAACCAGCCACTCCACTCATGCTTGAGTCAATTTTCTAAATTGCCCCTTAAGCACCTTCCCGGAAGCTTCCCGCAATCGGTACCCTGACCGTCCGGACCTCGACTCCTCCTTGAGTCTAGTCCCGGTCCGCTCCGCTGCACATGACCGCACCCGGCATCCTGACCGTTTGGACCTCAGCTCCTCCCTGAGCCTAGTCCCGGTCCACCTCGCCGCTGCCTGTCGTGTCCATCCGACTCCGACCGACTGGACCTCCGACTCCACCTAAGTCTAGTCCTGGTCTGTTCCGTCGCACACGACCGCAACCGACATCCAACCATTTGGACCTCCGACTCCTCCCTAAGCCTAGTCCCGGTCCACTCGTCGTTGCCCGTCGTGTCTGTCGGAACCCGGAGTAACGACTCATGGATTCTCTGTGTAAATCGCATTAGTCCAGGATCAGCTAGTGCACACAGTACAACAAAAACATATATCAAGCACAAATGACCAATTATATTAAATAAAAGAGTACAGCCTTATGGCCAAGTCTTACATCAATGCCCATTGGCAAAGATAAATAAAACAAATAACTGCAGAAGCAAACTGATAATTAGTGAAGCCCAAGCCTGCCCACAGGCAAACGACAGTAAGACGCGGCCTACTCGTCCTGACCTTCACCGTAGTCGACGTCGTCTTTCTCTATGTGGAGATAGCAAGGTGAGTACAAACTTGTACTCCACAAATCACACTGAGAAATGCAACATAATGATAAAGGCTTCAATGGAAGGCTTATATGGTTAGTTTTCATAAAATAGCATTTAATGAAATGCAATATATAGATTGAAATTGCTGAATTTAACACAATAAGTAAAAACAATACTTATAATTGAAAATAATACCGTCAGTGCAGCCTTCGACCAAACACCAACCTATTCAAGGGCATCCCACCCGGACCATCTTTTCCAAAAAGTCACGTATGGATTCCATCCATCCACACGCTTCCACTGCGCAACTCTAATGGATTCCATCCATCCATCAGGTTTCAATCTCTCACGGATTCCATCCATCCGCAAGGTTTTCATCTATCGTGGATTCCATCCATCCACAAGGTTTTCAAAAATCATTTTGAAAAACAAAATTTAATTCATGAAAAACTTTTACTCAGCATGCCCATGACCGTGGGCACGGCTATCCAGGATAGATTATACACTCTGCAGAGGTTGTACAGTTTTACCCACAAGACACGATCATCCCTTTTTGCCACTAGATTACACACTTCCTTAGGTGTGCGGCGAGGAGTCGTGACAAGGCCTTTACAATGCAAAGCCTTCAACCTGGCCAAGCCAACTCTAAGGTTTCACCCCAGTAAGGAATCCACCAGATTGGGACCCCCCTCTTGAGCCTGAGAGAGACTTCACATGGCTTAACCACGCTCCCTCAAGTGAGACTTCTCATGGCACCAACCACGCTCACTTTCAACCTACAACTTGACTCAGGTTGGGACTTCGCAAATTATTCAGCCAGGGCTGTCCCATACCAGCCATGTGGTAGTACGATAGGGCTTTGCAACAGTAGCTCACAGACCGGTCCTTAATCTGACTTAGGCCCAACCACATACCCTAGTGCACGACAATCAACCCTGCGGCTACAACCAACAGAGCATGCCTGCACCCACCATCTAACCAATTGCCTAAGTCTAAACCAGTTTTTATATTTTGTTTTCAAAATATTTTCATAAACCTCCTTGACTCACCAAAGTCAAGAGTACATTCGAAAAGCTTATCATTTTATGTGAAAAGGTCATCATTTTATGTGAAAATATCCCAAAACCAGTTAATATGTCTAAGCAGGACTAAGCATTTGATTGAAAATTTCTCTAGCCAACACTAGTGCACTAGCTAGAGTTTGATCTAAGGTGACAAGGTAAGGAATTCAATATCAATGGAGGAATTTAACACGTAGGCATTAACTATATTTAAAACTGAATTGAAATACATTGAATAAAAAAATATGCATGCAGAATAATTTAAAACAACATAATTTTATTTTGAAATCTGGGATCAACATGATCAAGGAGTGTGACTTGCCTTGCTCTTCAATTGGGTGTGAATCTTCGTCGAAGAATTTTCCAGAATCATCGAAGTCTACACGTGAAAATAACGCACCAAATTCAAATAAATTCAAATTGAATTCAAATATTTGAATTGAGGCCAGAAATGGATAGAGGAGAATTTTGGATGAAATTTAGAAATTTGAATGGGCTTAATCGGAGTTAGGACGAAGAAGAACAGGCTTCGGGAAGTTTAAATTCAGAGAAAAAGGAAAAACTGGATTTTTGGGAATTATTTCTCTAAAGAAAAATGGGAATTATGACGTCAGCAGAGGATTTCTTTTCGACTGAATTATTTTTATACTGAAAAATGGATTTACTGCATCAGCTGGCGTCGGCCTAGGGGGTGACTGCCAGTGGGCCCGGGTCCATGGACTGGGTTCACAAATAGAGGAGGCGGCTGAGGTGGTGGGGTGGCCAGCCAGGCGCTTGTGTGGCGCCCGCGTGGCACCGAGTGGCGGCCACCTCACCTGCCACGTCGGCCGGCTGCTGACGTGGCCAGGCCGGCCGGTGGTGACGCTCGGGAAGAGAGCTCGTCGGCGCTCCGGTGGGTGGTTGCCCGCGGCGAAGGTCGGAGGAGGAAGAGGGGGCCGAGGGGAGTGCGGAGGTGGGGCGGGCTTTACCGGAGGCGGCCGGAGTTGAGTCGGTGGCGAGGAGAGGCGGCGGCGGCGCTTGGGTGGCAACGGCGAGGGGGCTCCGGCGGGTTTGGGTCACGGCCGAGGGGCGGCGGATGTCGGAGGCGACGTCGGTGAGGCTCCGCGGTGGCCGAGGCAGCAGCGATTGCTTGCCGGAGGAGCTCGTCGGCGCGCGCACGGGGGAGCTCGATGCAGCAGCATTGCGAAGCTCGGGAGGGGAGGGGAAGTGGAGGGGGAGGTAGAGCGAGGAGAGGCGGAGCCGGTGAGGGGTTTAAGGCCTCGTTTGGCACAGCTCTAGCTCCGAGATCTATGCTGGATCTGTAATTTGTTGACTAAATTAAAGTGATTTAAATATTTTTATTTAATATATAATATAAATGAAATGAGTCATGTAAATGCACTTAATATGCCTGCAACTCTAGATCCAGGATTTCCTAGAGCTACAAATGACCAGCTCTAGGAAATCTACAGATTTCTTAGAGCTAGAGCTCTGCCAAACGGGGCCTAAATAGGGGAGGGGAGGGCGGAGCCAGCGTGAATTAGTTGCCGGAGTGGGGCGACGGTTGCGCGCGGAAATGGGGGAGGTGGGCGAGAGGCCGAGTGGGGCGGAGGAGATGGGTGCGACTTGCGGGAGAGGTGGCGCACGACGGAGAGTGGGCGGTGTGTGCGGGAGAAGAGGGGGTAGGGCCGGGAAGGGCGGGGCGGCCGTTGCGGGAGGCGGCGGTGCGGGAGGAAGGAGGAGGCGTGGGGAGGGAGACGGGTCCGACAGGCGGGCCTGGGCGGTCAGAGAGAGAGGAGGAGAGTGGAGGCGCGCCGAGAGGTGGGGTCGCGCGGTCAGAGAGAGAGAGAGGGGGAAGGGAGGCGCGGGCGGCTGGGATCAGGCCGCATGGCCAAGGGGAGAATCTGGTGGCCCGGGGAGGAAGGAGGGGTGGACGGGGCGGATGGGGCGACGCGGAGCGCACGACTGATCTGGGCCGGCCACGTGTCGTGCGGGGAGGAGGGGAAGGCGGATCCGGGCGGGCGACGTGGGCTAATCCTGGCCGTCCACGCGGCGACCGGAGGGGGAAAGGTTGGGGAATTAATTTTTTAAATTTGATTTTCAATTTCAGAAAACCCGAATAAATTCCATAAATCTCAGAAAAATATGAATTAACTTCCAAATATTCTAGAAACATTCATAGAAGTTTCTAGAAATGTTTTGGACTTAAATAAAATATTTCCAACTCAAGTTGGTATCTAATTTTCATACTTAAAATTCTTTTTAATTTAAAAAAAATAGGTTTTTAAACTCCAGAAAGCTCAGAAAACCAAATAAGAGCCAAATAAATCCAAATAATTAATTTGACATCGGATTTTTTTTATAGAAAATCAAAATATCCTTTTTAAATAATATATATATATATATATATATATATATATATATATATATATATAAGATTTTACATAAAATACTTTTTAAATCCAGCCTTTTTAAAAACAAAAATTTAGGGCAAATCCAAAATTAAAATTTAGGCAACAAAAATACTCATTTAATTTAAAGTTTTATTTTTTATATTTTTTATTATTGTTACAGTGTCCACCACCGGTAGCTCTAGCTCCGGTTCCTCGTCTCCCGGCTCGCAACCACCTTAGCAGCCTTGATCATCTTGAGCATCTCTGACCGTCTGGACATCAACACCTCCTGTGCCTAGTCCCGGTACTCCCACGCCTCACCATGACCTAGCTCCAAAGTCTTGCAGCCACACAGACAATCAAACTGTCACATAGCACCGCACGAAACAGCATAATCATCATTAGCATAAGTAAAAGGTAGTCAACCCTGGAATACCCAAAACAAACTCAAACTCTCTAACACAATCGTCAAATACTCATTACAAACATGGGGATACCTCCACATGGTCTCTCAATCTCCCCTTGATGAGTATATTGACAAACACAGAAAAAGCGCATAAAGTTAAGTTTGTTTGAAAGTCATACATGGTCTGAAAGAGAAGCAAAAAGATGCAAGACCATGTCGACAAAGGAGCAAAAGAAAGAGCAAGTTTTCCTCAAAAGCTCGCAGAAATTGGCTTTTTCTCCAATATTCTCTCCCTGTTGGCAATAGAGTTATCAAGATGTTTGGAGGAAAATAAATCATGAGATGGATGAAATGACTGAATTTTATTCAATCTAAGCAATTAGAGCCATGAAGATTATCCAAAATGACCATTTGAGTATTACACCAAGCCATAACACATAAAATGCTATCAAGATCATGACAAGATATGCAAAATCAAGCTAAGCCAAGTAAGTCATAATCTCAAATTTAGTCGAATTTCTTAGCATGTCAAGTTATCCAAGAGTATAGTCTAGCTAAAGGTATCCAAAGATGATGCAAGCCATGTCAATAATCTAAGTGGAACCAAGAAGCTAGAATTGAGTCAATTTAGAGTGCCACAAGATCGAGAATGAATCACTTGTTCAAGTACTTGTTCTTTTTTGTATAATTAAGCAAATTTAGCACAATTGACATGATTTTCTTTTGAAACTCATGGTCGTTTCCAACCAACATTTTAGTCATGTGCTAGATCTCAAGACTTATGCGACCACTCCAAGCAATAAGCTCAAGAAGATGATCTTGGTCATCCAAAACTCCCCCTGAGTTCATGCCTAGTGCAATGGCAAGCAGTCTCATGAGAAAGAATTGGTGAGATTAGTTCTTTCGCACATCTTTTTGCTTTTACTGAATTTAGTGCAAGAACAAGAAGTTTTAGAGAACTAGCATAGCTCAAACTAAAGCTCAATAAAAATTCAAGACTCAACTTAGCCTATTTAACATGGCATGAATCATAAAAGGATAATTAAAGATAGACTAGTCTCAAGAGCTAACATGACATGATTTAATTCAAGTTATACAATGTTAATCAACCTATCATGGCGAAAGCTTGACTACACATATAAAGTCATGATAAGTCTAGCAAGAAACATAGATCACGGCAAGATGTAAAGTATTGTAAACATGTCATATAAGGATAAGAGTTAAGGCTCCATGCAGTTATATTACAATGCAAAATGCTGAAATGCAAGAAAATCCAGCTCCCCCTCAACATGTGATACACTTTTAGTTCAAGTTGAGTTATGCCAATATTAAGCTATAGAAGCTCCCAACTGAACCCCCCCTGAACCAAAGCAATAAAAATGAGAAGCTGGCAAGAAAATCAGAATAGGCAGTCCTTAAAGCATAGATAAGATATAGAGGATACTATGACTCAGACTGACTCTCATCTACCCCATATGACACTAGGACTATCAGCTGGTCATCTAACACACTAAGGAGCAAACGCATTCCCTGTCTACCCAAGGGTGGCCCAACCCTTGCTAGAACCTATAAGAAGTGAGTGAGCTCAACCTAGTGAGTAGAGAGACAGCTAATAAGCAGCATCCTAGAACCACAAGATGAGAGGAAGAAGTCTAAACAGCTAGAGCTATCCAAGGCTTAGTAAAGATATCGGCCAACTGGTGGTCACTCTCTACAAACTGTAGCACTATATCACCCTTCTCCACATGGTCTCTAAGGAAGTGATATCTAATATCATTATGCTTGGTCCGGGAATGATGCACTGGGTTCTTGGCAATATTAATAGCAGAAGTGTTATCACAAAAGAGTGGAACATTGTCTATAACTAACCCAAAATCCCGTAGGGTCGAAGTCATTCAAAGTACCTGGCTGCATCAACTGGTAGCAGCAACGTACTTGGCCTCTGCGGTGGACTGAGCAACACCGGACTGCTTCCTAGAAGACCAAGAAATAAGAGAAGTGCCAATGAATTGGCAGGTGCCAGATGTGCTCTTCCTATCTATCCTACAGCCAGCAAAGTCTACGTAGGAGTAGGCTCTAAGGGAAAGATAGGAAGAAGAAGAGTACTAGATACCATAGTCAATGGTAGCTCGAAGGTACCGAAGAATGCGCTTCACCGCCTGGCGGTGAGATACGCGAGGAGAAGCCTGAAATCGAGCACATAGACACACAGAGAAGTATATGTCCGGTCTCAAGGCAGTGAGGTATAAGAGAGAGCCAATCATGCTTCTGTACTCTTTTTGATCAACTGGCTCACCATCCTCATTTGGGTCAAGTGAAGCTGATGATGCCATCGGAGTTGACACTGGCTTGCCATCACTCATGTCAAAGCATCTCAGGAGGTCTCGTGTGTACTTGCCCTGATGCAAGAAAGTACCCTCCCGAGTATGCTTGATCTGGAAGCCAAGGAAGAAGGTCAACTCACCCATCATGCTCATCTTAAACTCCGTGCTCATGATATCGGAGAACTGTGAAACAAGAGCATGAGAAGAGCCGCCAAAGACGATATCATCCACATAAACCTAGACGAGTAGAAGGTCATTTCCATGCCTGCGAATGAACAAGGTCTTGTCTACCTTACCCATCTCAAACCCATGACTCAACAGATAGGACTTAAGCCTCTCATACCAAGCTCTAGGGACTTGCTTAAGTCCATACAAGGCTTTGGTAAGCTTGTAGACATGGTTGGGTATTTGGGGTTCTCGAAATTGGAGGCTGCCTAACATAGACCTCTTCCTCAATAAACCCATTGAGGAAGGCACTCTTGACATCCATCTGGTAAAGCTTGAAGCCCTTAGAAGCTGCGAAAGCAAGCAGGATTCTAATGTCCTCTACCCTAGATATAGGGGCAAAGGTCACCTCAAAATCTAGGCCCTCAACCTGGAAGAAACCCTAAGCTACCAATCTAGTCTTGTTTCGAATGACTACCCCATCCTTACTCTGCTTGTTTTTGAACACCCACTTGGTACATATGACATTATGACCTCTAGAGGGCTCAACAAGTGACCAGACCTTGTTTCTCTCAAAGTTCTCTAACTCCTCATGCATGGCATTGACCCAATACTCATCAGAAAGAGCATGACTAACATCCTTGGACTCAAAAGCGGCAACGAAAGCAGAGTGGAGACAAAAGTGATACATGCCAGACTTTGAGCGTGTGACGCGCTCAAAGAGATATCCAATCATCTGCTCGGAAGGATGGTCTTTCTAGATATGTCGGGGAGGTCCTGGATGAGATGAAGAAGTGGCCTCTACCTCATGAGCTGACAAGGCAGGAACAGAGCCACTAACTCCAGAAGATGTGGAAGGCATGGGCTGATCTCCTCGAGGTGTAGTGTCGGAACCCGGAGCAACAACCCTGGATCCTCTGTGTAAATCGCACTAGTCCAGGATCAGCTAGTGCACACAGTGTACAACAAAAATAAATATCAACCTTAATGACATTTATCAACTAAATATGGGCATGATTGCCAGAGTTTACATCAACGGCACATAAGCCAAATTAAATAATAAGCAGCGGAAGAAAAACACCAAAGCGGAAGAAGCCCACTGAGCCTGCCCACAGGCAAACGACAGTAAGATGCGGCCTACTCGTCCAGGTCTTCACCGTAGTTGAAGTCGTCTTCCTCTGTGTGGAGATAGCAAGGTGAGTACAAACTTGTACTCCGCAAGTCACACGGAGAAATGCAATATAATGATAAAGGCATCAATGGAAGGCTTATAGGGTTAGTTTGCATAAAACAACATTTAATGAAATACAGTAAATAGATTGAAATTGCTAAATTTAATACAGTAAGTAAAACAATACTTGTATTTGAAAATAATTCCGTCAGTGCAGGCTCCGACCAAACACCAACCTATCCACGGGCATCCCACCCGGACCATCTTTTCCAAAAGTTCACGTATGGATTCCATCCTTCCACATGCTTTCACTGTGCAACTCTGATGGATTCCATCCATCCACCAGGTTTCAATCTCTCATGGATTCCATCCATCTGCAAGGTTTTCATCTCTCGTGGATTCCATCCATCCACAAGGTTTTCAAAAATATTTTTGGAAAACAAAGTCTAATCCATGAAAAACTTTTACTCAGCATGCCCATGACCGTGGGCACGGCTATCCAGGATAGATTATACACTCTGCAGAGGTTGTACAGCTTTACCCACAAGACACGATCATCCCATATTGCCACCGGATTACACACTTTCTTAGGTGTGCGGCGAGGAGTCGTGACAAGGCCTTTACAATGCAAAGCCTTCAACCTGGCCAAGCCAACTCTAAGGTTTCACCCCAGTAAGGAATCCACCAGACCGGGACCCCCTCTTGAGCCGAGTGAGACTTCTCATGGCCTACGCCATGCTCACTTTCAACCTACGAAATGGCTCAGGTTGGGACCCGCAAATTATTCAGCCAGGGCTGTCCCATAACAGCCTTGTGGTAGTACGTTAGGGCTTTGCAATAGTAGCTCGCAGACTGGTCCTTAATTTGACTTAGGCCCAACCACATGCCCCTGTGCACGACAGTCAACCACTGCGGCTCCGACCAACAGGGCATGCCTGCACCCACCATTCTAACCAATTGCCTAAGTCTAAACCAGTTTTTATATTTTGTTTTCAAAATATTTCATAAACCTCCTTGACTCACCAAAGTCAAGAGTAGCTTTGAAAATCTTATCATTTTATGTAAAAAGGTTCGTCATTTAATGTGAAAAGGTATCCCAAAATAAATATTATAACTAAGCAGGTCTAAGCATTTGATTAAAATTCTCTAGCCAACACTAATGTATTAACTAGAGTTTGATTCTAGGGTGACAAGGTATCGAGGAATTCAATATAAATGGAGGAATTAACAAGTAGGTAATAACTAAATTTAAAACTGAATTGAAATACGTTGAATAAAAATATGCATGCAATATAATTTAAAACAACATAATTTTAATTTGAAAACTGGGATTAACATGATCAAGGAGTGTGACTTGCCTTGCCCTTGAATTTGGTTTGATTCTTCGTCGAAGAATTCTCCCGAATCGTCGAAGTCTTCACGTGAAAATAACCCACCAAATTCAAATAAATTCAAATTAAATTCAAATTTACTTTAAATATTTGAATTGAGGCTAGAAATGGATAGACAGGAATTTTTGATGAATTTAGAAATTTGAATGGGCTCAATCGGAGTTAAAACGAAGAAGAACGGGCTCCAGGAAGATTAATTTCAGAGAAAATGGAAAAAGGGATTTTTGGGAATTATTTTTCTAAAGGAAAATCTGAGTTATTGCATCAGCAGGGAATTTCTTTTTCAGCCAAATTATTTTTCAACTGAAAAATAGATTTACTGCGTCAGCTGGCGTCAGCCCTGGGGATGGTTTGACTGGCAGGTGGGCCCGAGTTCATGTGGACCGAGTCCATGGACTCGGGCGGGGATGAGGTGGCGCAGGGGGTGGCGTGGCAGCCGGTGCCCACGTGGCACCTGGGTGGCGCTGACGGGGCGGCCACCTCACCCGCCACGTCGGCACCGAGGCAGTACCGGCCGGAGGAGCTCGGGCTCCGGGATCTCGCCGGCGTAAGGCAGTTCGATGGCGGCCGGCGATGGGTGAGGAAGGGAGAGGGGAGCGTGGCAATCACGAGGAGGGGTGCGGCCTTACCAGCGGCGAGCGGGGACGGCCGGCGGAGCACAGGGCGGCGGAGGCGCACGGGCTACGGCGCGACGGCGGTGGAGGGCACGGGAGGGGAAGGGGAAAGCGGAGGGAGGTGGGGCGGAGTGAGGGGAGGCCGGGGGAGGCTTTTATAGGGGTCGGGAAGGGGGAGGCTCGGCGAATTTCTCGCCGGAGATGCGCGGGGCGGCGGCGGTTACGGGCGGAATTAGGGGGGACACGGTGCGGGGATGGCGGAATTTGGGCGCTGGGTGGCGAGGTAGGTCAGCGCGTGGGGCACGACGTGCGCGGGAAAAGGAAAGAAATCCCGTGGGCGAGGGGCGGCAGAGATGGTGACGGAGAACGCGCGGCCGGGCGGGAGGAGGAAGAAGGCGCGGGGAGGGGATGGCCTTGACAGGCGGGGCCCGCGGGCAGAGAGACGGAGGCGGAGGGGAGACGCGCCGACAGGTGGGCCGGGGTGAGGAGAGAGAGAAGCCGGGGCGCGGGTGGCGTGGATGGCGCCGCGTGGCCGAGGGCGGATCGGGCGGCCGGGAGAGGGGCGAGGCGGGGACAGCTCGGATGGGCCGGGGCGCATGGGGGCGGGAGGATTTGGCTGGCCACGTGGCAAGCGCGGAAGAGGAAAAGGTGGGATCGGGCGGGAGATCCGGCCGTCCACGTGGCGGCCAGAGGGAGGAGGAGGGGAATTGATTTTTATTTTTGATTTCCAGATTTTCAGAAATTGCCAGAAAATTCAATAATGCTCAGAAAAATATGAAATTACTTTCAAAATTCCCAGAAAAATTCATAGAACTTCCTGGAGACATTTTGGATTTAATAAAAATACTTCCAACTAATGTTGGTATTTAGTTTTCATACTTTAAAATACTTTTTAATTTAAAAAATACATTTTTAAACTCCAGAAAACCAAATAAAAGCCAAATAAATCCAAATACTTAATTTAAAGTAGGATTTTTATAGAAAGTCAAAATATCATTTTATTTCATAATAGTTTTAGGTTTTCATTTTAAAATACTTTTTAAATCCAGCTTTTTCAAAAACAGAAATTCTGGGCAAAACCAAATTTAAAATTTAGGCAACAAAAATACTTATTTTAATTTATATTTTATTTTAATTAATTTTTATTTATGTATTTTTATTTTAAGAAAAACCTGGGCTGTTACATGCAGTGGAAGAAGCAGACACCTTAAGGGGAGGAGGAACTGGATCGGGTAGACAGCCCTCATCTCCATCCTCCACATCGTCCACAAAGATAGGCTCAGACTGCTCTAAAGAACCTGAGATAGCGGGCCTAGTCCCCGGACTGGCCTCATCGAAGGTCACCTCACAGGTTTCTACCATCTTATTAGACTCGCAGTTCCAGACCCTATACGCCCGTGAGGAAATCGAGTAGCCTAGAAAGATCCCATCACAAGAACGTGACTTGAACTTATCTAGGTTTTCAGACTTCAAAATAAAAGACTTGCAACCAAACACGCGAAAATGAGAGACACTGGGCTTTCGCCCGTATCTCAACTCATAAGAGGTGCGATGCAAGTGTGCCTTGAGAAAAACTCTATTCGAAACGTGGCACGCGGTGGTTATCGCCTTAGCCCAAAACTTCCTAGGTGTAGAGTACTCATCAAGCATCGTCCTGGCTATCTCGACCAAGGTACGGTTCATCCTCTCCACCATGCCATTTTGCTGGGGGGACGTATGGAGAAGAGATCGTGGCCGCTAACTCGATTCAAATGGTCAAATCCAATATGACCAAGTCTCCTATGCCAGAAAGTGAGGTCACGGGACTCAGAAGCAACTAAACACTTAAGAGGATCACCAGAAGACTCAACAAAATCAGCACGAAAGATCCTCCCATATCTAAATATCCCGCAAACCAGACTCCCCGAAGAACCAAGAATTTTGCAAGCATTTTTCTTAAAGCTCACCTCGAAACCGTCATCGGTAAGCTGGGAAACAGAAAGCAAATTGCCCTGCAGCTTACTCACTAAGGCAACATCTTTTAAAATAAATGAATCATTAATGCGCACAGTACCTTTGGCGATGACGCGCCTAGAAGAGGCATCTCCGAAGGTGATCGTCTCATCACCTGGAGCATGGGCTAGGGAAGAGAACCAACGGGAGTCTCCGGTCATGTGTCGAGAACACCTGGAGTCTACAAGCCATACCTCTCCTTTCCCAGCCCAGCGAACCTGAGTTAACAAGAGAGAGATGGCTCAGTACTGGGATAAATCAAAAGAGATTTTGGAACCCAATACTGAGTCACACGACGAGCAGAAGAAGTAGTCACACACGACTGACCTATAGCTACCCTACGCTCTCCGTCGCTCAGAAAGCCAGAAGGTCTACGAGTAGACCTGAAGCTGTTGCTGGGTCAGACTGCTATGGACGAGCAAGTCGGAGCACCAACAACACGCTGATCTCGCCGCGGGTAGCTATCTCGACGGGGGAAAGGAGATCTATCCTCAGGACGGCGGATATCACGACCAGAGGCAAATCGAGGACGAAAACCAGAAAACTCAAAAAAACCAAGTCCTGGATGCTGCCCAAACCCATCAACATGAGTAACACTAGACCTCGTGTTGGTCTTAAGTGCACTCAAGGTTTGGGGCTGACCCTGAATACACCTAAGAGCCTGAACACGGTCTCTCCGCGTGATCTTGGCGCGCTTGAAGCATCTCTCGACCAAATGTCCATCCTTCTGACAGAAGGTACAATGATACTTCGCCTTCTGAGAGGTAGAAGTAGCATGATAGGGCTTCGCCTTCTGAGAGGTCGAAGCAATAGGTGAAACCACCTTATTGTCCGCAGATTTGAACTCAACCTTTTTGGTTCTAGGCTTGACCTCGATCACACCTAGGGATGGCAATCAGGCGCGGCAGGTATGGGTAGTACTCGCCCATACCCGTACCCGTGACCCCGATTTACGCCCACGGGCATACCCGCAAAAGACAACGGGTAAAGAAGCCCGTGGGTACCCGTCGCCCGTGGGTATACCCGTTTACCCACGAACAAATGTACTACACAAATTATTTACAACAATGTAGAACCAGCCACACGAGGTTACGATCACAAAAGAAAGATGGACAAAAATTATCCTGAGATTCCTGACACAGATATAACACAATGGAACAAATAATGGAGGCCACATCTATGCCTAGAGGCCTTGGAATGCTTGCAATGAAAGAGCAAACACTGTTTTTAATTACAGAAACAGACAACTCCAGAAGAGCAAACTTTAGAAAATTACAAGCAAACTATTTCATAGACCATATTTGTGATTTAACATCACCTACAACAATTATTCCCTTCTAGAATTAATTTTTATGATCTAGAATTTTTTTTGCTTATATACACAATAGGAGTTATACCACTGAGACACTAGGGAAACAGATAGGTCCAAGACAATAGCTTACACTTTAAAATTTACGATATTTGTTGTTCTTTAGTAATAAGAATTGATCTATTATGACTTCTTCTCCTTCAAGTGCTTGCAAGTGTCGAGAACAAATCTGCAAAAAGCATAAAGGATAAGCCAGTTAGCAACCTAATATAGATAACACAAAGAACCAAAAACAATTTGCATTTGCTAGAAACAACAATAAGACAAGCCATAACTCAGGTATCTGTCAAGATCTACAGCTGGTTGGGCACTTGGGCCAAAAAAATGGTGAGGGCGGCCGACCGGGTGGGGGGCGACGGGCGGCAACGTAGGGGCAGAGGAAGCGGCTGGCGGCCGGGTGGGGGCGGAGGAGGCGGCCGGCAACCGGGTGCGACGGCGGATTTGGGCGGAGGCGACGGCGGATCTGGACGAGGCGGGGCGCAGGGCGGCGGGCAGATCTGGGCGAGCGGATGCAGGAGGAGGAGGAGGCAGTAGATCTGCACGAGTGGATGAAGGAGGAGGAGGCGGTAGATCTGGGCGAGCGGATGAAGGAGGATGAGAAGGCGGCAGATCTGGGGGCGGAGGCGGCGGATGAAGGAGGATGACGGTGGGGGGCGGAGGCGACGGATGAAGGCGGGCCTTGCGAGGGCATTGTCGCAGCGAGAGAGGGTGGCGGAGAGTTATCTGGGGGGCGTCGAGGGTGTTAACACGTACTCGGTTTATTATATGGCCCACCTGTCAGTTTATTTCATGGGTAAACGGGCGAGATGGGTATGGGTAGAGCTAACCCATACCCGTACCCGTTTACTCGATGGGCAGAGATTTCCCCCATTTTCATACCCGTGGGTAAAAAATACATCCCATACCCGACTCCATTAGGATATTTACCCACGGGTACACAGGTAAACGGTCACAATTGCCATCCCTAATCACACCTGCTGCTATGGGTCTGAGAACAGCAGGTGGATGCTTCCTAACATCCTCAAGAAAATCATATCCTAGACCTTAATTGAATTTACAAATCTTGGACTGGTCTAGAATGAAATTTAGCTTCTTCTTGCCTCCAACAAATCTCTCAAGAGTGTTCATAAGATATTGACACTCCTGAAAGAGAGAGGTGCAAGAAGAGCAGGGGGAAGATGAGACAGTAGAAGGTAAGGGAGTAGAAGAAGAACCAACAGCAGAAGAACGGATGGCATGTGCACGCACAACCGCCTCAGGAGGGACAGTCCTACTGCTAGCCATTTGGTTCTCGTCGCTAAGCGTCTCTACCCTACCCTTAGGCTTCTTCCCCACAATAGCACACACATCACAAGCAGATGGTGACTTCTCTAGAAGGTCCTTAGTTAGCTTCACATATTTTTCATCCAATGCAATCAAGTCAGATTTTAGTTTTTCACAATTATTGCATGGTGAGCTAACAGGGTCCTTAGAAGCATATTGAGCCAATTTGTTACTGTGATCAATCATCTCTTGAAACTGTTTTGAGACAGATTCAAGCTCAGTAGTCAACTTGGGATAATTCACACATGAAGCAATGAGCTCTAGTAGAAAAGCCTGTAACTCAGCAATTTTATGATTTGCCTTCTTTAGGTTCATTTTCAAATTATTGCAGCTTTCACATGATTCAGGCAGATCAAGAAGCATGGTATAAAGACCTCTAAAAGCATTGTCCTTATCCTCACATGAGGTGCAAGAAATAGTCTCAACAGAAGTAAATGAAAGAGCAGCTACCCTACTCATCTCTAATTCAGCAAGCAGACTAATATTCTCCACCTTAATCATGTCAAGCTCAGAGGTCACACTATCATGCGAGGTCCTGAGCTTCTCCATATCAACAAGTAAAGAAGAACATACATCACAGTTGTCACGGGAGGGAGTAGATATAAGTGAAGTAAGCTCCCGTGACAATCTCTCTACTTCCTTCTCCAACTCACTACACCTAGCTCTAGATCTAGCATGAAAGGTTCCTAGCTTAAGAAAAGTATCATTGAGCTGGTCATAAGAAGGGTACACCTCATCGAAGTCAGAGTAGAGCTCGCTGTCGCTGATGTCGCCCTCAAGGGCCATGAAGCACATGCCGAGGAAGTCATCGCTGTCCTTGGGATCTTGGTCGTCCTTCCCATCGTCGTCACTCCACCCCTCCACCTCGCTGAGGTCGATGTCGTCGAAGGCGGTGAGGACGCGGTAGAAGAGCTTCTTGGCTTTGCCAAGGTCGCGGAACTTCTTCCCTTTGCTTGGAGGCTTCTTGTTGCGGTTCTTGTTGGTGTAGTCGTTCTTGCTCGAACCACCGTAGTCGTTCTTTCCCTTCTCCAACTTGAGGCAGTTTGCTCGAATGTGGTTGGGGCCACCACACTCAAAGCAAATCACACGACCTCTCTTTCTCTCCCTAACCCTCTTGTATGCATGAGAAAATTGTCTAGCTAAAAGGGCTAGTTGGTTTTCTGGAAGCTACTCTAGATGATCATCATCAATTTCACATAGAGTAGCAAGAGAGAAACCAGAAACAGTGTCAGCAGAAGATCCAGAGGCAGAACTGGGATCAGTGACCAAAGCCATCGACTGAGACTTCGACTTGCGAGAGACAATGTCAAACTCGTGAGTCTTGAGGCGTGAATACAACGCATCAAGAGTCAAAGTCGAAAGATCCGTCGTGTCCTTGATGGTGGTCACTTTCATCTCCCAAACTCGCAAATCTAAGGCTGCAAGCATCTGTCGAGCGTTATCCGAGTCGGGGTATGTGAGACCGACCGCTCGGAGGTTGCTCAAGATCTTGTGAAACCTCGCAAATCACTCATCAAGGGACTCTCCAGTGAGCATTTCAAACTTGTTGTAATCTCGCTTGAACTAGTCATGTCATACCGTTTTAATTTGAGTGGTGCCCTCATGGTAAGCATCGAGGGTCACCCAAATATCGAAGGCCGACGTAAGATGAGAAATGCGATCAAACTTGTTTTGGCTCAACCCTTGGATGATGATGTTCCTTGCCTCAGCATTCGCCACAACATCGTGCATGTTTGCCTCATTGATGTTCTCATCGGCAAGAACAACAAAGCAAGTTTTGACCTTTCGCCAAATCGCATAGCCCTGAGCTTTAATATAGGTCTCCATCTGACTCTTCCAGAAGGGATAGTCGATCACATCGAAGATCGGGGGCTTGGTGAAATACTTGTCTATCGCCATGGCTCAAGAGACTGGTTAAGATCTACAAGAAAGAGCTAACCGGCTCTGATACCAATTGTAGGATCGAAAATAGCAATAGAGGGGGGAGGGTGAATGGTGCCTTTTAAAATCTGCCCCAAAGTATCCACTAAAAAGAAACTCTTCTCCGATAGCTACAGAAGCTATGAAGAAGGCATGCCCATGCTCACTGGCATCCAGAGAAAGATTGGCAACCAAAGAAACAAAATGAAGCTGGCAACAGAAAACAGCTCACAAACTACAAGGGGTCGGTCAGACCTCAGGCATGAGGCCGGTTAGACCGCACTGCCTAGGTCGGTCAGACCGCCGGTTGAAGACCGGTCTGACTGCCCCTGCTGGCCCGGTCTGACTCCCAACATGCAACCGGTCTGACCGCCATTGTCTCCCCGGTCTGACTGGTGGCAACAGAGCAGTCAGCAGGCGCCCATCTGAAGATCTTTTGCACAGTTTTTACTGAAACACCAGAACACAGGGAATTTGACAAACTGATGCTTTTCTTTTCAGCCCAAATCATCTTAACTTCATCTTGAATAGCTAAGTGACCTTAAAGAAAAGGAAATGCAGATACAAACCAAATGTGAACAGAGATTGCTGTCTTTGCCAAACAGAATCAACAGAAAGGATGAAAACCATATTTCTCATGATTCATTGATCCTTTGCTCAAGGATCTCTGAAATACATCAGAGAAGCAACCTCAGACAATCGAATATGAATCTAGAACTGCTTTTCTCAAGTCATCAAAAGAAAACCAAGATTCCCCTGACATCAAACCCTAGTTTTTGCAAACAGAGGAAATTCTGACGCTTCACTCAGAGTGAGGAGAATCATTGAATCTTCCATTTGCTCTTGGGAATGGAATGGCCAAATGGCCTTGAGTATTTTCCCATCATAGAGCAACCAAAAACCATTTCATCAAACAAGATTCACTCAAAATCAAAAGGATCAACAGAGAGCAGCAGAAAATAGAAATCCATCACAGAGAGACAAACACTCAGATCATTTACATCTTAAGACTTCTCAAATGGATACAAGGAGATGAATGTTTACAATGGCCCCATACGCAATTGGGAAGGAATGTCTACACATCTCACTACATGCTTGAGATGAACACACGCACTAGATACATTCAGCTCAACACACCAGAACACTCACTGCTTGCAATCCTCTCCAGAACACACACCTACTAAATAGATGGAGCTCACACCTCAAGAGGAAATTCAAGAAGTGGCAGCCCTTTCCCACTCCATGCTCCACACACAAAAGAAGCAAGAGTCAAAGTTAACACAAGAAATGGAGGGAAAATCAGCCACTCCACTCATGCTTGAGTCAATTTTCCAAATTGCCACTCAAGCACCTTCCCACAACCGGTACCCTGACCGTCTGGACCTCAGCTCCTCCCTGAGCCTAGTCCCAGTCCACCTCGCTGCTGCCCATCGTGTCCACCCGACTCCGACCGGCTGGACCTCTGACTCCACCTGAGTCTAGTCCTGGTCTGTTCCGTCGCACACGACCGCAACCGACATCCAACCGTTTGGACCTCTGACTCCTCCCTGAGCCTAGTCCCGGTCCACTCGTCGTTGCCCGTCGTGTCCACCACCGGTAGCTCCAGCTCCAGTTTCTCGTCTCCCGGCTCGCAACCACCTCAGCAGCCTCGATCATCTTCAGCATCTCTGACCGTTTGGACCTCAACACCTCCTGTGCCTAGTCCCGGTACTCCCACGCCTCACCATGACCTAGCTCCAAAGTCCTGCAGCTACACAGACAAGCAAACCATCACATAGCACAACACGAAACAACATAATCATCATTAGCATAAGTAAAAGATACTCAACCCTGGAATACCCAAAACAAACTCAAACTCTCTAACATAAGCGTCAAATACTCATCACAAACATGGGGATACCTCCACATGGTCTCTCATGGTTCATGTGGAGTCGTCTGTGCTTTGATTATCACAGACGGTTCATGGCTAAAACCGTCTCTGAAACTATCACAGACGGTTAGATTTAAAAGCCGTCTGTGATATACGAATTATCACAAACTATTTTTAACTAGAACCATCTATGAAACTATCACAGATAGTTAGGTTTAAAACCCATCTATGATATACGAATTATCATAGACGGTTTTTAACTAGAACCGTCTCTGAAACTATCACAGACGGTTTTTATTTACAACCGTCTGTGTTTTGTCGTTTGTCATATGAATTACAGAAGCTACGTGCTGAGACGAGATAAATTCAAGGAAAATTTATTACCAAAGTCCCAAAAAAAGATATTCCCAGATCTTAGTCTTCTGGGCTTCATATGCTTCTTTTTTGACTTTTGGAGTTGGAGAATCAGCCGCTGAGTTCTCGAATGCCGCGAAGATTGCTCTTGCCCTTTGTACTTTCTCCTCCAGCCTGGGCAAATCGTTAGCATGGTCCATAATGTCATAGAGGATACCATGATAAGCTTCCTCAAAATCGGTCACTTCTGCTTGATCGGCTATGTTGTTCATGTGTCTCTCCACTGCCGTAAGAGTTTCTTCCGCTTTGTGCACATTGCAGAGAAGAGCGAGGTTAAGGGTGGTTTCCCTTTGCTGAGCGCAATGAGACACCTCCATTGACGGCGGATGATGAGGTCCAGCTGACGGATGGAAGTGAGTCGAGGAAGGAGAGCAGGGCGAGAGCGGAGGAGATGCTTCAGACGTAAATTGTTGGCCGCCTGTGTAAAGTTGTGACCGAACAACTCATAATGGATAGATGAGAGAAAAGAGATCAAAAGAATATTAGATGCCATTATTGAGAAATCTACTGAAGAAGATGAGAGGACAGTTTAGAAGAGCTGGATTAGGGCGCGCATATTTAAGCGTTATCACAGATGGTTCATATTCCAATCCATCTTTGATATTAATATCATGGACGGTTCGTGTAACCTTATCACAGACGGTTCGTATAACAAACCATCTCAAATATGTGAGTTATCACAGACGGTTCATATAACAAACCGTCTCAGATATGTGAGTTATCATAGATAATTCGTATAACAAACTGTCTCTGGTATTGTTATCATAGACAGTTCGTATAACAAACCGTCTCTGATAATGACACGTCACCGATCCGTGGCGTGTCACCTAGGATTTCGATCTCACCCATCCATTCTCTCCACATCGAATGGCAGGCACCGGTTCCTCCCACCGCTCGGCCCTAATTAATTACCCGCATCTACCTTTCCACCGACAGTCACGGGTGAGTCCATCCACTATATAGCTTCCTGCATCCCCCTCGACGATGCCGACTACCACTGTGAGATAGTGCCTCTGTTGTGACACCACGGTCGACTGCGTAACACACTCTTATCATAAGTATTGTAAGAGTGTCTTCCGAAGTCTCACCGTCATGCCACAAAGGTGGCGCTACCGCCGCCTCTCCATTGCTGGTAGTGGTAGTTATACGAAATGGTTTTCTCTTGGGCGAATGATCGTGCAGTAAAAGTGAAAGTGTGGTTAGCACTTTTGGGATGTGGATATTTCGTTTGGGTAATGTCTAAGGACTTAACTTGTGCGCCATTGAACTGAGCCTTTTCGTACAACTACATGTCTAATATACAATAGACTTGGCATAATAAAGTTTAAACTTTGATTTCGCCACTGATGTTTTATTGGCGCAATAGGGGACAATTATCAACTAGGTGGTTAGCCTACTCGACGGTGAAACCTTAATGGGAGAGATCAGATTGAGATTGAGCATTGTAAAAGCCATGTTGTAATTTTCTTTTACGTAGAGATGATCATGTCTTGTGGGTAAAGTTGTATATCCTCTGTAAAGGGTAAAACTATTCGAATAGTTACGTCCCCAGTTTTGGACAATGATCGAAGAATTAAGCTATTTCCTTGGACTTCAAATCAAACAACTCAAGGATGAGACATTTATAAGACATACAAAGTATGTGAGAGATCTATTCAAGAAGTTGGCATAGGGATGTAAAAACCCATCAAGACCCCCATGGTGACAAATGGACATTTTGATCTCAATAAAGTAGGTAAACCAATAGATTTGAAGTTTTATAAATCCATGATTGATAATTTACTTTATCTCATCGTATCTAGACCCGATATCATGTTTAGTGTTTGCATGTGTGCATGCTTTCAACCATCTCCAAAAGAATGACATTTAATGGTCATACAAAGAATTCTAAGATATTTAAAGCATTCCTCAAGTATAGGCTTATGGTATCCCAAAGGTGCTAAATTTGATTTAATTGGATATTCAGATTTCGATTATGTGGGTTGTAAAGTGAATAGAAAAAGCATCTTGGGAAGTTGTCGATTGCTAGGAAGGTCTTTAATGCCATAGCCTTGTAAGAAACAAAATTTCATAGCCCTTTCCACCACCGCAGTCGAATATGTTTCTGTGGGTAATTGTTGTACTCAATTGCTATGGACGAAGCAAACTTTCATAGACTATATAATTAAATTTGACAAAGTGCCTCTTTTGTGTGATAATGATAGTGCTGTGAAAATTGCCAATAACTCGGTCCAACACTCAAGAATCAAGCATATAGATATATGCCACCATTTCTTGAGAGATCATATGGAAAAAACTAATATTGTTATTAGCCACTTCTGGACCAAAGACCAATTAGCAGATATTTTCACTAAACCATTAAATGAAAGCCTCTTTTGCAAGTTGAGAGATGAATTAAATGTCATAGACTACTCAAATATTACTTGAACTCATGCCTCATGCTTTCATGCTCATTTGGTGTTGTTTGAGCTATTATTAAAGGTATTTTCGCTTATTTTTGCTAAAAATCTCTATATTCATAAAAACTATGTTTCTAAGTTTCCTATGTGTTTCTAAATGCATAACGATCCTGAATGATATTTATTTGAGTGCAGAACTAGGAATCATTTGCATATTTTCAAAATCCAAATTCAGTTTCTGAAAAGTTCTAGACAAATCGGAACTACCAGCACTCAGTCTGCGATACTTCCGCTTTTCAGAATTACTGGCAGTCAATATGTGGTACTTTCTCTTTAGTTAATTTTTTTTTGCATTAACTACTACTCCCAACCCTTTTATCCCTCTCTCCCCCTCTCTTCGGAAGTTCCAACCAGTCCATCGTTCGTGCCGTACCTCTCTCTCTCCTCCCCCAAAGAAAACTCAAAACCGATCCAAAAATCCTTAAATCCTTTTGAGATTTCTTCTCACCTTGGTGATTTCTAGGCTTCTAAGGGTTCAACTCCTCCAATCCACAAGATAAATTGAATCAAAATCCTCTTTCTATCTTGTTCTAGAACCCTAGGTCAAGTCTAGGTTTTAATTGATAATGCGAACGATTTGTTGATGTTTTTCTTAGGCAAATTGGTATAGCTAGTATCTAATGATAATGCTCACTAGAAACGGAAGCGAGAACAACCAGAAAAGAAGAGCAAGTCAAGAAGCATTTCTGAAAGCCAACAACTGAAAATCAGGTTCAGAGGTCGGTCTGACCGGATGTGTGAAACCGGTCTGACTGCCCAACCATTACCGGTCTGACCAGTGAACTACTGCCGGTCTAACCGCCGAAGTCTCCCCGGTCTGACCGGCGGTAAGCGAGCGGTCTGACCCCCTAACCCTAGCGGTCTGACCGGGTAAACAGGGTCGGTTTAGAGAGGCTGAGGAAAACAGCTGACAGGAAATGCACAAAACCGACAACAAGCTGAAAGCCGAAGGCAGAACGAAGATCAAGTGCCTTGAAAGGGAAACTTCTCCAGATATAACTACAAACTGAAATTAAAAATTGATTGAGACAAAGATTCTCAAAATCCTACTCAAGATTGATCAAGGTGATTGAAAGAGACGAGCTGGCAGACCAACTGAAAATAGAATCACAGTGAATACTAGAGAATAAATGAAACTGAGACAAAAATTGAATGAAAGTTGTTCTTCTCAGGAAAAAAAGATAGGAACTTCAACTTAAACAATAGATTTGATCTCAGAGACAGGAAAATACAAATAGAAGAGCAAGAAACTGAAGATTGAACCAAAATCTACAAATCCAGACAGAAAAAGTGACTGAAAGCCAAAGGGCTTGTGATTCTTGAAACCTTTGCTCCTGAGGCTTTGATCTCAACAGAGTAAAGCCTTCGCTACAAGAAAACACAAACCAAATCACTTTTGAGCAAAAAAATAAAAAACCTAAACCTCAGAGCCTGAGAACCGAAAAGAACACAGCAGGAAGAGACAAAATCCAAATTACTTGAGATTCTCATATCTATTTGTCATGAGACTTCTAATTTCAACTTGAAGGATCTCACAACTAGAAAACACAAGCCTAGAGCAATCTCTTTGGCGAAACATCAAGCAAGCGTGATTGCTCTGTCTCCAAACCCTAGAAAACTCAAAACAGAGGAAATGCAACAAACCAAATTTGGAGAGGAATCGGCTGATAGATTGATCGCTCTCAGGAATATGCTAGCCAAGAGGCCTTGAGGAACTATTCCCAGTTCAGAGATAATCATTTTGCAGCTTCTTGAACAAAGTTTCAACTCAAAATCAAAAAGGCAGACAAGAACCGAGAGCGGAGAAGAAATGGAAACTGAAGCTCAAACACTGAAAAAGAAAACAAGAAGACATATCATCTCAGACGCAGCAATTCTCATATTGATTCAGAGAGATGAATGATTACATAGAGTTTCTTACAACCATCTCATCCCAGATTTCTCATCCTGAGCAACTTACACAAAAGAAAAACAGAACTCTGCCAAAGCCAACAACCCTCACCAAAACAGAGAAAAAGGAAAAACAATTACACAACACCTGAGTTCTAGCATCTATTTATACACTCAGCTTAACGGGTTTACAACTCTCTTTACCCAATTACTCCAACAAACTCAGTGCTTTACCCAATAACCCCAACAAGATCCACTTCCATTTGCAACCTTGCTCATTTACCAAAATGCCACTCCCGCACCTTCCTGGAAGCTTCCTCCTTTCTTGCTGTTCAAGCCTCGCAACCACCTCAAAACCTCGCCGTCTTCGGCATCTACTGACCGCTTTGACCTCAGCACCACTTGTGCCTAGTTCGGCCATCCCATGCCTCGCCACGACTTAGCTTCAAGATCCTGCAGCCATCATAGACAAGAAAACATCACATAACACCGCTCGAAACAATATAATCATACATTAGCATGAGTGAAACGTACTCAAGCACGAAATAGCCAACACAAACTCAAGCTCTCTAAAACAAGCGTCAATTACTCATCACAAATACGGGGTTACCTCCACATGGTCTCATTAATCAACCCTAGAAACTGTTCCGAGAAAGTGGTACTACTGCTCGACATGCGTGGTACTACCGCAACCCGGTACTAGCACTGGTTGCATGTTGGTACTACTGAAGCCTGGGATTACTACTATGAGCACATCGGTACTATGGATTTCTCTGATAAAAATAGCAACTTTATTCCATTCTCTTTCAAACCTATCATGATCGTTTCCTAACATATCCTTGGTATCTTTTCTCTTGTTTGAAGATGCCTAGGATAAGGAACCCTTTTCGCAAGGTGTATGCCAGGAACACCTTCTCTCCTATGCCTTCAGGTCAATTGTCATCTCGTACAAATCCTCTTGCAGCCTAGATGCCTCCCTCATCAACTCAAGGCATTGCAGAGTCTACTCAAAAATCTAGAGAGGACAAAGACAAGGAAGTGGCCTCTGAAACTAAGACAAACTGAGAAGCAGGAGAGCTCACCATATGAATAGTTAGATGAGGAGATGCCAAAGCCAGAGGAGCCATAGATAAATTTTAACACCATATCAGCTGATGAGTATGCAGTACTATGCCATACAAGCTAGTTTTTGCTCCCCAGAAATTTTGACAATCCAAAGTTTTATACAAAATTTCAGGAGTAAGTGTATGAACAAATGTATGGTCCAAGCAGACTTCTTGCAGACCACAAATATGACGATTGTGATAACCTTGACTCAATTGACAAGCACGATGGCACATATCGACTATTTCAAAGGGCTAGTATATAAAATCTTATGGCTCTCAAGTCTGACTACAATCATGAGATGATCAGGCAATTCTATGCCACTCTGTATAGTTCTCCTGATTTCCAGCACATCTCATGGATGACTAGAACTCGCTACTTGGACTGCAACAAACATGAGTTTGAGCTAGCTCTCCACACAGAGTCAAGTGCATATGAGAAAGTATATGACAGGCCTGTTCTTGAGATCCCTGCCGTGACTGAGTATTATGATGGGAATGTCAGATATGTTCCAAGCAAGCTTATTGAACTCCTCCCAATCCTGAGTTTGGTAAATATAATTATCAACCATGCCATTCTTTTTAAGAGTGGGAATTATGATGCCATCAGTGGCCATGCATGGAACCTAATTGATTATATTATGCAAGGCTGAAAATTTGATGTGGTTGATCTCATAATACGGGAGATAGTCTCTTCCAAGAATGATAGAGTCAAGAGGATTAATTATGCTCCCTACATCATGACCCTAATCATTAGGAAGACTGACTACCGTGGTGGCTTAGGTTCAGTTCATAATCCCTACAAGCCACGTGCCGATCCTCCCATTTCTCCAGCTCCCCGTCCTCGAGCTCAACAAGAAGAGGTTGCAACTGAACAACAGGAAGAAGTCACTCTAACTCAGATATATTATGTGGTGTTGAGGTTAGAAAACCGCCAGTCAGAGACTACAGCTCAGCTGGCATCTTTGACAGCCATTGTTACTTCTCTTAGGACCGAGTGTCCTCTCTTGAGCACACCATGGCTCGCTCACCCTCTCCAATCCGCTGTGGCCACCGTCACCATCGTGGCCCCTCTCCTCAAGCACCTCAGGAGTAGTCTTTTTGGTTATTTGATTCCAAAGAGGGAGAAGACAAGAAGGGGAAAGAAGAAGATCCAAGAAAGGGGAAAAGAATGAAGAATGAAGAAGTCTCTACTATCTCAGCTATTCTATCTATCTATCTATCTATCTATATATATATATATATATATAAATTTGTGATGTAATGAATATGTGGACTTTGTTATTATGCTTAAAGTAATTCTGGACATGGTTCATGTATGTTAAGATTGAACATGAAGTTGTGGTCATTTTATAAAATTGCATTTGTTCTCATTTGTTGTATAAATTGTATCATTGCAATTATCTATTCCCTCAAGTTCAGCAAACAAAGGAAGCCCCGTCAAATTGTTTTTTTAAAAAAAATTTACATGTGCTTGAATGTATATTCTCAATTATATGCACATGTTTAGGGGGAGCTTTCTTTATATTGACTTTAAAAGAAATTAATTCTCTAAACTCATTTGAGCTCATTGCAAGAATTACTTGTTGTTTAAAGTCATAAAAGAATATTCAACTCGTTTTTTAAACAAGTGGTATATTCAAAACTTTATTCTTCTCACATAATATTTGGGTTGTCATCAACTACCAAAAAGAGGAGATTAAAAGCATCTAGGACCCTAAAAATGGTTTTGGTAATTAATGATATTATGTGAGCATGGGACTAACATATTTATTAAGTGTTAGAAAGGTTTAGTCACGATAACGAATGCGAGATGCATGCTAAGGGTCAACATGAAAATCATAGTGACTCAAGACAAAGGTATAAGTAGTCTATGATCCCTTTTTGGTTTTACTAGTCTTAAAAGGATGGAAAACCAAATTATAGGTTAAACTTCGTACTATTAAGAGGGAGGATCATGGCTAGTAGCTTGACAGCATGCCATTGTGCCATTTGGATCAATTTAGGATCATGCATGCTCTTAAAATTAAAATTGATAGTCAATTATGCATTGTCAGGAAAATTAGTAGTACCGGAGTTTATACGACGGAATTAGTGCTAAGCGGTATGACTGCAGCTTCTAAGCGTACTACCGAAACTCGGAAGTACCAAAAAGATAGCAAAACGTTTTTTCCAGAGAGCGGTATAACAGCAGCTCCTAAGCAGTACTACTAGACCTTGGAAGCTCTGAAAATCTAGGCAGTACATTTTTTCTAGAGAGTGCCAAGTTTTGGGCTTGAGACAAATGGAAATACTGTGCCAGAAATCAGAACTACCATGTTTACAATGGCAGTAGTACCGTACTGTATTTCAATAGCTAGTTCAGAAACTCTGAAATAGCCGTTACTATCGTGTCAGAAAAGGTGTGGTAGTACCGGCCGATAAACTATGATACTTTTGCTCGTCCTGATTTTTTCAAGAATTGTCTTGTAATGGCTAGATTTAATAGGTGGGGGTATAAATACTCCCTCACCATCTCAAGGACAGGGCTGGACAGTTCATTGTAACATCCTTAAGCATGGCCGATCGCTTGTTCCTCTCGACAACGTGCTTTCTAGTGTGCTCATCCAACATATTCCACAGCTTAATAGTATCCTGCAGTGATCCCTTATCAGCAAACATTGCATGAAGCATGGTACTCCCACAGTGATTCATGCTCGTCGTGTACAGAAAGACCCTCAATATCCACCGTATTTCATGCTTGCAGCATGGGACCTTCATTCTCATCAGAAGAGTCATCGTCATCCTCTTCTAAAGCTTCATCCTCAGCCCAAACCATCTAGTAATCAATCTCCATCTGATGCACAATGCTGTCAACATACTTCCCTATGTCCGCCTGTCCAGTGGGCTCAAATTGCATAGTGCGATATTCATGATCTGCCTCAGCAACATCTACAGAGCGTGCGGTGTGCGATATTTTGGTTTTGCCTCCGCAACATCGCCCACCGTGTCCCCTTCGTGAACCACACGTTGCGTGCCCGAGCTGCTCCTACCAACCGGACCACCTGTGTCTCCCTTCGAACATAGTTGCACGAGTAGCACACACTCATAACCACGTCACCGATAGCCTTGCACAAAGCCCGTCCATGCAAGTGTGCTCATCAGTCTCCTCAACTCTCACCAAATGTCCGTGGTAGACCGACTCCAAAGTCCATATAGAATGACGCTGCACACCTCGGGGTATAAGGAGAAGCTGTATGTGAGCTAGTCTAGGGTATCTCCGATTCGAGCATTCTCTGCGTCTGGGAGTACCATACGGACTTACGGAAAACTGCTCAGGACAACACCGTGGACCTTCACGAATAGTACGAACACCATAATTTACTTTCAATATTGTGGGTTCCAACATGACTGATTTCTCACTGCAAATATTATCATTTATCAACATGTATTCACTAAATATGTGCTAAGTAAATACGTAGTTACACATTGCATACATTCGGACGAGAACAAGAACGGATAAGGCTATTACCTTCATATGAAGAGTTTTTCTTCTTATCAACGAGATTCCTTTATCTTCCTCTCTAACCTCACAAGCTCCTCTCCTCCTCCCGAGCTCCTCTCCTTTACTCCCTCTCCGAGCTCCTCTACTTCTCCCCGCCATGACCTCTCACTCTCCCGAGCTTCTCTGCTTCTGCTTCTCTTTTTTTCACCTCTCTAAAGCTCCTCTTGTTCTTCTTGCGAGAGAAATGAGGACAGCTCGTGAGGGTGTCAGGTCAAAGAAAAAAGGACGGATTAGTTGGCTAATGCCCAACCGTTGGGTGACTAGAGGAGTAATCGCCCAACTATTGGGCGACTCGTGGTCAAGTAGCCCAACCGTTGGGTGACTTGGCCACATGTCGCCTAACGGTTGGGCGACTAGCCAAGTCACCCAATAGTTTGGCGACATAAGGTTAAAAGTGTAAAAAATTAAATCTCAGATATATTTTTGTAATTCCAAATGAAAAATTGATTATTTAAAAAAATTCCAATAAAAAATGCACATAAACTTTTCTTAAACAAGCATGAGATGTTTTTCCTGCGTGAAACACTTGCGAATTACTCAATAATCTGCATAAAAATCACTTTCGCAAATGAATACGGGACCAACTGAGGCGATTCTGGGATAAACGTCAAGACTGTTACAGCCAACCAAATCTATTTTGAAAGCCGTACAATTTTTTGGGGCAAACATTAAATACTTATACTGACCTCTTGCAAATAAACATTTGCAAAACGCGAAGATAATAACTCAAGAAATGACGTGGAAATCACTGCAAAGTGCAAAATCCAGCAGGATAAAGCCATGTACAATGGGTTTACATTAGCTGTCTATAGTTTTACTACCTAAGATTTTTGTTGATATGGATGAAAAAGAATAAAGAGAGAAGCACATGGTCTATTATGCAATAGCCGGATATTACATGAGAAACAAGAAAATAGCGACGACTTCTGCTTAGGAGTGGATATCGAGCTGGCTTGGCCCGGCTCGGTAAAGCTCGTTAGCGAGGAGGCTTGGCTCGTTATGCTAACGAGCTGGAAAGGTAGCTCGGCTCGACTCGGTAGCAGGCTCGAGCTTGGCTCATTAGGCTTGATAGGAATACTAATTCTCTCAATTAAACAATAGAAAAACCAAATTACACAATGACTATCAAGCAAAAGGCAATGACTAATGAGTTGATTAATCAATGATGGTTTCATTTCATACATAACAGAAAAGGCTACTAAAAGTTGGTGAATCCTATTGTTGTTTACTCCTAGCAGTAACTACCGATCCAATAATCTAGCAACACAACAAATCTGGTTGGTTGATCATTACTACCTAGTTTTGCATTTGTTACAGATAAAAACAAGGTGGTCATTATCTTGCAATACTATGAAAAGTAGCATAGATGCGTATGCACCGGGCGACCGAGCCTAACGAGCCAACGAGTGGCTTGCGAGCCAGCTCGGGCTCGGCTCATTAGGCAGCCGAGCTAAAATCCTAACTTGGCTCGGCTCGTTTATGCTACAAGACGAGCTAACAACAAGCGAAGCTAGCTCGCGAGCTTCGAGCTTTTTTGCCACCCCTACTTCTGCTGTTGTTCTATGGAAGTCGACATTAGAGTTGTCTACATCAACCCCCTTCTTGATCCGGTATGCCCTCCTTTTATCTCTCTACTCAACGTGAGTTCATTTCTCTCTGTCGTTATTGGCTTCCATTCTCTCTCTCTCTTCTTCCTCCTCCTCTCTCACTACAGAACTTGGTGTTGGTCAAGTCGCAGTGGTGCACCGAAGGGTGCCGGGCTTCGGGAGTGGCACGCATGCTAGCCGCGCGCGCTCCAACATCAACACGGATGGTCGTGGCTGAGCTGCCGCTGGCCTCGTTGCCTGCAGCAAGGTAGATGAGCCGCCCGCAGCTAGCGTGCTTGCCGCCGTGTCAGCGAGGCCGACCGGCAGCAGCGCAAGGTTGGACGGCGGAGGGATCAAGTAGTGGTGATCACTATCACCACCGTTGATGAGACACTGGTGTTGGTGTTGGTGTTGCTGTATCTGCATTAGTGTAGTGCAAAGATTAAAGGAGGAAATTAAGATTAAACAAAAATTAAAGCATGGTATATTCAAGAACATGCTTAGGATGGTGCCTTTTATCTATATGTATGCTCTTTGCCTTTTCTTGGGGGATATTTTGGATTCTTGTGTGGTTTTTGGCTGTTTCTTTCGTTTCTTTTTCTAGTTCTTTAGGCCTTGCAATGCACTGGAATACTGAAAGGTTCTTAGCTTATAGATGTTTCCTCTCAGTTCTTGTCTGTGTTGTTCTTGAAATGGTGGGATTATTATCACAAAGTGCGCATGTGTTGTTCTTGCCTTTTTCTTTGATAGTTGACAACACCTGTATTACTGTGCCTGATGCTACATCTATTTTTACTGTTTCTACAAAGATGGCAAAGTTAGAATTGAGTAAGGAGGCCACGCACACTGAGTTCATCTCAAACTATAGTTCAAAGAAGCGTATTCATTGCCAGGTATTCACCTACGAGGAGCTGTATGCGGCGACAGAGGGCTTCAGAGCAGATCGATTCCTAGGATTACTAAGATGGCAAAGTTAGAATTGAGTAAGGATTGTTACAGTGTTTTTCTTTATGTATATCTAAATGTTGATGGGTGCTATGGTTAATTTGTTTTAGGGTTCATTAGTATGTTTTTAGTCTACATAAGCATTAAAAGACTGTATAATCTATAAAGACAAGTAAAAAGATAATTTATTATATAAACTGTTTTTTATATTACCTATATGACTCTGTAGATAAGGGTGGTGATCGGTTCGGCTGAAAAGCTCATGGCTTATGGCTGAAAACACTGTAGCTGGCTGAAAAAAGCAATGTAGCTGACAGAGGCTTATTTAGCATAATTAAATTTAAAAAATTTAAAAATATGTTAGCCCATTACGTATAATACAAACAAATACGGGAAAAAAAAGAACCGGCAAAAAAGCTCAACAAAAAGCCAAAAGTTCAGAAAAAGACGAAACTTATTAATAATAAAAAATAAGCCAGAAGTCAGAAGCCGAAGTCGAGTTGATCGGGCCTCGTCTATGCATGGACATGCCCTAAAACCCCACGGTAGTGAGCAACCAAAAAACCAGGCGCACAACGGAAACGGAAGCATACCACCCGTGCTGCCTGCGCCCGTACGGCCGTCACCTCGATGGACACCACGGCGGCGGCGGCGGCAGGGGTGATGGTGAGGAACGACGGCGGCATCGACGAGCCGGGCTCCGCTTCCTCGCCGACCAGCTCGTCGCCGCGTGGCGCTTCCGCGTCCTCGTCTGCGCGCCCGACACGTCAGTCCCCTCCCCTCCTCTCCCCTCCCCTCGTGATCCCTCCCTTTCTTGCTCGCGCCCTCCCAGTTTCTTGCTTGCCTGGTTAGCTGTTGCTTTGCGAAGATTCTGTGGTAGGAACACTTGGTGGTGCGTTGTTTGTGAATGGGGATAGGTTGGGAGTGGAGGAGTTGGACTGTTGGAGAGAAAAGACAAGAATTTTGGGGAAGTGTTCTTTCCGTTCCCTCTCTGGCATTCGCAGTCGCACCTAATAAGAGAAGGGAAATCATAGGAACGGGGAGAGGGCCTTTCTGTTTCTTTTCGTAAATTCCTGTGTATGAGCAGATGATGCAGTTTTCATTCGTTTGTGTGCTCCCTAATGGTCATTGATGTGAAATTGCAGAAATGATATTACCTGTAAAAGAAACAGGAGAATTTTGATCTTGAAAAATGAAATTCGTGATTAAACCTTGTTGTCGCAGGATGCTTAGCAGTGATTTTGGTATGGTTAAGTTTTCGAAATGAAACATAGGAAGAATTGAACTTGCACTTGAACCGGTTCGTTCACACGATGGAATCACAAAAGTAGTTTAGAATAAAACAAAGAATAGCTTTAAGCATTATATAAACCTGGAATATGTCCTGTTGCAGAATATTATTGACTCGTTAGCTCTAAATACACCATTCAAGTTGGCAAGTTGTGTTCAAAGAAAATTCCTTTGTGGTTGCAACTGTGATCTAAAAGTTATGATATGGGTATGCCCAAGTCAGGGAAAAAAGATGCAACTATGGTTCATTTAGTGAATGGTTTTCTTCACAAAATAATGATTATGTCACCAACCGAAATAAACGTGGTGCTGTTGAGAAGAAAACTGATATAATATGGGTGCTGTTATGTCTTCACGTGAAGAAAAGAAAGACTTACATATAATCTTTAATTAATTCTAATTGGTTGTTTCTATCTTATGGCACCAATCTTGTTCTTAATTGTATTCTGTTTAAATTTCTTGTAAAATTCAGAGATAGGTTGGGTGTTAGCCACTGATCACATGGCGTCTGGCTCTCTGATGTAAACGTGTTGATATAAGCGGTGCGACAGCATTTGCAGTTTCAGATTTGCTGTTTTTTTTTATTTTATCCCATTTACATATTACATTATGAACTTCCCCGTGCAAACATATTTGGAAACTATATTCAAATTTCACAGACATTCGTGTTGGATGCTCACTTCTCTTATTAATGTTAGGAACTCCTGCTGACTGCGCCTCTTTAGGCATCTCTGGGAAGCTCTTTGATGGTTTGGCTCCTGATCTGGTAAGTTTTGGAGTTTCTTCAGAGATATATTACAATGTCCTTCCATGGTTTTATGTAAGCTTTAACTATGAAGAGGTTCTCTATGTACGTGTAATCTTGTCATAACTAATGCTTGGGCTTCATCTTGTTTCATTATATCTTTAATGCAGGTACTTAGTGGAATCAACATCGGCAACAATTGTGGACGCCATGTGTAAGTATCTTTATCTATCAATATGTATCCATAATCTGAAACATATTGCTGCTACCTCCGGTCTGAAATACTTGTTTCTTTGGTACATCTACAGTCAAACTTCAATATTGAACAATAAAGTATTCAGATTGGCCAATGTCCTTGTCAAAATGACTATGGTTATATTTTTCATCAAAATTACTTTCTTTTGCCGTTTTTACTAAAAAATGTAACGATAATGGCCATAGAAAGTCAAAAGCGACAAGTTTATTTGAACCAGAGGCAGTGTTTAAGTAGTCTTCTACAGTATCTATTGGAGCTACTACCGTAATTGTGTTGGTTGATTTTATGGTCAGAAAGAAATATGTCTATAACAGTGGATCATGAGGGCGTGGCTTTTAATGTGCAGTGTGTATTCTGCAACAGTTGCTGGTGCTAGGGAGGCATTCTTATATGGGATTCCTGCATTAGCTCTGTCATACGATTGGTATGCAAATAATTTTTTCTTCTTTACGATTATCCGTTGTACTTTTTTACTTCTTTTATTGTTCAAATAACACCTCAAGTCATTAATGAACTTCTCCTTCCAACATCTGCAGATTAGCAGCTACTAGTTAAATATGTTGTACTTTCATATTTAGTTGGGCATTTTATGCCAAATTATTTCTATATCAATAGGCTTTTGCAGTGTTGTGAACTAGTACAACAAAGGGGTAATCATCCGTCGGAGAGAGGTCGGACGGCGGCGACTTGAAGTAGAATGGCGCTAGATGAAGAGGGCACCAATTGAGGAGGAATAGATCTAGAATAGCTGGTCAAAGGAACGACCATGGCTGGACTTTAAGGGCTAGAAACTTGTTTATTCATCTTTGCTTTATTCATAATAGATGCATACTATTCTTTTTATAAAGACAACTCAATTTGACTCTTAAGAAATAATCTATAAGAAAACTTATCTGTAATAATTCAATCTAATAATAACTTGTCTAACTAATGGATAATATCAAATACCTAATAGATAGATTCCTAAATAACAAACTATGTCTAATAGATAGATTTCCAAATAACAAACTATACCTAATACAAGCAGCGCTACAATACCGCGGTGAACAGTACCGCTACAGTAACCGCGCACGTAACATTACATCCCTCCCTGCGAAGCAGCTCGCCCTCGAGCTACGGTGGTGGCCACCGTTGAAGATCTTCTGCTCTTCACTGTTAGCTTTCAATTTCTCCAAGAGAGATAGTGCGGCATGGGAAGCCATGGTGAGCGGCTCTGATACTAATTATTGTGAACTAGCATAATAAAGGGGTAATCATCCATCACAGAGAGGTCGAACGACGACGACTTAAAGTAGAACGGCGCTAGGTGAAGAGGGCACCGATTGGGGAGGAATAGATCTAGAATAGCTAGTCAAGGGAACGACTACAATTGGACTTTAGGAACTAGAAACTTTTTTATTCATTTTTACTTTATTCATAATGGATATATGTTATCTCTTTTACAAGAATGACCCGACTTAACTAATAAGAAATAATCTATAAAAAATTTATCTTTAACAATCTAATCTAATAATAATTTGCCTAACTAATAGATAATACTAAATACCTAATGGATAGATTCCTAAATAATAAACCATGCCTAATACAAGCGGCGCTACAGTACTATAGTGAACAGTACTGCTACAGTAACCATACACGTGACATACGGTTTTACTGATGATAAAACTTTCAAAACTATGGACGCCACTGATGATTATATCCATTCTTTACTACGTATTTTATATTGTCACTGTATAACATTACCAAACCACAGTCCCTTTTAACAGAATGGACTGCAAAGTAACAGACAGCTTGTAGTATACTTTCAGGTTTTGTTGAAACCTTTAAATTGTTTAACAAAGGGTATGATCTGGTGTAATATGCAGAAACATAAAAGTATTTTTCTTCATGATGCTTGGCCACCCCAACTGCATAATTTTCTTTCCCTTTTCGGTAAGCAGGCTGTTCAGGCAGTAGCTGATCTAGATAATGAATGCACCAATTACTCTCATAAGCAAGAATTTTTTTTTGTAATATTACTCGTTTCCTCTTTGGAAAACTTAAGAAATTTCAGTGATGTGTAGACTTAAATTCAGATTATTTGAACATCACATGATCTTCTGCAAATGTCCAGTGGGATCCCAGGATCCCATTGGACTCCATATAAATACACCAGTATTCAGCTGTAATATGCTCAACATTTGCATACTTCACCTTCCAGCTGTCACCTTCCATTTGCTCAAATTTATCTGACTAATTTAATGATAACTAGAGTATACTGTTTGACCTCTCAATTTAACTTTCAGGGCTGCAGGTCAGAGCAGTTTTTAATGACTTCAAGGTGGCTGCAGAAGTTTGTATGCCTCTGATAAATGCTGTCATGATTGAGATCAAGAATGGGACGTATCCTCAAGGATCATTCTGGAATATAGATGTCCCAACTGATGCTGCACACCACAAGGTAAATCTCTGACAGTGATTTTGTAGTAAAATTGTGCGCTACTGCACTTACAGTTTTACACTGTAAAGGTAAAGCAAAGCAATCTGTATTGATCTATACAATTATGTGTGGACAAAAGTCTTAAGTGTTTCTCTTTTTCTGTGTTGTTCTTGTCAGTAGGGATTCAAAATTACGAAACAAGGAAAATATATGGCCAGAATTGGTTGGGAGCAAACAGTTTACAAGAAGCCTGCAGTAGAAAGTTACCAGACAGCAAACATGGATGTTGACAGTGAAAAGGACAGTGAACTAGATACTTAATCAGAGAATGACCTATTGTCTAAGAGACTATGTCATGAACCGGGGTAAACACCACCAAGAGGATGGTCGGATGGCGTCGGCGTAGAGGGGGAGAGAGAGATTATAGACTAGGAAGACTTTGTTATTACTCTGCTTTCTTCAATAGCATGCGGTAGCCCCTCTTATATAGATGGCTCCCCCTAACAGATAGAATCTAATCCCAATTATAACTCTAATAGATATAGTAACTAATATCATATCTCTAATTATATCTCTAACAATGGAAACTAATCTCTAACTCAAATAGAAACCAATCTCTAATAATAACCGACTAGGCCTTGGGCCCAAGGCCCACACCCCTGACACTACACCCCTCTCGGACATGCAGCTCGTCCTCGAACTGCTAGACGGCGGCCAATGGAAGACCTTCGACGCTGATGTAGAAGACGAATGGTGGCGGGGTGTTACAGCTGATGAAGATGATCAACCTGATCCAAGCGGAACAGGGTTAAACGATGCCTGCAAAAAATACGTTTTATTTATTTATTTGAATTTTTTTGTTTTTGTTTTTTTTTTGCCTGAACTAGCCAACCGATCGGTTAAAAACCGACCGAGACCAACCAGGCCACCACTCCTCACAAGCCCAAACGATTGGGTTGGTGGCGACTGGAGGAGCGTCGGCCGGTGCGGTCGGCGGCGGCGGCGGCTCCGGACGGCCGGCGGAGCTGCGGCTGAAGGAGCGTCGACCTGTGCGAGCCGGCGGCGGTGGCTCCAGACGGACGGCGTAGCGGCGGCTGGATCGGGCAACGGCCGAGCGGTGGCGGCGGCGCGCGGGTAGAGGTAGTCCGGGCAGCATCGGCGAGCGGCGGCGGCGACGCGGATACAGCGGCACAGCTGCGGGCGCCAGGGGGCCTCGCGGCGGCGGTCGGCGTCTTCGAGCCGGAGGCGGCCCGCGGTGGCGGCGGCACGGCCAGAGGCGGCCCCGGCAGCGGATGCGGCGACGACGGCCCGGGCGACAGCGCTCTCAGCGGCGGCGGCGGCTCTGGCAACAGCCAGATCTGGCGGAGGCGACGCGCGAGCAGAGGCGACCCGGGCGGAGGCGGACCGGTCGGCGGCCCGAGCGGGCGGAAGCGGCCCGGACGGCGACTCGGGCGGGTGTGAGGCGCGTGGGGGGCGGCTTCGGGCGCCAGGGGGGCCTTGCGACGACGACGACGGCTCGGATCCGGGGCTGCGGCCGACGGCGGAGGAAGATGAGGGCGGCGCAGAGATCATGCCGGCGCAGGCGGCAGGGGGCTGCGACCCACGGCAAGGGTCGGCGGTCGACGGAGCGGTCGGAGGAGCGAGCGGCCTCAGGGCCGCCAAGGACGACCAGCGGAGCGGGCGGCCGGCGGCCAACGGAGCGGCGAGGAAGGCGGAGAAGACACTGCGACTGTGGAGGGACTGGACGGAGATGCTGTGGCGCTGGGAGCTGGCAGTAGATGAATAGATGGTTCTTGTTGTTGTTGTAGATCTGATGATATGGTGATTTGGGGATCTGGTGTTGAATGATGACGCGCCTTCATTATCTCTTGTAGCTTCTTCATCGTATTCTCATTCGATTCCTTGATTTCCTTCAACTGCTCGTGGATCTCCTTGCAGAGCGCGATCGCGTCGCTCCAGCCGTTAGCCATGGTAGCAGAAGTCATGGGAGGGGATCGAGGGCTCTGATACCAAGTTGTCATGAACCGGGATAAACACCACCAAGAGGATGGCCGGATGGCGTTGGCGTAGAGGGAGAGAGAGATTATAGACTAGGAAGACTTTGTTATTACTCTGCTTTCTTCAATAGCATGCAGTAGCCCCTCTTATATAGATGGCTCCCCCTAACAGATAGAATCTAATCCCAATTATAACTCTAACAGATATAGTAACTAATATCATATCTCTAATTATATCTCTAACAATGGAAACTAATCTCTAACTCAAATAGAAACCAATCTCTAATAATAACCGACTAGGCCTTGGGCCCAAGGCCCACACCCCTGACAGACTAAGAGAGTGGTAACTTCACATTTCTCTGAGCAACTTCTCATTTCCAAACTTCAGGATAATCCCGTCAATCACATTTGAAGTCTTCTAGCAAAATTGTTTTCTAAGATATGCAGCATAAATTGTTTATCAGAGAATTGTGGAATTGAATCTCCTGTCCTGAAGTCCTACTTATTCTACTTTTCTAATGTTTAATATTAAAGGTCTATTACAGACTGCTTATAGCAAACTTATAGTTACACTCAAAAAATGCGGAGCACACTTGCATAAATGATAATTGTTGTTCATGTCGTTGAAGATGTTTGGAGATTTTGTCGATAATTATTTTTTGTTGTTGCTCTTTTATGCTAGCTAAACAGATCATTTTTTAAATGAAAAATGGCAGAGTTAATTTGTGTTCATTAATTGGGTTGATTAAATTCTGAACAGATAGCGAGAAGTTAAGATGAAGAGGAAGGAGAGGACATGGACCACAAGTCCCTTGTAGATGGATATGTAAGAATGACCTAACCATTTTCTTACAAAAGGCATAAGTATATGTTGTTTATTCCAGATTACGGTTACTCCTTTGGGTGCTCTCTCCCGCGCAGAAGCTGATGTCATACCCTACTACAAAGCTTGCTTGTCACGTCTGGCTGATAATTCATATTCCTTATCCCTCTAGGTAGTTACTGTGCTTCTTTATTTGAGTTTATTTCCGTATGTCATTTCTCTTTATCTACCCATTCGCTGCTCTTCATCCTTCATTCTTCTCGAAGCAGAAACATACTTCTATAAACATATTTTGGAAGTTGGGATATAATATAGCATCGTTCCCCCGTAGGAAAAATGATTTTTTTGCTACAACATATCAATGTTGTTGAAGTAGCCAGGCATACGCTCACACGTTTACCTATGTTGGCTCTTATCCTCCTACCATTTTAGAAGTTATAAGATACGAGATGCACAGTAGCAATAATGTGCATTCTATAGAAATGCTATGTGTTGTAGGGGTGGCCCCCACCTAAGCCCAGCAGACCTGTTAGGAGGTTATAAGAACCAGAGTAACATGAGTAATGACTCAACTGCCCTAAGGGGGATGTACGGATGTAAGGGCATAACTGTAAAAGCATACTCTATGTGAATATATATATCAGGATGAGGGGGAGGGTGAGGCAGAACACTCCCACCTCTCCACTACCATCTCTCTCTGTTTGGTCAGTAACCACAACAGTTGGCGCCGTCCGTGGGGAGGACAAGGACAAGCCTGAAGACCGAAGAAGGATGGCACCAAAAAAAGCTTCATCAGCGGCGGCGAAGGGAAAGAAGACGGCTGGGTCGGAGCGGCGCGTGAATACCAGGGCTTCGGCATCGGCCGCCGAAGGAGCTGGCGGCGGCTCAGGCGTAGCGGTCGCGGGCGTCGACGCTGGCACTACACCGACCGACCCCGCCAGCGCCGCTACAACGACATCCAGCCTCGTCGCTGGCGCTACAACGACCGACCCCGCCAGCGCCGCTACAACGACATCCAACCCCGTCGCTGGCACTACAACGACAGCCCCCGCCACCCTCGCCGGCAGCACAGATCAGACGGCCGGGGGTAGCCGCAACGAAGCATCCGGCGGATCTGGAGATCGTGAGGCGATGGTCCCTGCACCGACCCGTCTGCTGGGTGTTCCGGCGGCCCCGACAGCACCTGCGGTGGAAAGCGCCCTACTAGCAGCCCTCAACGCGTTCCAGCGGGAACTAGGGGACCTTCGCGGAGCCGTCCGAGATATGCAAGAGGCTCGGGGCCAGCAGGCCGCGCCAGTCCACGAACTCTAAATAAGACGTAGCGTCGAGGTCCGCCTCCGCACGCGTGAGTCTCTGGACTATAAAGGAAGTCGTAGCGTCGTGGTTCGCCTCCGCACGCGCCAGTCCACGGACTCTAAATAAGACGCAATGGGGGGACGCCCTCGCGCGCACCAGTCTACGGACTCTAAATGAAGTCGTAGCGTCGAGGTTCACCTTTGCACGCGCCAGTCCACAGACTCTAAATAAGACGTAGCGTCGAGGTCCGCCTCCGCACGCGCGAGTCTCCAAACTATAAAGGAAGTCGTAGCGTCGAGGTTCACCTCCGCACGCGCCAGTCCACGGACTCTAAATAAGACGTAGCGTCGAGGTCCGCCTCCGCACGCGTGAGTCTCCGGACTATAAAGGAAGTCGTAGCGTCGAGGTTCACCTCCGCACGCGCCAGTCCACGGACTCTAAATAAGACGTAGCGTCGAGGTCCGCCTCCGCACGCGCGAGTCTCCGGACTATAAAGGGAGTCGCGGCGTCGAGGTTCGCCTCCGCACGCGCCAGTCTACGGACTCTAAACACGACACAGTGGGGAACGCCCTCGTGCCCGCTAAAAGGCGGAGGTCTTCCCCTCGCACTCGGTGGCAGGTAACACCAAGAATAAAGTGCTACTTATTTTCATTGCAAAAGCAAGGGGGGTTACATGGTTACAAGCATGAGAACCAATACATCATCCCCCTGCCCTACCCGACCAACAGCTCAGTCTTGGCGCGGTGCGGACAAACCCGTGCCGACGTCGTCGTGGTGTTGGACGACTCCTTCGAGCCACTGGAGGAGGTCCCCCTCCCCATGCAGCGTCTGCTGCACGGCGACCCTCGCTGCATCTTCCCCGAAGCGGCCCCAGATCCGTTGGTGGAAGTTCTGCAGGCTAGGCCCGATGGAGCGAATGTCGTCCGACATAACCTGTGTTCGGCCGGGAAGATCCAGTTGAGGATTCGCCAGCTCATGGGTATGTCTGCACCCACGAGTGTGAAGCATGGCGAGGGCGAAGCACACACCAAGATAGCCGCAGTGCTCGCCAAAGGTTCTGGCGCCATGAAGAGCAACGCCCGCCCCCTCCTCGATCAACCCGAGCGTTTCCGACAGGTCCTCCAGCCCGTGCATAGTGCCCGGCACTCTGACGCACAGGTCTCGGAGGGCCTGGTTCAGAGACTCCATGGCCCGCCACGCCGACGTGGACGCATTTTCCAAGACGCGGCTATTCCTTGCAGCAGACTCCGCCAGCTGGGCTTTCTCCCCTTCTAGGACGGCGATCTGCTGCAGGAAGGCGGCGCGCTCCTCAGCCGCGGCGCACTTGGCTTCCGTAGCCTCGAGTTGCGCGGCCGCCATAGCGCGCGAAGCTCTTCATCCTTCGCCGCGAGAGCATTGTTTGCTTCGCGAAGGCTGGTTTCCAGAACCCTCCGCTCCCGAACACGGGCCTCGTCAAAGGCCCGGCTGAGGGCAAGCGTCTGGCAAAAAACAACACGTTAGCAGGCGCCCAGCAGTACCTTACAAGCTGAAGCGCACATATTTACCCTCATCTCAGAGGCCTGCAGCGCGAGCGCTAGGAGTTCCCCCTCGCACGACGACAACATCTCTCGGTCAAGGCCGTTGTCGGCACGCTCTACGGCTGCGGTAAGGACGCGAAGTGTCTCCAGGCGAGGGAGGAAGTCCGAGCGAGCGAGCCCCAGCCCCAATGCGCCAGGATTCACCGAGGCCGCGGCCACATCAACAGCAACGGACACCTGCGGGGCACCCTGCACAAGGCTTTGGACTTCGCGCACACCTCCGTTGCTCGATCCTTCGCCACGTCCGGGAGACTTCGTCTCGCCTGATGCTGGCAGAATGAGCGAGCAGATCGGAGAGAGCCTCGCGAAGTCATGTGAAGAGAGGGACTCACGCCTACCTTCTGCGCCTCTCGTCGCGGTAGGAAGTGGCGCCGGTTCGACTGCCAAGTGGGAGGCAGGGGCCTCGGTGGTCGGCGAGGAGGTCTTCTCGGC
Source organism: Dendrocalamus latiflorus (assembly GCA_017311315.1). Lineage (NCBI taxonomy): Eukaryota > Viridiplantae > Streptophyta > Magnoliopsida > Poales > Poaceae > Dendrocalamus > Dendrocalamus latiflorus. The sequence goes on along the minus strand of CM029630.1, from coordinate 7,182,431 downwards.
CGCGCCAGACGCCGTAATCCCGCGACAAGGCCCCGCAACGGCGTATCGACCCCTCGCTGGCGGCGGGGACTGCGTCCGAGGGCGTTTCGCCTGCGGCGGCACAAGCGAGTCTTCCGCGGCAACACCAGCTACGATTCCCGTCGCCCCCACGGTTTCCTCCGTAGGGGGCGCGCCCGCGCCGGCCGCTGCGGTTGATAACGCACCATCAACCGTGGTTTTCCCGCCGGGAACGGTGCTCCCCCCCGGGTTGGCGAGTTCCAGCTCGACGATGGCCGCAAGCACGGGTTCGTTGGCGTCGGCAGAGGGTGCCGGGGGACTCGAGGCGGCGCGCTCCTCCGAAGCAGGGTGGCCGGGCCCACCGCCGGTCGCACGCCCTGCCTCAGCTGTGCTAGCCGCCGAGGGGCCTGCGGGGTCGCATACGGCAGCCGGGGAGCGGGCCCGGCGTCGCGAAGATAACACCCCCGCAGGGCTCTCACCGTCCTGAGCGCCCGGAGTCCCGGCGGGAAGCTCCCCCGGCACCGCGCGCTCGGGCACAGTAATGCCCAGAGCCTCGCATGTGCGGTTTACCCGCCCTTGCTTAGCCGCCTTGACTGCGGCCTTGCGAGCCTGGTGCTCCTTAAGCGTGTACGGGCCGAGAAGCGCCGCAACCGCGCACTCCGCGTCTTCTAGCCGAGCCACTGCGCAGAGGATCACGTCAGTCAGGCGGAGACCAAACAGATGCAATGGCGCGCGTACGACATGCTGGGCGACTTACAAGGAGCGGAAGGTGGAAGCAGGCGAGATACGGATGGGCTGAACCCGTCCTCGTGGGGGCCGTCCTGTCCAACATACTTCCCCCGGGAGGAGAGTGGCGTCACCCCATACATTGTGAACTCCTCGGCTAGGTCGCGCAGGCTCATTCGACGGGCGACACCGACAAGACTCTGTAGCCTTTGCGTATCGTCAATCTCCGCCTTCAGACTCGGCGTACTGTTAAGCGAGATCGGCCCACCTCGGCAGTGCATTCCGCTCTTGTCGGTCACGGTGTAGTAGAACCACTGCCGAGTCCAGCCGGACTCCCATTGCCTCGGCGAGGCTAGCGCGGGGAACAACGTCGCGCACGACGCCCGGAGCACGAAGTCCACACCGCCGAAGTCGTGCAGTGTGGCGAATAAGCTCGCGCTAGGACGCCGCCCCTCTGTCCGCATCGCCCACGTGAAGACAGCTAGGCGGAGTATTGCGTGGGGTGTCAGTTGGGCTAGCTCCAACTTGTAGGCCCGCAGGACTTCGCCCACGAACAACGTGGACGGCATTCGAAGGCCGGCGTTGAAGAACGCGACAAAAACAATCGCCTCCATGGCCCGGGGCTTCGGCTCCGCCTCGTCCCGACGGGGTAGGCGAGCCCCATCGCGATCCGTGATCTTCCCCTCCTCCACGAGTCGCTGCAGCGTCCCTTCGGTCACGCGGCTCCTCCCCAACACACGGGAACAGCAGCCTCCCGAGTGCTCCATGGCGTCCCACCACTTGTTGGCGCGCGAGCTCCCACGCGGCACCAGCTCGTACTCCCGGGAAGGATGGGACATCTCGCCCTGGCTAGGCAAGCAACCGCTGCGGGGAGGGGGGGTGGCGTCGTCATGGCTAGACATCGCTCTTCACGACCAGGGAGAAAGAAGCAGGGAAAGGAGCAATTGGCATTACAGTTAGCACGGGCGGAAGCAAAGCGGCAGATCACAAAAAAAACAAGGGTGCTTCCGCCTCAACGCTGGCACCTTATAAAGGCCGCTCGCCTCTCATGTGGCTCGAAGCGCAGACAGATCAAACTTGCAGCGATTCGGCTGCCCACGATTTGGAAAGAAGAACCGCCGGGGCTTAGAGGGTCGTGCCCGGTAGGTGACCCAACAGCGCACAACGCCTCCATGCCCTCAACACGCGTCCAACTTCCCTGGGGAAGAGGCGAACAACCGCGGTCACGCAACCGCTCACATCCCACGACGCACCTGTCGCGAGTCGCCGCGTGTCCCACACACAGGATGGCAGACTGCACGACGCGACAGCCTGGCCTCTGCCAGGCCAGGTGTCGGCGTGATTCCAGCTGCCATTAAAAGCGCACTACCAGACTGCAAGGCCACAACAGCCTCCAATCTTAGCGCGAGGGCGGAGCGCGCGCGCGTCTACTCCGACTAGGCGCCAGCCGGCCTCCGCTCCCACCCGTTCAAAGGATAGGGGACGGAGCGCGCGCGCCTCGGCTTCGACTCAGGCGCCAGCCTTCGCGGCCACCTGTTCGAAGGGTAGGGGGCGGAGCGCGCGCGCGTCTACTTCGACTAGACGCCAGCCTCCGCTGCCACCCGTTCGAAGCGTAGGGGACGGAGCGCGCGCACGTCGCGCCTCCGCTGTACTTCGACATCACCTTTCATCCCACACCTCGAGCTCCCCAACCGCAAGTTTGGAGGAATTCACAGGCCGCAGGGGACGGAGAGGGCCAAAGGACTCGGCGACATGGCTTCGGCCCTGTGAAGCCCTTCACCATGAGAGGCTCCTGTTGTAGGGGTAGCCCCCACCTAAGCCCAGCAGGCCTGTTAGGAGGTTATAAAAACCAGAGTAACATGAGTAATGACTCAACTGCCCCTAAGGGGATGTACGGATGTAAGGGCATAACTGTAAAAGCATACTCCATGTGAATATATATATCAGGATGAGGGGGAGGGTGAGGCAGAACACTCCCACCTCTCCACTACCATCTCTCTCTGTTTGGTCAGTAATCACAACACTATGATTTCCCTAAAAAATAGAAATGTCGTGTATGTCAAACTAATTCTCTAAAGCTGTTTATTCATCAGTCATTACCATGACCAAAATGCATATTGCTTTTCCAAATCTATTTCACCTCTTTTCGTGGCATCGCAATTTTACCTTTCTTGCTGTTACACATAATGACACAATTACCATCTACATTTATTTTGCTCAAGGCTTTCATAATTTGCTACTGAATCTTAAATTCACAAAAGACGCTCTGTTGCTTCACTATGCAACTGTTCTTCCATGTGATCCTTTTCAGGTGACCAGGATACTTGGGAGGCCGGCCAATTGGATACTTAGGAGGCCGGCCAAACTGAACCTATTGATGTCAATCTGTCATGGCCTGCAAGTTGCAAAATAAAGCTACATCAATTTCTGACATTCCAGTTGATGCTATTGATGCATTGCCACATTACGTATTTCCATGATTCATTATTTCGTGGCATATGTATCACATATAACTTCATACTATTATTCTTCAATAATTCATTGGTGTTATATTTCTCTAGTTTAGCCTTTTCTTTTTCCCTTTTAAGATGGCATCTGTTTGATCATCTTGATTACACACTGTTCTGTACTCGACCGGGTCGCACTCACGTGCGACCTATTTTGGCTCGAGCCAAACCCATCGCAAGCTGAACTCAAATAGCTTGTTGAGCCTAAGAATTTTTGACAGCCCTAGCAGACCCTCCAAGTTATGCAACCGTATATCTAGTTTCAAAAAAAAAAAAGCACCCGCTACATCTAGTACATTTAAATAGCATACTACTGTCTTCTGTTCTAAATAGCTTTTGACTTTTAAAAGCTAGTTTTTAAATGAAAATGATTTCTTAAGGTGATTTTTATTAATTGCATGTAGGAGTTACTGCAGTACCCGTTTTGAACAGAGTAGTTTCTTAACACGAGGGTATTTTACCTTTTCAGTCTTTGTCACAATCAGTCAAAAGTTACAGCGCTTTTGAACAAGGCTAAACTTATTTGATAACTATGTAGACTACGTTTGGCATTGCAGTTTTGAAAGCATTTATAACTTTCTACTTTTGGATATAACAGAGCATAAGAGTTTCTCTAATGCTCTACCGTGGCTAATCGTTCTAGCTATTTATATAGGAGAGATGCAAGGTCGGCGAGGATGGCCCCCTCAAAGAGGTGGGCTACAAGCCAACGATAGTTTGAGTTTTTTGTACGGATAATCCATTTTTTATTCGAAATTACATAAATATACCCGCGGGAAATTTTTTTACAAAAATAGGCTCCAGTCGCCGAACGGTTGGGCGACTGGAGCCTATCGCCCAACCAGACCGCGGCAGCTGAAGAGTCTGCGAACCGTTGGGCGATTAACTCCAGTCGCCCAACGGTTCGGCGATTGCAAAGCAGTCGCTCAACCGTTGGGCGACTGCATATCAGTCGCCCAACCGTTGGGCGACTGAGGGTGGATATAAGGCCGCGCTCGGCCGCCCCCGACGTCCACTTCTTCGGCGCGCAGAGAAGGAGAAAGAGAGGGAGAGGAGGAGAAGAGGGAGGGGAGAGAAAGAGAGGGAGAGGAGGAGAAGAGGAGAGGGCGTGCGTGATTTTCAGGTAAGTTTTTGTGTTATATTTTTTATTAGTTTAGAAATATAGTTAGTGTAGATAATTTAGTTTAGAAACATAGTTAGTGTAGATAATTAGTTTAGAAAATTAGTTAGTTTAGATAGTTAGTGTAGATAATTAGTGTGGATAATTTAGTTTAGACATATAGTTAGTGTAGATAAATTAGTTTAGAAAGATAATTAGTGTAGATAATTAGTTTAGAAAAATAGTTAGTGTAGATAATTAGTTTAGATAATTTAGTGTAGAAAGATAGTTAGTGTAGATAATTTAGTGTAGAAAGATAGTTAGTGTACATAATTAGTGTAGATAATTAGTTTAGAAAATTAGTGTAGAAATATAGTTAGTGTAGATAATTAGTTTAGAAATATAGTTAGTGTAGATAATTAGTGTCGATAATTTAGTGTAGAAAGATAGTTAGTGTAGATAATTAGTGTCGATAATTTAGTGTAGAAAGATAGTTAGTGTACATAATTAGTGTAGATAATTAGTTTAGAAAATTAGTGTAGAAATATAGTTAGTGTAGATAATTAGTTTAGAAATATAGTTAGTGTAGATAATTAGTGTCGATAATTTAGTGTAGAAAGATAATTAGTGTAGATAATTAGTGTCGATAATTTAGTGTAGAAAGATAGTTAGTGTACATAATTAGTGTAGATAATTAGTTTAGAAAATTAGTGTAGAAATATAGTTAGTGTAGATAATTAGTTTAGAAATATAGTTAGTGTAGATAATTAGTGTCAATAATTCAGTGTAGAAAGATAGTTAGTTTAGATAATTAGTGTACATAATTTAATATTGAAATTATTGTATAAATTTAGATGTAGAAAATTTAATGTAGAAATTATTGTACAAATTTTGCAGGTATGACTCGTGCTGGACGTGCCTCCGAGTGGCAGTACGAGCTGTTGGACGAGCACGTGGACCGCTCTCATCGCGCTTCCCGTCTAGTGCCGACACCGGGGAGCACGGACGAGCCGCCTCAGCTGGGAGTGATCCGGACACGCACACCTCGCGTGGCCTGGAGACTCGACCCTCGTTGGACTGTCAGGTTTGCACTACTCCAGCGTTTAGTGTGACCGTAAGTTCATTCCGTGCTGACCTTCACTTTGTTTGCAGGCTTCGGGATGCCGGGCTACTCCCTCTTGCCCGGATGGTGCAGGCCACGGACGAGGATGCAGGCGCTGGCGGGGACGAGGCGGGCGGGGACGAGGCGGGCGGGGAGCGATCACGACGCTTCCCGTTCGACCGTTCTCTGCTGACGGCTTTGGTGGACCGTTGGCGGCCCGAGACGCACACTTTCCACCTCCCATTCGGGGAGATGACGCCGACCCTGGAGGACGTGTCCCTGCTCCTTGGCCTTCCGATCGCGGGAGACGCTGCCTTCCTACCGGAGGCCCCACACGACTGGCGCGCTGACCTGCTTGGCAGATTCGAGGGTGTCGTTCCACCGGGCCCTCAGCACCACGTGTTCACAGAGGCGCAAACCCATGGGCCGACGCTGAGGTGGCTCACACAGTACCGGGTACGTGGTTTTTTACATTCGATCGTGTCGTCCAACCGTTTATTTGTGGTATCACGTACTAATAACAACTTGTTTGAATTCAGCTGGAGCGCATGGTTCCACAGGCAGACGATCACCAGGTGGCGCGCCACCTGGAGGCGTACGTGCTGTGGCTGTTTGGTTGGGTGCTTTTCACCACCAGCCACGGCAACACGGTGGATGCGCGCCTTATCGCTTATGCGAGGGCGATCGCTGACGGCGAGCCCCACCAGGTCAGCTGGGGATCGGCCGTGCTTGCCGCGACGTACCGCGCCCTATGCGATGCGTGCACGAGGGTCAAGGCGAACTCGATCCTCACGGGCTGTCCGCTGCTACTGCAGTTGTGGTCGTTCGAGCGCTTAAGCCTCGGGCGACCTGTGCTGGACGACATGGGCCCGTACGGGCCCGAGATGTATCCAGCGGGAGACGTCGACCGGCCGACGATGGGTTCTATCTGGTGCCGTCGTCGAGTAAGTATTATCACAGTCAACTATTTCTGTCATATTGACGATCGTCATTCTAAACAGCTTATATTTCTTGCAGGTACAGTTCGCGCACGTGCAGGTCACGCGGGCGTACCGGGCCTTTGTGGAGCAGCTCGACCGCATCACAGCGGACGACGTGCGCTGGGAGCCGTACGCAGATACGACAGTTCAGGCCCGTGCTCCTGGCGGGCTGTCCTCACTTTGCTGGCGTGACCGGGCTTTCTGGCTCACCCGCCGGAAGCTCGTGTACCTCATCTACGTGGAGGACTACGCACCCCAGCGGGTGATGCGGCAGTTCGGGCTACGGCAGCCGGTTCCTGCACCATTCGGACCATCGATTCCGCGCCACGTGCACGGGTGAGTGATCGTTTCTGGTAAATATTTACATACTTACTACTGCGTTCGCAAGTATCTCACATCCAGTAATGGTTCTATACGCAGGCAAAGCGCGAAGGGAGTGAAAAGAGGCACCGATTGGTCGTTGAGGATGCAGCGATGGGTCGAGCAGTGGCAGGGTGCGCTCGACGACCGCGTGGAGGAGGACAGCCCGTACGACAGCAGGGAGTACGCCGAGTACCTGCGCTGGTACCAGCCGCGGACCCGTACCAGGCTCGTATATGTGGTAGACCCGCCTGCCACACACGTCGCCCCTCCGACGGACACGTACCCCTCACACTTCGCGCGCGACGCTCACATCGCGGTACGTTTCATGTCATTTCAAAGATTCCCAAATGGTAATGTCGTTTCGATAATCAACCATTTCATGTCTTTGTGTCCAGACTGACGTCGGTTCTGCCCTATGCCTCGACTCCGGGACACTACTGGAGAGGCTCTCCAGTGGTGCGCACCTGACCCATGAGGAGGGCATCAGCTTTGCGCGTCGGGTGCACGACGGGTGTAGACGTATCGTTAGCCTACTCTCCTGCACGAGGCTACCCGCGGTCTCCACGCCCACCGCTTCGACACCCCGACCAGCGTGGCACCACTCTGGTGCACCTACGTGGATACGTCCTCCACCACCTCACCCGGAGCAGCCAGGGGGTTCAGCCTGGGCAAGGCCTCCTACACCGGTTCACTTCACGCCTTCTACGCAGGGGGTGTACGCCCCTCCTCCTGCGTGGATGGCACCAGGCACGGGTACGCAGAGGTTCTTATATCGTGTTTATCCGAAGACGATATGCAACGAACTAACGTTATTAATATTGCAGGTGCTTACCAGCAGCACGGCGTCTCCGGCATCTCCCCAGGCCAGGAGGAAGTGGACCAGTTTTTCGCGTCTACACCGGAGTGGCATGGACACTACTCCGACGTAGCACCGGAGGTTATCTCTGCGCCCGGTGCACCGGAGAGCACACAGCCAGAGGTGCAGCTTACTCCGCCCCCGCCCCCGCGGGATAGACACCCTCCTCCTCGTTTTACTTTTTCGGATCGTCCTAACCCGTTGCATCGGAGGAGGGCCAAGCGAGGCCGTATGGGAGGACGCGGGCGCGGTGACGGGGCACACCAGGGTGACTAGTGAGGCGACGCTGCAGATGTATTTATGCATGTACTGAAAAAACATGCGGCATGTTACTCACAGTTATAATATGAAGTTTATTTAAATTTACATAAGTCTATTATCTCTCTCCGCACATAAACTATCTCACTTAACAGTATATGTATCGATCGTTCTGTACTCAATCTTTCATGAAAAAAAAATTTTAAAACTTTTTGCACACCTACAATATACAATGAACATAAACTTTTATTACAATTTCACCGTATTTTTTACCCGTTCAACGTTACAAAATTCACAAAATCTAAACAAAACACGGGGGCTACATGCAGTCGCCATCCCGTATGGCGACTGCATGCTAGTCGCTTAACGGAAGAGCGACTGCATGCCAGTCGCTTAACGGAAGAGCGACTGGATGTAGTCGCTCTACTGTGCAGCGAGACAAATTGTGTCGCGGTCTGGTTGGGCGATAGGCTCCAGTCGCCCAACCATTCGGCGACTGGAGCCTATTTTTGTAAAAAAATTTCCCGCGGGTATATTTATGTAATTTCGAATAAAAAATAGATTATCCGTACAAAAAATTCACGATAGTTTCGTAAGGTTGTGGTAGCTTTAACTTGTCTAGGCTAGCTCCTAGCGATTTCTTTTCGTAAGCTTTGTAGAGGTGCCGTAGCTTCAAGTGGTGGTTGGGTCCGTTCTGAAGCTAATATGCATTGAAGTACGAGATTTTGGGGCCTAGCTTTGCTTTAACTAGTGGTGAAAATAGATTGAATATGAATTAAAGGCCTGTTTGGGATTGCTCTGCTCTAGTTTTTTCAACTCTGCTCCACCAACTCCACCATAGAGCAGCTCCACTGTGGAGTTTCTGGAGCAGGTGATCCTGTTTGGCACGCAGCTAGCTCCAGCTCCAGGAATGTGAGGTTTCCCTGAGAAAGGTCCAATGTGCCCCTGAATGATGTTTGGTGTATGTTTTGATGTCTGCGGAGCATATGTAATTGAATTTTTTTTTGTTGCCAATTGAAATATGATGTAAAATATTATAATCGCAATTAATTTATTCGAGAAAACCAAAAAACAAATATTTTGGTCAAATAATTCCATCCTTTTGTCCCATAAATTGCAACGTGCATGATAGATAATTAACAAACATATAGCTATCAAACGTGCAAGAGTGATGCCCCTGATTTGGCACAATCTTGCTGCAAACAAACATATATTCGATTCTAGCTATCAAGATGGTTGCGACAATAGATAAAATCAGAAACCTCCTTGACAATAGTGCATTGAAGCTTCAGCTAATCTATGAGGTCGGACTGCCACACTTTCAGATTCTCACTCGCCTAGACACATCTTAAACATGAAGGCGAATAGGTGGTGTTTTAAGACCATAACACATTCTATTTCATTATCTTGCCTAGTCATCTTAAACATGAAGGTGGATAGGTGATGTGGTTAACATCTGAACTCATTCGCTGCCTCCAGTACTCCAATCCCAAATTTTTTGATTGCATCCTTCAGGCCCTCTTAATTTTTTTTATATCAACACTGAAATTTTCATTTTTTGTCCAAGCCTAGAATAATAGGAAGGAATCATCTAACTGAAGTGGTGGTGATACGACATATCTGACCTTCTCACCTACATCATGTGCTCACTCTAGCTACACTTTACTAATCCAGTTGTAAGTCAAGGCGGAAGCCAATTGGCGTTTAGTCCCCTTTCAAACCAAACACAAGTAACATTTTTTGAACTTACCTAAGCTGCTAAGCATTTCTCCATATGGACCTGCACTGAACCAAACGCCAGAAAACCCTGAAAATACCGAAAAACAATTCAAACAGGGAAGGCGCATAAGGTCTGAATTCACTCACGGATCCTCGAAGTGGATACGCTCGTCGGCGGTGCAAATCTCCGATGTGCACATCAGCCTGTGCTCGTTCTTCCAGTAGATATCTGCACATCAGGCCAAAAAAAAGCAAACCTAACATCAGAGCCTGAAACGAGGAGAGCATTGCACGCGGAAGGTTCTGCAAGGCCGCGACGCGCACACGCACGCACCGAGGAGCTGGAAGGCCGCGAAGGGGAGTATGCCGGCGAAGGGCTGTAGGAGCATTGAGGTGAGCCCGACGATCTGGTTCCGCACGGCGCGCGGCGCCGGGAGCGTGAGCAGCGCGGCCACCGCCGCCTCCGCCGCCACCACGCACGCCAGGATCATCCACTGCAGCGCCATCGGAAGCCCCTCTCTCGAACCCTCTAGAACCTTCTCGCGCAACTGGGGAAGCGTGAGCCGGTGAGCCGGGAAGCCTCGGTCTCTCCGATCTGCGTACGCGTGCGAAGTGAATGGGTGTGGAGGAGAAGAAAAGAAATCGAATCGGTATGGAGGAGAGGAATTGTGTAATGGCAGTGGTAGGTAATTTTCCCCAACTCCATGAGGAGATACAAAACTTCAGTTTCTGGAGTACCCCTTGAGGAGCTTCAGAAAAAACGTGGAGTAGGCCTTCAACTCCACCTTTTTCTTGGAGCAGAGTTCTTGGAGTTGGACCTGTTTGGCTAGACAAGTTTGGAGCAGAGTTGAAAAAGCTGGAGCGGAGCAGTCCCAAACAGGTCCTAAATAGTCTCAAATACAAATATAAATATATATTTTTAAAATAAATATGGATACGAATATGAATTTATATTTTAAAACGAATACGAATATGAATTTGAACATTCTCGAATACAAATACGAATTCGAATATTCTCAAATACAAATATGAATTGAATGTCGTAAAGAATACGAATTCGAATCGAATATGTACTTAATTTGGTCAAATACGAATATCCTAAAACTTTTGTAACAAATCTCGATAGAACAAATTTATGTAACATGACTACATATCTGCACGAGTTAACAGTGTAACGTATAGAATTAAAAATTATGCAAAGTAATTTTCACTTCTTATTCATGAATCTTGGTTCATCAGAAAATTATTTCCTATAATCATCCTCGATGAGGTCGCTAGGGATGGAAGCGGATCGAATACGAATCGAACATTCTCGAATACGAATACGAACATTCTCGAATACGAATACGAACATTCTCGAATACGAATACGAACATTCTCGAATACATATTTTATTTACTACATTCATGTTTTCTTAAATATAAATATAAAACAAAACAGATTATTCTTTACCACTTCCCATCCTAGCTTTAACTGTTGTGACACTTTCTATCCCATTACCACTCAAAAGTAGCAGTAATCTTCTGCCAAACATATTCTCGTTACCAATTAGATTCCGTGACACGTAGTAGTTGTTGAACTCTGAAGGGGTATTTTGGTAATTTCTCAATTTCAAAAAGGAAAAAAAGGAATGTCGGTGGGCCAGCTGAGGAGATAAGGGAGGAGACTTTGTCTCTTCCCAGTGGGCCGGTGCGCGTGGGTGCGATCCTTCTGGATCTGGCGACTCCCTCGGAGCGACGGCGGCGGCCGAGTCATGTGGAGAAGGCGACGGAGGCGGCGTCAGCGCGGGCGTTTCGGTGCCAGCCACACCGCAGCTCATCGGACCCCCCACTCCGCTATAAAGCTCGGGTTCCTCCTCTCCATTTGGTATCCCGAATACAATGAACTCTCTTCCCCTCCTTTCTAGACTCTTGGTTGGCGATCTCTGGTCTTTGGGCCGCTGGCCGGTTCTCCGTGCTCCACGGGCAGCTGAGGGACTCGACCCTTGACTAGGGGTCTTGGTCTGAGCTTGGACCAGAGAACCACTGAGAGATTTGGAGTGTTAATTTGTGATTGAGTGTTCTTGGCCGGAACACTCTTGTGGTCTTGTGCGGCAACCCCTACCTCGACTTCCACTTGGCTGCGGCTGAGACGGGAAGAAGGGCACTGTATCTTCGGCGATCATTTGCCTGCTCGATTTTGTGGGGTCATTGGTCTTCTGGGACAACGCAAACACGTGCCTTGCCCATTTAGGTTACTTCAGGTGATTTCGAATATCACCGCACAGTGAGTTTCATCCCAGTTCCTTCTGTGATATGCTATTACTAAATGATTATTGTGAATGGAGATGCATGAAGGAAGTGACATATGCTCTATGAAGTAACTGGTCTTGTATTGAGATTGGATCACAAATCTTGAGCTCTAGATTAGTAGTCCTTTCGGTTTTGCTAGAGTAGTCAGAATTCTGTGCAGTTTGTGATCACCTGTTCATCTCCTATAATCTGTTGGCTATCTTTGCTTATTACATTACTTGTATAATGGGAGTTCATACTCTGTTAGTTTGTTGGCTGTAACATACATCTGTATAGTGGTCTTTTGCCTCTCTAACTGCTGGCCGAAAGCTCATAGATATATTTTCAGTGATCTTTTATGGATGCTTTATTGCTGTATGAAAATATTATCTAAATGAATTTTTAGAGCTCAAAGTTTGATTCACATTTGACATATTCAATCAGTCAAAAGTATAAGACCGTAGTAGCGGGACTGCCAAGATTAAAATCTTGTGTAACCCTACATCTGAGAGCAACTAAAACCACTCAAACATGCTGATTTTAGTCATTTATGTTTGGCTACTTTTGATGATAGCATGTTACTTCAATGAATGTCTCAAATCTGAATATATGCTGGTTTTAGACTATTGCATGATATGTTGTTTAGATGGCTTAATGTTTTCACTTGTTTATATCTTGAAGAAGTCATCTTTATATCCAATTTGTCTTGCTTGGGCTATATTCTGTTATGTTGGAATTATAAGTAAATATTTGCTTATACTGCAATATTCACAACAGTAGTAACCACAAATTGGCCCTGAAGATTGGGTTTGCAATAGATATTGTGCAGAACATTAGACTATAGTCCCGTTCAAATGTGCTATGACTTTTACCTTTTGGATATAGATTTTTGGCTGAAATAACACTATAGCAGTTGTAAAAAGTTGTGACTGAAGCTAGGGGTATTTAATTCAGCTGTTGGCTGTTGACTTTTTGCTAAGCTAATTTGGATGAGCTGAGTACAAACGATTTTGCTGAGCTGAGCTGTTTACATTAATTGTGGTCAAGTCCACGTACAGACTAGTGTACAAAAAAATTGCACGTGGTACCTTAACATTTATATTTTACATTTTAGTGTACATATCACGGTGTATATGTCAAGCTATCAGGGGACAAGCCAGTGGAGGGCTCATCCAAGCTGCTCTCTACACCGGCCACCCCTGCCATGCTTGCCTTGGCATCAACCGACGAATGGCATACACTTTCAGACAACGAATGATGAACAAATAACCAATGAACATCACAATGCATAGCAAACAAATGCAGTCCCAACAATAGTGTACCATTACAATGCATAGCAATGAAATGAAATCACAACAACAGAGAAACAGCTTAGTTCAACAAAGAGAATAAGTAACAGCAGAGAACACACAGATGACCGAAACAAGGATAGAGTATCTCATGGCGCACCCTTCACATGCTTCCATGCGCGCTAGATCCACTAGAGACGGCCCTCACCCGTTCTTCATCGCCATGAAGCTATCGCGCCATCCTTTCTTGATGAAGAGCTGACTTGCAAAGTAGTGCTCATCAGTCTCCTCCTCTGCACTAGTCTCCTCCTCTGCACTAGCCTCCTCCATAGTCATGAGCTGCAAGAGCTCTTCACAAGCTGGGTCATGCATCAAGGAGCTCGCGCACATACCAGAGGCACGCGTAGGGGTGTGGGGGTGTGTGCCTTTTCGTACAAGTCGACAAGACACTTCAGCTCAGCATCAAGTCTATCGCCTTCCCCTTATCGCTGCTAGGAGAGAGGGACACACAAGGGCACTTGGCTTGGGATGCCCTAGTGCTGCCACCTTGCAGGGCTACCTCGAGGACGTCCTCATTCTTTGTGGAGTACCACGGGGGAGGCTGGATGAGGGGACGGCGGATCCGGAGGCGGAGCCTTACGCTCGGGTAGGGGCGGCGAGGGATCGGATTTGAAGGGGAAGGAGAGCTCATAGGGACCGGAGAGGCAAGTGAGATGAGCTACAAGCGAGGAGTTGGGGAAAGGTGGCGATAGTGGGAGTTGGGGAGTGTCGGTGAGGATGTGTCCACCTATGACTCCATCTGCCCGTGACCACTTGTGACTCCCTCGTGTCTCCCGCACGCCACCGGTTGCAAACGTTGTGCGACTAAAGCCAAGCTGTTTCAAACCGTGTTCGGCTTCGCGAAGTTAGAAGCCAAAAGCAGACGCGGTTTGGAACAGGGCAATAAATCTTAGCTCAACAACTCCATACAAAAATCCGTATATAGAATTATTGTCTCATTGGCGATCACAGTGTCTCAGATTAGTGTCGGCATGCCGTCTTCCGCTGAAGATTTTTTTTTTGTTCTGGCCGATTTTTATTAGGGTGAATTCCTTATATACCACCAAAAGTTTGCCTCATCCCTTATATGCTACTCATTATCTCACTAACATGTGAACCCAAACCCACATATAGCGACACGATCGGAGAATTCGTAAATTTCCAATAGCATATAAAGAATTAATCCTTTTTTTATTAACACAAATCGTGTTGTCCTTCGCTCCCCTTCCATTTTTGTTCTTCAGCTCCTTTGAATCTCCACAATCTCAAGCACTTCGGATTCCATCATTCCATGCGCTAAAACGTTAACCAATACAATTACAACACAGACCAGATCACTCTCGGGGTCCAAATATCATATACTAAATCATTTCGTGAGCATGACCACTTAATGGGCACGCGTGCGGGAGAAAACGAGAGCGAAGGGCACATCAAACAACAAGAAATTGACAGGCTATGAAATAACCAAAAGCAGAGACAGATACGCTGTACCAACCTCTCTCATACCACAAGCCAAGGTAAGGCACTTGAGCATGTAATGTATGTATGTACAATGAGCTCAACCTCACACTCATATTAAGCTCAACACAACACATAGGTAGCATCTCAGCCTCACTGATGCAGCATGCCAATCAAACACAAGGGGGAAAAATCACACAAACCTCTCTCTTTTCTCCCTGTTTTTTCGGTTTCTGAATGCAGACACAATATATGGCCAATGAGGATCATCGTCCAAGCCAAATCACACTCTAGGATAGATGACTTCTCAGCAAGGCCCTTCTGTGGTCTATACAAAGTAGTAGTACTACTTGTGCCATTGCTTCAGACGTCAGAGCTTCAGCTTCATCAGAGCTGGATGACGGTGCGAGTCGATCAGGATCGACCACAGGACGTGCACATCCTCGTCCTGGCAGGACTTGACATCGTTGTACAGGATGTACATTCCCCTCCCTGTCAAGAAAGGCATCAGATACGCAGAGCAATGTCACAAAATGCGCAAAGATCGATGTTCAGAAAGAAGAAACAAGGCCAAGAGCATGTTTGCAATGCCCCAACACAATCAGAAAAGAAGAATGTAGCGTATGCTTGTAGGACTTACGGTTCTTACGCTCCGAATGCGCGCGAACCCAGAGCCTCCTGAGGGGGGAGAAGAGGGAGTGGAGCCACCCCATTGAGGAATGCTGCAGAGTTGGTATGCAAATGGGAGGAAATAGAGGGGAGGGGGAGGGTTAGAGAGGAGGTAACCATCAGCTTTGCTTTTGGCAGGGGGTGAGGTGAAGTCTATTGCACTGTGCCTTCCCCTCCTGCCATATTGTGCTTCCTTGCAGCCCAATCATAGTGTCCCCAGCAATTTATTCTGGTACCTTGTCCCTTTCCATCCCTTACTCTTCCTACCTCCCTTTCTCCCATTGGAAGGGCTATTTCTCCCTTTCTCCCATTGGAAGGGCTATTTCTTACCCTTTAACCTACCCCAAAAGAATAATAATGCAAGGTAGTACAAAATCAGAATGGTTTTCTTTGTGCCTGACTTCTGCAGGCTATCGATTTTACAAATTTTAGGCCATGCTCTAGAGCCATTTGGTCAATCTTTGAATTTGCCGCCATTCTTATGTTTTATGCTACATCCTGATCTCTCCCTTTTAAAGAAGAAAAGAATGGCTTTGAATGCTTATAGCTTTTGATTTAATATTTGTAAGGCTACAGGTTCGTTTGGTTTGCTTTGCTTTAGTATCATGAAAGAACTATTATACTAGTGCAAAAAAACATAACAAAGTACTTCATATCAATAGTTGACCATGTATTTTAAGTAATCGTTAAGCTTTTGAATAGATATTGTACTCGGGCTAGTAGCACCTACCTTTTGGATACTTCCTATTCTGTTGTCGGTATGCTGCTCTTGTCAATGTGTGTACACACAGCCCTTGAATTACAAAGCGTGCGAGTTAATATACCTATAAGATCATAAAAGCAGAAGACAAGTATATTTGAGTTGGTGAGATTTTCATATACTTTACATAGGGCAGCAACAGAACAGGAACAGAGGTGAACAGTAAAAGTACAAACAGGTTGGTCTATTCACGTACAAAAAAAAAGTTTGGATGTAGACATCGCAAGGGTCTCTCTGTTCTTGATGTCTGGTTGTCCTAGTATGTCATGTAATAGGAAAGGAATGCAAACTTGTTGTACATAGTATGTATGCAAATGCAACTTTGCACAAATTTCACTCATCATGTATGCTAATTGAGAGCCCAGCTTACCACTCGAAGTTCCTGACCTCTTACCTTCTAGAACAGAGTCAGCTAGTCAAGTGTGTTTGTTGATGCTTAATCATGACAGGCCCATAGCAGCACTGTCAGTTCACATCTATCAGGTAAAGATCAATGACCTTCATAAGTTTCTTGCGTTTGATCGCAACCCCTGCACATTAAAGTCATGCGAAAAAACTTATTCAACAACAAGTTATGTGACTTCCAATCTCAAAAGCGATATCACAGCTTATACATGTGAAAAAGAAAATATCACTGAAAAATGAAAAGTTAAGCCTGGATGTGGTTATGAGGCAAATTCCAATCCTGGGTCAGATACAAAAGCGCATTATGTCTTCCTCCGCTCCGGCCGCCATCCTCGTCGGCCTCCGCCGGTGGTCGCGGCGGTGGCAGGCCCCCTCCTTCTCCCTCCCACCTTCCATCTCTCTTCCCCTCCCTTGCTGCCCGCTTCTCCCTACACTGTGGTCGCCGGTCCTCGTCGGTCCATGGCGGCGACAGCAGCGCCCCCCCGCCTCCCGAGCTCGCACCATTCCTCCTCCCCCCTCCCCCCGCGGCCCTCTGCTGATATCTGAAATTTTCTTGTGTGGCTTGTTCGGCCTCCCTCTGCTCTGGATGGTCCCCGCCGGGTAGCAGCGGTGGCGGCTCTCTGCGTGTCTCTTCCCACACCTCTCTTCTTCAACCATGACCATCCTTGCTCCTCGTTGTCGGTTGTCTTCGTGCTCCAGCGAGCGACCTCCTCTGGGTGCCTCCGCCCCGTCTCATCTAAAGCCGGGTTAGCGAGACCTCAGATCCCTCTCCTCCCTTGGATCTCCTCGTCCTCTTGCGGCGACCCTCCCTCCTCCGAGGCTTCCTCCCCCGGAGGCAAAAGCCTATCGTAGACTGTTGCAAAATTTTGTTACTTGAAGAGACGAATTACCGACAAGAACACGATCTTTTTTTTTTCCCGATTTATAGCTTATAGTTTATAGTTTTTTCGAACAAATAAATAAAATGACTTCTCTGTCTTATTTTGAAGCAATTTATTAGGATATTTTTTTTCAAAACAGCTTATTGGTATTTGGTTCGTTCGTACAAACACTCACATTAATACTAAAACCATCAACCATAGCCATAAGCCATCTACCATAATTAAAAAAACACACCTTGTTTCAGGGCTCATGAACCGAAACCAGAAATACTAGCATACTGAATTAGAAATTTTACATATATAGCAGCCTGGTGGCAACAGTCAATGGCGTGCAAAGAGGATATTGGACAGGGCCAAGGTATTGGTTCATAAAAATATTAGCACATTATGTTTTCCTTTTAAGACTATCGCAGAAAGCCTTGTGCTGGAAACAAAACTACAACAGTTGGCAGTACAGTTTACCATAGGATGAAGCAAACACAAAGGGCATAATGAAGATGTTCATAATACAGTAAGTACTTCGTTGGTTATCATAATTTCTTTTGGGCCAAACTAATGTTACTTAAAATAGAGAAGTCAAATGATTAACCTAAATATGTAATGTGCTCAAGAATCCCATGAAACTCAAGCTTGATGTTGATCCTAAATATGCAGAATCTGAACAAGAGACATGAAGAAGGTTTGGCTTACATTCCCCTTTAAAAAAGGTTTTGATTATATTGATGTCAAGTTTACAAACCTTCCGGCTACCTTTATTTTAATGCTCAGCTGAAAAACTCAGATGTTTGGATCCTCGCAGCCACCATTATCAAGGCATTTTTTTTGTTGTCAACGTTGCGGCTATTGGCTATTGCAGCACCACTTTAAAAACTTGCATCCAATGATCCAAATAACTAATCTGGACTACAATGTAACGTCATCTCTTGTGAGGCAAGGCATTGTTTCTCTGAACTGCTGCTTCTAACAATATGCTACTACCGAAACCAAACATTGTTTACAGCAAAATCAAGTCTGTTTTTGTGTGTATGACATCGTAAAAATTTTGATGGTCACCTCACCCTGGTTCTTTTGGGGAAAATAAATTAGCTTAGGTTTAACCAACTGCATGTACATAATTATTCTAGTATGCTACCTCAGCTCTCTTTGGACATCAATGTCTAACGAACAATAATATCTACGCAGAATTTCTGTCCCTTCGTATCTATGGCTAAACAACGAATTTTTCGTACGAATAATCCATTTTTTATTCGAAATTACAGGAATATACCTGCAGTAAATTTTTTTTACAAAAATAGGCTCAAGTCGCCCAATGGAAGAGCGACTGGAGCCTATCGCCCAACCAGAAGCCGATTCTGTCCCTGTCGCTCTACCATCAGGCGACTGCATCCAGTCGCCCTCCCATTGGGTGACTTTAATACAGTCGCCCAATGGTTGAGCTATAGGTATCAAACCTTCGCCAAAAATAGTGAAAATTGGTGGAGATATTCTTCATTGATCCAAAAGCGTTCAGAAAAAATTTTGAGCAATTTCGGCTACGGGATCAAAAGTTACAGCAATCGAGGAACACAAAGAGAGGAAACGGGGAGTGATTGAAACTGCTATAACTTTTGATCCCGTAGCCGAAATTGCTCAAATTTTTTTCTGAAGGCTTTTGGATCAATGAAGAATATCTCCACCAATTTTCACTATTTTTGGTGAAGGTTTGATACCTATAGCTCAACCATTGGGCGACTGCATTAAAGTCGCCCAATGGGAGGGCGACTGGATGCAGTCGCCTGATGATAGAGCGACAGGGACAGAATCGGCTTCTGGTTGAGCGATAGGCTCCAGTCGCCCTCCCGTTGAGCGACTTGAGCCTATTTTTGTAAAAAAAAAATTTATCACGGGTATATTTCTGTAATTTCGAATAAAAAATGGATTATCCGTACAAAAAATTCGCTAAACAACACTTCAAAATATAATGGCATCTTGCTCCATGGCAACCATTAGTAGGGCCGTTCCTAAGGCAAGACTATTTCTGTCCCTTTGTTTTTGTGCAATGTTTTATTTATTGTTGTAAATCATGCTGCTTATTTTAGGGCATGTTCTTTTCGGCTGTGGCTTATGGCTTTTGGCTAAATTTTTTGAATTTTGGCTGTTTATGGTACAGATTACGGAGAGACAGATACCCATTTGCGATTTTGGCTGGTACAGATATTGGACTTTTAATGTGTAGATCGTTTAACTTGTAGACCCCGTCTTAAGAAAATACTCCGTTTGAAAGTTAGGTACTGTAGCAAAAGCCAAAAGCCGCCAGCTTGTGAGGTAAAGAACATGCCCTAAAGTCATTCTTTAATTAGGCATATTTGTTATTATAAAAGGCCATACACAGAAATATGTAGTCATAATTTCTTCAATTTCCAAATATAATTTGGAACTTTGCAATAGGTTTTAAAGGGTGCAATTGAGTTACGCTACATCACCTTTTAATCAACCCTTTTTTTAGAGTTTTATAGGTACGCAAGTTCCATAAGCAGCACAGAGCAAACCATTGGTTTACAAGTCAACGCCCTTCTTTTTTTATCTCTACATATTCACATATCTTTTTAGTAATAAAATTTTGACGACGTGCCATTATAATTGACAAATTAGTGTACAATCACTATCGCATTGTTTTTCCTTAAGAAAGATTCAATTTTCTTTCAGCTACGTACATACAAATTATGGTTTATTATATATTACAAATTTTACATCTTGTATAAATATTTTTTTGAGCTAAAACATTTTATAGTTTGTGCCAAATAAACTAATAAAGGTTGTTGCTTCGCCCTAGAGCCCCTAAAATGTCAAGACTGGCCCTGACCGTTAGACAATCACTACAATCAGCTGACATATCCTTTTCAAATGGTGTCCAAGAAAATCATAGAGTTCTTCACTGACCGAGTGACTGGAGATGTAAACAGTGCCTCTTCTTTTCAGCTCTTAAAAACTGCTTTTCGACTTTTCTATAGTAACTAATTTTCAAACGAAGTGTCTTTTTAAAACGGGATCTATAAGTTAATTATAATACACACCGCATCGACTTCGTTTATATCGGCCAAAACTACACGTGAGTTTCTGTTACTCTGTACTGTCTCTCACGAACAATTTAAAAGTTATAAGTCGAAGTCAAAAAGAACAGGTCTGGTCATAAGTTCTTGTTTTCAATTTTAGACAGATAATTGAGTATTTGGTTGATTACTTACATGAATGAACAGGTAATAACTCAATAAACCAATCTTCATCCAGCTGACCGTCTCTGAAATTTTGTGCAGGCAATAATAGCATTGCTAACTAGATAATGTTTTCTCACAATGATGCTAGTGTTTATGAGTTCAGCTTGATTCAAAAAAGCACATACCATGCAGATACTCTAATCAATAAGCTTTAGAGTACAACTTCAAGCTTTAATAAAGTAAATCTAAGTAAAGCTCCTTTCAACCAAGGTTAATACTTACCCGTCCCAAGCAGATTTAGAAAATAAAATACGGGTAACAAAATGAATTTTAAGCTCCATAAATCATTCAACCAAGCAACAGTGCTCAATTCTTGGTTTGGCTGTGAAGTAAAATATGAGGGGTCAATGAACAAAACCAATAACCTATAATCTGTTTAAAACTTTCTAACTATTCTGGCACCAAATGACTTGATCAACCAGTTTCAACAAATGCCTATATACAGCCAAAAATGAACTCGTGCCATCCAGCATCGAAGGTGATGGATCAACCTAACATATGCAAAAAAAACAAAAGGATTACAAAAAAGAGTGTTAGAGTCCCTATCAGGATGGGAAACTCGAGATTATGAGAGGTTAAATTTATCTGTGACGATTCAAGGTTTGGCCAAAAATGATAGCATCAGAGCCAAAGTAGTGTGAATTGCTTCCTGAGTTATATAGCCACTTGCAACTGAATACCATTGTTGGAAGAATAATTCATCCCTCTACTATCGGGCCGTTTGATGGAAGACACCTATATGCAGGTCCAAGAAATACACTTATGTTTGGAAAAGACTATAATACCCCTCGCATGTACTAGTAAACTAGTTATTCCACTGAAGGGTATTTCCGTTATAAATACCCAATGTATCCCTCATTTGTAAAGAGAGCTCATAAGGAATACAAGAAGGCATTCAAACTGGTGTGCCTTCGGGAGGAACCTTCCACAATTTTTACACTTGAAACTTTATTATATGCCCCCCTGCAGCACCTATTGAGATGTAAACACCATCTTGCTTAATGCAATGAAGATATGAGATTCCCGCATGATCACTCAACTTATGCAATTGTGACACGATTCAAGGGCGGTCGCTTAACATGTTGATGCTAAGGGACAGACCTATTATGTGTATGCCTTCCCCCCATTACTTGATTATTGGCGATTGAAATGTTTGCTCGCTAGCATGTTTGCAACTAATGACAAGGACTTGCTCCTAACACGCTACTGTTAGGAGATAACCCTGTCCTACAAGTCTCACAAGTATCGCTTGTCTTGCTTAAGCTCTCGCAACCCATCCCTCACGAAGGGTATCACCTTCGTGGTGCCTAGGGTACACGACCCCCGTGGTCTTCCCTAACAAAAGACCAAGGCAGCTTAGGCGTCCGTTGCCTCCGCTATGGTGAATTGTGCCCTGCTGGACCGAGGGAGTGAGCGATGGCTCGAGCTTAGCACCTAAGTCCATGGATGTGCTAAGGATTAGTCTCTCTTCAGCCTCTAGGCCATGTGCCGAATGACCTCCGGGTCCCTCCATGCCTCGCTCTAGCATAGGCAAAGGTCAACCGCGCCTAACACATCCCTCCATGCCTTGCTCCAGCGTAGGTAAAGGTCAATCGCGCCTAACACATTTGCACACTCCCCCTCGGGAGCGCTTATCTATGAACAAAACAGTCACACAAGCCAAGAACCTCCACAGATCCTGAGAGACATCCCCTCTCAGTGGGCATGGAAGCATACCCTTATTACATTTGGCATACCAAGGATCTCACAAGCAATACTGAAAAGTCCTAAAAAGGCCTTGCGAGCAAGGCGCCTGCACCTTTCAAATGGTGCTTAAAACTTCCTGTTCCCTCACCCAACTAGAGCTGAGGCAGGGGGGCCTATCTAGGGATTGAAGTGTCCCATGACAATTGTACCTACTACTAAACCGCTCACCTCCTGCGGCCTATCCTCGTAAGCAGGGTTTGATTGCCCGGGCCTTCGGCCCCTCTACGTACACCACTTATATTTGATGTCAATTACCTTATATAAACATGCCTTAAATGAAGCATAACATCATCTTATCATTTTAATAATAGATAAAATACAAACATAACCATGCTCTCATATTAGATGCTACATAAGCTCTCAGGCTGTGTCATCCACAAAAAGAAGGATGCTAAGCAAGTCTACATGATATTACTATAGGATCTTTACTGAACATAACATGTCGGTAGAAGTCACACACTTGCTGGGGTGTCATGCTCGCCATCTATCGATGAAGGCATAGGAAAACTTGAAGCCAGAGATGAAGCAACACTCTTCACAAACTCTACCGCGAGGGGTCTCAGCACGGCTCACTAACCTTGGGACGCTCTCTTCACCTCTGAAGCGAAGAGGCCACGAAAGCCCTTGCGTACCGCCTCCTTGCCTGAACTGTCACAGTGATGGGAAATAAAAAGGGCCTTGGCCGTCAAAGCTGCGGTGGCGAAGGACTAGCTCCAGTCCTCAACAACCTTGGCAAACAGGCCAACTCGCTCCTCAAGAAGGGGGACCCACACCTCTAGCCTCGTCACTCCTAATAGGACCAGTGCAACCTTAGCCCCCAAGCTCTCCAAGGACCTCTACATAGCCAAGGTGATCTCCTAAAGTTCGAAGAAGTGGTTAGCTGCTGCCAGGACTTGGTCACATCCTCCTCCAAGCTCATGTTCACTTGGCGAATGACTCTGGCCTTCTCCTCTGAAACCTTCAACTTCTCCTCAATGACTTGCAACTTGTCCTCGGCAATCTGCAATTTTTCCTCTATGGCCTTCAGCTTCTCCTCCACGGCCTTCAATCTATCATCATCCAACTATGATGCCCTCTGCTGAGCCTCAGCCATCGCCTCCTGGAAGATCTCTTCTATGATCATGGGGGCTTTGTCCTTGATGATGTTAGAGATGGAAGTGACTTGCAGGGAGCATACAAAATGCATGTGTTAGAGGATATTAGGAGAAGCAGGGTGTTGGGCAAAGGAAGGTAATGACCACAAGGGTATCTGAAAGTAGAGGTTTACAGTAGTGCCCAATCGATCCTTGAGAAGTTGGAAGAACTCTTCAACATCTCGCATGTCATGGAAGCAAGCCATGTACTTATTGACGCACTCCTCGGTGAGGTGACAGATCTATGTTGCTGCATCATCATCATCAATAAGTGGAACGATGTAGGAGGGCAGCTCACTTGAGTAGCTCATGGCCCCATCGTGATCCTCCTGAGCCTGAACCTCGAGGCCAGGAAGGGCCTTCTCGCCTCTTGGGCCTGGGCTTTGGGCATCGCTTTCCCCATGTCACCAGCTTGTGCTCCTGCCTCAGCAACGCCTAACACAAATAGAGAATATTGATGAACAAGAGACAACAAATGACTAAAAGTACATGAAAAAATGAAGCCTCACATACCTTCATCACCAAAGAGAGAGTCAAAGGAATCATAGTACTGGTGTCGAGTACCCCCGAGCCACCATGAGGGGTCAAACCCAACTCTCCCACCTCCAACCGCTCCTCTACTATGCGCATTAGGGACATCACGAAGATGGAGCCTATGGAGGGCGTAGAACTACAGCGCAAAGAAGACAACGTGGTCTAAGAGGTCCCGTGACTTAGAGAAAGCTCTACATCAACCCCTCTCCTAGGCTCAGCGATGGAGGCAAGAGGTAGATCATAGTTAGGGGCCTACCTCTTCGTTTTCTGTGGAGGCAACCTCTAACGCACCTTGGGATCCTAAGACTTCTCCTTTCGCAAAGTGATCCCCGAGGCGGCAGAGCATGGAGGATGCTCTACAGGAGGTTGTGTGCCACCTGGAACACAGGGTCAAAAACTGCTCGAAGGAGGAGGCCTTGCTCTTGTAGTAAGGGGCCTCACCTCCCCAGCAGAGGCCTTCACCTTCAGCTGGTTCTTCAAAGGGGGCCCTGGCAGCGCCCTCCAAGGCCAAAACCTTGGCCTTCTTCCTCTTTGACGGGTCAAGGACGGGCTTGCCCCGAGGGTGCATCATCACCTCCAGGCTGTTGGTGATGCTGTTGCACCCTCAACCACTCGAAATACTGGCCTCCTCAAGTGCCTTGTACTCGGTGATCATCATCTCCTCGAGGATCCAGTTGGCCTCCTCAATCGCCTTCCTAGGAGAACATGATGTACAAAGTTAAACAGATGTGTCAAATTCACAAATCAAGGATAATCCTAAGCAAAGAAGAAAGTTAACCAAGTCATGCTTACCTTTGCTTTTGGAGACTCGGTGGTAGTCGCACTTCTCGTCAACCAAGGGCTAACATCCATAAGGGTCATCTCCTCCATCAAATCCTAGACCCCACTCCACTTGCAAACTTTGGATGTAGCACAAACGAACTCCTAGTTGGCATTCGAGAGAGGAGAGATCTCAGGATAGCCGTCCTGGGTAATCCTGGGCTAGCCGTTGGTGTATGGAAAGCCCTTCACCTTCAAGTAAAATCACTTCTTCCCAGGGCTATTTCAGTTGTATTTGATTACATGAACATGATACTTTCCCTAGTGCTGAGCAATCGAGGTCAGTGAGCCCAGCGGTTCGAACCTCTCATTCGACTGCTAGAGATGGAAGAAGTAGTCGAACGCCACAATGGTAGGCTTCAAGTGCCTGCTCTCAATCTCCGCCTCACACAGTTACAAGAACACTCTCACCTTGGCAAGGAGGTTGGGCGAGAAGTGCGAGAGCTCCACCTGGTAGTGCCTCATGAGGGCCCAGATGAAGGGATGGATCGAAAGCCCCAAGCTGACCTCAAACCAGGCCTTAAGAGCAATGATGTACCCCTTTAGAGGGCAGGGGCACTCATCTGGCCCCAGCCACGAGATGTCACTTAGTGTGAGGTGGCTCCTAGGAGCCACAAGTGTCGTCTTCTCCACTTTGGTAAGAGAATAAGGCTCAACCCTCACAAGAACCTCCTTGTCGGTGCTGTTGTCGAGAATCTCGACATCCCCATCAAGGTCATTGTATAGAAAGACCTCTATCTCAGTCTCCTTGGCCCGGTCTTCATCTCTCCTTCCTTAGCGAGAGAGGTTGCAGTCCTTAGTCATGGTGGCAGAGCAATGAAAACTTGTGATACAAATAATACGAAGTAGATAAGTACTTGATAGAGGAACATCAATATGTGCATGAATTATACATAAGATAAATTGCTCAGCATAAACACTAATGGACGGCCTTTCGTGCCCCAGCACCTGGTGGCTGCCCTATGTGAACCACGCCCCAGTTGCCGTGCCCTACACCCGTATGCCAGCATCCCGAGCATCAGTGCCATGTACCCATGTGCCCCGGGCCAGCCCTGGGCCTAGGCACCAAGGGTGACCGCCTAGGGCCCACGAAAGCTAGGGGCCCCTAGCCCATGTATGTTAATATGTATACATATATGATATAGCCTATGTACTTAATACTGAACATAGTTGATTAATGATTAGTTGGACCAGCCGCCAAAGTCAAGTAATGGCCCATTTCATCCATGTTGTGCATCCAATGCTGAGCCACATCAATTTCTTTGTTATATAAAGATATACATTGGATCGAAGAGACAAATTGAAAAACTATTTGAAGTCATCAATGTCACATGAAAGGTCGAATGGTCATGCCACTTTATGCATTGAGAAGGATATGTTGGATCGGATTGATGTTGATGCTATTATCAATGGCTTTGCATTTATAAATATTAGAAGAAATTGCTTTCTGTGATCATTCTATTCATAACTCTTTTACTTGTTCGGCAGGTGATAGATGATAGCCCATGGCTCTCCCTTAGCATACTTTGGTTAATGTAGTCTTCTCATAAATTGTTTTGTCTTTAGTAGTATGTTACATTTTTCTAAGACTTATTCATAATATTAATGTGTCAGTGGATTGTCACCAATAGGTATTTTGTATTTTGTGATGCACTAAGTCCAATGCCACTAATAAATGCTTTGTATTTTATGACGTACTATCTAATGGTTGCTACATTGAACTTTAATTTTTATAATTGATATAAAAAGACATTGTTACATATTTATATTAGAGTCTCTATCACGTCCCAGGGCCTCTAAAATGACAAGAATAGCTCTGCATGTGCCAACAGTTCAAGTCGGCCCCAATGAAGTCTAGGAGCATATATGATGTACGCCCTGGCAATGCTTCCTGGGGCGCCCTACGCGTAAAATTTTTGCTTTTTAGCCCAAAATTTGAAAGTTTTTTACATATGGACCCCTGGAGAAAAGATTTACAAAAATGGACCCTTCACTCGGCGCCAAAGCATATGGCGCCCAGTGTACACGTCACGGCGCCATATGCTTTGGCGCCGTGCGTGGACACGTAGGATCCACGGTGGCACAGGACGGCGCCAAAGCACATGGCGCCGTGCCATACATATACGGCGCTAGAGGCCGTGGCGCCGTTTCCTGGGACTTAAGACCGAGCGCAGCCCCCGGCCCCCTCACTCCACTCGTCAGACCGACACAGAGAACAGCCGCCGCCGCCCCTCTCTCCCCCCTCAAAATCCACCCAAATCCATCGATTTTTTTTCGCGATTTTGCTTCCAAACCGAGCTAGCAAGGTGAGCTCCCTCTCCTCGTTTGATTTTTTGCAGTAGATATGGATTATTTGAGGTACATTTCGTAGGGTAAAAGTTGAAACCCTAGATGAAATTTGTTGGATTTGGCTCGGTTTTAGGTTCGATTCGCAATAGATATGCGTAATGTATTAGTAATAGATCTGTTTTTAGGTTGAAATTAGTTGGATTAGGGTTTGATTTGGGTAACTAGCTAACCTAGGGTTAGAAACGAGAAAAATTATAAATCTTATTTGTTGTAGGGGTGGCCCCCACCTAAACCCAGCAGGCCTGATAGGAGGCTATAAGGCCCAGAATAGGCCATGTGTAATGACATAAATGCCCCTAAGGGGGATGATCAGCTGTAAGGGTATAATTGTAAAAGCACTCCCCATGTATATATATGGAATACAGGCCATGGGGAGAACCCAAGCCATTACTCATCTCCATCACTCTCCACTACCATCTCTCTCTGTTTGGTCTGTAACCACAACAGTTGGCGCCGTCCGTGGGGAGGATAGGAGTAAGCCTGAAGTTCGAAGGAGGATGGCACCGGAAAAGGCTTCGACGACGACGGCGAGGGGAAAGAAGACGGCTGGGGCGGGGCGTCGCATGAGCTCTAAGGCTTCGGCGTCGGCTGTCGCGGGCGCGGGTGGCGGCGTGGTCGCAGCAGTCGAGGACGTCGACGCTCGTGTCGCAACGACCGACCCCGCCGTCGACACCGCGACGACCGACCCCGCCGTCGACACCGCGACGACCGACCCCGCCATCGGCATCGCAGTGACCGTACCCGCATCGACCCGCCCGCGGGGCGCAGCGGCGGCCCTGCCTGCGCCGGCAGTAGAAGGCGTGCTACTGGCGGCCCTCAACGCGTTCCAGCGGGAGCTAGGGGACCTTCGCGGAGCTGTCCGTGACATGCAAGCGGCTCGAAGCCAGCAGGCCGCGCCAGGGGCCACGCCAGAGCCCACGCCGGAAAGGGCAGAGCTCTTCGACAAGATGGAGGGATATGCGCGGGCTGAGGAAGATGCGCGAAGATGCAACACTTCCACCCTCGATCTTGCTCAAGCGACACGCTCGACATACGACGGGGTCGTGGGCGACGACCCTTCCAAGCAGGCCCGCGGTCGATAGCCCCGGGAGGACCCCTTGGGAGCAACACCACCGGGGAGCCGGAAGGCTCTCCAAAGAGCAGACGCAAGCCCCGGCGTCACCAGCGCAGATCGCAAAAGGCCCGCCATACCTTCGTCATCGAAAATGCCCTTCGAGGTCGCGAAGGCGAACTCGGCCGCGATGAGCGACCCCGGGCGGAGCAGGAGCAACTCTATTACGGAAAATGGTGCGAGGTGCACGGTTATGGTAATCACTACATGAAGACGTGCGCCGCGGTTATGGAGTTGCAACGGGCGATGGCCGCACCCCGGGACTCGCCCCTTCGGCTCCCTGCCGAGGTCCAGGAGCGGCACCCGAGGGGCAGCCCCTCGCAAGCCAGGGAGGATGCACGGTGCCACGCCGTCAACGTCATCCCTGGAGGCTCCTTATCAGGGGCCCCCGCGGAGCAGCCGCAATCGTGGCTGCCGCCCCGCAACATCACCTTCACCGTGAATGACGCTAGGGGCGTGGAGTTCCCTCACCATGATCCCTTGGTCATCCAGGCCCACATCGCGGGCTGCGACGTCAGGCGCATCCTTGTCGAT
Source organism: Dendrocalamus latiflorus (assembly GCA_017311315.1). Lineage (NCBI taxonomy): Eukaryota > Viridiplantae > Streptophyta > Magnoliopsida > Poales > Poaceae > Dendrocalamus > Dendrocalamus latiflorus. The sequence continues at coordinate 7,153,573 of CM029630.1, read as the reverse complement.
GGAGGGAGCTCTGCGAACATCCTGTTCACAGGGGCCCTCGACCGTATGGGAACCCACCGAAGTCGCATGGAGCAGGCAGGAGCTCCGCTTCAGGGCATCGGAGGCCAGCCACTGCAGGCCATTGGGCAGGTATCCCTCCCCGTCACGCTCCACCAGGAGAGTAACATCCGGACCCACCATGTCATCTTCGACGTTGTGGACATCGCACACCCCTATAACGTCATATTGGGACGGCCCGCCATCAACTCCTTCGAGGCGGTCCCACACCACGCCTTCTTATGTATGAAGCTCCCGGGCCCGGAGGGTGTCATCACCGTCTTCGGCGACCAAGACCTTGCCAGGCGCATCGAAGTCGGCAGCCAGGGTCTGCATCGCCCGGTGCACGCCCTACCGGACGTACTGGGCGACGCGCCCTCCGCTCCGGGATGGACGCCCAAGCCTCGGCCCGAGGGCGGAGTCAAAAGGGTGCCGCTCCAGGCGGAGGAGCAGTTTGTGTCTATTGGTGAGGGGCTCCCCCCAGAGGTCGAGCAAGATTTGCTCAAGGGAGTGGACCGCGCCATAATCGAGCACCGTTTGGCGGTCCGCCCCAACGCCAAGCCGGTCAAACAAAAGCTTCGCCGCATGTCCATGGATCGGCAGCAGGCGGCCAAGGTGGAGGTGGCAAAGCTTCTTCGAGCTGGGGTCATCCGCGAGGTCCACCACCCAGAGTGGCTCGCCAACCCAGTATTGGTCAAGAAGGCTAGCGGGGCCTGGCGTATGTGCATCGATTTTACGGCGCTCAACAAGGCGTGCCCAAAGGACAATTACCCTTTGCCGCGCATCGATCAATTGGTCGACGCCACCGCGGGGTGCGAGCTAATGAGTTTCTTAGATGCCTACTCCGGTTACCATCAGGTATACATGGCGGAGGACGACGAGAGCAAGACTAGCTTCATCACACCAATCGGCACCTTCTGTTTCATCAGGATGCCCTTTGGCTTGAAGAACGCGGGTGCTACCTTTACCCGCCTCGTCGCCATTGCACTGGCCGCCCAGCTCGGGAGGAACGTCGAGGCCTACGTCGATGACATGGTAGTCAAAACCCGGCAGCTCACTCTGCATGGCCGGGACCTTCAGGAGACCTTCGACAACCTCAGGAAAGCCGGCATCAAGCTCAACCCCGACAAGTGCGTCTTCGGCGTGCAGGCAGGCAAACTCCTGGGATTCCTTGTGTCTGGGCGGGGCATCCAGGCGAACCTTGATAAGGTCGACGCTATCTTGGGTATGGAGCCGCCCAAGACGACGAGGGAAGTCCAGAGGCTGGCGGGCCGCATGGCAGCCTTGAGCCGCTTCCTATCCAGGGCGGCGAAGCGGGGTTTGCCATTTTTTAAGACACTCCGCGGGTGCGACGGATTTCGTTGGGATGGTGACTGTGCGGAGGCCTTCAACGCGCTCAAGAAACACCTGGCGAGTCTCCCCACTCTGGTCGCCCCAGCACCAGAGGCTCCCCTCCTGCTCTATCTGGCCGCCTCAGCCACAGCGGTCAGTGCCGTCCTTGTCTTAGAGGAAGGCGTCATGCAACGGCCCGCATACTTCGTCTCCGAAGCCCTTCAAGGCGCCAAGACGAGGTATACCGAGCTGGAAAAGCTTGCTTACGCGTTGGTCATGGCCTCCAGGAAGCTCCGGCATTATTTTTGGCCCATCCAATCACAGTGCCTTCCTCATTCCCACTGGCGGAGATGCTGCACAACAAGGAATCCACAGGGCGCATCGGCAAGTGGGCTACCGAGCTCGCCCCGTTCTCCCTGACATACGCCTCAAGGACGGCAATCAAATCTCAAGTCCTCGCCGACTTCCTCGCCGAATGGACCCCACCGGCTCACCCTGCTCAGAAGCACGACGACCCGGCCTGGACCCTCACCGTCGATGGCGCCTACGGCGTCGCAGGCGCGGGCGTGGGCGCGGTAATTGTCACACCCGAGGGGCAGCGCCTATCGTACTCGGTGCACCTCGCGTTTCCGGCCACCAACAACACAGCGGAGTATGAAGCGCTACTCTTTGGCCTGACCAAGCTCAAGGCAATCGGTGCGCGGCGAGTGCTCGTCCGCACGGACTCGCGTTTGGTGGCCGGCCATGTAGACAAGTCATATCAAGCCAAGGACCCCGAGCTGGCTAAATACCTCGCCGCCGTAAGAGCAAGGGAAAGGCATTTCTTGGGCATCACGGTCAAAGCCATCCCTCGCGCGGAAAATGAGCAGGCCGACGCTCTCGCAAAGGCGGCCAGCCAGCAGCTGCCACCCCCTGACGAGGCGTTTTATGAAGTATTGCCGCAGGCGGCCATCGCGCAGGACAATTGGGACACAGCTCTTGTTCACCACGTCGCCCGGTAGGGTGACTGGCGAGAGCCCATCTTTAATTTCCTGCAGGGCATCGCCGAGCCAAAGGACCATGCCGAGCTCCGGCGTCTGCAACACCGTGCCAGATACTTCCAGGTGTTTGAAGGGACGCTCTACAAGCAGGGAGTCTGTGCACCACTCCTGCGCTGCCTCTCCCGCGAAGAAGGAAAGAAGCTCCTCGAGGAGACCCACGCGGGGGCCTGCGGGTCCCACCTCGCGCCGAGGTCATTGGTCGGCAAAGCGTTCAGGCAAGGCTTTTACTGGCCGACGGCCATCAATGACGCCCAGGACCTCGTGCGTCGATGCCAGGGGTGCTAGTGGATGGGGCGCATCATTTGCAGGCCCCCGACGAACCTCAATCCTATCCCCCCGGTGTGGCCGCTAGCACGCTGGGGCGTCGACATAGTGGGACCGCTCCCCCGAGCCCCAGGAGACCTGCGGTTCGTGGTAGTCGCCCTAGAATACTTTTCCAGGTGGCCGGAGGCGGTAACCCTATCCAAGATAACCTCGGCGGCCATGCAGCGTTTCCTCTGGCAGAATATCATATGTCGCTTCGGCGTGCCCAGGGAACTCACCGTCGACAACGGCCTGCAGTTTGACGCCGCCCCATTCAAGGAGTTCTGCGGTGACATGGGTATCACGATTCGGTTCACCTCAGTTGGGCACCCCCAGTCCAACGGAGCAGTCGAAAGGGCGAACGGTTCCATCTCCGCCGCCGTTAAAAAACGCCTAGTCGGGTTGCCGAAGGGCAGGTGGCCGAGCGAGCTTCACAGTGTCCTCTGGTCTCTTCGCACAACGGTAACGCGGCCGACAGGGTTCACGCCCTTCAAGCTTCTTTTCGGCGACGAGGCGGTCACGCCTGAAGAAATCAAGGATGGATCGCGGAGGGTCCTCGTCCAAGCGTCCGATGAAGAGCGTCGCGTATCCTTGGACCTCCTCGACGGGGCGCGATCGAGCGCAGCCCAACACGTCAAAAAGTATGCGCGGCAGACAGTACGTACTCAAGACCGGTCCGTGTATCCGCGAAGGTTCAAGGCCGGGGATCTCGTCCTTAGAACGGCACTCCACGCGGAGACCGTTGGCAAGCTGGAGTCCAAGTGGGAAGGTCCATACATTGTGGCTGAAGCATTGCAGAAGGGAGCGTACCGCCTCGCCACACTGGAGGGGCAAACTCTCTGCCACACATGGAATGCGGACAAGCTGCGGCGATATTACGCCTAGAAGCGGGACAAAGGTTACAATGGCATCAGCCCCTCCTTGTACGGTGCTCGCCCGCGCAAACGGGAGTTCAATAAAGCTCAATGTTTTCAAAAGTATCATCGTCTGGCCGCAATATGTACAGGACTATAAGTCGTAGCGTCGAGGTCCGCCTCCGCACGCATCAGTCCACGGACTATAAATAAGACGTAGCGTCGAGGTTCACCTCCGCACGCGAGAGTCCGCAGACTATAAATAAGACGTACCGTTGAGCTCAGCTTCCGCACGCACCAGTCTACGGACTCTAAATAAGACGTAGCGTCGAGGTTCACCTCCGCACGCGAGAGTCCGCGGACTATAAATAAGACGTAGCGTTGAGCTCAGCTTCCGCACGCACCAGTCTACGGAGTCTAAATAAGACGTAGCGTCGAGGTTCACCTCCGCACGCGAGAGTCCGCGGACTATAAATAAGACGTAGCGTTGAGCTCAGCTTCTGCACGCACCAGTCTACGGACTCTAAATAAGACGTAGCGTCGAGGTTCACCTCCGCACGCGAGAGTCCGCGGACTATAAATAAGACGTAGCGTTGAGCTCAGCTTCCGCACGCACCAGTCTACGGACTCTAAATAAGACGTAGTGTCGAGGTTCACCTCCGCACGCGAGAGTCCGCGGACTATAAATAAGACGTAGCGTTGAGCTCAGCTTCCGCACGCACCAGTCTACAGACTTTAAATAAGACGTAGCGTTGAGCTTAGCTTCCGCACGCGCGAGTCCACGGACTATAAATAAGACGTAGCGTCGAGGTCCGCCTCCGCACGCACCAGTCTACGGACTCTAAATAAGACGTAGCGTTGAGCTCAGCTTCCGCACGCGCGAGTCTACGGACTATAAATAAGACGTAGCGTTGAGCTCAGCTTCCGCACGCACCAGTCTACAGACTTTAAATAAGACGTAGCGTTGAGCTTAGCTTCCGCACGCGCGAGTCCACAGACTATAAATAAGACGTAGCGTCGAGGTCCGCCTCCGCACGCACTAGTCCACGAACTATAAATAAGACGTAGCGTCGAGGTTCGCCTCCGCACACGACAGTCTACGGACTATAAATCAGGCGTCGTCGGCCCAAAACACAACTCAGAGCATTAAGAATAAATGGGGCATCGTCCCATTGCAAAAATATGAGGTCAAATGATTACAGGTATGGGCGCGCAAGCGCGAACCCCCCCTCCGCCTGACATAATCAATGCCTCAGTCTTCGCGCGGCGCCGAGGGGCCCGGGCCGCCGCCAGGGCCTCGGGAAACCTCTTCGAGCCAACGGAGGAAGTCCCCTCCCCCGCGCAGCGTTTGCTGTACTGCAACCCTCGCCGCATCCTCCCCGACGCGACTCCAAATCCGCCGGTGGAAGTTCCGAAGGCTAGGCTCGATGGAGCGAATAGCATCCGGCAGCGCCTCCGGCCGGCCAAGAAGATCCAGGTGAGGGTTTGCCAGCTCCTGCATATGCCTACACCCACGGGTGTGGAGCATGCCGAGGGCAAGGCACGCGCCGAGATAGCCGCAGTGCTCCCCGAAGGTCTTGGCGTTGCGAAGCGCGACGCCCGCCCCCTCCTCGATCAGCCCAAGCGTCTCCATCAGGTCCTCCGGCCCGTGGGTGGCGTCGGGCACATCAACGCACAGATCACGGAGGGCCCAGTTCAGAGACTCCATGGCCCCCCAGGCTGACATGGACGCGTCGTCCAAGGCGTGGGCCTTCCCTGCAAGAGTCTCGGTCAGCTGGGTCTTCTCCCCCTCCAAGGCGGCAATCTGCTGCAGGAAGGAGGCGCTTTCCTCTGCAGCGGCGCGTTTGGCTTCCTCGGCCTCGACTTGCAGGGATGACAAGGCACCCTCCAGCGCACGGAGCTCTTCGTCCCTTGTCGCGTGAGCGTCATCCGCTTCGCGAAGCCTGGCTTCTAGGGCCCTCCGCTCCCGGATGCGGGCCTCGTCTAGCGCGTCGCTGATGACAAGCGTCTGAAAGCAGCAATGTAAGTCACCAGGCGCCCAGTAGCGCCATACAAAATGCGCGGCACAGGTACTCACCCTTATTTCCGAGGCCCGCAGCGCCAGCGTTAGGTGGTCTCCCTCGCATGATGATAGCATCCGCCGGTCAAGGCTGCCACTGGCGCGTTCTGCGGCCATGGTGAGAGCGCGGAGTATCTCCAGTCGCGGGAGGTAGTCGAACAGGACGGGTTCGGACCCCACCGCGCTGAGGGCTGTGGAGGCTTCGGCTGCTTCGACAGCGGCAGATACCAGCGCGACACCCTGTACAGGGTTTTGGACTTCGTGCACTCCCCCGTTGCTCGATCCTTCACCGCGTCCAGGAGACGTCGTCTCGCCTGATGCTGACGGAATGAGCGAGCAGATCGGAGAGAGTTTCGCGAAGTCGAGCGGAGAGAGGGAGCCACGCTTACCTCCTGCCCCCCTCACCGCAGCAGGGGGTGGTGTCTGTTCGGCTACCAATCGCGGCGTGAGCACGTCGGTGGTCGGGTGCGAGGTCCCCTCGGCGACATCGGGCGTCACAATCCCAAGCATGGGGCCTGCAACGTTGTAGCGACCCTTCGGAGGCGGGGGAGACTGCATCCGAGGGCGTTTCGGCTGAGGAGCCGAGGGCGATTCCTCCGAGACGTTAGCGGCCGCAGCTCCTACTCCACCTTCGGTCTCCGCCGCGCCAGACGTGTCCCTGGTGGTAGCAGCACCAACGGCCATGACCCTCTCGTCAATCGTAACGTTCCTTTCCGGGTTGTGCTTGATGGTGCAAAAATAGCACACCCGCAAGTGCACGGGTTGCCACTGAAATAGCGGCGAGTGTCGTGTTCTCCACAGGGACTAGACTGAGGCTATCGGTGCTCAGCTAAAGCTAGGTCAAACAAAACGGGGGAGAACTAAGCCTAAAACGAGTACAAAATCGACCAAACAAACTAACTACTAAACGAACGCTAATGACGACGGAAAGAACGACCGTACGAATTGACGTCGTACGATCGAACGAACAAAACGATGACTTACTAAAAGAACGACAACGATGCACGAGAACGAACGGCACGACTGCTGAACAACGACACTACTACCGTCTGACGACCTAATTAACTACCGATCGCTAGACAGAAAGAGGAAGTCGAGAAGCACTAGTGGAGTTTAGAAGCAAAGAGGGAGTTGAGAGAGGATGAGGGAGAAGACGATCGACGGCTAACTAGACGACGACGACACACGATAACACAACAAACTACAACCAACGAGCGCACGACTTAACTATCGACAAACCGCAGAGAGAAGAAAGGAGAGAGTCGAGACAGCAAAGGGAAGGTTGAGACAACACAAGGAGGGGAACGGTCGCCGGCTAGCTAATTCGATGAGACTCTCAAGCATACACATATACTACGCTAACAACAGGACATCGATACACATGAAGCACGCACACTGACCATACTACTAATAGAACAAAAATTGAACAGTTGTCACAATAACAGAACAAATATCACAATAACAGAACTAAAATTAACAGGGCTCATGAACACATCCACTGAACAGATTCATCACAGTGCAAAATTAAGACCCATTACAGTGCTCAACAATGCATCTCAAATAACAGTTCAACATTCACAGTTCATGTAGCAATAATAATCCAGAAGACTAAACAAGAAAATAAAGGAAAGAGAGTGAGGATTTGGAGATAAACCGAATAGGAAGAAGTAGCAGAGGGCGTAGAGAAGAAGGTGATGGCTGTCGGCGGCGCAAGGGAGGTGGCTGGTGCTGCAGAGGAGTCGCCGCCGTCGGTGGAGAGGTTGAAGAGCCGACGGAGCCGTGGAGTAGCAGAGGCCGGCGGTGTGGAACAAGTCGGGGTCATGGTTGCCGAGCTTGGCGTCGGGATGGCGGCTCTGATGGAGGTCGACGGCGCACGGTTGAGGGCGGCGGCGCACGGGAGGATGCGGCGGCGCAAGGCGGTCGGAGAAGAAGGGTGGCTGAGAAGATGCGGTGGAGGTAGGAAGGAGCGGCCGAGAGAGGAGGTAGATGGAGGAGAGCGGCGACCGGAGAGGAGCGGCGGGTGGATCTGGAGAAGGGGGAGCTGTGGTTGGCCGCAGGGAGTAGAGAAGGGAGGAGAGAGGCGGCGGAGAGAGGTAGGGCGGTGAAGCTTGGTGGCGCGGAGAGGGCGGTGGCGTTGGTGGAGATGGAGGCGGCGGCGGAGAAGATGGGTGCGCGGTGGAGCGGCGGGTGGAGAAGAAGGGAGTGGAGGTGATGGTGGCGCGGGTGAAGAGTGGAGACGGTGCGCGGTGGAGGAGAGCCAAGAGGGGGTTGGCGGCCGGAGTAGAGTAGCGGAGGAGCGGCCGGAGGGAGAGGAGATGCGGCCGGAGAAGGTGTAGAAGAAGAGGGAGATGGCGGCTGGAGAAGGGTGGATGCGGTGGCGCGGATGTGGAGGTGGCTCGGTGGTAGAAATGGCGGCGGGGATAGGTGGCGCTGGAGAAGGAGGGTAGAAAGGGGAAGAGTGGCGGCGGTAGAGGAGGAGCGGCGGACGGGGACAGGGGCGGCCGGAGGTGGAGAGGAGAGGGGATGGCGGCGCTGAAAAGGTGGTGCGCGGGTGTTGCGGAGGAAAGGAAGCGGTGGAAGGTGAGCAGAGGGGCGACCGTCGGCGAGATGGCCCGGCCTCGCCGGCGCCGTGGTTGGAGAAGAAGGGGGAGAAGCAAGTGGAGGCCAAGGAGAGAAGCAAACCGGGCTCAAGCTAGAATTGCGATGGCGGCTAGGGATTTTAGGGCTGAATGGGGATTTGGCTATTTTGCGATTTAGTCCTCCCACTTTTCAGGAATTGCAATGAAGCCCTTTTCCTTTGTAATCTCTTCTAAGTTAGACCTCCGGAGCTCCATTTCAGCGCGGTTTGATCCTACGCATCCGTGACAACGCGCACATCTGTACGGAGCAGTCCCGAAAGTCCAGAATTGTCGTTTATGCGCCTCGATCGCGCCGGCCTGCGGGAAAATTGCAAAAAATGTAAAATGGTCCAATTTGAGCAATTAATTATAGAAAAACGTGTAAATGATGATAAATGATCTCGAAATACGAAAAATAATGGGGTAAAATGATAGCTAAATATATGCAAATATGACGCATGTCAGGTTGACGGGCTCCGGCCTAGTGAAGGTCGCGCCCGTACGTTCAGCAGCGTCTCCGGATAGTACGGCCGGCGGAATCAAGGCGGCGCACCCCGCCGAACTGGCCCGGCCGGGCGCGTCACCGGTCGAGCGTCCTGCCCCAGCAGCACCAGCTGCCGAGGCGGCTAGCAGGCTGAGTATGGCAGCATCGGAGCGAGCCCGACGCCGCGAAGACGAGGCGTCTGCGCGGCCGCCACCGCCATGATGACCCGAAGTCCCCGCGGGAATCTCCGTTGGCATCGGGCGTTCCGGCACAGCGATACCCAAACCTTCGCATGTGCGGTTCACCCGCCCTGCCTTCGCCGTTTGGGTCGCGGCCTCGCGTAGCTTGTGCTCCTCAAGTGTGTATGGGCCGAGGAACGCCTCAGTCGCGCGCTCCGCGTCTTCTAGCCGAGCCACTGCACAAGCGACAGCAGGGCGATCACGTGAGAACAAGTGCGGATACGTCAAGAGATGCCTGCGGCACTCTAGACAACTTACAAGGGGCGGAGGGCGGAAGCAGGCGGGACACAGGCGGGCAGATCCCGTCCGCTCGGTCATCGCCACGGCCCGTGTATCTCCACCGGGAAGACAACGGCGCCACCCCGTACATCGTGAACTCTTCGGCCAGGTCACGCATGCTTAGCCGGCGGGCGACGCCGACAATTCTCCAGAGTCTCTGCGCGTCGTCAGCCTCCGGCTTCACGCTTGGCGAAGTATTGAACGAGATGGGCCCGCCTCGACATAGCAGGCCACTCGGGCCGGTCACGTGGTAATAAAACCACCACCGCGTCCAGCCGGACTCCCACTTCCCCAGGGCGGCCGGCGCGGGGAACAGCGTCGTGCAAGACGATCGCAGCACAAAGTCCACACTGCCAAAATTGGAAATAGCTCCATCTCCAGCCTTCTTGGGGCGGCAGCAGGCGTCATGCAGGGTGGCGAACAGGCTCACGCTGGGACGCCGGCCTTCCGTCCGCGTCGCCCAGGAGAAGACAGCCAGGCGGACTATTGCGCTCGGCGCCAGCTGCGCTAACTCCAACCCATAGGACTGCAAGACTTCGCCACAAACATCTTTGAGGGCATGCGAAGGCCGGCGTGAAAGAACGCGACGCAAACGATCGTCTCTGTCTCCCGGGGCTTCGGCTCCGTTTCGTTGCGACGGGGTAGGCGAGCCCCATCCCGATCCTCGATCTTCCCGTCACGAACAAGCCGCTGCAGCGTCTCCTCGGTCACGCGACTCTTTCCCAACACGCGGGAACACCGGCCCCCCGAGTATTCCATGGCGTCCCATCGCCTGTCGGCATGCGAGCGCCCCCGCAGCACCAGCTTGTAATCCCCAGAAGGGAAGGACAATTTGTCCCAACTAGACAAGGAGCCACCGCTGGGAGGGCGAGGCGCGTCGCCATGGCTGGCCATTGTCTCCTAAAGGCAGGCTAAAAGAAACCAAGGCAGGCAGTCGCGCAGTCGCGAGCACGCAACCGCTCACATCCCACGACGCGCCAGTCGCAAGCCGCCGCGTGCCCCACCCACGCGGAAGCAGACTGCATAACGCGACAGCCTGCCCTCTGACAGGCCAGGCGTCGGCGCGATTCCAACCGTCATTTAAAGCGCACTATCAAGCCGCGAGGCTGTGGCAGCTGCGAAACGCGGGAAAGCCGCCTTCACAACACCCGCCTTCACCACCGCATCGCCCACGGTTCCGGCCCCGCCCCCAACATGGACCCCGGAGCCAAGAAGTTTAAACCCCGCCCCGACAGCCCCGGCCATGCCCGCGGGGGACGGAGCGCGCGCGTCTACTTCGGCTAGGCGCCAGCTCCGCTGCCACCCGTTCGAAGGGTAGGGGACGAAGCGCGCACGTCTACTTCGGCTAGGCGCCAGCTCCGCTGCCACCCGTTGGGGATGATTGAGAAGGCGAGGAGGCACTTCACGCTGCCTCCACCCCGCCTGTGTGAAGTGCCTCCTCGCCTTGTCAATCATCCCCAACCTGCAAGCCATTTCAGCAACAAATTACAACACAATGGCTGTCCAAATATTAACACCAAATTCCTGGCCAGTCAATACAGTGCACTGTTTGAACAAAATTAGGAATAAAAAAATTTAGGATCCATTAGCATTGTGTGGTCTAAATCCATTGTACCTAAAGCAATTGCCACCAAGCAAGCTTACAAAACAATACAGCTAAGCAACCCCTTTCATCGGCATTGTGCGATGGGAACCACTTTAACACCACATTTACTTCATGGCCAACAAATAAACCAAGACAAGATTGTAGCTTTCCTCACTCCTCACTCATAATAAATCAACCAAGAACAACTCACTGTGCTCCTGTGTAACCCAAAGATCAATTTTGTTTCACCTGCTAGAACGTAAAATTACCTGGAGCTAACTTTATGTTTGATTTGGAGATATTTGTCACAGATGAGGTACTTCTAGGGATCATAGGAAGAGAAGGTTGAGACTTCTTTGGTGTTCTTGACCTATGTTACCCAGATACCCCGATACGGATACGCGATACGGCGATACCGCGATTCGCCATTTTCCTAAAAACACCGATACGGCGATACGTGTGTATATATATAATAAAAATAAAAATTAATGAATTATTATAAGGAATTGAGAAACCGAGAATACCTTAATTTTGATATACGCATGTAGCAACTTGCTTGGTACTTCAGTTCTCCTTCCTGGCCTCCTAATTCTGTCTGCAGGGGGTAAGCAGAGAGAGCCGCATCTCTGCACCATATTCCTGATGAGCATAACAAACCATGTATTAGCTATGCAAGTCCGAAAATCAAAGAATTAACTGCAACAATGAATAAGTTCCTGATGTATAAAAGGCACTGCAAGGAATATTCTCATGATACATCACCGAAATTCAATATCTACTAATCTACTAAGTTATTAGAGAAAAGAGATAGCATTGACTATTTTGATCTTCACACTTATCATCACACCTTTAGCAGCGAAGTCTACAGGATCAGCGACAGGGTACCCGCGAGCTTTGGATCAATGACCAGACACTTCTTCCCCCTAATCTGATAAGGAACCAAAGAATTCGAGCTCTTCAGTATAAACAACAGGAGTATAGAAGAAATGAAGAATGCGACAGGGAGTTGCAGGATGAGAAACGCACGCTCTTAGCGATGTTAAGCAGGTCCTTCTGCGACTGCTCTCTGAAGGCCAGGGTCGAAACAGATCAAAAACACCGGTCAAAATTCAGAGGAACAAACAGGAGGTGAGCGGGTGAGCGGGCATCAGGATGAGAGACCTGAGGGCGGCGAGATTGAGCGGGGCGTTGTCGAGGTTGGGGATCTGCGCCATATGCCTCGATCACCTCCTCCACAGGCCTGGACGACGTGCTGCTGCCGGATTGGAACTGGAAGGCGAGTTTGAGGAGGTTGGTGATGAAAGCCGTGGTGGCGGCGGCGACCACGGGCTGGGATCGGCTCATCGGCTAGGCTGGATGTGACGGTCGGAGGCGACGTGCGCAGCGACGGGTGAGGCGGCGGGCGGAGGCGACGGGTGAGGCAGGGCGGAGGCGACGGGCGAGGCGCAGGCGAGCGGAGGAGACGGGTGAGGCAGCGGGCGGAGGCGACGGGTGAGGCAGGGCAGAGGCGACGGGCGATGCGCAGGCGAGCGGAGGAGACGGGTGAGGCGGCGGGCGGAGGCGACGGGTGAGGAAGGGCCGAGGCGACGGGCGACGCGCAGGCGAGCGGAGGAGACGGGCTAGCCGAGGATCCGGGCGAGCGGAGGCGGCGGAGGTGGCGGGCGAGTGGAGGCGGCGGGGGAGCGGAGGCGGGGGCGACGCCCGGGGCGAGACTCGGCTTTTGCGTGCAGGCGGCAGGATGGGGGGCATGGGGGCAGAGATGCACAGGGAGGGAGGGGGGACTCACCGGATCCGGCGGCGGGGGTGCGGCGCGGCGAGGCCATGCGTGGATCTCAGACTCAGAGGAGGAAATGCAGTCGGAGAAGGAGACGGAGATGGGGGAGCGGCGGCGCGGTGGAGGATGGGGGGAGCGGAGAGGAGGCGCGGGGGAGAGTCGGAGATGGGGGAGCGGCGGCGCAGGGTGGGGAGGAGGAGGCGAGGGCAGAGCGGCGGAGGAGGGAGGGGAGGAGGCGAGGGCGGATCGGCGGAGAACGGCGGAGCGAGGGGAGGAGGAGGCGGGGAGATGCGCGGAGCGGCGGAGGAGGGAGGGGAGGAGGCGAGGGCGGATGGATCGGTGGAGAACGGCGGAGCGGGGGGAGGAGGAGGCGGGGAGACGCAGAGAACGGGGGAGGCGGGGGAGAAAGATTCGGCGGAGGAGCGGGTGGAGGCAGCGTCGGGGGTGTGCGCGTGGGTGCGGGGTGGGATTCTGGTTCAATGATGTGCATGATCCAAATGATTTTGGCCTTAGGATCTTCAATGAGTAAGAGAAAAAGGCTTGAGGAGAGATCCAGACCATTCATTTGTATGAAGTTGAATTATTTTGGTACACAAATTTGGGTGGACTTAGATTTGGCATGACTGTGGGGGTGGTTGAGGGGGTGGATGTAGTAAAGAAAATTTTGGTGTATTATAGAGTAGGGTAGACTTGGGTGCACCTGACAGTTGACTCGCAGTCCCCGCCATGGTCTGGACACTGCAATATTGGACATGACAGAAATCTTATGATGCTTTAAAAAAAATGGACTAACACCCCGCTCATTTCGGCTTGAGGTTCTAGCTTATTTTTTTACTATTCATAAATTTTGTCTTTTTAAACTTTTGTCTTTTTTTGAGCTTTTTTACTGGTTCTTTTTTCTCATATTCATTTGCGTTGTCCGTAATGAGCTAACATATTTTTTCTATTTTAATTTTTTAAATTTAATTACGCCAAATAAGCTACCTTCAGCTACAATGTAATTTCAGCCAGCTACAGTGCAATTTCAGCCATAAGCTACTATTTTTCAGCCCAACTGAGCGGGGCCTTAGATCTACGGCTTTGTAATAGTTTCGGCATCCTATCTTCGATACAACCACAGTTCGGGTCTGCCAACATCTCAGCTAACTACCAATGTTAGCACATCAACAATGACGGTACACGACTACCGCTTAGAGCGCTCCCTCCGGCGCCAAGAGGCAAGGAAACTAGTGTTAGATAAATAATTCATCTCTTTACTAACGGGACCCATTTGAGGAAGACACCTATATATAGGTCCAAGAAATGTACTATGTTTGGGAAAGACTATAATACCCTTCGCATATACTAGTAGACTAGTTATCCCACTAAGTGGCATTTCTGTTATTTGTACAGGCTTAAGAGTTTACAGATACCCTATGTATCCTTAATTTGTAAAGAGTGCTCACAAGAAATACAAGATGGCATTTAAACTAGTGTGCCTTCGGGAGGAACCCTTGAAACCCCTCGAAGGCCACCGATAGGAGTAGGACGGTTCTCTCGGACCACCGAAGCTGTATAAATTCTCATGTCACTTTTTCTCTTATGGACGTTGACCCATAGCATGGCCGACATCCACCCCTCACTTATATTTGATTTTTTTCACATCTACAGCAACCATAATACGACATTCATCAATGCAACCTCTGCCTTAATGGTTAATCAAACAGAGAAGACTATCATACAAAGAACAATTAGGCAGCAAAGCACCAAAAATTATGCAAAATAAAAAGTCACGCATGATAAAAGTATCACCTAAGAAGATCCATTGTATGGCATACACTCAGAGAGAATATGTTGGCAATTGAACCAATCAACTATAATGTTTGATTTAGTTATCGAAAATTCGTTCGTGACTATAGTGATCTTATCTCCTATGAAGAATTGGCATATTCAGACCACCATGTCTATGAATAAGCATGAAAGAGATAATTAGTGCAATTGCATAGTGGCAAACCATGATGCTCGAGTATTTGGAATTGCATGAAGAGTGTAGAATGGAAGGTTTGGCACAATCACCACACATGCCAAAGGGTAGGGGTGGCATTCTATTAATAGCCATGAGAGAGATTACATACCTCAATTAGAGGAGCTAGACTAGGCAAGTACAACAATAGAAGGAAAGGTCTAATATACATTCCAAATACTCTAATACCCGCCCGCAGTCGTAGCATGAGGAGTCCAAACACAAAGACTGGACCGAAACTCCTGAAAAAGCTGGGTCGAAAGACCCTTGTTCATGATGTCCGCGAACTGATGAGAGGAAGGAACATGCAAGACGCGGACTTCGCTGAGAGAGACCTTCTCGCGGACAAAATGAATGCCTATCTCAATGTGCTTCGTCCGTCAATGGTGGACAGGATTGGAGGACATGTATATGGCGCTGACGTTATCGCAGTACAGCACAGTGGCCGAAGCAAGGGGAACATGAAGTTCCTGAAGAAGTTGTCGCGGCCAGCAGCACTCAGCGACAGCATGTGCAACGGCTCGGTATTCGGCCTTGGCACTCGAGCGGGACACCGTAGTCTGGCGCTTAGAGGACCAAGACACAAGATTGTCACCGAGGAAGATGCAGTAGCCGGACGTAGAGCGATGAGAGTTTGGGCAACCAGCCTAGGTGGTGATGGATGTCACCGGTGAAAGGCCGATGTGGAGACCAGCGTCGAGGGTGCCCTTGACATACCGCAGGATGCGCTTGATCAGCGCGAGGTGAGGCTCCCGTGGGTCGTGCATGAAGAGGCACACTTGTTGAACGGCGTACGCCAAGTCAGGACGGGTGAGTGTGAGGTACAGCAATGCCCCTGCAAGGCTCTAGTACTCCGATGGATCAGCAACGGGGGCACCGTCAAGGCCGGAGAGCTTAGCATGAGTGTCCACTGGCGTAGTAGTGGAGTGACACTCAGCCATGCTCGCCCGTTGGAGAAGATCGACGGCGTATTGTCGCTGGGACAGGAATAGACCGTCTGAAGAGCGGGTGACGGAGATGCCGAGGAAGAAGTGCAGGGTGCCGAGGTCCGTCATGGCGAACTCCGAGCGAAGCTGGCTGATGATGCGCTCAAGGAATGGGGTAGACGATGTGGTGAGGACGATGTTGTCAACGTACAGCAGTAGGTAAGCCATGGTGGTCCCCTGTTGGAGGACAAACAGGGACGTGTCGGAGGAGGATGCAACGAAACCGAGCTGGCTATGTAGGTGGCGAAGCGGTGGTACCACGCCTGAGGAGCCTGCTTCAAGCCATAAAGTGACTTCTGAAGAAGACACACATGATCAGGGTGAGCAAGATCCACAAAACCGGAGGGCTGCTGACAGTAAACCGTCTCGTCAAGCGTACCATGGAGGAAGGCATTTTTGACGTTGAGTTGATGGATCGGCCAGGAGCGCGACGTGGCAATGGAGAGAACGGTGCGGATAGTTGCTGGCTTGACCACTGGATTGAAGGTCTCATCATAGTCGACGCTGTGCTGCTGGGAGAAATCGCGAACAACCCAACGTGCTTTATAGCGAGCCAAACGACCATCGGAGTGGAACTTGTGCTTGAAGATCCATTTGCCGGAGATGATGTTGGCACCAGGTGGACGAGGAACGAGACACCAAGTGTGATTGTCCATAAGGGCCTGGTACTCATCTCC
Source organism: Dendrocalamus latiflorus (assembly GCA_017311315.1). Lineage (NCBI taxonomy): Eukaryota > Viridiplantae > Streptophyta > Magnoliopsida > Poales > Poaceae > Dendrocalamus > Dendrocalamus latiflorus. The sequence continues at coordinate 7,137,305 of CM029630.1, read as the reverse complement.
CATCACAGCGCGCCAATTAGGATCGGCGAGTGCGCTACGGTAGTTGGCAGGACGGCAGACACAGGAGCATGCTGGGTCGTCAGGGAAAAGAACTCCACAAAAGGATCAGTGGCAGCTCGGGACCGCATGACCATCTGAGGTAGTGCCGGTGTAGCTGCAGTAGAAGAGACGACCGGTGGTGCTGCAGGCTCGTCCGGGCGCGCCACCACAGCTGACGGGGTGGCAGGAGCGGTGGATGCCGCACATGGCCATCGGGTGTAGACCAGATGCACGGGCGGTCGGGACACCGCCGTCTAGAGGGGTAGCGAGTGCTCGACACCCGAAGGTGGAGCTGTCGCCGAGGAAACCTGCAGGGGTGCCACGGCAGTAGTGCAAGGCGTTGGCATGGCACAGTCATCGACTAGGAAATCCAAGTCGGCATTAGTGGCAGGAGAGGATACAGGCGCATGACCACTGTTGGCAAACGAAAAAGTACTCTCATCAAAGACAACATGACGTGAGATGATGACTTTGTTGGTGGCGAGGTCAAGGCAATGGTATCCTTTGTGGTGAGGAGGGTAGCCAAGAAAGTCACATGTCGTAGAGCGAGGAGCAAGTTTGTGAGCGGCTGTGGCGGATAGGTTGGGAAAATAGAGACAACCAAATATGAAGGTGAGTGTACTATTGTGGCGTTGGGTGAAGAAGTGTGTAGGGAATGGCATCGCCAATGGAGGAGGAGGGACACAGGTTAAGTGGGTAGGTGGCGCCAGCTAAGGCCTCTGCCTAGAACCTAGGCGGCATATGAGCATGAAGAAGAAGGGTGCGAACCATATTGTTAAGTGTGTGAAGCATCCGTTCAGCTTTATCGTTCTGCGAGGAGATGTACGGGCAAGAGAGACGCAGGGCGATGCCGCGGGAGGCAAAGAAGGATGTGTTGGCGTGGTTAACAAATTCACGGCCATTGTCAGCCTGAACAGACTTGAGGTGGAGGCCGAACTGCATGCTGGCATAAGCGGCAAGGTCGACTATGTGTTGGTGAACATCGGATTTTGCTTTAAGTGGAAAGGTCCAGCAAAAATGAGAGAAATCATCAACAACTACCAAATAATATAGTGAACCAGATATGCTAGCCAGAGGTGAGGTCCACACATCACAGTGAATGAGCTCAAAAGGTGCAGAGGTGTGAGTAACAGAGGTAGCAAAAGATAGATGCGCATGTTTACCGAGCTGGCAAGACTGGCAAAGTGAGCGAGCTACATTATTACATGCAATGTGCAAATCTTTATATAATGCTGCGATAGAAGCAACGCCAGGATGACCAAGACGCTGGTGCCAAAGATGGGAGGAGACGGCGAGATGGGCACTGGCAGCAAAGGATGGCTCGGTTGCAGGGATGGTGTAGGGATCACCCTCACTATTGCAGCAAAGCATCACTCGTTGTGTCGGGAGATCCTTAACAGAAAAGCCAAAATCATCAAACTCCAGAGAGCAGTGGTTATCTCGAGTGAATTTGCAAACAGACAGTAGGTTGTGAACTAAATGAGAAACAACAAGAACATCTCGAAGAGAAAATTTTGTCGTTGGTGTACGGAGAAAGGAATGGCCACTGGAGGAGATGTGTAAACGAGAACCATTGCCAACAGTGACAACCGTATTAGGAGGGGGGTGGGAGGAGAGCAATGTACTGCCATGAGATGTCATGTGGGAAGTAGTGCCGTTGTCGACGACCCAGCCACCGTGCCCCTAGGCGGCAAGCTAGTTCAGGGTGGTGATGTGCCCCTGCTGGTCCCATGTCGAGGCAGGAGGTGACTGGAATGGTGCAAAGGCAGCGTGTGCCTACAGCGGAGCACCGAGCAGGCCCGGAGCAGGCGATGGGCGCCACTGTCCACCAGGAGTGGCCCACTGGCCGACGTTGGGAGTGGACCATGGATTGAAGCAGAACCAGGGGCCAGCCGGCTGAGGCGCACGACCACCTTGGGAGCCAGCACCGTTCTTGCCGCGGCGGTTGCACCCGCTGCGACGACCATCACGATTCCCCGCGTTTGAGGCAAGGGAACCAGTCTGGGCGGAAGGGGCGGACGCCGTGGTGGAGCCGCCGGTGAGTAGGGCCGTCTTGGTGGCAACCTTTGTCTCATTGGCGAGGCGCATTTCCTTGAGGGCAAGCATGGAGCGGGCCCGAGCGAAGGAGGGAAACGGCGTCGAGTTGGTGATGTCATCGACGATGCTGGAGTAGCGAGGGTTGAGGCCGCGCAGCAGGTTGAGGACGAGCTGTGAGTCAAAGATGGGGTGGCCGACGTCGCGGAGAGCATCGGCTAAGGTTTTGACGCGCTGGCTGTAGTCGGCAATGGACTAGTCAACCTGAATCAAGGAGTGAAACTGACTGCTGAGGAAGACAGCACGAGATTCCTTGTTGTCGTGGAAGAGGCCCTCAATCGCGAGCCACAGATCACGTGCGGTTTCGTCATTGGCCATCGCTAAATCCAAGACGTCGTCCGCGACGGAGCCATATAGCCAACTGAGGAAGGTAGAGTGGGCGAGGGTCCAGGCGGGGTCGTCCAGATGTGCGACGTCGGAGCCGTCGATGTGAGAGAGAAGGCCAAACTTGATGCACATGGTCCGGAAGAACTTGGACCATTAGGAGTAGTTGGCCGCCTTCATGTCGAGAGTGGTCGGGACATGGAACTTGACGGCGACCGTGCAGTAGGGGTTGAGGACGACCGGCGGCGCAGCTGGTACCCCATCACTGGAGACAGAGCCGTTGTCGGTGGTGGCTGTGGATGCAGAGGCGGTGGCGGCTGCAGCAGCAGCGGCGGCGGCCGAACCGTCGATGGGGGCCGACATGGTGGAGTGGCGTAGCGAGAGAGGGTTGACGGGGGCCGACGAGGGGCGGAGGAAGTAGCAGAGGAGACTCAGGAAATGAGCGGCGAAAGAGGAGGCAGCGGAGAAAGGCTCAGGAAGAAAAATTTGATACCATGTAGAATGGAAGGTTTGGCACAATCACCACACACGCCAAAGGGCAGGGGTGGCATTCTATTAATAGCCATGAGAGAGATTACAGACCTCAATTAGAGGAGCTAGACTAGGCAAGTACAACAATAGAAGGAAAGGTCTAATATACATTCCAAATACTCTAATAAAGAGGTCTACATGCAGCCACCTCCTAGGTATTATGTCTTTGACGGTATGGTTTATCGCTTTCACCGCTCTTTCTATGGGTTCAAGCAACCCCTCATGCTTGGTTTGCAAGCTTCTCTTCCGTTGTCACTACTGCCAATTTCACCATCAATGATCATGACCCTACTCTTTTTGTTCACACATCATGGTCGGACACTCCTTTATTTGGATGATATGATCATTAATGGGGATGATCCACACCATATTGCTTTTGTGAAGAAGCGTCTGAGTGAGCATTTCTTGATGTCTGATTTGGGTCCCCTTCGTTACTTCTTTGGGATTGAGCTATCTTCTATGCCTGAGAGCTACTACCTCTCCTAAGAGAAGTACATTCGGGATCTTCTTACCCGTGCTTGTCTCATTGATTAACGCACAGTGAACACTCCTATGGAGTTTGGAGTTCATCTTCGACCCACTGATGGTGAGCTTCTTAAGGATCCCATTCGATACCGTCACATTATTGGTAGTTTTATTCACTGACTCCTCTCTTGTCCAACACGGGTGCAATCAATATTGCTCGCGATCCTGTAAAGCATGAGTTCATCAAACACATTAGTGTTGATGCTTCCTGCATCCGATCGCAAGTGCAGGGGCAAGTGGCTACTCTTTAGTATGTGCCTTCAGAGGTTTAGATAGCAGATTTCTTCACCAAGACACAGACAAAAGCTCAACACAGTTTCTACCTCTTCAAACTCAGTGTTTCTGGTTCACTATAAGTTTGAAGGGTGTTAGACATGTATAGGATGTAGGAGATTATTACCTTCTAGTATATTTCTCTCCTTATATATTTGATCCTTGGTCTATTGGAATAGACAAGATTCCATTCATGACAGGGACATTACAATTCTGAAGAAATGGAAGCTGCTCTGTCCGGATACACAAAAGGGCCAGATGGATCGTTGTAGCTGTCAGTTGGAACACAAGGCGAGAGCTGCTCCGCAACTGGTGTGGAAATAAAGAAGATGATCGCCAAGAAGTCTCTCTGGATGATGCGATGTGAGGAAACAGAAGTACTGAAGATAGCAAGCTGCGTCAAAACTGATCAGGCGGGAGAAGATATGCCGTGCGGTTAAATTTGCTTGTTTCAGTTTTGTTGTTGGCACGATGTTGCCAGGATTACCATTTATGTTTTGCGCGAACTCTGAATTGTAAACCTGGATGGTGTTGGGTGTCATTAATAAATTGGAACTGGGGCTTTGGCCCTATGGTTCCAAAAAAATCTTCAGTAAGTAGCTTCTCCATGTAGTAGTATTTAACCTATTCAGTCACAAGTCAAATAGATAGTCCTTGTTCCTAAGCTTGATCTATGAACCATCCTCATCTGTATACATACCATGGTCTAAGAACCCAATTATTTACATCCAGTATATATAGCGCGTATTATGTACAGGTCCGTGATATGATGATATCCATGAAGACCACTAGGCTGCAATATCACAGTTGCTGCTCGCTACAATGGCAACTTGTACTTGACCACACACATTCTAATTGATCAGAACCCATCATAGAAGCCACCAAATTATATGTTTGCCCTTGTTGAAGCACCTCCTCTCATCAAAGATGACATGGCCTGGTTCAGCCTTGATGTCTGTTGCACAACCTGCTGCACTCTCTGCAGATCAAAGCATCTTCTTCTGAAAAAATTCTCATGGATAAGACAAGTTAGCTACTTGTGGAAGCACTGAAGTTGATTAAAGAAACATATAGTGTAGGTAGCTGACTTTTTTTTCTGAGGATCTTATCCCTAGGCTAATTCAAGATTCTGTTTTTGCATCAGGCCAAGACGGCCCTGCCAAAACCAAGAAGATTTCTTCTCGTGTTCTAATAGAAAGGCCCAAGGTGCACCTGAATTAAATAATTCAAGTATAAAAATGCACCAGTAAGCTAGTCCCATCATTCTAACCTTTGCAAATATCCGGAATGAGTGATCATATTGTTTGATGAATTTAGGTCAAAACACACCTTTCAGAGAGAGAGAGAGAGAGAGAGAGAAAATGATGAATTAGGTAGAAAGACAGCACTGTGAGTCACCGAACCTTATCATCTCCATAGAACTGTAGCTGGATCTTCTGCTGCTGCTGCTTCTGCTGGTGCTGCAGCCTGCCTCCGATCAGAAAGATGCAGACAGTGGCAACCCCAAACGAGCACAGTGCCCCAATTCCGTTCACCTTCAGCTTCCCCACTCTGAAAACAACGCACTCCTGCCGTGTCCTGTCTTTCTTGATATCTTCCTCTTCTGCAAACTGATGAGGGGCTACTTCTGACACCACCACCATGTCATCATCAACTTCCTTGGCGTCAGAACTCTGAAACGTCCCATGTTCATCCTCTCCCTCAGAGACCAACTGCTCAGTCACCTTAGGCATGAGCTCCTCCTGGCTTGATCTGGTCTCATCCGGCACGACGCCAATGTCCTTACACTCGTCGACAGGCTTGCGCACATCAGCATCTTCTGCAGGAGGCAGATTTGGTTCCTTGGTTTCTTGATCTAGTATGCAATTAGTCACAGGGATACGCATGAGACCTAGTATGCGGATCATAATTCGAAATCAATGCGCAAGAGCTGATCCTTACCACCAAGAATCATGCCGCCATGGCCATGTGCTGTGCTGCTCTCCATGGAGAAGGTCCTGTGGTCAGGCAGGACCACCCAGCCCCACTCGTCCTGCCTCGCACCCATGGAAGCACCTCCTTTGTCCACGGCAAATTGAATCAAAAGCTAGAGGATCTAGGAGTTATATAAAGGCCAGTTAGCAAAGAGTGCGGCTATGGAAGGCCTACAATGGTTGCTTTCCGAGCATCAATTTGGTTGCTGGTGTTCAAGTGATTTTTTTTCTCCCTTTCCTCCTTTCCTTAGTGCTTTCTCCTATATATGGGTGGCACATATCAGCATCCATCATCACACGTCTTGGAACTCCTTGCACCAAGGGAGAAGGCAAATTAAGGGGCTTGTGTATGGACTTATCCTTCCTGCTAGATGACAAGGGTGAAAATGGTCCTTGGGGCCTACCACTGGGGACTTCTTCCTTCCCACTAAACTCTTGGCAGCAGCATTCTAGCATTGTTCAGAGTAATCCATAACAGGGAAAGCAAACCGTGTAAGGTATGCAAATGATGGAGAATATCTAAGACTTGTTGGGCACTCGGGCTGCAATTTGGTGATAAATCGACTTTAAAAAAGAGTTGCACTCAAGTTGTGCTTGTTCATTTTTTCAAGAATCCAGTAATAATGCTTTTTTTTTATAATAACAGTTTATTGGTACTAAAAAAACTGGTTGTCCTACACATGGTATCACTTACTAAGCATCTAATGTGATGTCGCATCAAAATTATTTTTAGAACTCATCTGAATAGCTCAGAAGAACTGTATTATTCGTCTAGCTAGCGTGTAACCTCTCTCAGAAAGCTTCCATGTCTATCCTTTTCAACTTAGTAGTAGGAAATTTAGTAACATTCCCAAAATGTTAATCACAACTAGATGCTGACTTCTTTTTTTAAAAAAAATACGGATCAAATTGATAGAAAACAAGGTGTACTTTACGGGTTAGACGATAGACAGATTCAACGTTACGACACTGCAGATCATCAGCAAAGGAGTTGTGAAAAGGAAATAAACCATACAAAATTCAGGAACCAAAGGGAACAAGTACACACCAGACTACAAGGGGCAGGGGCTATGATCGATAACGAGAGGCATGATCGGAACCTTCTGTAGAAAATCACCTCGAAAGGTTGAGATGTAACCCAAGACAGTGATGGATAATCATGGAGGAGCAAAATTGAAAGAACCTTAAATCTTAATTACTTCAAAACAGTGACATTAACATCAAATTAAGAATTATTAGGACAATTACAATACAAGGGATTACAAGAATTTACTTCAAGAAATGGCTTTGAGCATTCCTAAGTAAAATAAAACATTATTGCAATGCTTGGTTAATTACAACAATCTCATATAAGTCTGAAAACCTGAATAATTGCATGACTGAAAATTGCATTAGAACGGGATAGATAAATTGCATTGCATATTGAGTGTGCTTTACCCTCTCCGTGTATTGCTTAGCGAGTAGAAACCTCCAAAGCCGACCCAAAATCATACCCACCATATTTTTCTTTTGCAATCGGAGAGCGATCAAAAAGAACAATCCAAAGAAGAATAAAAAGAAATAAAGAAAATCACCATCATAACCCTCCAACTATAGAAAAATCGATTAGAGTGGCACCCATCGAGGTTTCCAGACCATCTCGGGCCGGTCGACGCCTCTCAACATAAGTGGGCCTCATTATTCGGCAACCAAAAATCCAACTCTCACATTTTTACCAACTTACCTCTATCGTAGAAAATCTGAAGCATAGTGTAAAGCCCCCTCTTTGGACCGACAATCCATAAACCCACAATGGAATGAGAGAGCCAAATGGATAGGGTAAGAGCAAATATGTCATGCACAGGACTGGGGAGAGAGAGGCAACTGAGGGCCTCTTCTCTCTTAAGCCAGCGTCCAGATTCTCTCGCATGCCCACTTCTAGGGATGGCAATGGGGCCCCATTCCCCGTTCCCCTGTGTGGAATTCCCCTATTAGGGGATATGGATAAGGGTATTTTCTTTCCCCATGAGGATAGAATTGGGGCACAACCATTCCCCGTCAGGTGAACTGGGGGCGTGGCCGTTTCTCCACTCCCCATCCTTGTTCCCCGCATGGGTACCCGTATAAGCAGTTCACTTCATGCACCTCGGCGGCTCAACCCAAACAGCCCACACCCCCAAAACAGTGAAACCCTAATCCTCATTCATTTGCTCGGTGCCTCGATCGGTCATTCTCACCCCTCTGCCTCCCTCTCCCTCAGTCCCTCCGAAGTGGCAGCTGTGGCGCACCAGTGAGTCAGTAATCAGACCTCTCTGAACTCTGGCCCTCTGCTCTGCGCCTCCGCCCCACAGCGATAGCAAACCCTGAGCATCCAGCGAGCGGTGACTAGATCTGCTCCTCTCCTGTGACTGGAGTGTAGATCTGCTCCTCTCGGTCTAGCACAGCGGCAGCAACCTCCTCCCAGTAGCCAAACCACTGGATCTGCCTCCCTCTCCCTCGAAAGCCTGCCAAGTGCCCCGTAGGTCTGCCTCCCTCTCCCTCTGAAGCTAGAACAAGTGATCTCAATTAATCTTGAATGTTCATGCATCCTCTCTTAATACTTCAATTTACACTAAAGTAATTATGGAGGTATTGCTGTTGTAAGATACTACTTGTCCATCTGTTATGTTCGTGTGGATTTTTTCCCCTTTGTTCAATTTCTTTTACTATCTGTCTTCTATACTATCATTTTCTATATCAAATACTACATGTATTTCTGCTATTCTGCATCATTTTATATCCAACCTATATGTGTGCTGTTCTACACCAAGTAAATTGCACAATATGTCTCAAACTTATCCCCCATTTTCATTAGATTATGATTTATGATATCATGTTTAATGGAACTGCGGAAAAAGATTAATCATGTCTACCAATCCATCTACCAAACCATGGACGACATCGTGGGCCAGCTGTGACAACGAGGAAAATAGGCCAACAACCATAACAATGATAAAAACGAAGTCGATCGAGTCACCAAGCACGTGAGGACCACACCACGACCGTCACCATCATCATTGCCATTCCCAGCCTGACAACAAGTAGGACCACTTTTCCTCCCAAACCACTTGTTCCCTCTTCGATCCCCAGCAACGCTCTTCACACAGCACACATCACACCACTAGCACAACCTACCAAGCAATGCGGCCATGGAGGAAGGAGCCACCCTACCTTGGTCGGAGTGGATACCACATCACCGGTGGCAAACCCATAGACACCGTCATGCACCCTCGGACAGGGGGAGTATGGTCCCTGACACGAAACACCCCTACCATCCGTCACATTGGCACCTGTAGGTTCTCCCATGACCGTGTGTGGTAAAGAATGGAAGCAAGGCAAAAGTAATAGCTACGATAGAAATGCATAAAAGTAATAAGGGAAAGGGTTGGACCATCCCAGGTAGGAAGCCGAGTGATGGTGAACCGATGAATCATAGCCAGCCATTAGAACCACCGGAGCCTTGGTACTTGGCCACAACCGAGCCAAACTCCCGGGCCACTCCAAACTGGCCACAACATCCATAGGAGCCAAGGAGGCCGAGGAGAACATAGAGCCGAGGAAGCCGATGATAGGGCTAGCAAAAGCAAACCAAGGGAAAGAGGCGGTGCTTCTTTCCCCAAACTCACTGTAGGGAAGCCATGAGAGCCCAAGAACTACTGGAGTTAGGTCATAACCGAGCTGAACCACCAAAGCCCAAATTAGCCAAAAACCCTAGCCAGAAGCCGAGGAACCATGGAGTATTGAGTGAAAGGCCCAACCAACGCTATTTGAAGTTGGTGGATGTTGGTTGAGCGTTTCAAGACACTAGTGGAGAATAGATGAGTGGAGATTTAATAACATAACCTGGAAAACGTTTTGTACTCTGAACTTGGCATCGCATCAAAAGAAATGTGAGATACCTAGTTTAATGAGGGCTCAGAGTATTTATGGGTACAGTGGCACAAGCCTACACAGTGCATAATAAAATCATGAATTTATTCATGTATCCTGGATTGAAGACTATGGAGATCACTAGAGATCTTTCTTCTCACTGAGTGAAAAGTAGTATTTTCATAACTTCAAATTTGTCACTTAATTTGATAATTGCTATTAATGCTTGCTGAGTATACTAGTACTCACCTTACTATTACTTCCTTTGTTAGTTTCTAATCTGACTGGGGATTACTCTGAGTGGGATGAGGGAGTCACAAGCACCGACGAGGCCGTAGGGGATAAGGGCGATTACTACGAGGATCAGGATGAGGTGGACACCCTATACGATGGCTGAGACGAGTAGGCATCTCGTTGAGCAGGGCTAGTGAGAGATAGGGTATATCAGTATATGTTCCGTTTCTCATGTATTCACATAAATGTAATAAAAATTATAGCCCTGTATGGCAACTACTGTAATAAAGATACAATATCTACTTTATTGTTCTGTTGTGCTACTCCGGTAAAGACTTATTATTCATTGGAGCGGTATTCTACCAAGCAAATAAATAATAATCCGTTATTTAAATGTTATTATCCTTGATAATGACAAGGGGCATCTCAGAAATCATGAACTCCGCGGTTTGAATTGGGATCTCCAACTTATCTTCAGATAACACCTACAATTCAGGAGACTGCAAATTGAGAAAAACTTTCCAATTTCAACATTGTTTTTCTTTTTGCATACAAGAAAAATCTACGACGGTATTCCATCACATGATAAACACTGCGTCACATCAGTAAAAGTAGTTGTCCAGCAGTGTAAAGCTGTCAGTAGTACAACACAATAGAGAAGAGGACGGCCCCTGCAAGATCGCTCGGGATTCTCTGACGTTGCGAAGTAAAGTCACAGCGTGACTTTGCTTCGTAACGTCCCTCCATCCCGCGATTAACGGCTCAGATTAATCTAGCGTTTTTTGATTTTTTTTTTACTTCTAATTTTTAGCTTTTTTATTTTTATCTTTTTCTAGCTTTTTTATTTTTTTTCTAATATTTTTTATATTATCTGTGTTAAAATAATCTATTTTTTAAAAATAAAAAATAGGTTATTTTAACACAGATAATATAAAAAAATATTAGAAAAAAAATAAAAAAGCTAGAAAAAAATAAAAATAAAAAAGCTAAAAATTAGAAGTAAAAAAAGTCAAAAAATGTTAGATTAATCGGGACCATTGATCGTGAGATGGAGGGACGTTACGAAGCAAAGTCACAGCATGACTTTGCTTGGTAACGTCAGAGAAGTTGCGCCGCTGCAAGATAGTACCATCTACGTCATCATATATCACAAAACCATAGCAGTAAATTGTCAGCGGCCGAGGTGCTTTCTCTGTTATTTGAGTACTTGGAATGGCCGAACACATAACATGTGCAGGAGCAGAGCAGCAAACAGCTGGCCCTCTTCTCTTTCCACTTTTAAAATTTATCTTTCTATAGTAAAATACTTTTTATAATAACTAATTTTTAAATTAAGTATATTTTTAAGACGGGTACAAGTCGATTGTAGTACACACTGCAACGATTTTATTTATATCGGTCAAAATCGTACACGAGTCTCTCTATCTTTATACTCTCTCTTATAAATAGTCAAATATCATAAATCATAACCGCAACCCATAAGTCATGTCTTATAAGAAGCTAGGTTTGCGTTTAGGAGAAGAGATCGCGAAGTAAAAGCAGTAGGTGAATGAGAAAAAAAGCATGCTGCTGAGTTTGGGATCATATTAAGCATCAGTTTGTGGTTGTTGTGTTGTGCTTATTTTTACAACGGTTTTGAAAAAAGTCGAGAAGAGTCCATTGCTCTGATTAGTGAATCAGATTACATTTAAATTACATCCAAGTACCCAAAGATACAACCAAACGAGATTATCATGATCCATCCTAGCGCCGAAGGAAACCCAGATAATTGTTTAGAATAGGCGAGAGAGGCGTCGATATATACCCCCGAGAGGTGCGATTCCGTCGAGTGAAGGCAAGGGCCGCCGCGGCGCGCGCGTGGGTGGGCCCCGTGGCTAGAGAGAGGCGATGCCGGCGCCGAGGAGGAGAGGAGGCCGGCAATGGCGGCGAGGACCAGGCGGCGGTGCAATCTGGAGCGCCTCTCTCTCAGAAATTTGGCGTCAACCCGGCCCCCACTTGATACCGCCGGCCCGACTAATTTGCGATTGAGAGAACACCTGCGAATCTGTGGCTGCGAGTGCAGACAGAGCGAGCGAACCTCATTCGCATGGGAACTTCTAGAAGCTTCCTGCGGTCGCCGCCCGCCCAGCGCCGCCGAAGCTTCCAGATGCTCGGCCCCGGTCGAGGTGACCCCTCCTCCTCACCCCACGCCTCCGCCGCTAGGCTGTTTCTAGGGCTTTGTTTTGACCAGACAGTCGACGCTATCGCTGGTTGTGCTGATGCGCTCACAATGTGCGAGAAAGGCAGGACACTCACAAAACTCCAATTAATTCCCGTTGAAGCGGCAAATTGATTATTAGTCTTCAAATTTCAAAGATAGGTTTTGAGCAAAACGAATTGGTTTGTAATCATTGAAATTTGCAGAGTAGGTTACGAAGATTTCACAAAACGAATTTGAAACATGCACTACAGAGATAGGTTTTTTCCCTGTGGTTATGAAGATTACAGATAGATTGCCAAGTTCGTTTTGATCTGTGGGGGGATAACGCGGTGATTCAGCAGCTGCATTGGTCTGCCAGTTTTTCGCTGCGCACCTTCTTGAATTAACATTCATCTGAGCATACAAGGGAAAATTTGGTAATCCTTCTTTTTTTGGCAAAAAAAGAAAAAAAAACACAGAGAGAGCATTCTCACTAGACCAGCAGCATTTGAGCTATTTGAGGTGTCAGGATATTTGTTTTGGAAACTAGTGGCTTACGTCTTGCCTAAAATTTCTGAGACTGAACAATATTATTCCACCATGAAGACAATAGGCACTACTAATCTTTGTTATTGCTGCAAATTTGCTTGCATCTTTACAAATTTGTGTCATGGCATCCTGCGAGATACAAACATTTTGAAGGTTCGATTTCTGTGGGCATAGAAGCTCCTTAACTATACTTACCTGCTGCCGTCATGTATGCTTTTCAGCTTTTGGGAGAGTATTGCAGCTCTTCTCTAGATTATTTAGTTTTTATACATGAATTTCCAGATGAAGAACACAAATATTTGATACTTCAATTTTTTTTCTCAATTTAACACTAAAGGGACTTTTGCTTGCTTGATGTAAATTTCAGTTTTTTTGTTACATCAATCAATATGACTATTAGCCTTCCAAATTACAATATCATGTACAATCATGCACCACAGATGTAGTAGGAAGCTACTCTAGAGGGTTGCACTACAAAAAATTCTCATCACTATTTCGAAATCTCTGAAAAAATCCACCAAAAAATTTTACATTATTGTTGTACACAAGGATGATGTACCTCTATGGAACCTCTACAGCGGCCAGAGAGAATTTAAAAGAAGCTAAATCTGTAACCTGATAGAACAAAACCAAGAGAAGGAAAAGAAGAACAAAACTTCAAAAAGCCAGTTATCTGGGCACAAGATATGTCCGTCACATTACTCTGATTGCTGGCCATCATTCCTCATGCACTATTTTTTGTATGGAATTGGCTCCTGGGAGCAGAAAATGGACCCAAAAAGGAGGCATCTTGATATTGGAGGTGCAAAAGCTTTATCTAGTACATCAAAGACCTGCAGGACAACTGACAAATAGGGGGCAGATCCCACAAGGAGTCACAGGGATCATTTCCCATGTCAATTCTGTCTTGCTCCTGGAGTCCATTCATGCCTCTGGGTGATGCAGAGTCTTCCTTCTCCGTCTTCATCTTGTCCAGTTCTGCAATCACTGAGCAAGCATTGCTGCTAGCCATATCGCATCCACCCGTGAGTGGTAGGCTGGTGTTGAATGCCCATGATTGATCAAACTGCTGTGAGGCCAGCTGGAATTCTTCGCTTCCACTGATCAGGTATGGCCTATAGACTTCATCGGCTATGCGCTGATTAGAGAGGTTGGGAATGTGAATGCCACTACTGTTCATAGCAAAGTTAATGCCTGAGCTTCTACTGCTGCTATGACTGACATTACTGGTGGTTGTGGTGATGGTGCTGGTACTTGTGCTGGTTGCAGCGGTTGTGGTAACAGTGTCAGCATCGCGATATGCTGCAGGGCTGAAGGCGATGGCAGGCTGAGATGCATTCTTCTTGAGCTTCTTGTGGTTCAGGAGGGTGCGGATCCTCGACGCGAGCGGCGAGTCCGGCGAGGCGTGCGTGGCGAAGTTTGTGCGCGTGTTTGAGCCCCTGAGGAGGCAGGCGGCCTCGTCGTAGGCCCTCGCAGCCTCCTCGGCGGTCTTGAACGTGCCGAGCCACATCCGTATCTTCTGGGTGGTGTCCTTGATCTCTGCCACCCACCTCCCTGAGGGCCTCTGCCTGACGCCCACAAACTTGCTGCTGCACTTGCCTCTCCCGTTGGGCTTGTTGGTAGCCTTTGCGGTTTGCACTTGGTAGTGGCATTGCTGCTGGGGATGGCCTTGTGGCTGCTGGAACTGGAGCTCCATTGGGAAGAGAAGGGAATGCAATCCTTTGTTTGTATTGTGAGCTCTGGTCTGAACTTTGGGGGAGGAGCTGGTGTCTGAATTTAAGGGGCAAGTTTGATGCTGAGATGTTGGGGTTAGTGGGGACCTTGTCATGTTTGCATGTCTCTAATGCTGAAACCTTTGTAGTAGGTTAGATGGGGGCTGAGTTTTCTAAGAAGCATAGGAGCATAATGCTATACTCTGTAGCTTATTTCAATGTTTGATGTGGTCTTAGTGGCTGACATGTTTGTTCTTTACACTGGTCGACAAAACCCACCTTTGTTTCAGGCTGTGCGATGAGAGCAACATGTTTGATGCTTCCTTGCTATGATCTTTACTGAACCATGGGCTTGACCACCTCATACTAGTTAGTACTGCGGTTTAACTGTGGGTTTTACTCCTAGTTACTGAACTGTGGGCTTGAAGTCTTGAGCTCCCTATGGTTAATTAAGAATAGAAGGTTATCTTGCACGTAATCAAAAGTTTTTTTTTTGCTGTTGTGTTCTTCAGTTCCAAGTCCCATCCTAGGCCCCATCTTATTATGCTCAACATGTTATGGATTTAGGTTCAAAATGCAGTGGAGTTCTTCGTATTAACAAATGAGTTCAGATTCATCTAATGATTGCAAGAGATTATGTGGTTTATAATAATTGCTCTTGCAGGCGTCTTGGCACTTGTTGGGCCATGAATTATGTATGAGATCGACATGGTTGATGAAATTTTAGCAGAAGCAATTGTGAGCCAACAGATTGCGCGGGTTACTGGTTACTTCATTCTCAGAGAAACGGACTTCAAATAATACTTTCCAAGTACAAATTGTAAAAGATTCTGTCTCTCCGGCATTGCATTAGTTTAACACTAGAGTGTGTTTTGTTCAAATGCTAACATATTAGTTTATTTGCTTTGTCGTCCATAACTGCTTGCTTGCAGATATTTTACATGCCACACCATCTCTTCCAAGGAAACCAAATCAGGTCGTGATGGCACGATTTTTCGCCACTTGGCAAAAATTCCTGGGGTTCATGACTTCGTATTACGTGACAACATGGATGCTTGTAAGAGATTAGAGAAGGGATAAAGAATGGGCAATGTGGTTAGCCATAATCCACTCCCATGGCCGGGGCAGGATGTATTGTTTATCAGTCAGATGCACCAAGACACAAGAGACGTGTGAAATATTTTTGTGATGTTTTGACTCAGGTTGTCCTAATGTAGTTGTAGTGTGTTACTTGTTATGTTAGAATATTCTTATATTAGTTATGAAAGGATAGGGGCCTAACTTAAAAGTTCGAGAGTCTCTCACCTCATTGACTACCTTTTGGAGTGAGAAGACCCTTATGATCTTATAAGTGGTATCAGAGCTCGATCCTAACATCTCTGACCCAATAGACACTAATGTGTGAACACCTGATGGACTACAATCCTGAGAGACCGTCAGTATACGATGAAGGGGCGGTGAACGGCTGAGAGACACCAATATGTAAAGAGGGAGATTATTAGAATAGTCCCACATTAGTTGTGGAAAGGCAAGAGACCTAATTTAAAAGTGAGAAAATCTCTCACCTCATTGGTTAGTTTTTAGGGTGAAAAATCCCTTACGGTCCTATAGGTTGAACTGTTGAGTGTTTGGTATATATTGCCCTTTAAAAACTAGTTCAGCTTGATGTATGTTGCTGTGAAGTGGTAGTCAAGTGAGGATGAATTTTCAAGAAGTAATTTTAGCTGTTTACTGTATTGCTACCGAGTCCTTACATAGGTTCGTGATACTGCAAAAATGCAGAAATTTCGTGGTTCTACTTAAGATTTGGAATTGTTGACGGTCAGAGCTACTCATGAGATGGGTGATGCTTCAGAAAGCTGGATCGGCGGAAATTAACCGTGGAGTTCTGTAGTCTGTTTGTGTTGAGTTGTAGCGAACTTGAGATAGAGGATTATGGATCCTGTGGATCAGTTATGCAATTATGTACTATAATTTATTAATAAAATTCTTTCAGCAGGGCCCTCCCTTACTGTTCCGGTCAAACAAATTGGCGGTAATATCATGAGATTGAAATATCGGCTGGATGTTGATGTGCAATTTTTTAGATTGGTGGAGCGGCAGAAAGCATGCGGGGGCAGGTTGCTGATGCCTCCGGACTCCGGAGGCGAAGACTGTCCTTCACCCTGTCAACTGTACAAAGGCGTAAGAGAAAGGAAATTAAGGAAATACTGACTCCAATCACAAATATATATTGTGTTGGAATAGGTACAATCAAATTTTCAAAACTTTAATTATTGATATCTTTTTAAATATTTAGATTAGATACATAAAAATCATACCTATGGATTTATCAAGTACTTTTATAATATTATAATTTTATTAGATTTTATAAATATATTACAACATAAATTAGTGATCAAAGTTACGTTTTGAGAACCGTACTTATTAAAATTGTCCAAAATGACATATACTTGTGACTGGAAAGAGTAACATATGTACGTGTTGAACATGGCAAGTTAGTCAGTGTTGAGAAATGCAAAGGTCAAATTTAGTGGAGTCCATCATCTCCGAATAAATGCCACGTTTAAAAGTGCTATGGCTTTTATTTTTTGGCTAAAATGACACTGTAGCGGCTGTTAACTTTTCTAAGTTATTTAATTAAAGTAAAATGCATAAAAAATAGAAAAAAAATAAAAAACAACGCTGTATCTCTACGGATAATACAAAAGAAAAGAAAAAAGAGAGGAAAAGGAAAAAAAACGCCACGTTCAGAAGCTAACTCCTTCTAAACGGCTTTTGGTTTTAATTAGAAGCCAGAAGTTGTTTGGAACAAGGCCAAAGAGATAAGAAAACAATGAGATAAGCTTAAAAAGAAAAAAAAAGAAAACAATGAGATAAGCTAAAAAGAAAAAAAAGAAAGGAAGAAAACAAAGAGGAGAACACACTTCATTTCTGAAAATTAAGAAAGAAAACACACTTTGTAACCCAAAATCAGCGCTTACTTTCGTACACAAATTAAATAGGAGTACACAATATCTATGTTTCTTTAGTGAAAGACGTCTCACGAGTGGCCACAATTATAATATGTTGATAAACACGCGGGATTTGTTCTAATAATTGGATAAAACAGTTTGGATTACAGAAAGTGCCTCCTGCAGTTGTGCAGACCATCTTGCAGCCTCGCTCCTTTCTTCCGAGACTGTTCGCTACTACTCGCCTTGACATGCTTAAAGCAAATCACTTCCATTTTTTCTGTTCTTGATCTTAATCTTACTACCACAAATAGATTGTGATGTTTCCAATGTATTAAGAAGGAGGTTTGTAAAACATCATATTACATTTCCTAAGACAGCCACATGGTCATGGGTTAGGTGAACTCTCCTCAGATTTTCAATGCTGTTTTCTTCCCTTTCTTTCTTCTTGTCATTGTTCACCCCTTTTTCCCCAATTAACTCTACTCTTGCACCAAGTGGCAAGTTATGCGCTACACCTCACTAATTAAGGGAAAAGACCTCTGCGAAACTTATACTAACACTCCGTTCGGCCAAGACTCTTCAGCTTCTGCAACCCGTCTTCTAGAAGAGAGAGAGAGAGAGAGAGAGAGAGAGAGAGAGAGAGAGAGAGAGAGAGAGAAAAGAAAAGAATGCATAGCCTCCAAAGTCCAAACTGCAGCATAATTAGCCAATTAGAGCCTAAGGCCGGCTCGCAATATCTTGTCATGTTATTCAGAAGTCAGAAGAATAAAAAAAAATCTTTTCATGTGTAACACTTGTAGAGGAGACCAGTGAATGGCATAGAATACATCCGAGAAGCTGTAGCTGTGTCATGTGTGTTCATCTTGTGCATTTGCTTTCGTCACTTGTGTCCTCTCCTGTACAAGTTTCAACTAAATTATGAGCTTCAACCTTGGAGGTGATCCGAGGGCTACGTGACGAAATCAAAAGCATCAGTGATCATGCGATGTTAATCCACTGCTAACCACACACCGCTTGCGCGATTCGATTTTTTTTCAGAGACCGCAATTATTACAATATACGTTCGAATTTCGATGCCTTTTTCCTTTAATATCGCTACCATGTTTGCATTTTGTTGGACTTCCGTAGCTAAATATAGGTCCTCGTGAGATCCGAATGGACCATTAATGTATATTTTTTCTATTCTCTTACCAGTATATTATGATAAAAAAAATTATGCTTAAAATCTTGCGTTGGATACAAATTAAAGAAGAATGATAATGGAAGTTCGTTTAGGAGAGAATATCATGTGCTACCTACCCTCACAGTGTTATAATGTTAACTCCTTTAAAACACTGTAAATGATCATAAAAAATCAAAATAATTGGTAGCATGGACACAAAATCAATCTATAACACCACCAAATTTTAAATCTAAATTTGATCTACATGCAGAGAAATGAAAAGGACAAATTCAGCTCAAAAGGAAATCAAAAAATAAAAAAGGAAAAAGATAAAGTTACTATTTGTTAAAATTTGTCTTTTTTGTTTCTCCTAATGTAAGTCATGTTTTCATTTGATTTTTTTAGAACACTTCCTCATATCATGACCTATCTAATTATTGTTTAGGAATTTTTAATAACTATTTATGTCAGGGTAGCATTATAGCACCGTAAGGTAAGGGTAGGTAACACTGGGTATATTCTCATTGATCTGTGGCCATATGGCTACACATGCGGTGTGCATCCAGTCCGCCGGTATTCAAGTCACACCTAGCGCTGGTGTACATTGAATTTAAAAAGTATACACACGCATACACATTTTCAATGGGAAAAATGTGTGCTTCCACTTCGTGAGGTCTTAAGTGCCTTCAATAAATTTTTAGCATATATAGAAAACATGCACATCGTATGTATATATAGGATGATAAGTATGACGTGTGCAGAGTACAGAGGTAGACCCACTGGGGGTGGGGGTCAGGTGGGGCGCTAGCCCCCTAATACCGGCCAGCTGCTGTGAGTACATAGGCTTAATAGTGTCTCTAGTAATCACAAACACATGACCAACTTATTTAACTGTGTGATCAATGGAGCTAGATGGTCTAAGCCCAACCGAAATACAAGTGCATAGAGACCACCGCTTTTTGACAAGTGCGTGTATGAGTATACATGTGCTAGCTAGCTCCATTCGATCATCAGAAACCATGCACGCACGCACCTTGCATGCATATGTTACTCTTGGGTGTCTAAATCATCCTATTAAGGCCTTGCTTTTTTCGGCTTAAGCTTCTGACTTCTAGCTTATTTTGCAATATTCATAAATTTCGTCTTTTTTATACTTTTGGCATTTTTTGAGCTTTTTTGCCGGTTCTTTTTTTCTCGTATTTGTTTGCATTATACGTGATGGGCTAACATATTTTTTCTATTTTTATTTTTTAAAATTTAATTATGCTAAATAAGCCTTATCAGCTACAATATTTTTTCAGCCAGCTACAATACTTTTCAACCATAAGCCACTCAAAAAAAAGCTCTTTTAAGCAGAGCCTAAGACTACTGGACTAGTAACGGTACTAGTAATTAATTTGCAATTTAATCCAAAGCTCGACATGCTCGGCACGAACTTATCGTCATGCCCGCGGGAGCCGAAAAAGAGGAGAAACACCTGGCCATGCATAGTAGCGAGTGCAGCCAGCGCACGGTGGAGTGGCTTCTTAGGTTGAGGTGGCCAATGACGGAGAGGGACGGCAGGCTCGAAGCCATCCAGTTTAACTTTGGTTTCTATTTCATCCAGTGTGTCCTCCTAGGTGACGTCTCATTCTAGGTAGTCGTCGCCTAGTTCTATCTGGACCACATGACAGCCCCGTCTTCTCCACACTAGGGAGTGGGCACCGTTTCCCTCCTTGGCAAGACGCAGCGTGTATCATAGTTTTCAAGATAATTTACTATAGCTATAATAACGTTTTCTTATCTCTCACCGCAGCAGAGTACCATAAGTCGACAACTTGGCATTTAGTAAATTAATAAACAAGTTTTATTAGCTCTTCCTAAATTTTGATTCTTGGTTGTCACTGGCTGAGTATGTGCCCCGCTTCTACTAAGGAAAAAAGTCATAATAATGCAGTAACGGTCTAATGGAACTAGTGCCAGTTGAAGCCAGTAAATGGAAAGCTAATACCCACGAGAAGCAAGGAAGGTGACGGGCCAAGGCAAAAGAGGTGCGTTGCCCTGTGTCCAGGACCGAGAGGCCCATCTAGGCCCGACTTATGTGGGGGAAGAGATCGGCTGCAGTTGTGGTGTGATGGGTTGCCTGGATGGCCTTCAGCCTAGTTGGGTGGATGGGGCCATCCTCGGCAAAGGTAGGCTTAGGTCATGTATAATAGGTTTATATTAGTTATCTGTAAGTTCTATCATCTAGAATATAAAATAATATGAAAGAGAGAATTAGACTATCTTTTATGCAACAGTCGATTGTAATACGAGAAATAAGACACATTATGTCATGGAGGAGTTGTCTATAGAAACACATAAAAAGATAATCCATTGTAAAAGCTGTATTTAATGATGTTTATAGATGATATGGACGATATTACAGATAACATTTGTCTATACTATTGTACATTATCTTAGTGATGCAATTTGCACAAGTGATGGGTTGATTTGTTGGTTTCACAAGTTGGTTGGGACAAGCACGAGAACTCAGAGTAGCTCGGGTACCTAGCTCTTCCGCTGTGCACATAACCCACTCGGGTTCGATTCCTAGACCGAATCTGATGTGTCTCACCTACGTATTTAGAATAGGGTAAACACATATGCACCTTCAAAGAAAGTGCATGTTCATGCTCCGTAAAATTTTGGCCAAAGTTCATGACGAAACATACATCTTTAAGGCCGTGTACATTAAAAAAAAAGAAATATGCTGATTTTACCAGAATTAAAGAATCCATTACAACAAATAAACGCGATCAATAAAACAAACTCGGCGCTGGTTGTCGATTCCAAAAAAAAAGGAACACTCGGCACTGGTCGTCAAAGAATGGTCATAAACCTCCTCTCCATCTCAAAAAGTAAGAGACAGATGTAATGTTACCCCAATTTAAAAATCGAGCATTCAACTAATACCTTGACTTCGACAAAAACTGCAAAAACAAGCATACAATAGCTTCAGGTCATACAGGATTTGGCGATCTAATGATTCCTGTAAGTGAAACCACAGGCATCTAGAAACTACTTATCCAGGAGACCAGCAGGAAGCACAACTGATGATATAGAATTTGAGGAGTAGACTCTGCCAGCAACTTAGTACTGAAAATTTGCTCATTTGGCATTGCGAATTGGTGCGATAAAGCCAAGGCTCTAAAAAGTATGCGGTATTCATTTGGTCACTCCATCTAATAGTGATTATACGGCCTAATTGGCCTAATTATTCGGCCTAACCAGCATTATGAGGTAACAGGTAGGGACACCTATTCCTTATGTACGGACTACGGACTAGTATACGGCCTAGAAGGGCCGTTTTTAGAACACTGGATGAAGCCAAATTAACAGCCTGATACTGAATTCTGGTCGTCTTCCAAAACAAAACATGGTATATGTACGCAACACAAGCCAATACAGGCATAGTGAAAAGATGCCCCTCACAAAGTTCAAAAAATGAGAATGAATTACTACCAAGAGAACACTAATGACGCCAGACCATCTTCACAAACAGTAGAATGTTCATTGGCTTCAATCAAGCGATGTCAGGGCCCAAGCGACCTCAATCAAAGCAGTAGCTACAGATCGTACAGTATTCTGCCTGTAAAGATCAAAGAGAACATATATCAGACAAAACATGCAACCTAAAATCCTCAAGTAATCAAATATTACAATCCGTTCCTGGCAAATGATCCCAGCATGTTACCAATGCTGCATCAGTGTTGTGTCAAACTACACAATGTAGCCCAAATAACCAGATGGAATCAACGTACCAATATAACAAAGCTCCAGATTCATGAACATTCCTCAAATATATTCAGATAAGACCCTCCTGTTAAAGTATAAGTGAATTGCCCATCTTTTCTCATCAGCTTAAGGCTTTAGATGAACTGGGTGGTGCATACAACTCAATATGGTATTAGAGCCAAGAAGTCTTGAATTCAAAACCCGTTAGCGCAATTAAAAATAATAATTATAACCTACTTCTATTCTAGTCTTAAGCCTGAATGAGACTACACGTGAGGGGGACATGAGAGGGAGTGTTGAAGTATGAGTGAATCGCCCGTTTTTCCTCATTAGGTTAAGCTTTTAGGTGAATTGACTGATATATATAACCACTTATAAGGTTGTTACTTAAGGGCTTGCATAAGTGCAACCCGTGGAATTTGGTGCCCAGCCCACTTGGTCCTATGGCCTGGGTAGTGAAACCTTTGACAATTAGTATCAGAGCCTAGGCGCCTAACATCTTTTTGGACCTCATGGTTGTAGTGGTCACAACCAATGTATGAGGGCCCGTCTTTCCTCATTAGGTTAAACTTTTGGGTGAATTGACTGGTGTATGTAACCACTTATAAGGTTGTTACTTAAGGGCTTGCATAAGTGCAACATGTGGAATTTGGTGCCCAGCCCACTTGGTCCTATGGCCCGGCTAGTGAAACCTCTGACAATTGGTATCAGAGCCTAGACGCCTAACATCTTTTTGGACCTCATGGTTGTAGTGGTCACAACAATTGTATGAGGGGGAGAATGTTGAGTTTAGTCCCACATGGGTTGTGGGAAAGGAAGAAGCACAATTCATAAGTATGAGGAAATCTTCACTCATAGGATTAGTTTTTTGCGGGGAGAAGCCCAATACCACTTATACTATATTGAGTTGCATGCACCAGCCAGTTCACTCAAAAGCTTAAATTGATAAGGAAACGTGGACAATTCACTTATAGTTAAACACTCATCCTCACGTGTAGGCTTCTACAAGCTTAAGGCGTAGAATAGAAATGGGTTGCAATTATTTTTTAATTGCGCCAACCGGATCTTAAACTCAAGACCTTTTGGCTCTGATACCATATTAAGTTGCATGTGAAACAAACCGAAAATTTACAAAATCAAAAATTGATTGGAGTTTGCTTTGGATTTGAATTCCTCTAGCCTCCCTAATCTAAACCACACAAATCTCAAAGCAACCCATCCCTTAATCCTTGTCATCAAGCCATGAACGGGGAGATCAAGCTCGGCTACTGTGCGCTGTCCGACAACGCAGCCGACGTCCCCGATTTTCTTGCCGCCAAGCCTCCCCGAGCTCTCCCGCGCCTTCTAGCCCTGCCATCTCCTCCCCACTTGCCAGAGAACCGTACGCCTCGCTCGTCCCGCCCTGACAGCTCCTGGCTCGACTGTGAGACGTGGCGACGCTGCCGACCGTTCACCGCCACCGCCTCTGCCTTCCTCTCGCGCCTTCCTCTCTCAGCCACTCTGCCGCCACCCTGTCGCGCCTCTGACCGTCGCTCCTTAACGCCCAAGAAAGCTCTGTTCACACCACAAAACCGGCCTCTCCAGAAGCCATCGCCGCCGTGGTTTCCCCTCCGCCTCTCTGCGCCGAACCGCCATCTCTTGCCTATTTAAGCTGCCGGCCCCCTCCATCCAAAGCCAACGCCTCCCCGAAGCTCACCGAACACCATCGAGCCCCCTCTGCCCTCCCAACACCGGTAATTGCCGAAAATCCCCAAATTCGAGCCCTACTCCAATGTCACACCTCCACCCCATAATTTTCCAATTCCACCCGCCTACATCTTCACCGCAGCCCTAGAAACAAACCCCAACCGCCGCCATCACCTCCCATCCACCCCTCTTCCCCAGCGCCGTTCGCCCTCTCACCGCCGCCAACACCCACCGTGGCTAGCCCTACTCAAGCTTCCCGAGCTTCGGCCAACTTCCCTCCAAGCCTCCCCACACCCCAAGGATGCCCTAGCTCCGACCCAATCGCCCTAAGAGCCTCCCAATCGTCCCAATCTTCAAAAATGGCCGCAAGGAGGAGGAGCTCGCCGCCGGCGACTGCCGCCTCCACCGGACCTCCCACCGTCCAAAATGGAATCCCCTCACTCCCAGGAACCCGCCCATGCCTTCAAATCCCGTCGCAAAACTCTCTAGCTCCGCCGCCATTCGCCGTCTCCCTCCCCTGTCTCTGCGTACGCGTGGGCTGCGGGAGGAAGAAGAACAGTGCGGTGTGCACTGTTCCTCCGACTGGGCCGCGTCGAGTCGGTTGAGCCGAACCCATTCGCCCGAGCCCGTTGCACCCGTTCCAGCCGGTTCGAGCCCGT
This sequence comes from Dendrocalamus latiflorus, assembly GCA_017311315.1. Taxonomy (NCBI): domain Eukaryota; kingdom Viridiplantae; phylum Streptophyta; class Magnoliopsida; order Poales; family Poaceae; genus Dendrocalamus; species Dendrocalamus latiflorus. The sequence continues at coordinate 7,112,764 of CM029630.1, read as the reverse complement.
GGAATAGTACCCGACCGAGCCCGGTGAACAGTACCCGACCCAAAGCCCAAAATACATATTTATACTCCCCGGATTCGTTTCGAGCCCGCCAACCCAAATCCAAGGCCCATTTCCCCATATAGCCCTCCTATAAGCCCAAAATCCCAATTTATTGGAGTTTCCTGGATTTTATTTATTCTTTTATTTTCTTTATTCCTTGCTCATTCCTTCGAGCATGGAATTGATTTATTTTAATTGTTTTACGCTAGCTTCCGGGACCGAGGTTTTGCAAGACCAGGAGGGAGAAGTTCAGGCCCAGATCCAGGCCCAGCCCGCCGAAGAGTACGAGTTGATTGAAATCATAAATTCGCGAGGCAAGTCACGCATATTTTTGAACATATTGATCCTACATTCCCTAAGTTATTTATTTACTTGTATTTTCATTATGCTATTTGCGCATTGTTATTTTATGTACAATAAATGCTTAGAATGACATGATACTAGTTATGTCCTACCACCCGAAAAAGCCCAGTCTAATCTGATGGCCATATTCACCTTGACAAGACATAGTAATATTAAATATAGTAATAATGTGAATATGGTAGATTAGAGAAGCAACGTCATCTACTGTTATTAATAAGCTTGGTATTTATTTGGGAAATGGTTCTGGGGTAAGCGAGGATCGCTGGATCCTATGACCTTAACCAGGGTGAAGGCAAGTACACAAATCAGTGACAGTGTTGTGACACTGGATAAGAATTTGTGGGAAGAAACTGCCACCGGTGAAAACACAAGGACTAGACCCTTATGCTGAGTAAAGAACATAGTGATCGCCCAACCACAAGCGTTGATACGTCAAACCTAGTCTAGTAACTGCTCAAATTCGATTGAACCGCTACAAACGCAGGGCGAAGGCAAAGTGTGAGTACATACGGAAGGGAGTTAAGAATGGCCGTATGGAAGTAGGCACAGTTATTGTTTTTACTATTGAATTGATTATCGGGCGTCCACACAATAGTAGGCTGAGATAAGTCAGAGGTTATGGCCTGGGCTTGTTGAGGAAGTCTACTAGGTAGAGGCTATATAAAGAATTGAGCAGTGAACAACCTTGTTTTCTTAACTCTTTAGCGCGGAGTTAAGGAATCTTGTGGGTAAAGCAGGGCAGCTTTGCAAAGTCATGACTAATGATATTCGAATACGCCGTACTTCCGGTCAATGGAGTTATGTTTAATGGGTGAATCCAGCAACAAGGCATAAGTAGATTTGGAAGGGATTTGGTAATGTTGGTGGTCTGGTAATTAAACCTTGAAAACCCCCCTAAAGCTTATAGAAAGCTATGATTTTATGTTTAAAATCTGTTTACAACTAAAACTGCATCCACATGAAATAACAAACTTTCCCCATCACTTGATATACCCTGCATGTAGTTATTGTTAAAGCTCCGTGTGACTTGCTGAGTATGGTAGTTGTACTCATACTTGCTAAAAACATTAACAGAATTAGCCATCAATAAGGAGGCAGATGAAGGCGAAGAAGTGGAGCTCTATGAGGTCAAGGATACGTGGAATTAGGGTCATCTTCCGCTCAGGCGTGCCTGTGGCATTCTTTTGTTCTGTACTGTAAAGCTTGGCTTTTATGCCCTTTATATTGTAATAAAGCTGGCTTTTGTCTTAAGCATGTGTTGGCAATGTTATACACTCATTTGATGTAACTCGCAGCTGAACAGTCCTGGGCAGTTGCGAGGGTTTCATAATACTCCCAGAAATGGGGGTGTTACAGCATGCACCAGCTAATTCATCCAAAAGTTTAAGTTAATGAGGAAAGACGAGCAATTTACTTATACTTCAACACCTCCCAATATCATCAATGGCCTAAACATACAAAACACAATCCAATCGATAATAGTGTCATTGTAACATCCCATTGGAGGGGACCAATTCATAATCAATATATATCCTAACAAACAAATCATGCATCCAAATACTCAAATTATTGCGGCAAACTGCTCCCATACTTTTATTGTTGAATTAGGTGTTGACGTTTTGTGCTTCCAAGCATTTCTTTTGCAATTCCCATTTAACAGCTTACCAGTAGCAAAGAAGCCAGTATCAACACTACAATTCTTATCCACCGTGCACTTAAGTATAGGCCCACACCGACTTTTCAGAATTTAGAATATAAAAAACCTAGCAATATCCACTAATTATCACTTAGATACCACACGAGATAAATAACAGCACGAGCAGCACAATACTCACCTCATTGTGCTAAGTACTATCTATTCTCTAGACTCTTTTGACTTCCTGTGTAAAGACCAACGGATGTGGAATCTCTCATCTCAAAATCAGTGTATGTGTCGTTTATTGGATCATAAATTCTCAGCAACTATGACGCGTAGAGAACTATCCTCCCGTCATCTAGTGTCAGCAATAGCTCTGCAAAGAAATTCTCAGGTCGGAAACTTATGCTGTACTTGCTATCCCAGAGACCTTTCTCGCCATCCACCAGAAACCATAGGTCCAGGGAGACATTGACAGTATTGTGAACTGTAACTACGCAGCCATTCAAGTCAGCCAATGCGGTGCATTTAGGAATTTTGGACACATGTGGACCCCTAAACACCGAAAATTCCATTTTTGGCCTCGAAACCAAAAAATTTCCGTTTCTGGACCCCTCCCGACCGCGCGTTCGTGAGATGCCACCACGTGTCCCGGTCGTGCGGTCTGGTACCGCACGACCGCACTGTTCACCCGGTTATGCGGTACCAGACCGCACGACCCGCCTGTACATCGCTCCGGCCGCGCGTTTCTTCGCCCGACCGCGCGTCTGCCGTCCCCCAGCGCGCGTTGCTTTGCTCGACCGCGGGATTCGCTCTGCCGACTGCATGACTCCACGCCGACCCCCAAAGACGCGCGCTCGGGCGAATGGGTCGTGCGGTCAGCGTGGCGGCAGGCGGGTCGTGCGGTCTGGTACTGCACGACCGGGTGAACAGTGCGGTCGTGCGGTACCAGACCGCACGACCGGGACACGTGGCGGCATCTCGCGAACGCGCGGTCGGGAGGGGTCCAGAAACGGAAATTTTTTGGTTTGGGGGCCAAAAACGGAATTTCGGGTGTCTAGGGGTCCACATGTGTCACCCATCTCTCTCTTCAACAAAGGTGCGCAGCTATACTGGACCTCGAAAAGTAGCCATCCACTCCTCTTTCTCGAGGTTGGATGAAGCTATGCTGCCTGGTTCGGCGCGATAATTACCATTGACATAAGGTTTGACACGTTTTGAGAAAAAAAAATCAACCAAGAAATACACGACTCCGTTGACGACCACATTTTTCACCTAGGACGGAAGAGACTTGGCAGCACGTGATAAATTAATGGTGTGCCTACACATAGCAAGTATGGTGTTTGCTTGCAAAAGAAGGCGATGAGTAGGTCAATGAGGGGTATTTTGGTAATTTGACCAAAATACCGGAAACTATTTTAGATCAAAACCACATCACATGGGCGATGCGTTGGAGAGTGGTTTAGGTCAAGATGGAGCTAACGGATCAAGGCTAAAGATTTAACGGATGCACACTTATATACTTTGAAAAGCGTGCATAAGTGGACTTGAGAGAGTAGAACCCTTGTGTATGGGGTTAATGGGTTCCCCCATTGTAATAGTGTGTAGAATCCAATTTGGAAGGGTAGGTGGCTGGTTGCTCACCTATAAAAGGGGTGGGGATGGAGGCATGTAGGGTTAACCATCCCACCCCTCTCTTATTCGCTTTCTTGTTTTAGGTTTAGGGTTTTGAGAGTGGAGCACATGGTGTGCTCTTGGTCCTTCAAGATAGAGTGACTATAGATTCAATCATCAGAGCAATACATCAATCTTCGATTTACTACTTGTGTATGTTTTGTCTAGTTGAGTTGGCACAGGTTTGGTTTAGTTCTTTCTCTGTTTTCCCTCTTTTCTTCAGTTGTTCTTTTCTCTTCTTGATTAGAGTGGAAGTTCTTGCTTGTTTGTGTGATGTTCCGACGTGATGTATTGTGTGGAATCTTACTCAAGGCCATCTTGGTTGTTCTTCTCCCACGAGCACAGTTTGATCTTCTCCTCGATCTGGAAGTCTAGGTCTTGTGCGCACTCGGTTAATTAACGAAAAGCTCTCAATTTGTTTGCTAAGTTTTCAATCAAAGATTAGAGCAGCCTCTTGAGACCTTAACCATATTGTGTACCAAGTTTCATGGCTAGTTGATCTTTTAATCAATAGTTATGTGGTGTTTAGATCTTGCGGTCGTGCGCTGCTATGTTCTTCCTCTGTTCTTCTAAATCTTTTACGACCGCTTCTAGTTTCGACCACGGTCAAGATTTTGACCACATCGCATTACTTGTCGACCACGTTCAATTTTTCGATCGCCGCGTGTTCTTCTGTTTTGATTTTTTATCTGAACTGAAACAGTCGGTGCAATCTTTGTCTGGAACGTTGATCGGTTTTATGATCAAGTTGGTTATGACCACGGTCGAGTTCCATATTACATCGTGTTGTTTTTGACCATGTTCAACATTATGAGTGCGTCATGTTTTTTTTGTCTTTGCTTGAGTCTGAACTAAATCAGTCGCGCTGTTCTCTGTTTGAAATTTCAATCGCCTTTACGATCACGTTGGTTTTGACCACGGTCGAGTTTCAGATCGCATCGCACTGTCTTTGATCATGTTCAGCCTTTCAATTGCTTCGTGTTTCTTCAACCACATTAGTTGTTACACTAGCTGTTGGTTTACAGCACGTAGGTTATGACCATGATGATTTGGTTGCAGTTTGGTTTCGACCACATTGGTTGTTCGACTACTTCATTGGTTTACGACCACGTTGATTGCGACCATGTTGATCATTTTAATTGTCGACTGGTTCTGACCACGTTGGTTGTTTGACCACTTGTTGGTGTTCGACCACATTGTTTATGACCATGTTAGTTTCGACTGCACTCATTTTTGATCACGTTGGTTTTGGTCTCAGTGGTTTATTGACTACGGTGATTTCCATTCTATAGTCGATTTCTAACCATGTTGTTGAATCTCTGACCACTTTGTCAGCTTTCGACCATGTAGTTGAGTTTATGACCACATTGTCAGCTCTCGGCCACGTTGTTGATTTATAACCACGTTGTCAGTTTTCGACCACATTGTCAAATTTCGACCACGGAGCCAATTTTCGATCACATTGTGTTTTTCTGTTGTATTCTCTCTGTTACTGCATTTTCAAGTGAGTTTTCAACCCTAATCTTCATATCTCTGTAGCTGTCGGAGAAACGGGTTAAGTAAATACTTGGGGAGAATTTAAAGGCACCATTCACCCCCTCTATTGCCTGTCCGGTCCTACACAAAGCTTGTGTATATCGTGCAATACAAGCACTAGGGCTGTTGTGAGGCTCTTCTTCAACTCTTGGAAGCTCTCCTTGTAGGTTGCTGACCACTAATCTTCTTCTCTTTCTTTAGAAGTTGGGTCATTGGTTTTGAAATTTTGGAGAAGTTCTCGATGAACCGGTGATAATATCCAGCTAGATCGAGGAAACTCCGGACTTTAGGAATGGTGTGGATTGACATGCCCTCTCAGTGGCACAGAAGCATACCCTTATTACATGTGACTTTCCAGAGGCCTCATATGCAATGCTGAAAAATCCTAAAAAGGGTACCTCGCGAGCAAGGTAGCTACACCTAACAAGGGGTGTCTAAAACCCCTTGTTCCCTCGCCCAACTAGAGCTGAGGTAGAAGGAGAACCCATCAGGGATCGAAGTGCCCCACGGTGATCATACCCACTAGTAAAACCGCTTACCCTGCGGTCTGTCCTTGTAAGCAGGGTTTGATCGCCAAGGTTCTTAGCCTCTCTGCACGCATCGCTTATATTTGATGCTAATTGCCTTCATAAACATGCCCTAATGAAGAATAACATCATCTTGTCATTTCCATAATAGATAAGATGCAAACATAACCATGCTCTCACATTGGATGCTACATAAGCTCTCAGGCATATGGCATCTACCTAAAAATGAGGAAGCTAAGCAAGTCTACCTGACATCACGATCCCTACTAAACAGAACGTGTCAACAGAAGTCATACACTGGCTAGGGCGTCATGCTCGCCATCTGTCGGTGAAGGCATAGGAGCTCTCAAAGCCACGGATGAAGTAACACTCCTCAATAACTCTATTGCACGGGGTCTTAGCATAGCTCTTTCCTTTGGGGATGCCCTCTTCATCTCTGGAGTCAAGAGGCCACGGAGGCCCTCGTGCACTGCCTCCTTACCTGAATTATCATAGCGGTGTGAAATGGCGAGGGCCCCAGCTATCAAAGCTATGGGGCAAAGGACTGGCTCCGGTTCTCAGTAGCTTCGGTGATCAGGCTAACTCGATCCTCAAAGAGGGTGACCCATGCCTCCGACTTCGTCACCCCTGAGGGGACTAGGGCAACCTTAGCCCCCAAGCTCTCCAAGGACCTCTACACAGCCTGGGTGATCTCCTAGAGCTTGAAGAAGTGGTTCAAACACTACCATGACTTGGTCACGTCCTCCTCCAAGATCACGTTCACCTGGCGAATGACCCTAGACTTCTCTTCTGAAACCTTCAACTTCTCCTCAGTGGCTTTCAGCTTGTCCTCGGCAATCTGTAGTTTTGCCTCTACGGCCTTCAGGTTCTACTCTGTGGCCTTCAGCTTGTTTTCATCCAGTTGCGAGGCCCTTTGCTGAGCCTCGACCACTGCCTCCTGAAACATATCCTCTATGATCTGGGGAGCTTCATCCCTGATGATGTTAAAGATGAAAGTGGCCTATAAGGAAGCATACAAATGCCATCATTAGAAGACATAGGACATCGGGCAAAGGAAAGTAATGATCACAGGGGTACCTGAAAGTAGAGGTTTACAGCAGTGCCTAGTCGATCCTTAACAAGTTGGGAGAACTCTCCAACATCACGCGTGTCATGAAAGAAAGCCATGTACTTGTTGACATGCCCCTCGGTGAGTCAACGAATCTGAGCTATTGCGTCATCATCATCAATGAGTGGAACGACATAGGAGGGCAGCTCACTGGAGGAGTAGCTCACAACCCCATCACGATCCTCCTACGCCCAGACCTCAAGGCCAGGAAGGGCCTTCTTGCCTCTCGAGCCCTGATCCTTGGGTGCCGTCTCCCCCATATCACCAGCTTGTGCTTTTGTCTCAGCAACGCCTACCACAGATAGGGATATTGATAAGTAATAGGCAATGGGTAATTAGAAGGGCATGAAGGGAAAAGAAAACCTCATGTACCTTCATCACCAAAGAGAGAGTCAGAGGCGTAGTAATACTGGGTATTGGGCACCCCTAGACTGCCACAAGGGGTCGTGCCCAACTCTCCCTCCTCCAATAGCTCCTTCACTACATGCACAAGGGACCTCGTAGAGCTAGAGACTGTGGGGGACGTGGAGCTAGAGCATGAGGAGGACAAGGTGGTTTGAGAAGTCTTGTGACTCAGAGAAGGGTCCATGTTGACTCCACTTCTAGGCTCGACGAAGGAGGTGGGAGGTGGATCGTAGTCAGAGGCCTACCTCTTCCTCTTCTTGGAAGCGACCTTTGAAGTGCCTTGGGATCCTAAGGCTTCCCCTTGCGCAAAGCAAGGCCCAGGGCGGTACAGCATGGAGCATGCTCTGCGGGGGGTTGTGTGGTGCCTGGAACTCGGGGTTGAAATCCACCCAAGCTAGGGGGCCTCATTCCTGTGGAAGGAGGCATTGCCCCCAGCAAGGGGCTTCGCCCTCAGCTGGCTCTTTGGAGGAAGGGCCTTGGTAGCGCCCTCTGAGGTCAACACCTTGGTCTTCTTCCGCTTCGATGGGCTGGGAATAGGCTTGCCCCGATGGGACATCATCAGCTCTAGGATATTGGCGATGTTGTTGGCCCCTCAGCCACTGGAAATGCCAGCCTCCTCAAGAGCCTCGTACTCAGTGATGGTCATCTCCTTGAGAATCCAGTTGGCCTCCTCAATAGCCTTCCTGGGAGAGCGCGCTGTGCAAAGTTAAATAGAGGTGTCAAGTTCATGGACTCGAGGACAATCCAAAGCAAGTTAGCCAAGTCGCACACACCTTTGCTTTTGGAGACCGTGATGTAGTCACGCTTCTCGGCAACCAAGGGGCTAGCATTTGCAAGGGTCATCTCCTCCATCAGGTCTTGGACCTCACTTCACTTGCGGACCTCAGACGTAGCATGAACAAACTCCCAGTCAGTGTTTGAGAGAGGAGGGATCTCAGGATAGCAGTCCTGAGTGATCCTGAGTTGGCTGCCAGTGTATGGAAAGCCCTCCACCTTCAAGTGAAACCACTTCTTCCCAGGGCGATTCCAGTTGTACCTAGTTGCACGAACCAGATACTCACCCTAGTTCTAAGCGATTGAAGTTAGCATGCCCAGCAGTCTGAACCTCCCATTAGACCGATGGAGGTGGAAAAAGTAGTCGAAGGCCACAACAGTTGGCTTCAGGTGCCTGCCCTCGATCACCATCTCGCATAGCCACAGGAACACTCTCACCCTGGTGAGCAGGTTGGGCGAGAAGTGCGAGAGCTCCACCTGGTAGTGCCTCACGAGGGCCCGGACGAAGGAATGGATCGAAAGCCCTAGGCTAACCTATGACTAGGTCTTAAGAGTGATGGTGTACCCCTTTGGAGGACTAGGGTGTTCGTCCGACCCCAGCAATAGAATGTCTCCTGGAGTGAGGTGGATCCCAGGTGCCACCAGGTCACCTTCTCTACCTTGGTAAGGGAGGAAGGCTTGACCCTCACGAGAGCCTCCTTGTTAGTGGTGTCATCAAGGATCTCGACATCTTCGATGAGGTCGTCGTGCGGCAAGTCCTCCATCTCAGCCCGACCTCCATCCCCCCTTCCTCGGTGAGAGAGGTGGCAGTCCTTAGTCATCATGGCAGAACGATGAAAACTTGTGATACCAGCAATACAAAAGTGGATCAGTACCTAGCGAAGTGCACCAATACTTTATATGTTGTACAAGCAATAAGATCATAAAAGTAATGAACAACCAGGCACATATATTCTGGCACCCGTGCCCTATGAAACTCTTGGTGCTTTACTGTCAGATTCAGATGGTCTCAGTTTCAGCATGCCTACATGCCCTAGTGCCTGCACCATGCGTACCCTCGCATATGCGCTCTACAAGACTCTCGGTACTCTACACCTAAAGGATCAACTAAACTAGGCCCAGGCACCCCAATGCTCACATGTCGTGCCCATCAACGTGCTGGATGTCGGTGCCAAATCCCTCACCATACTTGAAGTGGCAGGTTACTCCGGCTTCTAAGAGATTTGTGCATAACCACAGATATTAAAGGCTTTTTTTCTAATCTATCCACCTATCACGCTTGCTATTTGTTGGACCGAAATGGCAACAAAGGGGGGGGGGGGGTGAATGTCGACTTCTAAAAACGTGCCCTCAAAAAGTATCGACTCAAATCCTCCCACCGATAGATATAAAATCTATGAAAAGGGAGATTCAAGTTCTCTGAAAGAGTATGATAGACAAGAAAGAGAACAGAGCGGAGAATGAAGGACTGCTAGCAAAACAATCAAAGAGATCCACAGCCAAAACCCACTGGGCGGTCAAACCGCACGTAATGGGCCGGTCTGACCGCTCCCTTGCCGCCGGTCAAACCGCCTATATACCACCGGTCTAACCGGTCTTGCATATCCGGTCTGACCGCCCTTTGAATACCGGTCTGACCGCTCCTCGGAATTTAGAACTGACAGGAGCTGAAAATTTCAGGTAGAAACTGAGAGCTTCAAATAGCAAAGGAATTTAAGACTTCCTTCTGGAATACTCAGCCCAGAACTGCAGGAAAACTTCCTAAATAACCTGAGGAGCTAAAGAAACAAGAAAAGACCAACTCAAGAGCAACAATTTGGAATTTGGGCCAAACACTGAAAACTACAGAGAGCCACAAAAAATCTTCAAATTACCATCTCAACTTTGATCCTTTGGCCAAGAAACTTTGCAAAAAGATTAGCAATAGCCTTAGGACTAGAGAGTCCAAATTTCAAGCCATCCCATGAAAGGAATCACAAACCACCTCAAACCCTAGAAATTGAAAAAGAAGAACAGAGGAGCTGAAAATGGAGAATCTTGGATTCATTCGATTTGCTCTCGGGAAAAATCGATCAAATGATCTTGGGACCTATTTCCATCACAGAGCAACCCATTTTAGGCCTTCACAGCAAGAACCAACTCAAACACTGAAAATCAAGAAATCAGGCTGAAGAAGCATCGAAGGATAAAACAGACAGAGAAGCAAAGACTCAAATGATTTCTTGAAAGCATTCATTTCCATAAGCACAAAGATCACAGAGGAGTCCCCATACATGATTGAATATAGAGGAATGATTACATGGTGGCTCAACTCATCTCATCTCACTCTCTCCCAAGCTCAAGAACCCCACTCAAGAACCACACACAGGGAGGAGACTACGAGGGAGACACCCTCTGCCCTTCTCACCAACTCATCAACCACTAAAGAGAAATCAAAACAACCTCCAAAAGACTTAGGCTACATGCAGGAGATACTCCCCTATTTATAGTCTCTCACTAATGGATTTGCCTCTCTCTTTACCCACTAAGCCTCAACAACTCTAGTGCTTTATCCATAACCCACTTCCTTTAGTGCAGCTTTGCGTATTCTCCAAAACGCCCCTCCTGCACCTTCCGGGAAGCTTCCTCCTTTCTTGCCGCTCAAGCCTCGCAGCTACCTCGAGCCCTCGCCGTCTTCAGCACACCTCGACCGTTCTGACCTCAGCGCCACCTGCGCCTAGTCCGGTCACCCCGTGCCTCGCCACGACTCCATCTCGACGTCCTGCAGCCATCACAGACAAGAAACACATCAAATAGCACCGCTCGACACATGTAAGCATAATTAGCAATAACAAATCATACTTACGCACGAAAGAGCCCAAACTTGTCGAATCAAGAGAATATGCATCCTAATCACTTTGACCAGGTTTGACCAAGTCCGACCGAAACCGATTGCACCACGCAACGACATGGTCCGAACCACACAAACCAAACTCGACTATCCTAAACTGATGTCAATTACTCATCACACACTCGGGGTCACCTCCACGTGGTCCATCAATCTCCCCCTTGATGAGTATATTGACAAACATCGAAAAAGCGCAAAGTTGAGTTTGAAAAGAGACAAGAGTCAAACATGGTCCAAGAGAAATCAAAGAAGCTATGACCATGTTGACGAAGGAACACTAGATCTACAAAAGAGAGAGCAAATTATTCTCCAAAGCTCAAGAAGGTTCCCAAATGGCTTTTTCTCCGCTATTCTCCCCCTTTTGGCAATAAACACATCAAGGATGCAAAGGAGAGAATCAAGTATGATCTTGGAAGGAATGGCTCAATTTGTTTATTTTAAGCATTTAGAGCCATGAAGATTATCCAAAATGACCATATGAGGATTACATCAAGCCATAAGTCATAAGAATGCTATCAAGATCATGACAAGACATGTGTAATCTAGCTAAGCTAAAGAGTTACAATCTGAAATTTAGTCCAATTTCTTAGCATGTCAAGTCATCCATGATTATAGTCTAGCTAAAGGTATCCAAAAATGATGCAGGCCATGTCAATAGTCTAAATGGAACCAAAAAGCTAGTATTGAGCCGATTCAGAGTGCTACAAGTTCAAGAATGAGACATTTGTTTAAGTACTCGTAACCTTTGTAATTTTAGCACATTGAGCACAATTGACATGTTTTTCTTTAGAAATCTCATGATTGTTGCCAACCAGATTTTAGTTTTGTCATGTGCTAGATCTCAAGCCTTATGCGACCACTCCAAGTGATAAGCTTAAGAAAATAGTCTTGGTCAACCAAAACTCCCCCTGAGTTCATGTCTAGTGCAATGGCAAGCCGTCTTATGAGAAAGAATTGGTGAGATCAGTTTTTTCGCACAAAAGAGATCTTTTTGCTTACTTAAAATGTTGTACTAACTCATGTGTCATCAAGAACTAGCATAGCTCAATCTAAAGCTCAATATAGATTCAAGACTCAACTCAGTCTATTTGACATGGCATGAATCATAAATGGATAACTAAAGACAGCCTAGTCTCAAGTGCTACCATGACAAGAAATAATTCAAGTTGTGCAGTTTTAAGTAATTTAATCATAGCAAAGACTAGACTACACATATGAAGTCATGATCAATTTAGCAAGTAAGCACATATCATGGCAAGGTGTAATGCATTGTAACACATGTCATAACAGGATAATAATCAAGGCTCCATGTAGTTATATTACAATGCAGAATGAAATGCAGAAAATCCAGCTCCCCTCAACATGTGATGCAACTTTTAATTCAAGTAGAGTTATGTCAACTTTAAGATCTAGAAGCTTCCAAATGAACTCCCCCTGAACCAAAGTAATAAAATCGAGAAGCTGGCAAGAAAAATAGAAAAGACAGTCCTTAAAGTATAGACAAGATATAGAGAATACTATGGCTCAGACTGACTCTCATCTACCCCATATGACTATAGGATAATCAACTGATCATCTAACACACTAAGGAGCAAACATGTACCCTGTCTACCCGAGGGTGGCCCAACTCTCGCTAGAACCTATAAGAAGTGAGTGAGCTCAACCTAGTGAGAAGAGAGACAGCTAATAAGCAGCATCCTAGAATCACAAGATAAGAGTAAGAAGTCTAAACAGCTAGACAATATAAGCACTCTAATCTATGCTAGGAGGACTAACCCCAATGCACCTATATGCAATGCAACAGAAAGGAGTAAGAGCATAATTAATATAATAAAGCAGTTTAGCACAAAACTCCCCTCACAACAGTCCGTAAAGACAAACCACCCCAAGCTCTCCCCGAGGAGCTGAAAACCTAGAGCTATCCAATGGCTTGGTAAAGATATCAGTCAACTGGTGGTCACTCTCCACAAACTGGAGCACGATGTCACCCTTCTCTACATGGTCTCTAAGGAAGTGATAGCGAATATCGATATGCTTGGTCCGAGAATGCTGCACTGGGTTCTTAGCAATGTTAATCGCAGAAGTGTTATCACAGAAGAGTGGAACACTGTCGATAACTAACCCAAAGTCCTGCAGGGTCGAGACCATCCAAAGCACCTGGCTGCAGCAACTGGCGGCAGCAACGTACTCGGCCTCTGCGGTGGACTGTGCAACACCAGACTGCTTCCTTGAAGACCAGGAAACAAGAGAAGTGCCAATGAATTGGCAGGTGCCAGAAGTGCTCTTTCTATCTATCCTACAGCCAGCAAAGTCTGCGTCCGAGTAGGCTCTCAAGGAAAGACAGGATGATAGGAACCTCCTTGGGATGGCCCGATCTTCACGACAGTAGGTCGAAGAACCGAGGATAACTTGCTGCGAACAGCGGGGTAACTAGCTTTATACCTGCCAAGGTTGGATGCGACCAAACGACATGGAGAGAGACACTGAAACCTTGAGGACTTCGACTCGATCTCCGAACGACCGCAGAACCACAATCCGGGACTAACCCACACAAAAGGCCCGAAAGCCTAGAGCACGAATTAGGGGATCCCAAAGGGATCTCTTCACAAGTCCAAGAAGAACAAGGAAGAACAATGGTGTGAGTAAGACACTTAGCAGCTCGGCTGCAAAACTATGGTTTATCAAATGATTCAAAGCTACCAATTGTTTAGATACAAGGGGTATTTATACTAGGAACAACCCTCCTAGTTGAGTGTGAAAAGGATTTGGAATTTCTGAAGGTAAGCTAGGTGAAAGGTCTCCACGAGATGAATTCCCGAGGAGGTCTCGCGTGACTGTTAGCCTTCTGAGCAGTCTCCACTAATTCGATCATAACTTCTTATTGGAAATTCCAAATGACGTGGGGTTTGTCGCATTGGAAACTAGACTTGATAAGCTTTCCATCACGTACTCATGGACCCCCAGAGCCTTCGGAAATCAAAAGTTATGGTTGCTTCTTTGTGGCTGTAGGTGCGGTCAGCCAGGTGGTCTGATCGTAGCATTGTATTTGTTCCTCATGCCAAGTAGCTTCCTCCGCTTCATGTGTAAACCTAAGTAACATCAATGTAGAACATTTAGGTAGTATAACATCCTGAGATATGTTGAAATCAAAATCAGCTAGGAATGAATTCACCTGTTCTTGTATTTTCTTGGCACGACTTCGTGTAAGTGGACCTTGATTTGTATCCTTTATGCTTGATGGTGAATGGTTGATATGTGATGGAACATGCTGAGCTGGGATGTCCTCATCATCCTCCCCCTCTTGAAAAGGAGTCGTCCTCGACTCTTCTGTTGCAAAGAATGGAGACAGATCGGAGACATTGAAGGTTGGGCTTACACCATACGTACGTGGAAGTTCAATTTCATATGCATTGTCATTGATCTTGCGGAGCACTTTGAAGGGACCATCGACACGTGGCTGTAGCTTGCACTTGCGTTGTTCAGGGAAACGATCCTTGCGCAAATGCACCCAAACTAAGTCTCCTGTTTCAAATAACATCATCTTACACCCCTTGTTGGCACGTTTCACGTACATCTTGGTCATCTTTTCTATGTTTTCTTTTGCTCGATCATGAAGCTTCTTGACAAATTCTGCATGTTTGCTTGCATCAAAATTTACACGTTCCTGCATAGGCAAAGGCAAAAGATCGATAGGAGCAGTAGGTTTGAAACCATATACAATCTCAAATGGACAAAACTTAGTGGTCGAGTGTACTGCCCTGTTGTATGCAAACTCCACGTGAGGCAAGCTTTCCTCCCATAAGTTCAAATTTTTCTTGAGAACAGCTCGCAGCAGTGTCGACAATGTTCGGTTCACAACTTCAGTTCGACCATCAGTTTGTGAATGGCATGTCGTAGAGAACAGCAATTTTGTCCCAAGTTTTCCCCATAAGGTCTTCCAAAAGTAGCTCAAAAACTTGGTGTCACGATCTGAAACAATGGTCCGCGGCACGCCATGAAGTCTTACAATTTCCCTGAAAAATAATTCAGCAATATATGAAGCATCATCGCTCTTATGGCATGGAATAAAATGAGCCATCTTGCTAAACCTATCAACAACAACAAAAATGGAATCCCTCCCTCTCTTGGTTCGAGGTAAACCAAGAACAAAGTCCATGGAAATGTCTTCCCATGGCACACTAGGGATAGGTAAAGGAGTATATAATCCATGAGGGTTCAAGCGTGACTTAGCTTTGTGGCATGTTACGCAGCGAAGAACATGTCGCTCAACATCTCTTCTCATCTTAGGTGGCAGCCCTGGTGGTACTTCATCCGGGAATACATCCTTATATTCCTGCAACACATCATAAACAACACATGGCAATATAGAGGGTAAGTCGTTAGTGGAAAGAAAATTGCCCTCGTACAGGAGTACAAAGAACATGGCATTTGGTTCACTCAATTCTTTTAAATCCCCTTTCCTAGCCATCATGACTAATCCCTCTTTTCCCATTGGCTTGGTTCTTTGTAGCTGTGGAGTTTTATTTGGCTTTGGATTCACTCCCTCACTATGTTTGTGGGTCACTCGTAAGTGGTTCTCACTCTCTCGCTGTTTTCTTTTTACATCATCCTTCAATATCTCCTCCGGTGTCAAAGGAAGCAAAGTGATTCGCTCTCCTTTGTACATGAAAGATAATTTGTTGGTTCGACCAAAAATCTGAACATCACGATCATATAACCATGGTCTCCTAGCAGCAGTTGGCATGCTTGCATAGACACCACATCACACTCCACATGATCATTATACTTCCCCATAGAGAAAGGAACTGTCACAACATGGTTTACACGTAGCATACCATAATCATTAAGCCATTGCATCTTGTATGGATTAGGATGGCGCCGCTGTTTTAACCCCATTCGCGCAACCAATTCTTGACTTGCAATAATGTTGCAGATGCCATTATCAACAATAATTCTGCACAACTTGTCCTTGATCATGCCTCGAGTATGGAAGAGATTGTGTCGCTGTCCATTCTCTTCTTTTACAGCAATAACACTAAGCACTCGAAGAGAAATAAAGCAATTATTATCACCTTCGTCGGGTTGGATCTCACTCCCATTATTGCCCACTGTTTCTTCTTGTATGCCATCTTCTTCTTGCTCACTTTCAGATTCCCATTCACCTTGTTCATTTACTATCATAGTTCTCCTACTTGGACATTGTGTAGCAACATGTCCACGACCATGGCACTTATGGCACACAATTTCTCGGCTACGTGCATAGGAAGCAGCAGCCGAAGCAACAGAAGGGGCTGCTGTACTTGCAGCAAGGCGTTGTTGAATGGCAGGTGAAGAAGCTGTAGAAACCGTCGTCTTTGCAGGAGCAATGGATGGAGAAGTTCTAGGTGCAGCACCTTGGGACCGACCTCCAACCACAGAGGTACCTTGCTGCTGCCTATGCCATGGAGCTGAGATAGGTCGGCTTCCATAAGACCTTCCACGTCCCTCTTGCTGAATTTTTCTCTCGGTGCGCATAGCTTGATCAACAAGGTCTTGCAAATTATTATACGGAAACATCTCAACGAAACCAGAAATTTCTTCATTGAGACCATTCAAAAATCTTGCCATTTTTGATTCAGGATCCTTTCTAATTCCAGTTCGCACTAACAGCAACTCCATTTCCTTATAATAATCATCAACCGATTTGGATCCTTGCTTCAAAGTTTGCAACCTATTGCGAAGGTCACGCTGATAGCTTGATGGCACAAAACGCCTCCTCATCACTTGCTTCATCTCTTCCCATGTGTTGATATATTCACGCCCCAACACAAGCTGATTCTCCTGTATTTGATTCCACCAAGTGAGAGCATAACCAGAGAACTCAACTGAAGCAAGATTTACACGCCTCTGATAAGAGAGATTATGTACTCTAAAAATTTGATCACACTGCTCAGCCCACTCAAGATATGCATCTGCATCTTCTCGTCCAGTAAATTTTGGGATACTCAACTTGACACGAGCAATACTGTCCGGATCATCCCTATTGTGACGACCACGGTGATGTTCCCTTTCTTCATGGCCAGCACGTCGGCGATGATCATGGCGCTGCTCAAACCGCCCATTATTTGCAAAAGGATTTTCATTATTGTCATATCCCTCATCATGGTCATAATCATCAAATTCTTCATCATCAAAACGCACACGGTGGTCACGACCACGCCTGTGATATCCTCCTCCATGCTGGCCATTGTGACCAGCACGCCTACCACCACCACGACCATCTCTGAAGTGGACATGGAAGTCATGTCCAGCACCAGAATTTTCACCATCAGATTCTTCTGTAGATGACGTGGATCCCTTCCGGCCGCTGCTGGGAGACGTTCATTGAACATCCTCTCCATGGCCTCCAACAGTGAGTTTTGTAGTTGCCGTAACTCATCCCGCGCAACTGGTGGTTCATCGTCTCCATGACGACCACCCCCAACACTCGAATCATTGGATCCTGCCATGTTAGAACTATGAAGGAAAAAATTTGGAATAGGTAAAATTTGTGGAATCACACAACCTCACCTCTTACTTACCAAAGCTCTTGCTCGTTCTCAAGGACTGTGAGTGCACAAAAAGTGATAGTAACCCAGCTGTGGTTAAGCGGTTGAAAGGTTTACGAGTCGAGAGGTCCGGTTTTCAGTTTTTTTGTGGAGCTATAGGTGGCTGTTCAAGGAAGGCTGCGGTACTGTAACCAAGTGGCGTAAAACCGTTCAAAAGATATGTAAACGTTGCTGTTAAGAACACCACAAACTTGAGTATGCAGAACTGAAATTTTCAGTTTTGTAATCCGCAACACAGCCCCTACTTTTCACTTCTTTTCTCTTCTCTTTTTTTTTGACTCTTTCTTTCTTCTCTTTTTTTTGTTGACACTAACAGGGGTGCGGATAACAAATAAACAAAACACTATATAAGTAAAGATGGTGACTAGCAACTTGATGAACACAACAACACAAAGGTAACAGTACCGTGAAAAGGCTATGGGATTTTTTGTGTGGCTTTTTCAGTGGACTCTAGGAGATGAACAAAACAATAACATATGATGGTAAGACCTACCGTGACAACCTAGCTCTGATACCACATGATAGGAACCTCCTTGGGATGGCCCGATCTTCACGACAGTAGGTGGAAGAACCGAGGATAACTTGCTGCGAACAGCGGGGTAACTAGCTTTATACCTGCCAAGGTTGGATGCGACCAAACGACGGGGAGAGAGACACCGAAACCTTGAGGACTTCGACTCGATCTCCGAACGACCGCAGAACCACAATCCGGGACTAACCCACACAAAAGGCCCGAAAGCCTAGAGCACGAATTAGGGGATCCCAAAGGGATCTCTTCACAAGTCCAAGAAGAACAAGGAAGAACAATGGTGTGAGTAAGACACTTAGCAGCTCGGCTGCAAAACTATGGTTTATCAAATGATTCAAAGCTACCAATTGTTTAGATACAAGGGGTATTTATACTAGGAACAACCCTCCTAGTTGAGTGTGAAAAGGATTTGGAATTTCTGAAGGTAAGCTAGGTGAAAGGTCTCCACGAGATGAATTCCCGAGGAGGTCTCGCGTGACTGTTAGCCTTCTGAGCAGTCTCCACTAATGCGATCATAACTTCTTATTGGAAATCCAAATGACGTGGGGTTTGTCGCATTGGAAACTAGACTTGATAAGCTTTCCATCAAGTACTCATGGACCCCTAGAGCCTTCGGAAATCAAAAGTTATGGTTGCTTCTTTGTGGCTGTAGGTGCGGTCAGCCAGGTGGTCTGATCGTAGCATTGTATTTGTTCCTCATGCCAAGTAGCTTCCTCCGCTTCATGTGTAAACCTAAGTAACATCAATGTAGAACATTTAGGTAGTATAACATCCTGAGATATGTTGAAATCAAAATCAGCTAGGAATGAATTCACCTGTTCTTGTATTTTCTTGGCACGACTTCGTGTAAGTGGACCTTGATTTGTATCCTTTATGCTTGATGGTGAATGGTTGATATGTGATGGAACATGCTGAGCTGGGATGTCCTCATCACAGGAGGAGGAAGAGTACCAGATACCATAGTCAATGGTAGCTCGAAGGTACCGAAGATGCGCTTCACCGCCTGGCGGTGAGATACGCGAGGAGAAGCCTGAAACGAGCACAGACACACAGAAAGTGTATGTCCGGTCTCGAGGCAGTGAGGTACAAGAGGGAGCCAATCATGCTGCGTACTTCTGATCTTTCTGATCAACTGGCTCGCCGTCCTCATCTGGGTCAAGTAGGCTGAGTAGCCATGGGAGTGACACGGCTTACCATCACTCATATCGAAGCGCTTCAGGAGGTCACGAGTGTACTTGCCCTGATGCAAGAAAGTACCCTCCCGAGTCTGCTTGATTTGGAAGCCAAGGAAGAAGTCAACTCGCCCATCATGCTCATCTCAAACTCGTGCTCATGACATCGAAACTGGAAACAGAGCATGGAGAGCCGCCAAAGATGATGTCATCACATAATCTGGACGAGCAGAAGTCAGTGCCATGCCGGCGGATGAACAAGGTCTTGTCTACTTTACCCATCTCAAACCATGACTCAACAAGTAGGACTTAAGCCTCTCATACCAAGCTCTAGGGGCCTGCTTAAGTCCATACAACGCTTTGGAAAGCTTGAAGACATGGTTTGGGTATTTGGGGTTCTCGAAACCTGGAGGCTGTCACGTAGACTTCTTCCTCAATAAGCCATTGAGGAAGGCACTCTTGACATCCATCTGGTAAAGCTTGAAACCCTTAGAAGCTGCAAAGGCAAGCAGGATTCTAATGGCTCAAGTCTAGCTACAGGGGCAAAGGTCTCCTCGAAATCTAGACCCTCAACCTGGGAGAACCCCTGAGCTACCAGTCTAGCCTTGTTTCGAAAACCACCCATCCTCTCTGCTTGTTCTTGAACACCCACTTAGTCCCAATGATATTGTGACCTCGGGGGGCTCGACAAGCGACCAGACCTTTTCCTCTCGAAATTTTCTAACTCCTCATGCATGGCATTGACCCAAGACTCATCAGAAAGAGCATGAAAATCTTGGGCTCAAAGGAGGCAACAAAGCAGAATGGAGACAGAATTGAGATAAGGATTTTGAGCGGGTCGCTCAAAAGGTCTCCAATAATCTGCTCAGAAGGATGGCTTTCTGGATATGTTAGGAGGTCCAGGATGAGATGAAGAAGTGGCCTCTACCTCGTGAGCTGACGAGGTAGGAACAGAGCCACTAGCTCCAGAAGAAGCAGAAGGCATGGGCTGATCGCCTCGAGGTGCGGTGGAAGAGGCACCTCAAGGGGTGGATGAGGGACTGGATCGGGTAGACAACCCTCATCTCCTCCTCATCATCCACAAAGATGGTCTCGGACTGCTCTAAAGAACCTGAGATATGGCCTAGTCCCCGGACTGGCCTCGTCAAAGGTCACCTCACAGGTCTCTACCATTTTACTAGACTCGCAGTTCCAGACCCTATAAGCCCGCGAAGAAGCGAGTAACCTAGAAATATCCCATCACAAGAACGTGACTCGAACTTGTCTAGGTTCCCGGACTTCAGATAAAGCACTTGCAACCAAACACACGAAAATGAGAGACTGGGCTTTCGCCCATATCTCAACTCATAAGAAGTGCGGTGCAAGTGTGCCCGAAGAAAAACTCGATTTGAACATGGCACGCGGTGGCTATAGCCTCAGCCCAAAACTTCCGCGGTGTAGAGTACTCATCAAGCATCGTCCTGGCCATCTCGACCAAGGTACGGTTCTTCCTCTCCACGACGCCATTTTGCTGTGGGACGTGCGGAGAAGAGAACTGGTGCTCTACACCTGTCTCACCACAGAAACTCTCAAAGTAGGAATTCTTGAACTCCGTGCCATTGTCACTGCGGATCGCTCGTAAGGCACCCGGGAGCTCAACAGAAAGCCTACTGAAAAGACCTAAATGTGAAAACGTCTCATCCTTCGAGGCTAAGAAAAACACCCAAGAATACCTCGAGAAGTCATCGACCACGACAAGAACATACCACTTCCCTCCTGCTGACTGCACTCGAGCTGGTCCAACTGTGTCCATATGGAGCAGCTGTCCGGTGCATCGGTCATAGTAACTGTGACCGGAGGATGAGAAGCGGCAACCATCTTGCCGTGCCGGCATGGAGCACAAAAAGATCTTTGACCATCTTGAGTTTCGGCAGACCACGAATGAGATCGTGGCCGCTAACTCGGGTCAAATGGTCAAATCCAATATGACCAAGTCTCCTATGCCAGAAAGAAAGGTCGCGGGACTCAGAAGCAACTAAACACCTGAGAGGATCACCAGAAGACTCAGAAAAATCAGCACGAAAGATCCTCCCAAACGAGAAATCCCGCAAACCAGACTACCCGAAGAATCAAGAATTTTGCAAATTTTTCTTAAAGCTCACCTCGAAACCGTCATCGGTAAGCTGAGAAACTGAAAGCAAATTATACTGCAGCTTACTAACCAAGGCAACATCTTTCAAAATGAAAGAATCATTAACGCACTGTACCTTTGGCGATGACGCGCCCAGATGAAGCATCTCCGAAGGTGATCGTCTCATCACCTGGAGCGGGCAAGGGAAGAAAACCAACGGGAGTCTCCGGTCATGTGTCGTGAACACCCGGAGTCTACGAGCCAAACCTTTCCCTTCCCTGCCCGGCGAACCTGAGTCAAACAGAGAGTAAAGTCTCAGTACTGGGGTAAATCAAGAGTGATTTTGGCACCCAATACTGAACACGTCGAGCAGATGAAGTAGTCAAGCACGACTGACCTCTATCTACCCTACGCTCTCTGTCACTCAAAGAAGCAGAAGGTCTGAGCAGACCTGAAGCTGTTGGGGTCCGACTGCTACGGAGAGCGAGTCGGACACCGGCAACATGCTGATCACGCCGCGGGTAGCTATCTCGACGGGGAAACGAGATCTACCCTCAGGACGGCGGAAGTCACGACCAGGGAGCATGAGGACGAAAACCAGAAAACTCAAAAAACCAAGTCCTCGATGCTGCCCAAACCCATCAGAACAGAAAACCTAGACCTCGTTGGTCTAGGTGCACTCAGGTCTGGGGCTGACCCTGAATACGCCTAAGAGCTCAACACGCGCGATCTTGCGCCTGAAGCATCTCGATCGAGTGTCCATCCTTCTGACAGAAGGTGCAGTGATACTTCACCTTCTGAGAGGTAGAAGTAGCACGGTGAGGCTTCGCCTTCTGAGAGGCCGAAGCAGCAGGGGAATCACCTTGCTGTCAGAAATCCCTTGGACAAAGCCCGCTGACTTAAATTGGACTTTCTCGGTCCTGGGCTCATCTCGATCACACCTGGTGCTATGGGTCTGAGCACGGCAGGTGGATGCTTCCTCATGTCCTCATAGAAATCATATCCTAGACCCTGATTAAATCTGCAAATCTTGGATTGGTCTAGAATAAGATTAAGCTTCTTCTTGCCGCCTACAAATCTCTCGAGAGTGTTCATAAGATACTGACACTCCCGAAAGAGAGAGGTGCAAGAAGAGCAGGGAGAGAAGAGACAGCAGGAGGTAAGGGAGCAGATGAAGAACCAAAGCAGAGAGGAATGGCTTGTGCACGCACAGCCGACTCTGAAGGGACAGTCCTACTGCTAGCAGTTGGTTCACGTCGCTAGCGTCTCACCTTACCCTGGGCTTCTCCCCCACACAGCAACACATCACAACAGTTGTGGCTTCTCTAGTATCCTTAGTTAGCTTCACACATTTTCATTCAAGCAACGAGTTCAAGTTTTAGTTTATCACAACTAATGCATGGTGAGCTAACAGGGTCCTTATTAGTGTCAATCATTTCTTGAAACTGTTTTGAGACAGATTCAAGTTCAGCAGTTAACTTAGGACATTCAAACATGAATCAATGGCTCAAGAAGAAGCTTGCAACTCAGCAATTTTATGATCTGCCCGTTTTAGTTCATCTTCAATTATTGCAATTTTCACAAGACTCGGGCAGATCAAGGAGCATGGCATAAGTCCTCTAGCAGTTGTCCTTATCCTCACATGAGGTGAAAGTAGTCTCAGTAGTAGAAGTAAAGCATCCTACTCACTCTAACTCAGCAAGCAGACTAACATTCTCCACCTTAACAATGTCAAGCTCAGAGGACAACTATCATGCGAGGTCCTTAATTTCTCCATGTCACCCAAGCAAAGCACAGCATGTATCACATCATCACGGGAGGGAGCAGATGTAAGTGAAGTAAGCTCCCGTGATAGTCTATCTACTTCCTTCTCAACTCCTACACCTAGCCTAGCTCTAGCATGAAATCCACCTAGCTTAAGAAAAGCATCATTAAGCTGGTCGTATGGGGATACCTCGTCCGAGTCGGAGTACAGCTCGCTGTCGCTCAGTTCGCCCTCGAGGGCCATGAAGCACATGCCGGAGAAGTCGTCGCCGCCCTTGGGTCTTGTCGTCCGTCCCGTCGTCGTCGCTCCATCCCTCCACCTCGCTGAGGTCGAGGTCGTCGAAGGCGGTGAGGACGCGGTGGAAGAGCTTCTTGGCCTTCCCGAAGTTGCGGAACTTCTTCTTGCCTTGGGTGTGAGCTGGAGGCTTCTTGTTGCGGTTCTTGTCGGTGTAGTCGTTCTTGCCGAACCGCCGTAGTCGCTTTGCCCTTCCCAGCTTGGGGCAGTTTGCTCGAATGTGGTTGGGGCCACCACACTCGAAGCAATCACGGGTCCTCCTCTCTTTCGTCTCTCCTCTTGTAAGCATGAGAAAATCCGAGCTAGGAGGGCTATGCTCATCGCAAGCTGCTCTAACTGATCATCAGTTATGTCACAGAGAGAGCAGCAAGGGAGAATCCAAAGAACTCGGAAGAAGGTCCAGAAGTGGGATCGGTGACTAAGGCCATCGACTGCGACTTCGACCTACGAGAGACTGTCAATCTCGTGAGTCTTGAGGCGTGAGTACAACGCGTCAAGAGTCAAGGTCGAGATCGGTGGTGTCCTTGATGGTAGTCACCTTCATCTCCCAAACGCGAAGTCAAGAGCCGCGAGCATCTGACGAGCGTTGTCCGAGTCGGGGTATGTGAGACCGACCGCTCGGAGGTTGCTCAAGATCTTGTGGAAACGCGCAAAACACTCATCAAGGGACTCGCCAGCGAGCATTTCAAACTTGTTGTAATCTCGCTTGAA
Organism: Dendrocalamus latiflorus; assembly: GCA_017311315.1. NCBI lineage: Eukaryota > Viridiplantae > Streptophyta > Magnoliopsida > Poales > Poaceae > Dendrocalamus > Dendrocalamus latiflorus. Next base: position 7,088,647 of record CM029630.1, on the reverse strand, counting down.
CTGGTCCTGTCGACGTCTTGATCTGGGTGGTGCCCTCATGGTAAGCATCGAGGGTCACCCAGATGTCGAAGCGACGTAAGATGAGAGATGCGGTCAAACTCGCTCGGCTCAACCCCTGGATTATGATGTTCCTTGCCTTCGCATTTGCCTCAACATCATGCATGTTTCAGCGTTGATGTTCTCATCGGCAGGAACAACATACAGTACTTGATTCCTCCAGATGCATATCCTTGGCCTGGATGTAGGTCTCCATCGGCTTTCCAGAAGGGATAATCGATGCCATCAAAGATCGGAGGCTTGGTCGAGTACTTGTTTGTCGCCATGGCTCTAGAGACCGGTTAAGATCTATTGAGAAGAGCTAACCGGCTCTGATACCAATTGTTGGACCGAAATGGCGACAGAGGGGGGGGGGGGTGAATGTCGACTTCTAAAAACGTGCCCTCAAAAAGTATTGACTCAAATCCTCTCACCGATAGATATAAAATCTATGAAAAGGGTGTTGGATCGAAATGGCGACAGAGGGGGGGGGGGGGGTGAATGGAGCCCTTAAAAATTTCCTCTGAGTACTCACACGATTTCTCTACTCTTCGATAGCTATGTGAGCTATGAAGAACGAGAAATTATGCTCACTAAAACGATCTTGCAATTTGACCGAAAAAGCTCTCACAAGAGGGAAAACTAGATCACCATAAATTTCTCAAAAAGAAAGAGAAATCATTAACCCAAGAGAGAGGCCAGACTGAAACTACAAGAATTGATGACCAACAATTAACTGCACCGAAGAGACAAAGAGCAATGCATTTGCCAAACTACACACATACACTGCAAGCACAAAGAAGGAAACCAAAAGTAGATGCGCAGCCGAAAGACAGAGGAACAGGCAAGTATTGATCCGATTTCAGGGACTGCACACTGCAGCTAAGCAATGATAGAAATCAGATTGCACACTGAAATTACAGCCTTGAGAAGCAGCTGCACAACAAGGAAAATTCAGTCCAAACTGAAGAACCGAACTGCACACAAGGACTGCATGCACTACCAAAAAGATGAACTGAAAAGAGAAGCAAAAAGAAAAGAGAAAGAACAGATCAGAAAAAGAAAGTAAAAGCTGAAAATGGCAAATGCTTTAGACAGCAAAACTGGACACGGCAGATTAGAGATTGAAAGGAATCAAGCAACCATCATACAGAGATTGCTGCAGGACTAATTGCAGCAGCTTGGCGGAATCATTAGATGATAATGAGCTGCACCAAAACCAGCAAAAACACAAAACATAGCAAACTGGCTGGCCGAAAATAGCATAACAGACTTGCTGCCGAGAGAGCGAACAGACTGAAAAGAAACCAAAAGAAAAGCTGCCGAGAGAAACTATTGAGCTACAGATTTCAGCAAGAGATAAACAACCGAGATGAAGTGTTCGGTCTGCTCTCAGATAATAGCAAGCCAAAGATCTTGCAGAGATTCTCAGATAAGAACAACAACAAAAAAAATCTGCAGCTTAAAGGGAAATCAACTCAGAAATGGACAGCGCAAAAAGGAAACAAATCGAGACCAACCATAGCACTCAAACAAGGATTTCACAAATCGAGACAAAGAGAGATGAAAGATTAAACAAGATAGAGTTTACATCCCCTCAATCAACCATACATCCCCATATGCATGGAGAGCATAGAGAGAACCTCTCACCTTCTCTCTTTCTCTCTTTCTCAACAAGCAAAGAGTAAAACCCTAATCCATCTCACAAACCTCCTCTCGAAAAATCATTCTCATTTTTCATGCTCATTTCATTGCATGAAGAGAACCAAATAAAACCCTAACTCTTACACCCACTCTCTCCATTCATGCTCTCTAAGTCATACTCAAATTCATGAAGACTACTAGAGAACCCCCTCTCTATTTATAGCCTCCACTAATGGAGTTTGCAACACGCTTTACCCATTAGCTCCCAACAACTCATGGCGCTTTATCCACAATCCACTTCCTTTAGTGCAACTTTGCGTATTCACCAAAACGCCCCTCGCGCACCTTCCAGGAAGCTTCCTCATTCCTTGCCCTCCAAGCCACGCAGCCACCTCGAGTCCTCGCCGTCTTCGGCACACCTCGACCTGTTCTGACCTCAGGCACCGCCCGCGCCTAGTCCGGTCATCCCGTGCCTCGCCACGACTCCACCTCGACGTCCTGTAAGCTATCACAGACAAGAAACAAATCACATAGCACCGCTCAAAATATTGTAACCATTCATAAATACCAGAAGAAATACTCAAAGCCCAAACCGATCGAACCGAAAAAATAAACAACTTAAACACGTTTGACCTAGTTTGACCAAGTCCGACCGAAGCCGATTGCACCGCGCAACGACATGGTCTGAACCACACAAACCAAACTCGACTTTCCTAAAACTGATGTGAATTACTCATCACACACACGGGGTCACCTCCACATGGTCTCTCAAAGGGAGATTCAAAGTTCTCCCTTTGACGCCGGTCAGACCGCCTATATACCACCGGTCTGACCGGCCTTGCATATCCGGTCTGACCGCCCTTTGAATACCGGTCTTACCGCTCCTCGGGATTCAGAACTGACAGGAGCTGAAAATTTCAGGCAGAAACTGAGAGCTTCAAATGGCAAAGGAATTTAAGACTTCCTTCTAGAATACTCAGCCCAGAACTGCAGGAAAACTTCCTAAATAACCTGAGGAGCTAAAGAAACAACAAAAGACCAACTCAAGAGCAATAATTTGGAATTTGGGCCAAACACTGAAAACTATAGAGAGCCACAACAAATCTTTAAATTGCCATCTCAACTTTGATCCTTTGGCCAAGAAACTTTGCAAAAAGCTTAGCAATAGCCTCAGGACTAGAGAGTCCAAATTTCAAGCCATCCCATGAAAGGAATCACAAACCACCTCAAACCCTAGAAATTGAAAAAGAAGAACAGAGGAGCTGAAAATGGAGAATCTTGGATTCATTCGATTTGCTCTCGGGAAAAATCGATCAAATGATCTTGGGACCTATTTCCATCACAGAGCAACCCATTTTAGGCCTTCACAGCAAGAACCAACTCAAACACTGAAAATCAAGAAATCAGGCTGAAGAAGCATCGAAGGATAAAACAGACAGAGAAGCAAAGACTCAAATGATTTCTTGAAAGTATTCATTTCCATAAGCACAAAGATCATAGAGGAGTCCCCATACATGATTGAATATAGAGGAATGGTTACATGGTGGCTCAACTCATCTCATCTCACTTTCTCCCAAGCTCAAGAACCCCACTCAAGAACCACACACAAGGGAGGAGACTACGAGGGAGACACCCTCTGCCCTTCTCACCAACTCATCAACCACTAAAGAGAAAGCAAAACAACTTCCAAAAGACTTAGGCTACATGCAGGAGACACTCCCCTATTTATAGTCTCTCACTAATGGATTTGCCTCTCTCTTTACCCACTAAGCCTCAACAACTCTAGTGCTTTATCCATAACCCACTTCCTTTAGTGCAGCTTTGCGTATTCTCCAAAACGCCCCTCCTGCACCTTCCGGGAAGCTTCCTCCTTTCTTGCCGCTCAAGCCTCGCAGCTACCTCGAGCCCTTGTCGTCTTCAGCACACCTCGACCGTTCTGACCTCAGCGCCACCTGCGCCTAGTCCGGTCACCCCGTGCCTCGCCACGATCCATCTCGACGTCCTGCAGCCATCACAGACAAGAAACACATCAAATAGCACCGCTCGACATATGTAAGCATAATTAGCAATAACAAATCATACTTACGCACGAAAGAGCCCAAACTTGTCGAATCAAGAGAATATGCATCCTAATCACTTTGACCAGGTTTGACCAAGTCCGACCGAAGCCGATTGCACCACGCAACGACATGGTCCGAACCACACAAACCAAACTCGACTTTCCTAATCCGATGTCAATTACTCATCACACACTCGGGGTCACCTCCACATGGTCCATCACTATTCACAATATTTAGTGTGCCTTCATGGCAGTAAGGCCTACCCCCTGCCTTCATCACAGTGAACACATTGGCACCTACCTTCACAACAATGAATCTACCCAGTGATTCCACATGCCCATGTGATGTGGAGTGACATGACTTGAGACTTCTACGGCCATAACGCCCTACAGCCAAGGGGTTCGCTCTGATTGATTCTCTAAAACGCTTAAGTGCCAGAGCGCCATACAAGGCCCACATACTTGGCCTTACACATGCCCTTGCACCCAAGTGCCAAATTGCCCTGTAATTCGCGAGGACCCTACAACCAAACGCCAAACCACCCCAAAGGCAAACGCCCTAACAAAACCACCCAAAAAGCAAACACCTTGCCAAAACCACTCAACACATGCCTTGTCAAAACCCCTCAAGGGCAAAGCACCTTGGCAATCACATTCAAGGATTCTCGTTGGCATCCAATTCCACATCAAATTTCTTTACGTACATCGCATAGCAGATGTTGATTTATAGCATCTATACATGCGCACACGCAGAACACTCGCTCCTAAGAGGCCACACATGACTGGTTGCTACAAAGACAAGCGCCCTGTCATGGGGCACCTCCTCATCCTGTGTCCCTCAATTGGCACCCTAGTGCCCTACCATAACTTGGCGCCCGGTCGCCACCCATCATGCGCCGCGCCTTGCATCACCTTGCAGAACATCGCGAAGGCCACATCCAACTCCTACACTAGAGGAAACCAACGAAGCAAGAAATCAGAAACCCCAGTGGAGAGATTGGAGGTTTACCTTTTTGCCCGAGCTTCTCGCAAGGACTGGCTGCCATAGCATGCATCAAGGGCTTAAGTAGCCCTTAGATGCTTCTCCAATCGAGCCCCATAGGCTTGACCACCAGCCCCGCCTGCCCACTTCGGTCTCCTCCCATGGCGGCGCTACCCTCGTCCCTGTTGCCCTCAGCTCTGGCCATAGCGGAGCAACTCATGAGGTGCCAAAGGGGATCTGCTTGTTAGAGCTCATCGCCTTCGGGAAGAAGCAGCAACTCGCCAGGAAAGAGTCCTCTGCTCATCACCACCAGTCCACCTTCTGCCTTGGATTTATTCATCATATACCCTCCTCATAGATGGAAATTCAGGATTTACCCTCCTGACCCACGTGTCAGTGACTTATGATGACCCCACATGTCATTGAGGTGGGAGGGTAAATCCTGAAATCCCCAATTCAAGGGAGGGTATATGATGAAGATCCCCTTCTGCCTTTGGCTGGGATGCGTCACCTCCTTGGCCCTGGCTATAGGAAGGCGGCCATGAGGGGCTAAGGGAAGGCTAGGGCACCCGGTTCCCTGCACAAAGCAGGTGAGCTGCCAAACTCCTTCCCTCCCTTCTTCCTCGGTGGAGGCAGTGGCCAAAGGGGTGAAATGTCTAGGGCAACCACTCCATACTACTTGTCCTCTTGTGCCAAGTAGGCTGACTGAGCCTACGGGCTGTGAGGATTGCACCAAGTGGGCCAACTGAGCCTACGGGCCGTGAGGATTGCACTAAGTAGGCCAACGAGTCTACGGGCCATGAGATTGCACTAAGCAGGCCCACTGATGTAAAAGTGGAGTTGCTCGGTGGATGGCCAGGCCTAAAGGGAGAATGCCCGGCTACAAGGGGTGATGGGTGACAGCTAGCCCTAGAGCAGTCCTGACCTGTTAGATCTTCCAGGTGCTCGGATGGGCTGGCCCAGTGGCCCAAAAAAGAAGAGAACAAACTAGCTTGAGGGCCAGTTGGGTTGTCATGAGTAGCCCAGCCGACAGTTGGCCCGAAAATCGCGCAAACTACAACATGGGCCTAGAATCTCACTGTGACAAGGACCAACAATGTTTCATGAAAGTGTGGGACTCCACCATGACTCTAGCACTCGATGGTGAAGGCTACCACTAAAGCCCAACAAATTTCGGCCGGGCATTAACCCTAACACAGAAAACATGGCGAGCTAAGACTACCCCATCAGGTGCTCCTTATGAGTGCAAGGGGCAAGGGGGCTAGTATTAGGAGAATACTTCCCCCTCCATTAACGGGCCCACTTCACAGAAGACACACATTAATTAAAGAATCATAGTTATGTTTAGAAAGGATGACAATTGTAACATCCTGAAATTTCAAGTGCTCAAAAATATGGAGTTTCTAAAATTTTTCTTGCATTTTGCTAGCACTCAAATTTCTTCTGAGTATTTATTTGAAATCTTTTTGAGTTATGTGCCATACAAATTAATAATCAAGAGTACTCCCAAATATAAATAATAATATTGTAAATTATAAAAGTGGAAAGATGTCATTACAGATCATGAATTCAAAATACCAACGTCTTGAATTCAAGTTTAGGACAATAAAATATTAAAATATACCCATAAAAATCCAAGGTGGGATATTCAGAATTTATATGTGTGTATATATATATATATATATACAATTCATAACCAAATAACATCAAAAAAAATCCGAGGGCAAACTGAATAAAATAGAAAATAAAGAAATAATAGATTTTGTAGCTAGATATTTGAACCAAGATTTGAACTAAATGTTCAAAAGTTGAAATCAGGAATCTTAAGCCTAAAATAGAAACTTAAATTAAAGAATTGAATTTTAGAATCGTGCAAAAATCAAAATCAATAAACACTAATGTAAGATAAAAATCTAAATTAAAAATCCAAATTACAAAATTGGCTTGAGCCTTTCTTTTCTCTTATTTTTCCCTTCCATGTGGGCCCTAGCCTTTTCTCTTTTCCACCCCTTTTCTCTCTCTTTCCCCTTCCTCTCTCCTCCTACCCGCTGGGCCTCGCTCCCCTGCGCCTCCCCTTCCTTTCCTCTCTTCTTCCCCCGAGCGCCTGCTCCTTTCTTTTCTCTATTTCCTCCTCTTTCCTTCTCCCATGGCCGAGCGCTCTCCACGTCGCCTCCCTCCTATTGCTCTACTCTGCGCCGCCCCGCGCCGCCGCCCGCCCGCCTCGCTGCTGCTCCGACCACCGTTCCACCACCCCTAGCTTCCCCGAGCTATGCGCAACCCATTTTGCGGGTCATCGCTCCCTCCCTGGCCGCTACTCGCCGGTGACACCACCGAATATCTCGCGCCGCCCCTCCTCTGTTCTGGCTGCTGGCGGCTGCTATTGTATAGCCCCAGCTTTACTTACTTCTTTAACTCCTTTTTCCCCTCTCAGTCGCGAAGAACTGAAAGCCCACTTGGTTAGCCCGACTGCATGTTAACATGACCCAGCCCGAGGTCTTGGGCTCGATTCCGGCCGGCCGCAACTTTTCACCTACATTTTGTTTTCATTTTTGTAGCTCATGTTAATCAATAAAAATCAAGGGGAAATTGGGAAATAATCTAGGGAGCATAATAAATTTAGTTAGGATGTAAAACAAGGTTACTTAACATTTAATATCTGGTTATTTACTGCATGAGCAACTAATGTAGATTAAATATTTAATTGAGGTCTAATTATCAATTAAAGGCATTAATAGAATGTGCTTCAGTGTATAGTCCAAGATTAATAAAAATCCTAATTAAAAATGCATTCAAGATTAAGATTAAGAAAAATGAATAATATGTTTACCTATTAAAAACAAAATTTTAAATTAAAGATTTTCCCCCTAATTATAATATATGACCTTATATACCAAGCCTTGCCTAGATAGCTATGTTTAAACTAAAGTTAGAAATAAAGCTAAGCCTAATAGTAGCTAAGGTATAAGCAAGATAATAATAGTACTATTAATTAAATCTTAACACTAGATTTAATACATAATAATATTGAGCATAATTAAATATATAGCAAGTTGGGACCCGTATAAGTAGACCATGATTCAAGTTAAACTTAGCCTAGTGATAAATGGAGGTACATAAAATATTATACCACAAAATGCTATAAACATAGACTATAAGATTAACTCGGTAAGCTAAGATTTGCAAACATTACTTATATATGTATATCATATGCCCTGAAAATTAACGCTCGATAAAATAATACCTAGCTAGATTTGTACCCCGATTCATAGGTCCATCCTAACTCATGGGACTTCCTTGACAAATACAAAAATAATAAAAGAGATTATTAATAAAAAGGATCGAGCCATCGTAATTCTACCACTGACCTTGTCTCAAATCACTCGAATCACTCAATAACTCATAATAAAACTAAATTGAGTTTATTCGGATTTATTTGGATCTTTTGAGTTATTTGCTTTCATTTGGAATCAATCGTTTGTCGCGTAATTAGAAATTGGGAGTCGTGAAGATTCAGTGGATCCAGCGAGATTAAGCTCGAAGTGAAGATAGAGATCAGAAGCTCAAGAGAAAGCATTGTGTGAGCTCAAGACCGCGGTAAACCACGCCAGGCGAGTCAATACTTTGATCATGTTGAACCTATATTTTCTGCAAACTACTTTGGTTTAAATTATCAAATTGCATGCCGTTATTTTATATGCAAATATATGTTTAATTTAAGATTCTAGTTATATGCCCATTATTTGCCTTGCATATTATTATACCTCCTTTGGAATAATTGAATGTGTGAACCTTGTCGCCCTAGCAAAATTATAATAGTAACCTTGCGAAAATAAGTCCCTAATTATATGCCATGCTTAGTACTGCATAGATACTCAGGGGCGCTGAAATGCCCCCAGCATCATTATCATTTTTAATCATGAGAAACTGGTTTGGGAAGTCATGGTAGAAATGACTGGTATATATTTGGTTATGGATATTTTATGCTCCCAAAAACCTCAAGTTGCTTAATTATCTGGGCAGATGAGAGTGGTGCAGTGGAAGCACAAAGTGGTTAATGGTTCTACCGCCCGGATAACCCTAAGGAGCGAATCTTGTCATGACCTCCTGTGTAAAACAAGTACAACCACAAGTCTGTAAATTACAACTTGGCTTAGTAGATTTACCAGACCCTGAAAGTCATCATCATGGCAGTAGTGCAAGTGGCGGCCTGGGTGGCAGGCTTGAATGGGACACCCGCAAGTGGTGGCCTGGGTGGCAGGTTTGAGGGTGAAGATCTTCTGCGACGCACTAGCAGTATGGGTAACCAGCTACTTGGTGCATAGGAGGGGAACATCCCGCACTACGAATGGGACCCACTGCAAATGGGAGCATCCAATAGGGTGAGATGATGGGAGGGGCGAGGTACTTTGAACGGTTACTGTGATGGTTTGCTCAACCGCATGACTAAGGAATCGTGTGGGGCAACGAGCGAACTGTCTCTTGTGGATAAAGTGTGCAAACTCTGCAGAGTCAAAACTATTCGAATAGCCGTGCCCACGGTCAAGGGCGGACATGGGAACTTAACCAGATATAGTTCTATTTCGAAAACTTTGTGGGTGGTATTGGAAAAGTGAAGGGCTGCAGATGGTCCTGGTTTGAATTGTCCTGGGTGTCGCCCCAGTGGTAAGTTAAGCGGCTATAACGCTAAAAGATGCTATATGGTGCAGATGCCATGTAACGGTGGATGGAATCTGGATCGCTATTATTATTGCATTCTCTACACACTATGTTTTTGTTCAAAACTGCTAGGTCTCAGGAAATTTTTATGTATCATATTTCAAATAATGACACTTCCGTTCTTACAAAATGAAATATAGGGAGGAATAAATAGAGTCGTGAGTAAAGGAGATGGATGTTTGTGGTAAAAACATAAAGATATTGGTGGACTCATGTCGATCATAAAAAGCAAAATGATAGTGTGGATTCTGGGAGAAATAAATTGGTGGAGTCTAAATGAGTATATAGGTTAGATAGATGATTTAAATGTGATTTTGGAGAATTAGGGAGTGTGAAAGTAATTGCTGGATTACAACACTGATAACTATTATAAATTCTTGGAAAATGTTGACAATATTAGAATTAATAGAATCGAGTACTAGATGAGTCAATTGAATTTTGGGAATTTGGGGTATGATAACAATTCTTGGAGTATAAACTTGATCAATGATATTCTTGGTGGAGGTATACTAGTGAATTAGTTAGAGATAGATAATGGAAAATAAGGTTGATTATTGTTGTTGTGGATCAATAGCAAAAGGAATGGGTTGTTAGGAATTTGGAATACAAAGGATATTGGTGGATGGTATAATTGATAATATTCGCTGTTTGGAGTTTTAGACAACACTCAATATAGAAAGTGTGTGTTCGGTAGATTAATTAAATGATATTAGATAAATGATGTTACTAGTTGTCTGGAGTTTTAGGCAGCAATTGATCGGTGGATTATATAAATTATGATACTCGCTGTTTGGGGATTTAGGTAGCAATTGATTGGTGGATTGTATAATTAATGATATTCGCTATTTGGAGTGTTGGACAGCACTGAATATAGAAAGTGTGTTCGGTGGATTAATTAAATGATGTCACTCGTTGTTTGAAGTCTTAGACAACAATCAATAAAGAAAGTGTATTTTTGGTGGATTAAGTCAATTATAGTAATCACTAGGTGGAGTTTAGGCAACAACAATAACACTATGATTAAATAATAATAATGCTTCTAAAAGCAATTTATGGCAAATAAAATAACCCGAGCCTCTCATTTGATAAGCCATGCATACTATTTATTTGCATCCTGTGTATTGGCTCACGGAGCACGGTGGTTAGTGTGCTCACACTCGCTCTCATAACAAATCCAGAAGCAAGAATCAAATCACTACGCTTCAGGAATACTTTTGGTTATGATGGAGAAGAAGATGAAGTCATCAAGGACTAGGTCGCGAACCTCCAGTTGGCTGCCTGTGGGCATGTCCTGAAGGTCCCACCTGTGTGCTTCGTTCTTCCGCTGCTGCAATTTAATGATTTCGGCCTAATCGGCCTATGAGTAAGTCTACTATTATATTTACGCTTCCGCATGATATGAACTTTGATATTCAGAACTGTAAACTGTGAGCACTATCTACTGATCCAGGGAATAGTGCGGTGAAATCACAGAGGAATCCAGATTGTAAAATCTGGGTTCTTACAACAATACCCCTCTCATGTGCTCCTAGACTAGCTATGCTCCTAGACTAGCTATCTCACTAAGGGTATTTCTATCATTTGTACAGGCCCAAGAGCCTATAAATACTCCATGTATCCATCATTTGTAACGCAAGCTCATAAGGAATACAAGAAGGCATTCAAACTGGTGTGCCTCCAGGAGAAACCCTCGAAACCCTCTGTAGGCCACCGACAAGAGTAGGACAGTCCACTCAGACCCTTGAATCTATATAAATCCTCATGTTACTTTCACTCCTATAGACGTCGACCAGTAGCATTGCCGACGTCCACCCCCTCAATCATGTCTAGTTTTCACACCTACAACAGTAGAGAAAAATGACAAATAAAAAGCGGGATGCAAAACACTTTGGATCAGTTGAGTCCATAGCCCCTACAAGGAAATCTATCTACCTACGTATGTATGTATGTATGTACGTACGTACGTACGTATGTATGTATGTATGTATGTATGTATGCATGTATGTATGTATGTCTGTGTGTGTGTGTGTCAATCCAACGCTGCTGGTAAGGTTGACCGCTCTTGCCAGTGCTGCTGTTTAGGTTTATTGCTTTTTGGTGGTATTATGTAAATATTATTGCTTGGACTTTGAAGATCTCACGCATTTTCCAATAACGGAGGAAAATTTTGGGATGAGCAATAGTTTAAACAACAGAATGGAGTGATGAACAAACTTAATTCTATGCAAGTGGATATTAAAGACCAACACTATATGGACTTGAGCAAATTTTGCCTACGTTTTGCTCAAGTCTAATTTCATAGAGTATGATAAACCAAGTGTTGTTTGAATTTGATTCATATCCAAGGCATTGAATGTGCAAAATATGAATCATATCTAAAAGAGTAAGTTATTAAAGTATTTAGGTAACTTATTTAACAGAAAACATACACAATTACTTCGCATTGATTAAATTAAATGTGTTTCTATCAATGGTCACACATCATATATGAACATGGGATTTATTTGAATTCCACAATTGATATCAATTAAATGTGTGTCTATCTACAATCACACATCAGATATACTAACCGGATATATCTCCAATAATAATTGCCCAGACAAATGCATGTGGTGGTGCATGGATGGATATGTCTTCAGGATATATCTCCAATAATAATTGCCCAAACTAATGCATGTGGTGGTGCATGGATGGATATGTATTCAGTGTATTGCATTTAATGAGTCCCATTATTAGTTTTGCATATAAATATGGTTTCACCCAGCCCTCTTCTTCGACACAAAACAAAAGCTTAGGAACCATGTCATACCATGTTCACTATATGGACCAATAGTTTAAACAATAGAATGGAGTGATGAAGAAACTTAATTTTATGCGAGTGCATATTAAAGATTAACACTATATGGACTTGAGCAAATTTTGCCCATGTTTTGCTCAGGCCTAATTTCATAGCATATGATAAACCAAGTGTTATTTGAATTTGATTCATATCCAAGGCATTGAATGTGCAAAATTATGAATTGCATCTACAAGAGTAAGTAATTAAAATGTTTAATCAACATATTTAACACGAAACATACAAAAAAATACTTTGCATTGATTTAAATAAATATGTTTCTATCCATGGTCACACATCAGATATGCACATGGGATTTGTTTGAATTCCACAATTGATATCAATTAAATGTGTCTATCCACAATCACACATCAGATATACTAACTGGATATACCTCCAATAATAATTGCCCAGACTAATACATGTGGTGGTGCATGGATGGATATGTCTTCAGGATATATCTCCAATAATAATTGCCCAAACTAATGCATGTGGTGATGCATGGATGGATATGTATTCAGTGTATTGCATTTAATGAGTCCCATTATTAGTTTTGCATATAAATATGGTTTCACCCAGCCCTCTTCTTCGGCACAAAACAAAAGCTTAGGAACCATGTCATACCATGTTGAGTGGCACTGCATCTCTGGTTCTGATTGTGGTAAAATTTCTTGTCGATTTCTTATTGAATAATTCCTATATGACTATATGCAACTGCAATTTTCTTTTTGATAGTTAATTATGATTTATGAACTCAAAGTGATGACCCTAACAATCTTAAAAAATTTCACATATACAGGTGGCAAGATAGAGTGGCCAGAGTGTTTGGGTATGAAGGGCAAGGAAGCAAAAGCTTTGATTCAGAAAGAGAGGCCTAGTATTACTGGACTGTTTTATGTTCCTCGTGGCTCCTATGTCATAGAAGACCACTGCTGCAACCGTGTTTGGATTTGGGTTGATTGCGTGAGCAACAACTGTAATGACCATGACCTTGAAAATTCCATCGTGGTTAAGGCTCCAAGGGTTGGGTGATTCGTATTTTGTGTACTTAGAGGGTGCATATGCACATGCATGGACCTATTTACTAAGAAAAATATTTCTTGGTTGTACATGTCATGTGAAGAATAAACTATGTTAATAAAGCACCCTCTATTTTCTTGTGGCTAAAAGCTTTTTATATGTTACTATACATATGTCTAGAATGTCTATTCTACATATATTGGCTGAGTAGTTAAGGAGATGGGAACAACCTCTTGATGGGACAATGCTGTTATGGGTATGATTCCATGCACCAGGGGTTCAAATCCAGGCACCCACCATTACACAGACAAGAGTACGCATCAATAGGATCTTTCTGAGGTGTAGATTTATGCCCAATTTCTATATTTCTATGTGCGTGCTAAGGGGAGCACTTGTGTGCATGTGTGTGTGGTGTGTATCTTCCCTGTAATTGAAAATTTGGCCCCTTGATTCTAATTAAGTCGATATTTGATAAACGCTATAGTATACCCAAGCTAACCTTTGTACACACTGGTTGTTTTGTATTAGGTCGAAGCTTGTAAATGCTACAGTAGGCACTATGCTGTTGTTTATAAATGCCCCTCTTGGTTCTTGCTGGGCTGGCATTTAAAAACAATGTGGTAGGACCTACGATAGAGTATATATATGCCATGCAATTTTCATGCCCCAAATCCTATTAAACATAGGCTTAGGCTTGTTTTCAAAGCGTTTAGACTAAACGCCAGGCTAATGCAAAACGTTGGCAATTCTTTTTGGCAATATAAAATTTTGTACTTATTTGTCCCTCCAATCACAAATACATATCATTTTGGACATTGACACGTCCCGAAAACTCAACTCTAACAATAATTTATATTGTAATATATTTGTAAAACTCAATAAAATTATAACAGAGTACTTTTGACCCAAATTTATACATGTGATTTTCATTAATCTAATCTAAATATTTAAGAAGATATCATAGTCGAAATTTCAAAAATTTAACTACACTCATCGAAAAATGACATGTATTTGTGACTAAGGGAGTAATAAGCATGTCAAAGATACATGCACCTTTGCATCACACGCATGTATTATGTCACGTAATTTCTTTTGTCACAGTAGAACAAAAAGGATTAATATAGTTGACCCTAGGGTAATTGTGGCCGATTGTAGTTGCGAAAGCAATAGTATTCACGACACTAGTGCAAAGTTTCTCGACTATCTTTTTTAGTTGAAGTGTTATTGTTTTTCTTGTGTACCTCGGGCCCCTCTTCCCTCTTCATTGGTGCTCTCCCTGTTGTTGAGTCAGAGGGACTCATTGATCTATTGACGTACTATTAGATTTTTTCTTAAAAGTTCCCTTCCGAATATTGTTGTTTTAGCCTTTTGTTCTTTCTTTGGTGAGTCCCCCACTAGATTTCTTTTGTGTGATGTGTTTTCATGCCATGTTGCCTACTGAACTTCTAACATGGTGGAGGTAAGCAAGGAGGAGGTGGTGATACTTGTACGGGCGGCATGGAGCAGGAGGCGGCGGCGGTGTGGGGATGGATTAGGATGAAGAGAACGTGACATGGGGAACTTGAGACGGCGATACAACGAGGGAACTACGCCATCACCTTTGTCTCTTGCTTGTGCATCATCGACGTCTCCCCTCCCTTCCCCAATGACGCTGCTTCTCCTGAAAGATACCACCACCTCCTCTCCTCTCTTTCCTCTGGTGCCTTTTCCCATCCCTGACTCCACCTTATAGTCCTAGCTACTACCTCCCTTCACAGTCTCCCCCGCCGTTTGCTCTACCATCCCTAGGGCCGCCTCCCTCCTTCATTTGGATCTGGTGGTTGGTGAGCATCCTCTGTCCGGATCTTGCAGCTGGCGTCCTCGATCCGGTGACTTTGACCACCCCTCCCTCACTAGCGATGTGGTCCAGTGGCATTTTTGGCCGTACATGGGGAAGACATGTTCACTAGCAAGTTGCAGAAGAGGAAACCCCAAATTGATTGAGGGAAGCGAAGAGGATGGTTGGAAATGTGTTTAGAAATGAGAGGATGATGAAGAAATCCACTAGGGTAGTGATCATGCACAGCGAGGTCACTTAGGAGATCCCCAGTGGTGAGCAATAACTGGGTCCTCCTGTCCCATGAACCACTAGCATCCTGGATCCAAACACAAAGCAAAAAGGGTGTCTTAGATCTAAAGGAAGGAGGAGAGGAGATGATTACCTCAAGGATCCAAGATAGGGAGCTCGGTAGAGGTGAGGAGCCAAATTATTTTGAAATGGTGGTCGGTGGCTCTGCACGGATGGATGTAGATGTCAGTCGATCATGAGATTCCATGACTCTAAGACTCGATGATGGTAGGGCGGCTGCACCTTTGGAGGAACCTGAGCAGCACTGCCTGGTAGCAGCGACATTCAAAGGAGACGGAGTGGTGTGGCCCGACGGAGACTGGCAGGAAGGGGAGACGTGGAGGGCATGAAGCAGCGCTGGTGGCACAGAGAGGGGAGACGCGTGGGGGAAAGTGGGGGTAGTTGCGTTGTGCGAAACGAAGAGGAAAAGAGAGATGTGAGAACAACATGTTGTGCCCACCTATCTACTTTTTTCTCTGTACGCGGGATAGGACGATGAGGGGTAGTTCAACCAATTGATAGGGGGGGGGGCACGAGATGGATGGGCCCAGATCCTAACTCATGGCTAGAACAGATGGCTACGGAGAACGAAGGAAAGAAAGGTCCACCACCAACTATTATTTTTAAGTAGTAAAGAAGTCTCGTACTCTCTCGGCCATCGTCTCCAAACGGTGAACCATCATCTCTCTCCACTGGCCGTTGCATCCTCCACCAGCTCCTTCCCCTCCTTTGGTGCTTTTCCAAATCCCGAGCACCTTTTTCCATCCATGTAGCTCGCCTCCACTGTGCCTCCTTAAACAAACGAAGTTCGAACTGATTGGAGGGATATGGTGTCTATATTAACCACGCTACATCTAGTCCATAGCCGAGGTGGCATGCTACGAAGTCTACGTCAACAAAAAATAGTCGAGCCAATGGGAAAGAGGCGCCATGAGGCATTTCAAACAACGATGCACTTGTAAAGGGGCATATACTACAAAAGTACTCTTAGGAGGGTAAAACCAAACTTCGATTGACTTTAGGAGATTATTTGCAATTTTCTGGTTATTTAGTTCATTGCTCTTGTCATTTTGCGAGTGTACGCTGTAAGCAAATTATGTTTGAAAAAGTGTGAGTTTTCCTCTGAAATATCTTTGGAAAGTCAGAATCCCTCTGAAGATCAAAGTTTTCCCTGTGGTTATTCTTCAAGAAGAGAATTCTGACGAAGGAATACTTGATTAAAAGAGGGTGGAAAGGAAGTACTAAATGTCAATCTGTGGTTCAGAAGAGACTATTGATCATCTTTCTTTCTTACTAAATGGCAAAATCCATTTGGTGCACTGTGGCTGTGCTTTGGGTTTTCCCAGAACCCCTAATAATCATACACAGCTGTTTAGATGGCTAAATGGTTTCAAATTTCAAGGGTAACTGAGGAACTAATAACAGCTGTATTGCAGCTTTTGTTGTGGGCCATATGGAAAGCAAGAAACCGAGGTTGTTTTCAAGGTAAACTCCCTAATCCATGCAATCTACTACTGGCCTAATCATATGGGCTATTTTGCAGAAAAGGGAAGATCAAGACCTGCTGCGCATGGGGGAGTAGACTTTTGGATCAAATCGTCACTGAAGTGTTCAATACTGAAACAGGATGGCGGTCAAGAGGATAGGTGCTGCTAGGGGATGCTGCTTGATGCTGAGGAGAAGCAAGAGTTCCTGGAGCAAAATCTGAATAAAAAGGTGTAGTTGGTGTGCTTTAGAATTCCTAGCTCAGAAGTTGGTTGTAGTTTGGTAGTGACTCGTAAACTGGAATATCCCAAAAGCTCTGCTTCTGGACGGCAAGCAGGGTTCATCCATTGCTGTTTTTTGTTTTCTTTGTTTGCTGTCCGATTTCTTTGTTTCTAGTAATAGAAATCGGAGGGTTTCCCTTTCTTATTCAAAAAAAGGCAAATTATGTTTGTGTATGGCCAATTGGCCAGATGTTCTATAACGCAATTGGCCAATGCTGCTGCTTAAGGAAGTGTATGCCAATTGGCCAACACTTCCTTAAGCAGCATGCATCCCCTGCAAAAAAAATAAAAAAAAATAGGGGATGCATGATGCTTAAGGAAGTGTATGCCAATTGGCCAATTGATCATGTCCTTAGGTAGTGCTAGGAGGGTCATCAGCATATATCCTATGTGGAGGAAAGAGAGTATGCAAAAAAAACCGAGCCAGCTCTTCCTTAAGTACTAGTCTATAACGCAAAATGAGGCAGCCTCTATAAATGATAGTCCTTTTCTGTGTGTGCATGTAAGCATCAAATAGCTATTCTTATAGATAGTTCTTTAGAATGCTAGCTTTAGTGTGTACTATATAAATGATGTGGAAGTCTTATAGTTAGTTGCTAGTTAGAACCATTGGAGAGGCCCTTAGGCAGTGTTGGCTGCTAGGACGAAGTGGATGGGATAGGATGTCTTGGGAAAAGGGTGGGTACCTGTATTTGGTTGGTGGGATGAGGTGGGATGAAGCGAGATGGATTCATCCCACTCGAAGAAATAATCCCTCAATATTCGGCACAGTGCTGTTTGGCAAAAACTCGTCCCTCCTTGTTCGCTCGCCGCATGTGACAACGAGGTGAGATTCGGTCACCACCTCACCCGCCGATGGGAGCACGTCAGGGAGGCGATGGAGACGGTCGTCGTCGGCCTCAACGTCAAGTGGCGCCGTGCTGCAGATCTACGTCGGCCTCCGCTGCCTCGTCTTCCTCGCCGTGTTGCAGATCTACGTCAGCCGCCGTTGCCTCGTCGTCCTTGGAGTGCTGTAGATTTGCGTCGAGGAGGTGGAGAAGCTGGTCAGCTCCAGCTCCAGCAACGCACGGGAGGCGACGGTGCACATGCATTCATCAGCTGACTGTTTCTGTTGCAGGCTTGCAGCGGATCGTTGTATTATTTTCGTGTCACGCAACACTATGTAAGCATGTTTATTTTCAACCATTGAAGCTGGAGTAACCTTTGTAGCTCGAAAAAAATTGTTTGTCTTGTTTTCATTTGTAGGTAACTTAGGAATTAGGAATATAACAAGTGAAAAAGGTTATCAAGCCATTGTTGATGAAGAAATAGTAGGCAAAACAGGCTACAAGGCACTAAACCTTTGTGGCATTTGCTTCAGGACATTGGCTTTTTGTGCTTTTACCAAAACACACTAAACTTTACTGGATATTTGTTGAAACACACTCCGACCATTATTGTCGACAATCAAATTTTTTATCTTACAAAATGTAGGAAAAATCTGAACCTCACAGATAGATTAGAGAGGAGAAAAGAAAACTATCTTTATTGCTATATATTGAGATTACAGTCTGCTCTAGATGAGCGATTACAAATGGGTATGCTACTAGCCTTAACTTTACAATTCTTTGCCTCCATTGGCTATTGCTTGATCGAATGATCTTTCCTTCATCTTCTCCCTTAAGGATTAAATAGTATCGAAGACGTGTCAGTTGTCTATGCGAATAGATGCCTTGTCGATTCCTCACATCTGGTCGAGTAATCGGTTGCTATCAGATAAGGAAATCTGATAGTAACTATCGATGGTTATTGCCAGTGGGAGAAAATCTAGAGATAACCACGAGGCAATTGTCGTCAGATGTACGGGGCCGAATCATTGTATGATTATTGGTGATAGAAATGCATGTGCTCTTATCTCACCACACGGGAAGCCAAATGAAGTTAAGCCTAATTATCGAATTATAGCTTAGAACGTTATGTATTAAAGCTATATTTAATTGATTATCCAATGCTCGTCATTTATATTATTATTACCAGCCGAAAGATGAGAGAGAAGGTTGGCAAAATATCCATCTATTTTAAGGTTCTCTAACTAACCTTCTAAGATGTAAGAGGATAGGAAAATTTGAGCCGTCTATTTTTGCGATAGATGGGCCAAATTATGGCCATTTGCACTCTAACCAACTCTAGCCGGCTGCCTTGACCTCGTTGCAATATGAAAGGCCTGAAACAAACTAAATTTTCAGAAAATTGAGAATTTCATTTTGATTTTGATTCCTTGAGCTTCCCAGCCAATTCTCCTCTAAACCACCTCATCCAAGCTTCAAGATTCGTGCTGCATTGCCTCAAGGGCTGGAGTTTGTGCTGGCACTGTGCTTCATCTAAAAACAACCGCCGCCGCTCCTGGTTTTCTTTCGCCCGAGCCTTCTCGCGCCATCTCGTGCTCTCCTGTCACCACTGCCACCTAGCCATTTACCCTACCTCTCCTCTGACAGTCCCTGCCAGCCTCCTTTGACCCTAGTGAGTTTCCGGGCCACAATTTGCCATCACCACTGCCTTTGCCCCTCTCCCAAGCAAAACTGCCTCTCTGCTCTATTTAAAGCCCCAAGCTTCCCCTGAAAAGTGCATCAGTGCCCAGTGAGCCTCCCAGTACTCTTAATCGAGCCCTTGGCCAGAGCATCGCCGACGATCACCGGAATTGGCCAAAGTAAGCCAAACTTCGATTCTCATTGCACAACTTATTACTTTCTGATTGCTTGCATTTGTAGCTTCCCCTTACTCCCAGGAATCTCCCCGAACCATTGCCTTAAGCTCCCGAGCACCTCTCTTCTCTACCGACGAAGTCCACCGTCCGGCCGAGGTACCTTGCCGTGGGTAGCCTCGCACAGTCCATCCTAGCCCAAATCGCCGCCTCCTCTAGGTTACCCTAGCTCAACAGATGCTCAATTGCCGGCCCAATGACCCAGTTAACCCTCTGTTCACCTGAAAGCATCTAGACCCCTAAAATTGGTTTTGGTAATTAAT
This sequence comes from Dendrocalamus latiflorus, assembly GCA_017311315.1. Lineage (NCBI taxonomy): Eukaryota > Viridiplantae > Streptophyta > Magnoliopsida > Poales > Poaceae > Dendrocalamus > Dendrocalamus latiflorus. The sequence continues at coordinate 7,068,478 of CM029630.1, read as the reverse complement.
GAATTTATATGAATATGGGACTAACATGTTTTAATGAACATGCGAAGGCTTAGTTCATTTGTGAGCTATAAGATGCAAGCCAAAGGATGCAAAAGAAGACCCAAGATTGGCTAAAGGCAAAGGTATACTTAGAATAGGATCTCTTTTATTTTTACCGGTCTTAGGAGAAAGGTGAAAGACCGGATTATAGGGTAGATAATTGTACCATAAAGAGGGATCTTGGCAAGTAGCTTGATAGCAAATTTATGTGCCACTTGGATCAACTTAGAAGCTTGCATTCATCAAAGATTGATTTCAAAATCAAAATCTGTGCTCTGTCTGGACGAGCGGTAGTACCGCAGATTTGAACGTCGGAACTACCAGAGAGCGGTAGTTCCGCGCCCAAAAGCGGTAGTACCGGCGACCGGAAGCTCCGACTTTTGAGCGGAGCCTTTTTTCCAGAGAGCACCCCCGGATGCGTTTTAGTTTTTCTGGAAATGGAAGTACCGGCAATTTCAACGCGGAACTACCGCAGGCTGCGGTAGTTCCGCATTTTCAAGCGGTACTTCCGGAGTCCGGAAGATCCGGAGGATGAGCGGAACGTTTTTTTCCAGAGAGCTCCTCGGATGAAATTTGGAAATTCTCGGAGCGGAAGTACCGGGTAGTTCCGCTATTCCGAGCGGTACTTCGGAGTCCAGAAGCTCCGGTTTGGAGCGGAGCCTTTTTTCCAGAGAGCGCCAGAGTTTGGGACCTTTCGGATTTCCGGAGAGCGGTAGTACCGCGCTGACTTTGCGGAACTACCGGAGAGCGGTAGTACTGCAAATTACAACGACGGTAGTACCGCGCCGCTGAATCCAACGGTCATTGCAGCACTCTGACATAGCCGTTCTGCCGCGAAGATTTGGCAGCGGTAGTACCGGCCCATGGGAGCGGTAGTACCGCTCATCCTGAATTTTTCAGGAATTTGTGCCAAACGGCTAGTTTTGGTTGGTGGAGGCTATAAATACCCCCACCACTGCACAAGGGCTAAGGTTAGAGACTCATTGCACATTTCTTGAGCCCTAGAGCATTCACTCCACTCTCATTCTCTCCTTGAGCATTAAATTTGAGGTGGTTGAGCAAATAGTGCTAGAATTCATTAGTTGATCCACTTGGCACTAGTTTGCATTCAAGTGAAGCCCGGATTCATTACTCTTAGTGCTTGCCGGCACTTGGACGATTGGGCGGAGGTTCGATCGGTGATCTTCTGAAGAGCTTGTGAGAAGACCCGTGATTTGTGAAGGTCAGAGCTCACCTACCCAGAGCGGGGAAGAGCTACCACTAGTGATCGAGGTGCTTCGGCTTAATTCGTGGAGCCGGTCTGATTCGTTCGGGCTAACCTCAACGTGGACTAGGGGAAACCGGCAAGTTTTCGATCACCATGGTAAAAACATCGGTTGTGTTCATTTCTCTCTTAGCTCTTGTTTATATACTTCATTGTGATCATTTGTTTGCCTAGAGCTAGGATTGCTATATTTTTGACTAGAATTGTGTAGGATTAATTACTTTACATTCTTGTCATTTAAATTGTGAAGAATTAATCAAGTAAACAAGAAAATTTTAAAAACCTCCTATTCACCCCCCTCTAGTCGGTATCCTTGATCCTACAAGTGGTATTAGAGCTTGGTCTCTCACAATTAGACTTAACCGTCTAGAGAGAAAAGGATGGCTAGTGAGGGGATTGCGGTAGGCAAGGCATCACTATTTGATGGCTCTAATTATGCTTATTGGAAAAATTAGGATGTCAATTTATTTAAAGGCCATGAGCCCTCATATTTGGAAAATCGTAATGATGGTTACGTCATGCCTCTTGATCCCGAGCACCTGACGGAACAAGACGGGCGTAATACTCATTTAGACGCCCAAGCCATGAATGCTCTTGTTGTGGCTACAGACTAAACAGAGAGAGAGGGTATGGTAGTGGGGAGTGAATAATGGCCTGGGTTTCTCCCCTTGGCATGTGTTGTATATATATGTCCACATGGGGAGTGCTTTTACAGCTATACCCTTACACATGAGTAATCCCCTCAGGGGTACTTATGTCACTATACATGTCCCATTTCGGACCTCTCATTCCCCTAACAGGCCTGCTGGGCTTAGGTGGGGGCCACCCCTACAACAGGAGCCTCTCATGGTGAAGGGCTTCATGGGCCGAAGCCATGTTGCCGAGCCCTTTGGCCTCCGCCGTCCCTGCGGCCTGTGAGGTTATTCCAGCGTTCGTCGTAGTGTTCGGCTTGTTGCGAGGGTATAGAGCCGGGCAGCCTGGCGAAGCCTTCGGCGTCGACAGAGTCCTGCCGAGGCAGGGTTGGGGCTGCCGTCTGGGGTGGAAGTCGAAGTCGAGGTCGGTGTCGGGTCCGAAGGCCAACGTCAATGTAGGGGGCGGATTCGGGGTTGAGGTCGCCTCCGATTTGGCGGGGTCGATGGTTGCCCGGGCCGGATTGGAGATGTTGGCGGAGTTTGATGTATCGGCATAAGGAGGCAGAGCGGGCCCCTACGTCATCGCGCACATCAAATGATTGCCGGTCTGCCTGGCGAGGCTTGAAATGACGCGGCGCGAGACTTGAGGCGTCGCGGCCATGCCATGTTGCACGTTCCTTCTTCTGGCCATCCACGTGGCGAAATGCGCTTAGCGCAGCACAGGTGGAGGCATCGTGGCCGTACGATGCTGCAACGCTTTTCCGCCGGTTAGACTTCCCTCCCGCCGGTGGGCTCCTGCCGATTGGACTTCTGCCGGTCGGCTTCCCCGCTGATGGGGTATATATATAGTGCTGTTATGGCATTGTACCTGCATTGTGTGCTCGGATAGGTACTGCTCCCCTAAAATGGGCCTCTTCAGTGCATCAACATTCCGCATGGGCGTTACGCGGCTTGGGGGATGTTGATGTACTGATGGAGGCCTGTTTTTCTTGGGAGCTTGGTTAGCGGGTGTTATCGGTAGCTGGTCGCACCTGATACTTTCATGCTGTGTTTCTGCGTATGGCGACAAGGTTTTGCCCTGTTCTCATAGGTAGGCTCACCTTTGGTCGGGTTTGCCCTTTGGTGCACCGAAGGTGGCCTGTTTATGAGAACAAGCCAAAATCTGCCGCGACATGGCCTCCGGCTTCGCCATATGTGGGGAATGCCGAAGGATGGGTCCCTGTGCGCGCGTCCGCTCCTCGAAGCCGAAGTGGAGGTCGAAGCCGTGACCGCGTTGGTGGGGTATACACCGCCGTGAGCTCGTTGGGCGGCGGAGCCGATGTTGGGACGGGGGTCATTGTGACGCCAATGATGTTCTCCGAGCACGAAGTGAGCGTGACCCACCGCAATAGTGCGCTTTTAATGGCTTCGGGAATCGTGCTGACCCCTGGGCTAGCACGAGCGGGCTGATGCAGCCGTACATGCTTGTCCATTCAGAGTACACACGGGCGAGCCGTGATTGGCGCGTTGCGGTCTGCCAGAGGTGATACGACCGTGGCCGATTGCCCTTTCCCTAGAGGGGCGGGTTACGTGGCACGGCGCTGCAGGTGCTTCGCGCGCTGGTTGGCCACCCTTCAGCGCGCGTCCCCGGCAGCGCGCTTTTTGGCGACCTGCGGTTGTCATTGCCACGCAGACTTGCGGTTGTCCCCCATACAGGATGGCGAAGTCCTCCTTGGCTCTACGGTATTCAGGGGCGGGGTTGCCCCCCACGGGCGTCGGAGGCCAAGCGCCAAGGCTGGAGCCCAAATTAGTGTGGGGGATACGGTCGCACCCCCAAAACTCTGCCGCAAACGGTCCCGTCCAGCGCCTTTGCCGCGGTGTCCCTATTGGAACAGGTGTGGCCAGAGGTTGGGGGGAGCGAAGACCCCATTTGACTATGCGGGTTGAAGGGTCCGAAGAGCCATGCCGGCGCGCGCCGAAAGCTATGTTGGTCGCGCGACCTGCACTTTATTCCCTGTGCCTGACAAACACGCGGCAGGACGCTAGCGGCACGCCGTGTGGTACAGGACTCTGTACGACCGCGGTCGTATGCCGGGCTACGCGTACGTCGCGACGCTTCGGCTTCGCACGGTGGGAAGGTGAGCGGTTATCGCTCGCTCGTTTGCGCTTACCGATGGTGGGGGGCGAGGGGGTCTTTATGTACCCCCCGTGGGACTGTGCCTGCGCTCCTTACCGGCTTTCTGGTTGTTCACGCCGCCTCCTGCATTTGCTCGCCCTATTCCTGCGCTCCGCTTTTGGTCCGTCGATTTTCCCGTGGACGCAATGGCGACTTGCGACGAGCGTGCTCAGGTGGGCGGCTGCGCCATCCCGCGACGGTCCTCGCCGCTTGTGGTGAATATACGCGCTCGAGGAGCGGGATCCAGCGGCGGCAGACAAGCGGTGGGCGTTGAAGAGAGTCAGGGTCCATACTTCGGCGAGTTGGGCCACACACTCGTGACGGAGGACACGATCCAGTCACTGCTTGCTGCGGGAGGGGAGGCTGTCGGACCGCCAAGCGGTGAGGCTACCCGGTGATGATTGAGACGGAGCCGCGCCCTAAGAAGTCGGAGCGATCGTCTTCGTTGCCTACTTCGAAGCCGGACTGCGTAATCCCGTCCGCAGTAATCGTTGGGGACGTGTTGCGGACCTTCAAGTTGGAGTTGTCACAACTGACTCCGAACGCGGTGGCTCGCCTTGCCGTGTATAGCTGGGCCCTGCGGTCGGAAGCATTTTGGCCCAGGCCTCGTCATGTTTGGCGTATCTGCACGAGGCCCGGTGCCAACCGAAGGAGCGAAGGACGAACGGTGTCGAAGTTTGGCAGCGTCAACTTTGTTCTACGGACATCATGCGGAAGGCTCTGCCCCTGCGAACTTGACCCGAGGGAAATGGGAGTCCAACTGGGCGAGCGGTGGTTCTATCACCGTGTAGCGAGTGGTAGTGGCCTGAGTGCACGGGCGGGCGGATTGCCTTCAAGCCCACACACTGGTCTGACGCTTGACCAGGAAGAGTAGGCGAAGGGCGCGAAGACTTGTGGGGGTCACCGCCCGCTTCAATATGCGCGACCTCGCCAAGGAGTACACCATGTACGGTGTGACGCCGCTTGCCCACGATTGGCGCTTGACGGCTGGGGGACGTCGGGACGACAACGTTCAACCGTCCGTTTGCTCGCTGCCCGCGCCGACTGGACCTCGTAAGCCTCGTCCGTGTCCTTCCCTTTGTTCATACATATTGCATTGTGTGTAAATGTGCTTTCTGCCCCGTGCAGGAGCTCGCCTGGAGGATGCGGAGCGCGCAGCGCGCGTGTTCCTTGGGCCCTACACTGCCAGAGAGCACGGGCAACGCACAGCTGCAACTGCGGAGGCGGGATTGGGGCGGATAAACCGCGTGTGCGAGGCCTTAGGGCTTCCCGTGCCGGATCGCACCGCTTCGGACCCGCAACATCAGGATGACGATGCCGCGAGGAGAAAGCATCATCCCACAAGAGGGTCCGGACCGCTGCGACCACGCCCCGTACGGCGGTCGCTGCTGCTCCTGCCAATTCGGCAAGCCCGGGGTCGGATTCGGCGAAGTACACCGACTCGGACTTGGAGGGCACGGGCACTGAGGGCGATGGTGCCGGGGACGAAGGGCGCGCTGCAGGTTACCGGGAGGGGGAGGTCTTGCTGCCCACGACAGTCGCCGAGGCGGAGGATGTGCTGGCAGGCGGCGCCGATGCGAGGTCCTCGCCTACGGCCCCGGCTGCGGCGGGGTTGCCCTCCGTAGGAGCATGTGGTGCGCAGTTCTCGCCAATAGCCGCGCCCGAGACGGAGGTGCCCCCCGCGGAGGTCATGAGGACGGAGCCCCCGGCCCCCGTCGTTGCGGCTATGGAGACCCCTTCGGTGAATATTGTTGCCGCAGGGGTAGCGGTTACCGAGGTGGGGCCTTCCCCTCCGGCGAAGCGACTGCGCCTGCAATCCCCCCTTGAGCGGACTTCACGAGGGTTCGCCGTGGCGACTGGCGTTGGGAGCTTGTGGGACTCCGCGTCGAGCACCGAAGTCCCTCTGCCCCGTGCCCTCCCAGCCCCTCGGGCCGCAGTGGCCGTGGCGCAGGGTCGGTTGACGCTAAGTCCCAACTCGGAGGTCCCTCAGCGTCGCGAGTCAACGCTGTCCGCTGGGGCTGGAGTCGTTGTGGCCTCACCTGGGGCTAGGGCGGTGTCCCCCCGAAGTCCCCCCTCTGCCACCGAGGGTAGGCTAGGATGGCATTCCTTTAGAGAAGTCCCCTCTCAGTTTTTTTACCTTGTGACAAATGTGTACTTCGTCTTGCAGCGGCTCTTATCCTGGAGGAGGAGCCATCCCTTGAGCGTGGGGTCCTAACCCAAGCCCGACGGACTTTGTTCCTCCGTCCGATGCGCTGAGGGCCTGGCGCGGGATTGTGGACGACGCGGCCGCCAGTATCGGTCAACAGGCGTTGCAGACCTACGGGTCAGAGCACCTTGGGGACGCATTGGAAGTGTCGGGAGTAAGGGTAAGCATTTGTCCTGTAGACCACTCGTAGCCATTTAGCGTGTGCTAATTCCTCCGCCGCACAGACACTCGTGTTGGCCCGGGCCCTACAAGCCGCTCACACTCGCGAGCAAGGAGCGCTACAGGGTAGGCTGCAGGCCGCCGAAGGGGAGCTGCAGGGGGCTACGGGGGCGCGCCCTGCCCAGGACGCTCGTGTTCGCCGCCTGGAGGCGGAGTGTGCAGAGATGAAGGCGCGCACCGTGGAGCTCGTTGCCGCCGCGCGAGTGTCAGCCGCCGAAGCAGTGCGGCAAGAGGCTGCTGCGGAGCGGGACGGCTTACTACAATAGGTCACTTCGCTGGAGAGGGAAAACGACGAACTTGCCGCCTCTCTAGCGGAGCGGGATCGAGCCTTGGGCGATGCCTCGGTGGCTGCCTGGGATGCGATGCCGGCACGCTCCTTCGAGCCCGAGGATCTGTCGCGATCGCTTCGCTGGATCGGAGACGCGACTCACCTTGCACGCGGTGCCGCGACGATCTTGGGCAACCACTGCGCCTACATGGCGTCGTGCCTGGTGTGCGCGCTCCTGCAGCTCCGCGGCTGTGAACATGTTGCCGGGCTAGCCGATCCTCACCTCGAGATGCCTGCTGGAAGCGGGGTAATGTCTGGTGCCGTGCGCGTCGCTCACCGCGCCGTCAAGTTCTTGCATGAGCGGATATGGGAGTACTGCGGGGAGGCCGCATCCATGGTCGAGCTGCGGAACAACCTACATGGGGAGGGAAACCTTGGCCAGTTTTTGGACGAGGTCCCGCGGCGTGACGAAGATGACGCTGTGGCCCCAGGCGTCGCCACGAACCCACAGGTGTGACGATAGGTTGTCGCGTGTTGGCGTGCGTTGTAAACGATGCCGTTTCTTTTTTGAATAAAGTACGAAGTTGCTTCGCCGCTGTGCTGATCTTTGCCCCCTTGTTGCGAGCAGTTACACGGCCGGGGCCGACTGCTAATTTCCGATCTCACGACCCGACGGCGTCTTCGGCACTAGCGAAGGGCCGAGGAAGCGCTGGATTTTTGGGCGAGTCGGGCGTCTTCAAGCGGGGCCTCAGCACGGACACATGTTAAGGATGAGCCCGCCAATTAGCGGCTTCGTGCGCCGGAGTTGTTCGTACGCCTTTGTACTTTGCCTGTGCGAGTGTCTCTAATGATTGCAGAAAATAATCTTGGTTGGACCTTGCGAAGTACGTCTCCGCTCCTCTTAGCTACGCTGTCCCATGGCGAACTGAGTGTTTCTGCCCGCACACGACGATTTACGCCTCGGGAGGGTAGGTTGGTCAAGATGGACGCGTAGTTGAAGTAACCGCGCAAGCGCTCCATCCTTTACCACTCCGAAATGGGTGGTGACGCACGAGCGCTCCGTCCTCCTAGGATTGCACAAGGACAGCCTCTGGTGCCCTTCGTTCGCGGGTGCGCTCGCGCGGGACACCGGGATAGTCTCCGCGTCCTTCCTTTCTTCTGCTTTTTTTATATTGCGGAGAGTGCGTGGGATCAACATCCACGTCTTGTTTATACTTCGAAGAGTACGCATCGGAACAACGCCCATGCGTGCGCGGGGTTCGCGTCTTGTTTATACTCCGCAAAGTGTGCAAGG